>OY757023.1:32521979-33759479 GCA_963580285.1 Lucinisca nassula | reverse complement strand
TGCTTTAACTACTACTACTGCTGCTACTTTAACTACTACTACTACTTTAACTACTACTACTACTTCTACTACTTTAACTACAACTACTACTACTTTAACTTCTACTACTACAGCTATTTTAACTACTACTACTGCTGCTACTGCTGCTACTACTTTAACTACTACTACTACTTTAACTACTACTACTACTACTACTACTACTTTAACTACAACTTCTACTACTATTTTAACTACTACTACTACTTTAACTACTACTACTACTACTACTACTATAATTTTTAACTACGGCTACTTCTTTAACTACTTCAACTGCTACTAATTTAACTACTACTACTGCTACTTTATGTACTACTGCTAATTCTTCTACTACTACTACTGCTACTACTACTACTACTATTGTAACTACTACTACTACAACTATTTTGTCTACTACTACTTCTACTACTACTACTTCTTCAACTACTACTACTACTTCTACTACTTTAACCACTGCAACTACTACTACTTTAACTACTATTACTACTACGACTTTCACTACTGCTACTACTACTTTTACTACTTCAACTGCTACTACTACTTTAACTCATCCTGCTACTATTGCTACTACTACTTTAACTACTACCGCTACTTTAACGACTTCTACTGCTACTTCTTTGACAACTACTTTAACTACTACTACTTCTTTAACTACTACTGCTACTACTACTTTAACTACTACTACTAATTCAACGACTACTATTATAACTACTTTAACTACAATTACTGCTACTTTAACTACTTCTACTACTACTACTACTACTACTACTACTACTACCAATAATTTAACTACAACTACTACTACTACTTTAACTACTACTACGACTACATCTACTACTTTAACTACAACTACTACTATTTTAACTAGAACTACTACTACTACTATTTTAACTAGTAGTACTACTGCTTTATCTACTACTTCTACTACTACACCTACTACTACAACTACTACTACTACTACTTTAACTACTGCAACGACTACTTCTGTAACTACTGTTACTAATACTACTTTAACTACTGCTACTACTACTTTTACTTCTACTACTTAACTGCTACTACTACTTTAACTACCACTGCTACTACTACTTTAACTACTACAACTACTTTAACTACTTCTACTTCTCCTACTTTAACTGCAACTATTACTACTACTACTGCTACTACTACTACTACTTTAACTACTTCTACTGCTACTTATTTAACTACTACTATTACTACTTCTTTAATAATATTCCTACTAATGGTACTTCTTTAACTGCTACTTATTATTTAAATACTGCTACTACTTCTACTACTTTAACTACAACCACTTCTACTTTAACTACTACTTCTACAACTACTACTTTAACTACAACTACTCCTACTACTGCTACTGCTTCTTTGACTGCTACTTCTACTACTACTACTACTACTTTAACTACAACTACTGCTACTAATTTAACTAGTACTACTACTGCTTCTTTAACTACTACTACTACTACTACTACTACTACTACTACTACTTTAACTTCTGCTACTGCTACTACTTTTAAACTACTATTACTAATACTATTTTAACTCTTGCTACTACTTTAATAATTATTCTTTAACTGCTGCTACTGCTTTAACTACTACTGCTACTACTACTACTGCTACTACTACTACTTCAACTACTAGAACTACTTTAACTTCAACTACTACTATTACTTTAACTACTACTACTACTGCTATTACTTTTACTACTACTTCTACTACTTCTTTAACTACTTCTACTTTTACTACTACTACTATTACTACTACAATTACTACTTCGACTTCAGCTCTTACTGCTACTACTACGCTAACTTCTTGTACTACCACTACTACTACACTTTTACTACTACTACTACTACCTCTTTAACTACTTCTACCACTAGTACTTATTTTAACTACTACTACTACTACTACTTCTGCTACTACTACAACTACTACTACTACTACTACTACTACTTCTACTACTACTACTACTACTTTAACTACTACTACTACTATTACTACTTTAACTACTTCTACTACTACTAAAACTACTTTAACTACTAATTCTCCTATTGCTTTAAATGCTACTACTACTACTAATACTACTTTAACTTCTACTACTATTTTAACTACTACTACTTGTTCTACTACTTTAACTGCAACTACTACTACTTTAACTTCTACTACTACACTTACTTTAACTACTACTAATGCTACTACTACTGCTACTACTACTACTACTTCTACTTTAACTGCTCCTTCTACTACTTTAACTACAACTTCTACTACTATTTTAAATACTACTACTATTTTATATACAACTACTACTACTACTATTACTACTAGTACTACTACTACTACTACTACTACTACTACTACTTCAACTACTATTGCTTAAACTACTACTACTGCTACTGTAACTACTGCTACTACTACTACTACTTTAATTTCAACTACTACTACTACTATTTTATCTACTACTACTACTATTATTTTATCTACTACTACTACTACTTAAACTATTACTACTACTTCTACTACTTTATCCACTGCGACTACTACTACTTTAACTACTATTACTACTACTACTACAACTACTGCTACTACTACTTTAACTACTACTACTTCAACTGCTGCTACTACTTTAACTCCTACTGCTACTACTACTACTGCTTCTACTACTACTTAAACTACAACTACTACTTTATTAGAAGCCTCCGTGGTGCAGTGGTTACGCTTCTCGCCTTGTAAACCAGGGATCGCAGGATCGATCCCGGGCTTCTACAGACTTTCGGATGAGTCTTTAACATGAGATCCCGTCTCCGTATGACCTTAGCTGCTGGTGGGACGTAAAACTAAAACTCACTCTCTCACTCACTACTACTTTAACTACTACAACTACTTCTTTAACTACTACTTCTACTACTACTACTTCTTTAACTACTACGACTACTACTACTTTAACTACAACTACTACAACTTTAACTGGTTCGATCCCAGGCCGCGACATACCAAAGTCATTAAAAATGGTACTAGTTGCTCCTCGCTTGGCACTCAGATTTACGGGGTAGAGCTAGGACTGGTCGATCCAGTGTCAGAATAATGTGACTGGGCGTGGTATCATGTAATGAGTCTGGGACATGATACTTCAGTGAAGCAGCACTATAAAAGTGAGCATTGAGCTCCCTGTCGCAACCAGACACCGTCGTGATATGACTGAAAAATTGTTGAAAGCGACGTTAAACCCGAGTTCACACACACACACACACACACACACACACACACACACACACTACAACTTTAACTACTATTACTACTACTTTAACTACAATAACTGCTTCTTTAACTACTTCTACTACTACTACTACTACTACTACTACTACTACTACTACTACTACTGCTACTACTACTGCTACTGCTACTACTGCTACTACTACTACTACTACTACTGCTACTAGTACTACTACTTGAACTACAACTCTTACTACTTAACTACTACTACTACTTTAACTACTACTACTACTTTAACTACTACTACTACTACTACAACTACTACTACTACTACTACTACTACTACTACTACTACACTTTCTACTACTTAAACTACAATTAGTACAACTATTTTCACTAGTACTACTATTACTACTACTTTTATCTACTACTACTACTACTACTACTACTACTACTACTACTACTACAACTACTTTAACTACTACAACGACTACTACTTACTCTACTATTACTAATACTACTTTAACTACTGCTACTGCTACTTTATCTACTACTAATTCAACTGCTTCTACTACTTTAACTACCACTGCTACTTCAACTTTAACTACTGATCGGGTTTAACATCGCTTTCAACAATTTTTCAGTCATATCACGACGGTGTCTGGTTGCGCCAGGGAGCTCAATGCTTACATAGTGCTGCCTCACTGAAGTATCATGTCCCAGACACACTACATGATACCACACCCAGACACATTATCCTGACACTGGGTCGACCAGTCCTAGCTCTACCCTGTAAATCTGAGTGCCAAGCGAGGAGCAGCTAGTACCATTCTTAACGATTTTGGTATGTCGCGGCCCGGGGTCGAACCCGTGACCTCCCGTTCCCCGGAGCGGACACTCTACCAACTGAGCTATTGGGGCCGGTACTGCTACTAGTACTACTTTAACTACTACTACTACAACTGCTACTACTACTTTGACTACTACTACTACTTTAACTACTACTACTACTACTACTTCTACTACTACTACTACTTTAAATACTACTTCTACTACTACTACTTTAACTACTACTACTGCTACTACTACTACTTTCACTGCAACTACTACTACTTTAACTTCTACTACTACTACAACAACTTTAACTACTACTACTACTACTACTACTTTAACTGCTACTACTACTACTTTAACTACAACTTCTACTTCTTTTTAGCTCACCAGGAGGTGCTTATAGGATAGGCAGTTGTCCGTCGTCGTCTGCGTCTGCGTCGTCGTCTGCGTCGTCTTCGTCAAGACATTCAAACATCTCCTCTGAAGCCACTGGGCCGATTGGATGTGCCGGGGCCATGCCCCACCCCCTCCACTTCATAAAAGGCCCAATATCCCTGTAACCTTACAGATCCCCACCCCTAAACCATATATATTCTCGTTCCTTATGATAAGTCGCATTCAGTGACACCAACTGGGGGGGTCCCCCGGGATGTGCTGGGGCCATGCCAAACCCCCTCCACTTCATTAAAGGCTAAATATTCCAGAAACCTTGCATATGCCCACCCCAAAACCATATATATTCTTGTTCCTTATGATAAGACACATTCAGTGACACCAACCTAGGGGCCATCCAGGGTGTGCCCGGGCCATACTCCACCACTCGACTTCACAAAAGACCATATATCTGAGAAACTGTTCAGAGCCCACCCCTAAACCAGATATATTCTTGTTCCTTATGATAAGACGCATTCAGTGACACCAATCTGGGGGTCCCCTAGGATGTGGCGGGGCTTATGCCCCACCCCCTTCACTTCGTAAAAGGCCGAATATCTCAGAAACCGTTCAGATCTCCACCCCTAAACCATTTAAATTCTTGTTCCTTATGATAAGATGCATTCAATGATACCAATCTTAGGGTCTCCCTGGCCGCACGGGGGCTATGCCCGACCCCTCCACTTCATAGAATGTCCAATATCAGAAACCGTTCAGATCCCCATCCCTAAACCATATAAATTCTTGTTCCTTATGATAAGATGCATTGAGTGATAACAACCTAAGGATCTCCCAGGCCGCACCAGGGCTATGCCCGAACCCTCCACTTCATAAAAGGTGATATATCTCGGAAACCCTTCAGATCCCCACCCCAAAACCATGTATATTCTTGTTTCTTATGATAAGACGCATTCAGTGACACCAATCTGGGGGTCCCCTAGGATGTGCCGTGCCAGGTAAGAATATATGGAGCACATATTGTTCCTTGGTTACATTCCACAAACCCAAACTTGTACAACAGTCAGTATACCCATGCTCCATCTTACTAATTGTCACGGGCGTATTTTGCCCCGTTTGCGGACCTCTTGTTGGGTTTTGTGTCCGTTCCATATCTCCTTTGCCCCTTAAGGGATTTTCATTAAACTTCGGACAAATGTTGGCCCAATTTGGTTGATGTGCTGTACCTGACTCGGCTTCAAGATGACAGCCTAAATTGAGGGTCAGCAGTTTGATCCTTGAATTTCCTGTAACTATTATCTCTTATACCACTTCAGCAGTTTTCATTGAGCTTCGGTCAAATATTTGTCGCGTTGCACTGGTTTGCAGGCCCCTTATTGCACCGTTGCGGCTCTTGGTGGTAGTCCTGGTCGGGGATCGGGAGTTTTGACGTTGGGTTTCATGTCAGCGCCGTCTCATCTGCCCCTTGTTGGGATTTAATTTGACTTTGATCGAACCTTTTGTCTTATTGGGATGGTGTGCGGGGCCTGTGACTTGGTTGTGTTGGCACTTATTCATGGTCACGGTTAGGGGTTGGGAGTTTGGGCCTCAAGATTTGTTTATCCGCTATATCTCCTTGCCATTGGAAGGATTTTGATTGGGCTTTGGTCTAGTGTTGGACAGAGTGGGACGATATGCTGATCCCGTAACAGAGTCATGCAGGCTCTTGGTGAGGATTGCAGATGAGGGTCATACCGTTGAGCCTTGGGGATTCCTGTCAGCTCTATATCCTTTTTGCCCCTGGAGGGATTTTCATTGAACTTTGCTCAAATTATGGCCCAGGTGGGATGAGTGGAACCTTAATGATTAAGCATTCTATGTTGATCTGTGCCAGGGCGACATAGTTGTCCTTTGGATTGCTTTCTTGTTCAATGTTTGATAAATTTGTGAACTTGTAGAATGACTGTTTTGTTGACTTCTTAACATTAAAGTAAATAATAAAATAATATAAAAATTAAATAATGAATAAATAAATAAGAAATAAATTAATAATTAGGTATAAAATTAATAATTAAAAAATAAATAAGTAAAAAATTAAGTAAATAAATATAAAAACAAACAGTTATAAAGTAAAAAATCAATAGCTTAGGAAATAAATAAATAAATAAATAGTCATTAAATGATTAAAGAAGGTAAAGATATATTCTGTTAGGAAGTGGGCAGGATAGTCATGCTACAAGTTACTTTTGAATCATTCAACTCATTTATTTAATGATCTAAAATATAGTCAATTTATAGGCTGCTAGAGTGTACTCATTCAATTAGCTATTTTTGGTGTTTTCCATTGAAAAGTGACTAAATAGTATTACCTAATGAAAAGTGCAAGAAAATATTTCTTTAAGATTTCGAAACAATGTGTTTGGCACAGTTACAAAATTGAACAGGCAGGCTGAGTGACGGCTATGTCCCCCAACGCAGTGAGGCCCTGGATTGTTGAGTTGCAGGTTCAGCTCATCAGTTTTTGGACCCTCATTTGACCTAGTTTTGGTGAGAACCTTTCCAGGGGTGGGGGCGGGGGATGTGATGCAGACAGGAAATTCACGGCTGGAGCTTGTGACTTTCATTTGTGACCTTCACCTGGAGTCTGCATGGTTGCGCAGTGGATTCAGCATATCATCATATTCAGATCTTCATTGGACTAAAGTTGAATAAGGGTTCTTCTGTGGGTGGGGAGATATGGAGGCGAGGCAAAGTTAGGATCTGGCTATTTGCCTTTAATTGTGAGAATGATCATGTGTCTTCATTACTGAGTTGCAGTTTCTGCACATCTTCTCACTGGGGCAAGGGTTTTGCCGGAGTTGAATGAAAATCTTCCAAGGGTTGAAATAGATAAAGAGCGGACATGGGGTTCGGTGCTCGGACTCGTGGTCTTCAGCTATGGCCTTCAACTCGTGTTATCATGGTGCATGTGGTTATGCGTTCTGCACATCTCACTGTGGCGGATGTTTGACCAGGACTGGTGGGAATCAGGGGTTAAAGAGGTAATATAAAGTATTGGAAATTCAAGGCTCAAAATGATGACCTTCAGTTGTGGCTTCACTTTAACTACTACTACTTTAACTTCTACTGCTTCTACTACTACTACTTTAACTACTTCTTCTGCTACTACTTTAACGACTACTACTACTACTACTACTACTACTACTACTACTTTAACTTTGGCCCCCGCCCATAGGGGCTTGAAGAAATATATGGGCTGCATGATGCTTCCACGCAGAGCTGAATCCGGCCCGCACACTAGTACTGGTAAACCGCTTAAAGGATCTAAGCCTATCCAGGAACCGCGGTGCGAGGCGGACCGCCCATGGTAATAAACCCTATTGGTTTCATTGGGCGACAGGGCTTGAGATGTCATTTCATCTCAATGTTGGGTAAAAGTCCCACAAAATTGGAAGCAACGTCTCCAAAATGACCTTTACAGTGTTGACGGGGACGTTAAACCACAAATCAAACAAACAAACAAAAAACTACTTTAACTTATGTTGCTACTTTAACTACTTCTACTACTACTGCTACTACTTTAACCACTTCCGCTACTACTACTTTAACTACTTCTACTTAAAGTACTACTTCTACTACTACTTTAATACTACTATTTTAACTACAGAACTACTACTGCTACTACTACTACTACTACTACTATTACTACTACTACTTTAACTTATTTTTCTGCTACTACTTCAACGACTACTACTACTACTTCTACTACTGCTACTTCTTTAACTACTTCTACTACTACTTTTTAAATACTTCTACTTCTACTTCAACTACTACTGCTACTACTTGTTTAACTACTACTTCTACTACTATAACTGCTAATACTTATACTTTGACTACTACTGCTACTACTACTACTACTACTTAAACTACTACTACTACTTTTACTACTGCTACTACTACTTTAACTTACTACTATTACTAATTCTTCTTTAACTTCTACTACTACTTTAACTACTACTACAACTACAGTAACTACTACTACCTCTACTACTACTTTAACTACAACTATTGCTACTACAACTTTAACTACTACTACTCCTACTACTTTAAATACTTCTTTAACTACTACTTCTTCTGCTTCTTTTACTACTACTACTACTTTTACTACTACTACTTTAAATACTTCTACTACTACTGCTACTACTTTAACTACTACTGCTTCTACTGCCACTTCTACTTTAACTACTACTACTACTACTACTACTACTACTTTAACTTTGGCCCCCGCCCATAGGGGCTTGAAGAAATATATGGGCTGCATGATGCTTCCACGCAGAGCTGAATCCGGCCCGCACACTAGTACTGGTAAACCGCTTAAAGGATCTAAGCCTATCCAGGAACCGCGGTGCGAGGCGGACCGCCCATGGTAATAAACCCTATTGGTTTCATTGGGCGACAGGGCTTGAGATGTCATTTCATCTCAATGTTGGGTAAAAGTCCCACAAAATTGGAAGCAACGTCTCCAAAATGACCTTTACAGTGTTGACGGGGACGTTAAACCACAAATCAAACAAACAAACAAAAAACTACTTTAACTTATGTTGCTACTTTAACTACTTCTACTACTACTGCTACTACTTTAACCACTTCCGCTACTACTACTTTAACTACTTCTACTTAAAGTACTACTTCTACTACTACTTTAATACTACTATTTTAACTACAGAACTACTACTGCTACTACTACTACTACTACTACTATTACTACTACTACTTTAACTTATTTTTCTGCTACTACTTCAACGACTACTACTACTACTTCTACTACTGCTACTTCTTTAACTACTTCTACTACTACTTTTTAAATACTTCTACTTCTACTTCAACTACTACTGCTACTACTTGTTTAACTACTACTTCTACTACTATAACTGCTAATACTTATACTTTAACTACTACTGCTACTACTACTACTACTACTTAAACTACTACTACTACTTTTACTACTGCTACTACTACTTTAACTTACTACTATTACTAATTCTTCTTTAACTTCTACTACTACTTTAACTACTACTACAACTACAGTAACTACTACTACCTCTACTACCACTTTAACTACAACTATTGCTACTACAACTTTAACTACTACTACTCCTACTACTTTAAATACTTCTTTAACTACTACTTCTTCTGCTTCTTTTACTACTACTACTACTTTTACTACTACTACTTTAAATACTTCTACTACTACTGCTACTACTTTAACTACTACTGCTTCTACTGCCACTTCTACTTTAACTACTACTTCTTTAACTACAACTGCCTTTACTACTACTACTTCTGATATTACTACTGCTACTTTAACTACTACTACTACGTTATCTGCTTCTACTACTACTACTGCTTTAACTTCTACTACTATTGCTACTTTAACTACTACTGCTACTACTACTGCTACTTTTACTTTAACTACCACTGCTACTACTAGTACTTCAACTGCTACTACTACTGCTACTACTTTTACTACTGCTACTGCTTCTTCTTTAACTGCTACTTCTACTTCTTCTTTAACCGGCCCCGATAGCTCAGTTGGTAGAGTGTCCGCTCCGGGGAACGGGAGGTCACGGGTTCGATCCCGGGCCGCGACATACCAAAGTCGTTAACAATGGTACTAGCTGCTCCTCGCTTGGCACTCAGATTTACGGGGTAGAGCTAGGACTGGTCGACCCAGTGTCAGGATAATGTTACTAGGTGTGGTATCATGTAATGTGTCTGGGACATGATACTTCAGTGAGGCAGCACTATAAAAGTGAGCATTGAGCTCCCTGTCGCAACCAGACACCGTCGTGATATGACTGAAAAATTGTTGAAAGCGACGTCAAGTCCGAATTCACACACACTCTACTTCTTCTTTAACTACTACTACTGCTACTACTACTACTACTACTACTATTACTACTACTATTATTATTATTACTACTACTACTACTACTACTTTAACTACTACTACTACTCTAACTGCTTCTGCTTCTATTACTTTAACTAGTACTACTACTACTTCTTTAACAACTACTACTTCTACTGCTAATACTACTAATTTAACTACTTCTACTACTACTACAACTACTACTACTACTACTTTAACTACTACTACTTCTTTTAACTACTACTACTTTAACTACTACTACTACTACTACTTCTACTTTAACTACTACTACTTTAACTTCTACTGCTACTTTAACTACTACTACTACTACTTTCACTGCTACTTCTCCACTACTTTAACTACTACTACTACTTTAACTACTACTACTAGTACTTTATTGTAGTATCTGCTGCTATTTCTGTGCCCCCCCCCCCACAAAACGGGGCTTTGAGAAACAGATGAGATTGCATGGTTCTTCTACTTGAAAGACAACTACTACTATTCCTTTAACTACTGCTACTTCTTTAACTAGTACTACTACTACTTTAACTACTACTACTACTTTAATAACTACTACTACTTTAACAACAACTTTAACTGCTATTTTCACTACTACTACCACTACTACTACTACTACTACTACTATTACTACTTCTACTACTTTAACTACTTCTACTACTGACACTTTAACTACTACTACTACAACTACTAATACTTTAACTACTACTTCTTTGCCCCCGCCCATCGGGGCTTGAAGAAATATATGGGCTGCATGATGCTTCCACGCAGAGCTGAATCCGTCCCGCACATGAGTACTGGTAAACCGCTTAGAGGATTAAGGCCTGCCCAGGCAAAGCGATGCGCACGAGTTGGACCGTCCATGCTTATAAACCCTATTGGTTTCATTGGGCGACAGGGCTTGAGATGTCATTTTATCTCAATGTCTGGTAAAAGTCCCACAAAATTGGAAGCAACGTCTCCAAAATGACCTTTACAGTGTTGACGGCGACGTTAAACCTCAAATCAAAGAAACAAAACTACAACTGCTTTCACTACTACTCCACCTACTACTACTACTACTTTAACTTCAACAACTTCTACTATTTTAACTAGTACTACTACTACTTTAACTACTACTACTTTAACTACTACTACTACTACTACTACTACTACTACTACTACTACTACTACTAATACTACTACTGCTACTACTTTAACTACTGCTACTGCTTAAACTACTATTACTTATACTATTTTAACTACTACTTTAACTGCTACTACTACTACTACTACTTTAACTACTACTGCTACTTTAAATTCTACTTCTACTACTACTACTTTAACTACTGCTACTACTACTACTACTGCTACTACTTCTTCTACTACTATTACTGCTACTACTTTAACTACTGCTACTGCTTAAACTACTATTTCTAATACTATGTTAACTACTACTACTACTATTTAAGTACTACTACTTTAACTGCTACTACTTCTACTGCTACTACTTTAACTACTACTACTACTACTACTCCTACTTCAGCTACTACTACTAATACTTCTTTTACTACTACTACTACTACTACTAATACTACTACTACTACTACTATTTTAACTAAAACTACTACTACTACTACTTTAACTACTACTACTTCAACTACAATTACTGCTCCTTTGACTACTTCTTCTACGACCACTTCTACTACTTCTACTACTACTACTACTACTACTACTACTATTACTACTACAACTATAACTACTTCTGCTATTGAAACTAGTTCTACTACTACTACTTTATCTACTTCTACTACTACTACTTTAACTACTACTTCATAAACCAGGGGTCGTAGGTTCGATCCCGGGCTTCTCCAGACTTTCGGATGAGTATTTAAACCGAGGTCCCGTCTCCGTATGACCTTAGCTGTTGGTGGGACGTAAAACTCAAACACTCACTCACTCACTACTACTTCTCCTTCTACTACTTCTACTTCTCGACTACTACTACTACTACTACTACTACTACTACTACTACTACTACTACTACTTTAACTGCTGCAACGACTACTACTTTAACTACTATTACTAATACTACTTTAGCTATTGCTACTACTATATTAACTACTACTACTTCAACTGCTACAACTACTATAACTCCTGCTGCTTCTACTACTACTGCTACTACTTCTACTTTAACTACTACTACTACTTTAACGACTATTACCACTACTTCTTTAACTACTATTTCTACTACTACTTCTTCTTTAACTTCTACTACTACTTCTACTACTACTACTACTACTTTAACTACAGCTGCTATTGCTACTTTACCTACTAATACTACTACTACTACTTTAACTACAATTACTGCTACTTTAACTACTTCTACTACACCTACTACTACTTTAACTACAACTACTACTACTTTAACTACTACTACTACTACTACTTTAACTACTACTACTACTACTTTAACTACAACTTCTACTACTACTTTATCTACTTCTACTACTGCTACTACTACTACTACTACTACTACTACTACTACTACTACTACTACTACTACTACTACTACTACAACAACTACTGCTGCTACTACTACTACTACTACTACTACTACTACTACTACTACTACTGCTACTACTACTACTGTTACTTTAAATTCTGCAACGACTTCTACTTTAACTACTTCTTTAACTCCTACTACTACTACTTTAACTACTTCTGCTACTGCCACTTTAACTACTACTACTACTTCTTTAACTGCTACTACTTTAACTAATACTTCTACTACTACTTTAACTACTACTTCTACAACTTTAACTTCTACCACTGCTACTTTTTGACTACTACTACTACTACTACTACTACTACTACTACTACTACTACAACTACTACTGCTACTACTACTACTCTTACTACTACTACTACTACTACTACTACTACTACTATTACTTTAACTACTGCAAAGACTTCTACTTTAACTACTACTTTAACTCCTACTACTACTACTACTTTTACTACTTCTACTACTGCCACTTTAACTACTACTGCTACTTCTTTAACTGCTACTACTTTAACTACTACTTCTACCACTACTTAAACTACTATTACTACAACTTCTTTAACTACTACTACTACTGCTACTTTTTTACTACTACTACTATTACTACTACATTAACTACTACTACTACTTTAAGTACTACTTCTCCTACTACTACTTTAACTACAACAACTACTACTACTTTTAACTACAACTATTACTAGTTTTACTACTGCTATTACTTCTACTACTTTAACTACTACTGCTACTAATTGAACTACTACTACTAATCCTACTACTACTACTTTAATTACACATACTTCTACTATTTTAACTACTACTCCTTTAGCTACATTTACTACTACTATTACTACTACTACTACTTTAACTACTGCTACTGCCGCTACTTTTTAACTGCAATTACTAATACTACTTTAACTACTACTACTGCTTCTTCAAGTACTACTTCTTTAACTGCTACTGCTACTACTTAAACTATTACTGCTACTTTACTACTGCTACTACTGCTACTTTAACTACTACTACTGCTTTAACTTCTACTTTTACTACTTCTTCAACTACTACTTCTACTACTACTTCTTTAATCACAATTACTGCTACTTTAACTACTTCTACTACTACTTCTGCTGCTACTACTACTACTACTACTACTACTACTACTACTACTACTACTACTACTACTACTACTACTACTTCTACTACTACTACTTTAACTACAGCTGCTACTACTTTAACTACTAGTACTACTTTAACTTCTACTACTACTAATACTTTATCTGTTTCTACTTCTTCTACTACTACTTCATCTACTTTATCTGTTTCTACTTCTTCTACTACTACTACTGCTACTTTAACAACAACTACTACTACTACTACTTTAACTACTACTGCTACTATTTTAACTACAACTTCTACTGCTACTTTATCTACTTCTACTACTGCTGCTACTACTTCTACTACTACTACTACAACTACTGCTGCTGCTTCTACTACGACTACTACTACTTCTACTACTGCTACTACTACTACTGTTACTTTGACTTCTGCAACGACTTCTACTTTAACTAATACTTTAACTCCTACTACTACTGCTTTAACTACTTCTGCTACTGCCACTTTAACTACTACTACTACTTCTTTAACTGCTACTACTTTAACTACTACTTCTACTACTACTTTAACTACTACTTCTACAACTTTAACTTCTACCACTGCTACTTTTTGACTACTACTGCTACTACTACTACTACTACTACTACTACTACTACTACTCTTACTACTACTACTACTACTACTACTTTAGCTACTGCTACTGCCGCTACTTTTTAACTGCTATTACTAATACTACTTTAACTACTACTACTACTTCATCAAGTACTTCTTCTTTAACTGCTACTACTACTACTGCTTAAACTATTACTGCTACTACTACTACTGCTACTTTAACTACTACTACTACTTTAACTTCTACTTCTACTACTTCTTTAACTAATTCTTCTACTACTACTTCTTTAGTCACAATTACTGCTACTTTAACTACTTCTACTACTACTTCTGCTGCTACTACTACTACTACTACTACTACTACTACTACTACTACTACTACTTCTGCTACTACTACTACTTTAACTAAGGTTACTCTAACTAGTACTACTACCACAACTACTTTACTCCTATTACTACTACTTCTACTTTAACTACTACTACTACTTTAAATACTACTATTTTAGCTACTACTACTACTTTAACTACTTCTACTCCTACTACTTTAACTACAACCACTACTTTAACTACTACTACTACTACTTCTACTACTACTACTACTACTACTACTACTACTATCACTACTACTTTAACTACTACTACTACCACTTCTACTACTTTTAATTTCTACTACTGCTACTACTTAAACTGCTACAACGGCTACTACGTTAACTCCTTCTTCAACAACTATTACTTTACTACTTCTACTACAACTACTTTAACTACTGCTACTGCTACTACTTTAACTACTTCTACTACTACTACTACTACTACTACTACTACTACTACTACTACTACTTTACCTACTACTACTACTTCTACTACTTTATCTAGTACTACAACTTCTTTAACTGCTACTACTACTACTGCTACTACTACTTTAACTACTACTACAACTACTTAAACTGCTACTACTACTACTCCTACTTTAACTACTGCTACTGCTTCTACTTTAACTACTACTACTTCTTCTTCTTCTTTAACTACTACTTCTGCTACTACCACTACTTTAACTACTACCACTACTACTACTACTACTACTACTTTTTTAACTGCTTCTGCTAAGAATACTTAAACTACTACTCTTACCACCACTAGTTCAACTACTACTACTTTAACTACTACTACTACTACTACTACTACTACTACTACTGTTACTGCTACTACTACTACTTTAACTACTACTACTACTACTATAACTACTACTTTAAATACTACTACTACTTTAACTACAATTACTGCTACTTTAACTACTTCTACTACACCTACTACTACTTTAACTACAACTACTACTACTTTAACTACTACTACTACTACTACTACTACTACTACTTTAACTACTACTACTACTACTTTAACTACAACTTCTACTACTACTTTATCTACTTCTACTACTGCTACTACTACTACTACTACTACTACTACTACTACTACTACTACTACTACAACAACAACTACTGCTGCTACTACTACTACTACTACTACTACTACTACTACTACTGCTACTACTACTACTGTTACTTTAAATTCTGCAACGACTTCTACTTTAACTACTTCTTTAACTCCTACTACTACTACTTAAACTACTTCTGCTACTGCCACTTTAACTACTACTACTACTTCTTTAACTGCTACTACTTTAACTACTACTTCTACTACTACTTTAACTACTACTTCTACAACTTTAACTTCTACCACTGCTACTTTTTGACTACTACTACTACTACTACTACTACTACTACTACTACTACTACAACTACTACTGCTACTACTACTACTCTTACTACTACTACTACTACTACTACTACTACTATTACTTTAACTACTGCAAAGACTTCTACTTTAACTACTACTTTAACTCCTACTACTACTACTACTTTTACTACTTCTACTACTGCCACTTTAACTACTACTGCTACTTCTTTAACTGCTACTACTTTAACTACTACTTCTACCACTACTTAAACTACTATTACTACAACTTCTTTAACTACTACTACTACTGCTACTTTTTTACTACTACTACTATTACTAATACATTAACTACTACTACTACTTTAAGTACTACTTCTCCTACTACTACTTTAACTACAACAACTACTACTACTTTTAACTACAACTATTACTAGTTTTACTACTGCTATTACTTCTACTACTTTAACTACTACTGCTACTAATTGAACTACTACTACTAATTCTACTACTACTACTTTAATTACACATACTTCTACTATTTTAACTAGTACTACTACTACTCCTTTAGCTACATTTACTACTACTATTACTACTACTACTACTTTAACTACTGCTACTGCCGCTACTTTTTAACTGCAATTACTAATACTACTTTAACTACTACTACTGCTTCTTCAAGTACTACTTCTTTAACTGCTACTACTACTACTTAAACTATTACTGCTACTTTACTACTGCTACTACTGCTACTTTAACTACTTCTACTGCTTTAACTTCTACTTTTACTACTTCTTCAACTACTACTTCTACTACTACTTCTTTAATCACAATTACTGCTACTTTAACTACTTCTACTACTACTTCTGCTGCTACTACTACTACTACTACTACTACTACTACTACTACTACTACTACTACTACTACTACTACTACTTCTACTACTACTACTTTAACTACAGCTGCTACTACTTTAACTACTAGTACTACTTTAACTTCTACTACTACTAATACTTTATCTGTTTCTACTTCTTCTACTACAACTTCATCTACTTTATCTGTTTCTACTTCTTCTACTACTACTACTGCTCTTTTAACAACAACTACTACTACTACTACTTTAACTACTACTGCTACTATTTTAACTACAACTTCTACTGCTACTTTATCTACTTCTACTACTGCTGCTACTACTTCTACTACTACTACTACAACTACTGCTGCTTCTACTACGACTACTACTACTTCTACTACTGCTACTACTACTACTGTTACTTTGACTTCTGCAACGACTTCTACTTTAACTAATACTTTAACTCCTACTACTACTGCTTTAACTACTTCTGCTACTGCCACTTTAACTACTACTACTACTTCTTTAACTGCTACTACTTTAACTACTACTTCTACTACTACTTTAACTACTACTTCTACAACTTTAACTTCTACCACTGCTCCTTTTTGACTACTACTGCTACTACTACTACTACTACTACTACTACTACTACTACTACTGCTACTACTACTACTCTTACTACTACTACTACTACTACTACTACTACTTTAGCTACTGCTACTGCCGCTACTTTTTAACTGCTATTACTAATACTACTTTAACTACTACTACTACTTCATCAAGTACTTCTTCTTTAACTGCTACTACTACTACTGCTTAAACTATTACTGCTACTACTACTACTGCTACTTTAACTACTACTACTACTTTAACTTCTACTTCTACTACTTCTTTAACTAATTCTTCTACTACTACTTCTTTAGTCACAATTACTGCTACTTTAACTACTTCTACTACTACTTCTGCTGCTACTACTACTACTACTACTACTACTACTACTACTACTACTACTACTACTACTACTTCTGCTACTACTACTACTTTAACTAAGGTTACTCTAACTACTACTACTACCACAACTACTTTACTCCTATTACTACTACTTCTACTTTAACTACTACTACTACTTTAAATACTACTATTTTAGCTACTACTACTACTTTAACTACTTCTACTCCTACTACTTTAACTACAACCACTACTTTAACTACTACTACTACTACTTCTACTACTACTACTACTCCTACTACTACTACTACTATCACTACTACTTTAACTACTACTACTACCACTTCTACTACTTTTAATTTCTACTACTGCTACTACTTAAACTGCTACAACGGCTACTACGTTAACTCCTTCTTCAACAACTATTACTTTACTACTTCTACTACAACTACTTTAACTACTGCTACTGCTACTACTTTAACTACTTCTACTACTACTACTACTACTACTACTACTACTTTACCTACTACTACTACTTCTACTACTTTATCTAGTACTACATCTTCTTTAACTGCTACTACTACTACTGCTACTACTACTTTAACTACTACTACAACTACTTAAACTGCTACTACTACTACTCCTACTTTAACTACTGCTACTGCTTCTACTTTAACTACTACTACTTCTTCTTCTTTAACTACTACTTCTGCTACTACCACTACTTTAACTACTACCACTACTACTACTACTACTACTACTTTTTTAACTGCTTCTGCTAAGAATACTTAAACTACTACTCTTACCACCACTAGTTCAACTACTACTACTTTAACTACTACTACTACTACTACTACTACTACTACTACTACTACTGTTACTGCTACTACTACTACTTTAACTACTACTACTACTATAACTACTACTTTAAATACTACTACTACTTTTAACTACTCTACTACTACTTTAACTACTCCTACTACTACTACTTTAACTACTCCCACTACTACTACTTTAACCGCTACTACTACTTTTAACTACTACTACTACTACTACTACTACTATTACTACTACTGCTACTAGTACTACTTTAACTTCTACTACTACTTAAGATACTACTACTACATTAACTACTACTGCTACTACTTTAACTACTACTTTAACTACTATTTCTACTACTTCTTAACTACTTCTAATATTTTAACTACTACTACTACTTCTTTATATACTACTACTACTCTAACTACTACTGCTACTACTACTTAAACTACTACTACTACTACTTAACCCGGGCCGCGACATACCAAAGTCGTTAAAATGGTACTAGCTGCTCCTCGGTTGGCACTCAGATTTACGGGGTAGAGCTAGGACTGGTCGATCCAGTGTCAGGATAATGTGACTGGGTGTGGTATCATGTAATGTGTCTGGGACATGATACTTCAGTGAGCCAGCACTATAAACGTGAGCATTGAGCTCCCTGTCGCAACCAGACACCGTCGTGATATGACTGAAACATTGTTGAAAGCGACGTTAAACCCGAATTCACACACACACACTACTACTTAAACTACTACTACTAATACTTTAACTACTACTACTACAACTACTTTTACTACTACTCCTACTTTAACTTACTACTACTACGACTACTTCTACTTTAACTTCTACTACTACTTTAACTACTACTATTGCTACTGCTACTTTAACTTCTACTGCTACTTCTACTTTAACAGCTACTACTACGTTAACTACTACTACTACTACATTAACTACAACTACTACTGCTACTTTACTTACTACTTCTACTACTACTACTCCTTTAACTTTTACTGCTACTTTAAATACTACTACTACTACTTCTACTACTTTAACTACTCCTACTACTACTACTTTAACTACTCCCACTACTACTACTTTAACTGCTACTACTACTAATTTTAACTACTACTATTACTATTACTACTACTTTAACTACTACTACAACTACTTTAACTACTACTACTACTACTACTACTACTACTACTACTACTACTTTAACTGCTACTACTACTTTAGCGTACTACTACTACTACTACTTCTACTTCAACTTCTACAACTACTTTAACAACAACTACTACTACTGCTAAAACTTGTACTACATCTACTACTACTTTAACTATTACTATTGCTACTACTACTTTAACTACTACTGCTACTTTAACTACTACTGCTTCTACCACGTTAACTACTTCTACTACTACTACTGCTACTACTACTTCATTAACTACTACCACTACTAATGCTACTTTTCTCTTACTACTACTTTACTTACTTCTAATAATACTACTTCTTTAAATACTACTACTACTAATGATACTACTTTAACTGCTACTACTACTTTTACTATTTTTACTACTTCTACTACAACTACTACTACTACTACTTTAACTACTACTACTACTTCTACTACTACTACTACTACTACTACTACTACTCATTTAACTACTACTACTACTACTACTTTAACTTTTACTACTACTTTAACTGCTACTACTACTTCTTTATCTACTATGACTACTTTAACTACTCTTACTACTACTTCTACTACTTTAGCTTCTAAGGTTACTCTTACTTCTACTACCACAACTACTTTACTCCTATTACTACGACTATTACTACTGCTTTATCTACTATTACTACTTTAAATACTACTACTACTTTAACTACTACTTCTACTACTTTAACTACTTCTACTCCTACTACTTTAACTACAACCACTACTTTAACTACTACTACTACCACTACTACTACTACTACTACTACTACCACTACTACTTTAACTACTACTACTGCCACTTCTACTACTTTTATTTTCTACTACTGCTACTACTTAAACTGCTACAACAACTACTACTTTACTACTTCTACTACAACTACTTTAACTACTGCTACTGCTTCTACTTTACCTACTTCTACTTTTTTAACTTCTACTACTGCTACTTCTACTACTTCTACTACTACTCCTACTTTATCTACTACTTTAACTACTTATGCTACTTCAACTACTTCTTTAACTACTTCTACTACTGCTACTACTACTACTACTACTACTACTACTACTACTACTACTACTACTTCTGCTGCTACTACTGCTACAACTACTTTAATTACTACTATTACTACTACTACCATTACTTTAACTACAACTACTACTACTTTAACTACTACTTCTACTTTAACTATTCTTACTACTACTGCTTCTACTACTACTACTACTACTACTACTACTACTACTACTTTAACTTCTTCTGCTATTATAACTGCTACTGCTACAACGTCTTTACTCCTACTACTACTACTATAGCTACTTTAACTACTACTACTACGTTAAATACTACTACTACATTAACTACTACTGCTACTACTTAACTACTACTATTATTTAACTACTACTACTACTACTTCTTTAAATACTACAACTACTTTAACTACTGCTGCTACTACTACTTAAACTACTACTACTACTTCTTAAACTACTGCTACTAATCCTTTAACTACTACTACTACTACTACTACTTTTACTACTACTCCTACTGTAACTTACTACTACTACGACTACTTCTACTTAAACTTCTTCTACTACTTTAACTACTTCTACTACTACTACTATAACTAAGACTACATCTGCTACTACTTTAACTACTACTATTGCTACTGCTACTTTAACTACTACCGCTACTTCTACTTTAATAGCTACTACTACGTTAACTACTACTACTACTACATTAACTACAACTACTACTGCTACTTTACTTACTACTTCTACTACTACTACTTTAACTTCTACTACTACTTCTACTTTAACTACTACAACTACTACTTTAACTACTGCTACTACTTTAACTTTTCTTACTACTACTACTACTTTAACTTCTGCTGTTACTTTAACCACCACTACTACAACTACTTTACTCCTACTACCACTACTACTTTAACTACTGCTACTACCACTTCTACTACTTTAATTTCTACTACTGCTACTACTTTATCTGCTACAACTGTTACTACTTTAACTACTGCTATTACTACTTTAACTACTCCTACAACTACTTTAACTGCTACTACTACTACTCCTACTACTACTTTAACTACTGCTACTGCCACTACTTTAACTACTACTACTTCTTCTTCTTTAACTACTACTTCTGCTGCTACTACTACTTTAACTACTACCACTACTACTACTACTACTACTACTTTAACTACTACTGCTAAGAGTACTAAAAAACTACCATTTTCTACCACTACTACTTCAACTACTACTACTACTACTACTGTTACTGCTACTACTACTACTTTAACTACTACTACTACTACTACTTTAACTTCTACTGCTACTTTAAATACTACTACTACTGCTGCTACTACTACTACTACTTCTGCTACTTTAACTACTCCTACTACTACTACTTTAACTACTCCCACTACTACTACTTTAGCTGCTACTACTACTACTAATTTTAACTACTACTACTACTACAACTACTACTTTAACTACTACTACAACTACTTTAACTACTACTACTACTACTACTACTACTACTACTACTTTTACTACTACTACTACTTTAACGTACTACTACTACTACTACTTCTACTTCAACTTCTACAACTACTTTAACAACAACTACTACTACTACCAAAACTTGTACTACATCTACTACTACTTTAACTACTACTATTGCTACTACTATTGCTACTACTACTTTAACTACTACTGCTTCTACCACGTTAACTACTTCTACTACTACTACTGCTACTACTACTACTACTTCATTAACTACTACCACTACTAATGCTACTTTATCACTTACTACTACTTTACTTACTTCTAATAATACTACTTCTTTAAATACTACTACTACTAATGATACTACTTTAACTGCTACTACTACTTTAACTATTATTACTACTTCTACTACAACTAGTACTTCTACTACTACTACTTTAACTACTCTACTTCTACTACTTTAACTACTACTACTACTACTTTAACTTCTTTAACTTCTACTACTACTGTAACTGCTACTACTACTTCTTTATCTACTATGACTACTTTAACTACTCTTACTTCTACTTCTACTACTTTAACTTCTAAGGTAACTCTAACTACTACTACCACAACTACTTTACTCCTATTACTACGACTACTACTTCTACTATATCTACTACTACTACTTTAAATACTACTACTACTTTAACTACTACTACTACTACTACTTTGACTACTTCTACTCCTACTACTTTAACTACAACCACTACTTTAACTACTACTACTACCACTACTACTTTAACTACTACTACTACCACTTCTACTACTTTTATTTTCTACTACTGCTACTAGTTAAACTGCTACAACTGCTACTACTTTAACTACTTCTTCAACAACTACTACTTTACTACTTCTACTACAACTACTATAACTACTGCTACTGCTACTACTTTACCTTCTTCTACTTTTTAACTACTACTTCTGCTACTTCTACTACTTCTACTACTACTCCTACTTTATCTACTTATACTACTTTAACTACTTATGCTACTTCAACTACTTCTTTAACTACTACTACTACTACTACTACTACTGCTGCTACTACTGCTACTACTACTTTAATTACTACTACTACTACTACTACTACCATTACTTTAACTACAACTACTACTACTTTAACTACTATTACTACTTTAACTACTTCTACTTCTACTTTAACTTCTACTTATACTTTAACTATTCTTACTACTACTACTACTACTACTACTACTACTACTACTTTAACTTCTACTGCTATTATAACTACTACTGCTACAACGTCTTTACTCCTACTACTACTACTATTAGTTAAATTGCTACAACTGCTACTACTTTAACTACTTCTTCAACAACTACTACTTTACTACTTCTACTACAACTACTATAACTACTGCTACTGCTACTAATTTACCTACTTCTACTTTTTAACTACTACTTCTGCTACTTCTACTACTTCTACTACTGCTCCTACTTTATCTACTTATACTACTTTAACTACTTATGCTACTTCAACTACTTCTTAAACCACTACTACTACTACTACTACTACTACTACTACTACTGCTGCTGCTACTACTGCTACTACTACTTTAATTTCTACTACTACCATTACTTTAACTACAACTACTACTACTTTATCTACTTTTACTACTTTAACTACTTCTACTTCTACTTTAACTACTACTTCTACTTTAACTATTCTTACTACTACTACTACTACTACTGCTACTACTACTTTAACTTCTACTGCTATTATAACTACTACTGCTACAACGTCTTTACTCCTACTACTACTACCATTACTACTTTAACTACTTCTACTACTTTAAATACTACTACTACATTATCTACTACTGCTACTACTTTAACTACTACTTTAACTACTATTTCTACTACTTAACTACTACTATTATTTTAACTACTACTACTACTACTTTTTTTTAAATACTACAACTACTTTAACTACTGCTGCTACTACTACTTAAACTACTACTACTGCTACTTAAACTACTGCAACTTATACTTTAACTACTACTACTACTACTACTTTTACTACTACTCCTACTTTAACTTACTACTACTACGACTACTTCTACTTTAACTTCTACTACTACTTTTACTACTTCTACTACTACTATAACTACTACTACATCTACTACTACTTTAACTACTACTATTGCTACTGCTACTTTAACTACTACTGCTACTTCTACTTTAACAGCTACTACTACGTTAACTACTACTACTTCTACATTAACTACAACTACTACTGCTACTTTACTTACTACTTCTACTACTACCACTTTAACTTCTACTACTACTTCGACTTTAACTACTACTACTACTTCTACTTTAACTACTACTACTACTTTAACTACTGCTACTACTTTAACTTCTCATACTACTACTACTACTTTAACTTCTACTGTTACTTTAACCACTACTACTGCAACTACTTTACTCCTACTACCACAACTACTTTAACTACTGCTACTACCACTTCTACTACTTTAATTTCTACTACTGCTACTACTTTATCTGCTACAACTGCTACTACTTTAACTACTGCTATTACTACTTTAACAACTACTTCTAATACTTCTTCTACAACTTCTACTTTACTACTTCTACTACTGCTGCTTTAACTACTGCTACTTCTTAAACTACTACTATTTGTTCGTGTTTAACTGCTACTAGTACTACTACTACAACTACTACTTTAACTACTACTAATTCTTCTTCTTTAACTACTACTACTACTACTACTTTATCGACTACTACTATTTTAACTACTTCTGCTACTTCTGCTACTACTACTTTAACTGCTACTACTGTTTTAACTACTACTTCTTCTACTTCTACTACTACTACTTTTACTGCTTTTATTACTACTTTAACTACTACTTGAACTACTACTGCTACTACTACTTATACTTCAACTACTACTACTACATTACTACTACTACTACTACTTCAACTACAACTACTACATTAATTACTACTTCTACTACTTCTTTGACTACTACTACTACTACTTCTACTTTTACTACTACTTCTACTTTAACTACTGCTACTACTGCTACTTCTACTTTAATTACTACTACTACTACTTCTACTACTACCGCTACTTTAACTACAACTATTACTACTTTAACTACTATTACTACTTTAACTCCTACTACTACTACTACTTTTACTACTTCTACTACTGCTACTTCTTTAACTGCTACTACTTTTACTACTGCTTCTACTACTACTTAAACTACTATTACTACAACTTCTTTAACTACTACTACTGCTACTTTTTATGCCCCCGCCATTCGAAGAATAGTGGAAAGGGCATATAGCGTTGCCCCTGTCCGTCCGTCCGTTCGTCCGTGCATCCGTCCGTGTGTCCGTCCGTCCGTGCGTCCGAAACCTAAACGCAGTCAATAACTTCCTTATTTCTTGATGGATTTTAAAATTACTCGGCAGAAATGTTAACCATCATGAGACGACGTGTCACGTGCAAAACCCAGGTCCGTACCACCAAGGTCAAGGTCATACTTAGAGGTCAAAGGTAAAAAAAAAGGGTCCGAAACTTAAACGCAGTCAATAACTTTCTTATTTCTGGATGGATTTTGAAATTATTTTGGAGAAATGTTAACCATCATGAGTCGATGTGTCACCTGCAAAACCCAGGTCCGTACCTCCAAGGTCAAGGTCATACTTGGAGGTCAAAGGTCAAAAAAAGGGTCCGAAACTTAAACGCAGTCAATAACTTTCTTATTTCTGGATTGATTTTGAAATTACTTTGTAGAAATGTTAACCATCATCAGTCGATGTGTCACATGCAAAATCCAGGTCCGTACCTCCAAGGTCAAGGTCATACTTGGAGGTCAAAGGTCAAAAAATGGGTCCGAAACTTAAACGCAGCCAATAACTTACTTATTTTTGGATGGATTTTGAAATAATTTTGAAGAAATGTTAACCATCATGAGACAACGTGTCACGTGCAAACCCAGATCCGTACCTCCAAGGTCATACTTGGAGGTCAAATGGCATAAAAAGGGTCCAAAACTTAAACACTGTCAATAACTTTCTATGGATGAATACGAACATAGACATATTTTCGGGCGGGGGCATCCGTGTCCTATGGACGCATTTCTAGTTTACTACTACTACTATTACTACTACATTAACTACTACTACTACTTTAAGTACTACTTCTCCTACTACTACTTTAACTACAACAACTACTACTACTTTTAACTACAACTATTACTAGTTTTACTACTGCTATTACTTCTACTACTTTAACTACTACTGCTACTAATTGAACTACTACTACTAATCCTACTACTACTTTAATTACACATACTTCTACTATTTTAACTAGTGGTAGTAGTCGTTAAAGTAGTAGTAGTAGTTAAAGTAGAAGTAGTAGCAGTAGTAGTAGAAGCAGCAGGAGTTATAGTAGTTGTAGTAGTTGAAGTAGTGGTGGTAAGAGTAGTAGTTTAAGTATTCTTAGCAGAAGCAGTTAAAGAAGTAGTAGTAGTAGTAGTAGTGGTAGTAGTTAAAGCAGAAGTAGTAGTAGTAGTAGTAGTAGTTAACTATTCTACTACTACTACTGCTACTTTAACTACTTCTACTACTACTTCTGCTGCTACTACTACTACTACTACTACTACTACTACTACTACTACTACTACTACTTCTACTTTAACTACTACCACTACTACTACTACTACTACTTCTTTAACTGCTTCTGCTAAGAATACTTAAACTACTACTCTTACCACCACTACTTCAACTACTACAACTACTATAACTCCTGCTGCTTCTACTACTACTGCTACTACTTCTACTTTAACTATTACTACTACTTTAACGACTACTACCACTACTTCTTTAACTACTATTTCTACTACTACTTCTTCTTTAACTTCTACTACTACTTCTACTACTACTACTACTACTTTAACTACAACTGCTATTGCTACTTTACCTATTAATACTACTACTACTACTTTAACTACAATTACTGCTACTTTAACTACTTCTACTACACCTACTTCTACTTTAACTACAACTACTACTACTTTAACTACTACTACTACTACTACTACTACTTTAACTACTACTACTACTACTTTAACTACAACTTCTACTACTACTTTATCTACTTCTACTACTGCTACTACTACTACTACTACTACTACTACTACTACTACTACTACTACTACTACTACTACTACTACAACAACTACTGCTGCTACTACTACTACTACTACTACTACTACTACTACTACTACTGCTACTACTACTACTGTTACTTTAAATTCTGCAACGACTTCTACTTTAACTACTTCTTTAACTCCTACTACTACTACTTTAACTACTTCTGCTACTGCCACTTTAACTACTACTACTACTTCTTTAACTGCTACTACTTTAACTACTACTTCTACTACTACTTTAACTACTACTTCTACAACTTTAACTTCTACCACTGCTACTTTTTGACTACTACTACTACTACTACTACTACTACTACTACAACTACTACTGCTACTACTACTACTCTTACTACTACTACTACTACTACTATTACTTTAACTACTGCAAAGACTTCTACTTTAACTACTACTTTAACTCCTACTACTACTACTACTTTTACTACTTCTACTACTGCCACTTTAACTACTACTGCTACTTCTTTAACTGCTACTACTTTAACTACTACTTCTACCACTACTTAAACTACTATTACTACAACTTCTTTAACTACTACTACTACTGCTACTTTTTTACTACTACTACTATTACTACTACATTAACTACTACTACTACTTTAAGTACTACTTCTCCTACTACTACTTTAACTACAACAACTACTACTACTTTTAACTACAACTATTACTAGTTTTACTACTGCTATTACTTCTACTACTTTAACTACTACTGCTACTAATTGAACTACTACTACTAATCCTACTACTACTACTTTAATTACACATACTTCTACTATTTTAACTAGTACTACTACTACTCCTTTAGCTACATTTACTACTACTATTACTACTACTACTACTTTAACTACTGCTACTGCCGCTACTTTTTAACTGCAATTACTAATACTACTTTAACTACTACTACTGCTTCTTCAAGTACTACTTCTTTAACTGCTACTACTACTACTTAAACTATTACTGCTACTTTACTACTGCTACTACTGCTACTTTAACTACTACTACTGCTTTAACTTCTACTTTTACTACTTCTTCAACTACTACTTCTACTACTACTTCTTTAATCACAATTACTGCTACTTTAACTACTTCTACTACTACTTCTGCTGCTACTACTACTACTACTACTACTACTACTACTACTACTACTACTACTACTACTTCTACTACTACTACTTTAACTACAGCTGCTACTACTTTAACTACTAGTACTACTTTAACTTCTACTACTACTAATACTTTATCTGTTTCTACTTCTTCTACTACAACTTCATCTACTTTATCTGTTTCTACTTCTTCTACTACTACTACTGCTCTTTTAACAACAACTACTACTACTACTACTTTAACTACTACTGCTACTATTTTAACTACAACTTCTACTGCTACTTTATCTACTTCTACTACTGCTGCTACTACTTCTACTACTACTACTACAACTACTGCTGCTGCTTCTACTACGACTACTACTACTTCTACTACTGCTACTACTACTACTGTTACTTTGACTTCTGCAACGACTTCTACTTTAACTAATACTTTAACTCCTACTACTACTGCTTTAACTACTTCTGCTACTGCCACTTTAACTACTACTACTACTTCTTTAACTGCTACTACTTTAACTACTACTTCTACTACTACTTTAACTACTACTTCTACAACTTTAACTTCTACCACTGCTACTTTTTGACTACTACTGCTACTACTACTACTACTACTACTAATACTACTACTGCTACTACTACTACTCTTACTACTACTACTACTACTACTACTACTACTACTACTTTAGCTACTGCTACTGCCGCTACTTTTTAACTGCTATTACTAATACTACTTTAACTACTACTACTACTTCATCAAGTACTTCTTCTTTAACTGCTACTACTACTACTGCTTAAACTATTACTGCTACTACTACTACTGCTACTTTAACTACTACTACTACTTTAACTTCTACTTCTACTACTTCTTTAACTAATTCTTCTACTACTACTTCTTTAGTCACAATTACTGCTACTTTAACTACTTCTACTACTACTTCTGCTGCTACTACTACTACTACTACTACTACTACTACTACTACTACTACTACTACTTCTGCTACTACTACTACTTTAACTAAGGTTACTCTAACTACTACTACTACCACAACTACTTTACTCCTATTACTACTACTTCTACTTTAACTACTACTACTACTTTAAATACTACTATTTTAGCTACTACTACTACTTTAACTACTTCTACTCCTACTACTTTAACTACAACCACTACTTTAACTACTACTACTACTACTTCTAATACTACTACTACTACTACTACTACTACTACTACTACTACTATCACTACTACTTTAACTACTACTACTACTACCACTTCTACTACTTTTAATTTCTACTACTGCTACTACTTAAACTGCTACAACGGCTACTACGTTAACTCCTTCTTCAACAACTATTACTTTACTACTTCTACTACAACTACTTTAACTACTGCTACTGCTACTACTTTAACTACTTCTACTACTACTACTACTACTACTACTATTACTACTGCTACTACTACTACTTTACCTACTACTACTACTTCTACTACTTTATCTAGTACTACAACTTCTTTAACTGCTACTACTACTACTGCTACTACTACTTTAACTACCACTACAACTACTTAAACTGCTACTACTACTACTCCTACTTTAACTACTGCTACTGCTTCTACTTTAACTACTACTACTTCTTCTTCTTCTTTAACTACTACTTCTGCTACTACCACTACTTTAACTACTACCACTACTACTACTACTACTACTTCTTTAACTGCTTCTGCTAAGAATACTTAAACTACTACTCTTACCACCACTACTTCAACTACTACTACTTTAACTACTACTACTACTACTACTACTACTACTGTTACTGCTACTACTACTACTTTAACTACTACTACTACTATAACTACTACTTTAAATACTACTACTACTTTTAACTACTCTACTACTACTTTAACTACTCCTATTACTACTACTTTAACTACTCCCACTACTACTACTTTAACCGCTACTACTACTTTTAACTACTACTACTACTACTACTATTACTACTACTGCTACTAGTACTACTTTAACTTCTACTACTACTTAAGATACTACTACTACATTAACTACTACTGCTACTACTTTAACTACTACTTTAACTACTATTTCTACTACTTCTTAACTACTTCTAATATTTTAACTACTACTACTACTTCTTTATATACTACTACTACTCTAACTACTACTGCTACTACTACTTAAACTACTACTACTACTACTTAACCCGGGCCGCGACATACCAAAGTCGTTAAAAATGGTACTAGCTGCTCCTCGCTTGGCACTCAGATTTACGGGGTAGAGCTAGGACTGGTCGATCCAGTGTCAGGATAATGTGACTGGGTGTGGTATCATGTAATGTGTCTGGGACATGATACTTCAGTGAGGCAGCACTATAAACGTGAGCATTGAGCTCCCTGTCGCAACCAGACACCGTCGTGATATGACTGAAACATTGTTGAAAGCGACGTTAAACCCGAATTCACACACACACACACTACTACTTAAACTACTACTACTAATACTTTAACTACTACTACTACAACTACTTTTACTACTACTCCTACTTTAACTTACTACTACTACGACTACTTCTACTTTAACTTCTACTACTACTTTTACTACTTCTACTACTACTATAACTACTACTACATCTACTACTACTTTAACTACTACTATTGCTACTGCTACTTTAACTACAACTGCTACTTCTACTTTAACAGCTGATACTACGTTAACTACTACTACTACTACATTAACTACAACTACTACTGCTACTTTACTTACTACTTCTACTACTACTACTTTTACTTCTACTACTACTACTATTACTACAACTACTACTACTAATAATAATAATTTACTACTACTACTCCTACCACTGCAACATCAACTACTACTACTTTAACTACTACTACTTCTACTACTACTACTGTTACTGTTACTACTACTACTTTAACTACTACTACTACTACTTTAACTTTTACTGCTACTTTAAATACTACTACTACTACTTCTACTACTTTAACTACTCCTACTACTACTACTTTAACTACTCCCACTACTACTACTTTAACTGCTACTACTACTAATTTTAACTACTGCTATTACTACTACTACTACTTTAACTACTACTACAACTACTTTAACTACTACTACTACTACTACTACTACTACTACTACTACTACTACTTTAACTGCTACTACTACTTTAACGTACTACTACTACTACTTCTACTTCAACTTCTACAACTACTTTAACAACAACTACTACTACTGCTAAAACTTGTACTACATCTACTACTACTTTAACTATTACTATTGCTACTACTACTTTAACTACTACTGCTACTTTAACTGCTACTGCTTCTACCACGTTAACTACTTCTACTACTACTACTGCTACTACTACTTCATTAACTACTACCACTATTTATGCTACTTTTTCTCTTACTACTACTTTACTTACTTCTAATACTACTACTTTTTGAATACTACTACTACTAATGATACTACTTTAACTGCTACTACTACTTTTACTATTTTTACTACTTCTACTACAACTACTACTACTACTACTACTACTTTAACTACTACTACTACTACTACTACTACTACTACTACTACTCATTTAACTACTACTACTACTACTTTAACTTCTACTACTACTTTAACTGCTACTACTACTTCTTTATCTACTATGACTACTTTAACTACTCTTACTACTACTTCTACTACTTTAGCTTCTAAGGTTACTCTTACTACTACTACCACAACTACTTTACTCCTATTACTACGACAATTACTACTGCTTTATCTACTATTACTACTTTAAATACTACTACTACTTTAACTACTACTTCTACTTCTTTAACTACTTCTACTCCTACTACTTTAACTACAACCACTACTTTAACTACTACTACTACTACTACTACTACTACTACTACTACTACTACTACTACTACTACCACTACTACTTTAACTACTACTACTGCCACTTCTACTACTTTTATTTTCTACTACTGCTACTACTTAAACTGCTACAACAACTACTACTTTACTACTTCTACTACAACTACTTTAACTACTGCTACTGCTTCTACCTTACCTACTTCTACTTTTTTAACTTCTACTACTGCTACTTCTACTACTTCTACTACTACTCCTACTTTATCTACTACTTTAACTACGTATGCTACTTCAACTACTTCTTTAACTACTACTTCTACTACTACTACTACTACTACTACTACTACTACTACTTTTGCTGCTACTACTGCTACAACTACTTTAATTACTACTACTACTACTACTACCATTACTTTAACTACAACTACTACTACTTTAACTACTACTTCTACTTTAACTATTCTTACTACTACTACTTCTACTACTACTACTACTACTACTACTTTAACTTCTACTGCTATTATAACTGCTACTGCTACAACGTCTTTACTCCTACTACTACTACTATAGCTACTTTAACTACTACTACTACTTTAAATACTACTACTACATTAACTACTACTGCTACTACTTAACTACTACTATTATTTTAACTACTACTACTACTACTTCTTTAAATACTACAACTACTTTAACTACTGCTGCTACAACTACTTTTACTACTACTCCTACTTTAACTTACTACTACTACGACTACTTCTACTTTAACTTCTACTACTACTTTTACTACTTCTACTACTACTATAACTACTACTACATCTACTACTACTTTAACTACTACTATTGCTACTGCTACTTTAACTACAACTGCTACTTCTACTTTAACAGCTGATACTACGTTAACTACTACTACTACTACATTAACTACAACTACTACTGCTACTTTACTTACTACTTCTACTACTACTACTTTTACTTCTACTACTACTACTATTACTACAACTACTACTACTAATAATAATAATTTACTACTACTACTCCTACCACTGCAACATCAACTACTACTACTTTAACTACTACTACTTCTACTACTACTACTGTTACTGTTACTACTACTACTTTAACTACTACTACTACTACTTTAACTTTTACTGCTACTTTAAATACTACTACTACTACTTCTACTACTTTAACTACTCCTACTACTACTACTTTAACTACTCCCACTACTACTACTTTAACTGCTACTACTACTAATTTTAACTACTGCTATTACTACTACTACTACTTTAACTACTACTACAACTACTTTAACTACTACTACTACTACTACTACTACTACTACTACTACTACTACTTTAACTGCTACTACTACTTTAACGTACTACTACTACTACTTCTACTTCAACTTCTACAACTACTTTAACAACAACTACTACTACTGCTAAAACTTGTACTACATCTACTACTACTTTAACTATTACTATTGCTACTACTACTTTAACTACTACTGCTACTTTAACTGCTACTGCTTCTACCACGTTAACTACTTCTACTACTACTACTGCTACTACTACTTCATTAACTACTACCACTATTTATGCTACTTTTTCTCTTACTACTACTTTACTTACTTCTAATACTACTACTTTTTGAATACTACTACTACTAATGATACTACTTTAACTGCTACTACTACTTTTACTATTTTTACTACTTCTACTACAACTACTACTACTACTACTACTACTTTAACTACTACTACTACTACTACTACTACTACTACTACTACTCATTTAACTACTACTACTACTACTTTAACTTCTACTACTACTTTAACTGCTACTACTACTTCTTTATCTACTATGACTACTTTAACTACTCTTACTACTACTTCTACTACTTTAGCTTCTAAGGTTACTCTTACTACTACTACCACAACTACTTTACTCCTATTACTACGACAATTACTACTGCTTTATCTACTATTACTACTTTAAATACTACTACTACTTTAACTACTACTTCTACTTCTTTAACTACTTCTACTCCTACTACTTTAACTACAACCACTACTTTAACTACTACTACTACTACTACTACTACTACTACTACTACTACTACTACTACTACTACTACTACCACTACTACTTTAACTACTACTACTGCCACTTCTACTACTTTTATTTTCTACTACTGCTACTACTTAAACTGCTACAACAACTACTACTTTACTACTTCTACTACAACTACTTTAACTACTGCTACTGCTTCTACCTTACCTACTTCTACTTTTTTAACTTCTACTACTGCTACTTCTACTACTTCTACTACTACTCCTACTTTATCTACTACTTTAACTACGTATGCTACTTCAACTACTTCTTTAACTACTACTTCTACTACTACTACTACTACTACTACTACTACTACTACTACTACTACTACTACTTTTGCTGCTACTACTGCTACAACTACTTTAATTACTACTACTACTACTACTACCATTACTTTAACTACAACTACTACTACTTTAACTACTACTTCTACTTTAACTATTCTTACTACTACTACTTCTACTACTACTACTACTACTACTACTTTAACTTCTACTGCTATTATAACTGCTACTGCTACAACGTCTTTACTCCTACTACTACTACTATAGCTACTTTAACTACTACTACTACTTTAAATACTACTACTACATTAACTACTACTGCTACTACTTAACTACTACTATTATTTTAACTACTACTACTACTACTTCTTTAAATACTACAACTACTTTAACTACTGCTGCTACTACTACTTAAACTACTACTACTACTTCTAAAACTACTGCTACTAATACTTTAACTACTACTACTACTACTACTACTACTTTTACTACTACTCCTACTGTAACTTACTACTACTACGACTACTTCTACTTAAACTTCTTCTACTACTTTAACTACTTCTACTACTACTACTATAACTAAGACTACATCTGCTACTACTTTAACTACTACTATTGCTACTGCTACTTTAACTACTACCGCTACTTCTACTTTAATAGCTACTACTACGTTAACTACTACTACTACTACATTAACTACAACTACTACTGCTACTTTACTTACTACTTCTACTACTACTACTTTAACTTCTACTACTACTTCTACTTTAACTACTACAACTACTACTTTAACTACTGCTACTACTTTAACTTCTCTTACTACTACTACTACTTTAACTTCTGCTGTTAGTTTAACCACTACTACTACAACTACTTTACTCCTACTACCACTACTACTTTAACTACTGCTACTACCACTTCTACTACTTTAATTTCTACTACTGCTACTACTTTATCTGCTACAACTGTTACTACTTTAACTACTGCTATTACTACTTTAACTACTCCTACAACTACTTTAACTGCTACTACTACTACTCCTACTACTACTTTAACTACTGCTACTGCCACTACTTTAACTACTACTACTTCTTCTTCTTTAACTACTACTTCTGCTGCTACTACTACTTTAACTACTACCACTACTACAACTACTACTACTACTTTAACTACTACTGCTAAGAGTACTAAAAAACTACCATTTTCTACCACTACTACTTCAACTACTACTACTACTACTACTGTTACTGCTACTACTACTACTTTAACTACTACTACTTTAACTTCTACTGCTACTTTAAATACTACTACTACTGCTGCTACTACTACTACTTCTACTACTTTAACTACTCCTACTACTACTACTTTAACTACTCCCACTACTACTACTTTAGCTGTTACTACTACTACTAATTTTAACTACTACTACTACTACAACTACTACTTTAACTACTACTACTACTTTAACGTACTACTACTACTACTACTTCTACTTCAACTTCTACAACTACTTTAACAACAACTACTACTACTACTACCAAAACTTGTACTACATCTACTACTACTTTAACTACTACTATTGCTACTACTATTGCTACTACTACTTTAACTACTACTGCTTCTACCACGTTAACTACTTCTACTACTACTACTGCTACTACTACTACTACTTCATTAACTACTACCACTACTAATGCTACTTTATCACTTACTACTACTTTACTTACTTCTAATAATACTACTTCTTTAAATACTACTACTACTAATGATACTACTTTAACTGCTACTACTACTTTAACTATTATTACTACTTCTACTACAACTAGTACTTCTACTACTACTACTTTAACTACTCTACTACTTTAACTACTACTACTACTACTTTAACTACTACTTTAACTTCTTTAACTTCTACTACTACTTTAACTGCTACTACTACTTCTTTATCTACTATGACTACTTTAACTACTCTTACTTCTACTTCTACTACTTTAACTTCTAAGGTTACTCTAACTACTACTACCACAACTACTTTACTCCTATTACTACGACTACTACTTCTACTATATCTACTACTACTACTTTAAATACTACTACTACTTTAACTACTACTACTACTACTTTGACTACTTCTACTCATACTACTTTAACTACAACCACTACTTTAACTACTACTACTACCACTACTACTTTAACTACTACTACTACCACTTCTACTACTTTTATTTTCTACTACTGCTACTAGTTAAACTGCTACAACTGCTACTACTTTAACTGCTTCTTCAACAACTACTACTTTACTACTTCTACTACAACTACTATAACTACTGCTACTGCTACTACTTTACCTACTACTTTTTAACTACTACTTCTGCTACTTCTACTACTTCTACTACTACTCCTACTTTATCTACTTATACTACTTTAACTACTTATGCTACTTCAACTACTTCTTTAACTACTACTACTACTACTACTACTACTACTACTACTACTACTACTACTGCTGCTACTACTGCTACTACTACTTTAATTACTACTACTACTACTACTACCATTACTTTAACTACAACTACTACTACTTTAACTACTATTACTACTTTAACTACTTCTACTTTAACTTCTACTTCTACTTTAACTATTCTTACTACTACTACTACTACTACTACTACTACTACTACTACTACTACTTTAACTTCTACTGCTATTATAACTACTACTGCTACAACGTCTTTACTCCTACTACTACTATTAGTTAAACTGCTACAACTGCTACTACTTTAACTACTTCTTCAACAACTACTACTTTACTACTTCTACTACAACTACTATAACTACTGCTACTGCTACTACTTTACCTACTTCTCCTTTTTTAACTACTACTTCTGCTACTTCTACTACTTCTACTACTGCTCCTACTTTATCTACTTATACTACTTTAACTACTTATGCTACTTCAACTACTTCTTAAACTACTACTACTACTACTACTACTACTGCTACTACTGCTACTACTACTTTAATTACTACTACTACTACTACTACCATTACTTTAACTACAACTACTACTACTTTATCTACTATTACTACTTTAACTACTTCTACTTCTACTTTAACTACTACTTCTACTTTAACTATTCTTACTACTACTACTACTACTACTGCTACTACTACTTTAACTTCTACTGCTATTATAACTACTACTGCTACAACGTCTTTACTCCTACTACTACTACCATTACTACTTTAACTACTTCTACTACTTTAAATACTACTACTACATTATCTACTACTGCTACTACTTTAACTACTACTTTAACTACTATTTCTACTACTTAACTACTACTATTATTTTAACTACTACTACTACTACTTTTTTTTAAATACTACAACTACTTTAACTACTGCTGCTACTACTACTTAAACTACTACTACTGCTACTTAAACTACTGCAACTAATACTTTAACTACTACTACTAATACTACTTTTACTACTACTACTTTAACTTACTACTACTACGACTACTTCTACTTTAACTTCTACTACTACTTTTACTACTTCTACTACTACTATAACTACTACTACATCTACTACTACTTTAACTACTACTATTGCTACTGCTACTTTAACTACTACTGCTACTTCTACTTTAACAGCTACTACTACGTTAACTACTACTACTACTACATTAACTACAACTACTACTGCTACTTTACTTACTACTTCTACTACTACCACTTTAACTTCTACTACTACTTCGACTTTAACTACTACTACTACTTCTACTTTAACTACTACTACTACTTTAACTACTGCTACTACTTTAACTTCTCATACTACTACTACTACTTTAACTTCTACTGTTACTTTAACCACTACTACTGCAACTACTTTACTCCTACTACCACAACTACTTTAACTACTGCTACTACCACTTCTACTACTTTAATTTCTACTACTGCTACTACTTTATCTGCTACAACTGCTACTACTTTAACTACTGCTATTACTACTTTAACAACTACTTCTAATACTTCTTCTACAACTTCTACTTTACTACTTCTACTACTGCTGCTTTAACTACTGCTACTTCTTAAACTACTACTATTTGTTCGTGTTTAACTGCTACTACTACTACTACTACAACTACTACTTTAACTACTACCAATTCTTCTTCTTTAACTACTACTACTACTACTACTTTATCGACTACTACTATTTTAACAACTTCTGCTACTTCTGCTACTACTACTTTAACTGCTACTACTGTTTTAACTACTACTTCTTCTACTTCTACTACTACTACTTTTACTGCTTTTATTACTACTTTAACTACTACTTGAACTACTACTGCTACTACTACTTATACTTCAACTACTACTACTACACTACTTCTACTACTACTACTTCAACTACAACTACTACATTAATTACTACTTCTACTACTTCTTTGACTACTACTACTACTACTTCTACTTTTACTACTACTTCTACTTTAACTACTGCTACTACTGCTACTTCTACTTTAATTACTATTACTACTACTTCTACTACTACCGCTACTTTAACTACAACTATTACTACTTTAACTACTATTACTACTTTAACTACTTCTACTACTACTTTAACTACTACTTCTTCTACTGCTACTTTAACATCTACTGCTATTTTAACTACTACTGCTACAACGTCTTTACTCCTACTACTACTACAACTACTTTAACTACTACTTTAAATACTACTACTACTTTAACTACTTCTGCTACTACTTCTACTACTACTACTACTACTTTAACTACTACTACTTTAACTACTATTTCTACTACTTCTATAAGTACTTATACTACTACTACAACTACTACTTTATTTCTACTGCTACTTTAACTACTACTACTACTGCTACGTCTACTACTACTGCTTATACTACTTTAACTACTACTACCAGTCCTACTTTAACTACGGCTACTACCATTACTACTACTTTTAATTTCTACTACTGCTACTACTTTATTTGCTACAACTGCTACTACTTTAACTACTACTTTTACTACTACTTTATCTACTACTTTAACTTCTACTACTTTACTACTTCTACTACTGCTACTACTTTAACTACTACTTCTTCTTCTTTACTTACTTTCTTACTACTACTACTACTACTACTACTACTACTTTAACTACTATTACTTCTTCTTTAAATACTATTTCAGCTACTTTATCTACTACTACTACTTTATCTACTTCTGCTGGTACTACTTTAACTACTACTACTACTACTTTATCTGCTACTTCTACTTTAACTACTACTACTACTACTTTAAATGCTACTACTACTACTACTTTTGTAACTTCTCCAACAACTACTACTTTAACTACTCCCACTACTACTACTTTAACTACTACAACTTCTTTACTCCTACTACTACAACCACTTTAACTACTACTACTACTTTAGCTACTACTTCTTCTACTTCTTTAACTACTACTACTACTGCTACTTCAACTACTACTACTACCACTACTTTAACTACTTCTACTACTACTATTACCTTAATTTCTACCACTAATTTAACTACTTCTACTACTACTACTACTACTACTTTAACTACTTCTACAAATTTAACTACTACTACTACTACTACTACTACTACTTCTACTACTACTACTACTGCGACTAGTACTCTAACTACTACTGCTACTACAACTACTACTTTAACTACTGCTGCTACTTTAACTACTACTACTACTACTACTACTACTACTACTTCTACTTTAACTTCTACTACTTTACCTCTTTAACTACTTCTACTACTTTATCTACTTTAACTACTTCTGCTGCTACTACTTTAACTACTACTACTACTTTAACTGCTACTACTACTACTTTAACTGCTACTACTACTACTTAACTACTACTTCTACTTTAACGACTACTTCTACTTCTTTTAATGCTACTTCTACCACTACTACTATTTTAACTGCTCCCACTACTACTACTTTAACTACTCCCACTACTACTACTTTATCTACTACAACTACTCCTGCTACTTTAACTACTGCTACTACTACCACTTTAACTACTACTACAACAACTTTAACTACTACTCCTACTACTACCTTAACTACTACTATTTTAGCTACTACTGCTTCTTAAACTTCTACTACTACTTTAAGTGCTACTGCTACTACTACAACATTTACTATTACTACTACTACTACTACTCATACTTGAACTACTATAACTACTGCTACTACTTTTATTACTGCTGCTACTGCTACTACATTAAATTCTACTTCTACCTTTTCTTTAACTGCTACTACAACTACTACTAATTTTACTACTGCTGCTACTACTACTACTCTTACTACTGCCATTAATACTTCTGCTACTTTAATTACTACTACTTTTACTGCTACTACTACTACTTTAACTACTACTTCTACTTCTTTTACTACTACCACTACTACTTTTACTACTACTACTACTATTAATACTACTTTAACTACTTCCACTTCTACTACTACTACTACTTTAACTTCTAACACTATTTTAACTACTACTACTACTACTACTACTACTACTACTACTACTACTACTACCTTAACTACTACTATTTTAGCTACTACTGCTTCTTAAACTTCTACTACTACTTTAAGTGCTACTGCTACTACTACAACATTTACTATTACTACTACTACTACTACTACTCATACTTGAACTACTATAACTACTGCTACTACTTTAATTACTGCTGCTACTGCTACTACATTAAATTCTACTTCTACCTTTTCTTTAACTGCTACTACAACTACTACTAATTTTACTACTGCTGCTACTACTACTACTACTACTACTGCCATTAATACTTCTGCTACTTTAATTACTACTACTTTTACTGCTACTACTACTACTTTAACTACTACTTCTACTTCTTTAAATACTACCACTACTACTTTTACTACTACTACTACTATTAATACTACTTTAACTACTTCCACTTCTACTACTACTACTACTTTAACTACTAACACTATTTTAACTACTACTACTACTACTACTACTTTAACTACTACTACTACTTTACCTACTACTTTAACTACTACTACCACTACGACTTTAACTACTACTACTACCACTTCTACTACTTTTAATTTCTACTACTGCTACTACTTTAACTGCTACAACTGCTACTACTTTAACTACTACTACTACTTCTACTTTAACTACTACTACAACTTTAACTACTATTACTACTACTACTATTACTTTAGTTACTACTACTACTACTACTACTACTACTTCTATTACTACTTCTTTAACTGCTACTACTACTTTTACTGCTGCTACTACTACTTCTTTTATCGCTTCCGCCCATCGGGGCTTGGAAGAAATAGATGGGCTGCATGATGCTTCCACGCAGAGCTGAAACCGTCCACACACTAGTACTGGTATACCGCTTAGAGGATCTAAGCCTGCCAAGGAACCGCTGCTGCTTCTTTAACTACTACTACTTTAACTACTTCTACTACTACTACTTTAACTACTACTACTACTTCTACTACTTTAACTACTACTTCTACTACTGGTACTTTAACTACTATTACTTATCTTTAACTTCTACTATTTTAACTACTTCTCCCACTACTACTACTTTGACTACTACTGCTACTTTAACTACTGGTACTACCACTACTTTTACTACTACTACTTCAACTAATACTACTACTACTAATACTACTACTTTAACTGCTACTACTACGACTACTACTACTTTAACTTCTACTACTTCTACTTTAACTACTTCTGCTACTATAACAACTTCTACTACAACTTCCACTTTAACTTCTTCTGCTACTATAACAACTTCTACTACAACTACGTTAGGTACGATTACTACTACTTCTTCTACTACTACTGCTACTACTACTACTGCTACTACTACTACTACTACTACTACTACTACTACTACTACTACTACTACTACTACTACCGTCTACTGTTACTACCACTTCTGGTGCTGCTGTTCCTGCATCCCCATCGGGACTTTTACAAACAGATTCGGTTGCATGGTTTTACGACTACTAAGGCTACTTTTACTATAATTATTACCTCTACTTCTACTTATGCTACTACTGCTATTACTACCACTACTACTGCTACTGTTGCTGTTGCTACTGCTGCTTCTACTACTAAACTACTACTACTATTAGTACTACTACTATTACTACTACTACTACTTCTACTTCTGCTACCACTTAATCTACTACTACTCCTACTACCACCACTACTACTACTGCTACTGTTGCTGCTGCTGCTGCTGCTACTACTAAACTATTACTTCTATTACTACTACTACTACTTCAGGGGCTTGAAGAAATAGATTGGGCTGCATGATGCTTCCACGCAGGGATGAAACTGTCTGCATATGAGTCCTGGTAAACCTCTTAAGCCTGCCCAGGAAAAGTGGTGCGAGTCAGACCGTCCCTGCATATATACTCTTTTGGTTTCATTGGGCGGCAGGGCTTGAGAAGTCATTTCACCTCAATGCAGGGTTAAAGTCCCACAAAATTGGAAACAACGTCTCCAATATAACCTATACAGTGTTAACGGGGACGTTAAACCTCAAATTTAACAAACACAACTACTACTTCTACTTTAACTACTGCTACTACTATTACTACTACTAGTGCTACTACTACGACAGCTACTACTACTATTACTGTTGCTATTTCTGCGCCCCACCAACCGGGACTCTGAGAAAAAGATAGGTTGCATGATTCTTTTACTTCAAACGGGGTCTTCAAAGGTTACTATTACTACTAGTACCTCGACTTCTAAAACTACTACAACTAGAGCTGTCGCTGCTACTAGAACTGTTATTACTACAACTACTACTGATATTACTAAAGCTACTACTGCTGTTACTACTACTACTACTACTACTACTACTACTACTACTACTACTACTTCTACTACTTCTACTACTACTACTACTACTACTACTACTACTACTACTATTACTACTACTACTACTACTACGTCTACTGCTATTACTACTACTACTACTTCTACTACTACTACTACTACTACTACTACTACTACTACTACTACTACTACTACTTCTACTACTTCTGCTACCACTACTACTTCTACTGTCACTATTACTAATTTACCAGTACTGCATCTACTTCAAAGGCTACGATTATTAATTTTCCTATTATTACTTCTACTGCTACTACTGCTTCTACTTCTACTACATTCTGGCGAAAGAATGTGCACTGTACTGGTTAAACGCTTACGTATAAGCCTGCCCAGGAAAGTGTTGATAGGTAAACTGACCGGCTCAAAAATCACCTAAATAGTGTTGACTGGGCCGTAAAACTCCAATACAAACAAAAAAACTTCTACAACTTCTAGTACTGCTACTGCTTTTACTAATACTTCTGCTAGTGCTTCTTCAATAATCCATATTAACATACCAACGTCACCACAACTACTAGCATTACTACTACTGCTGTTGCTCTTTCTGCGCCCCACCAATCGGTGCTTTGAGAAACAGATTAGGTTGCATGGTTTTCTATTATAATTAACCGCACTTGAAGCCAACATAATGAAAAGCTAACAAGATAGCATGGCTACATGATCAAATATAACAATTTTTTGATAGAATAATACTTCACTTGAAGCAAACAGGTCGACGAGTTAACTGCGTATATTACAAAGTGACAAGACAAAATCGTTCTGTGAAATTAAATTATTGTTATTGAAGTAAACAGGTTAACCAGTTCACAAAACAGCATCGCAAATTGATCAGGCATGACAATTTTTTGACAGATTATAACTTAAGCGGAAGCTACTAAGATGACAAGTTAACACAATAACATGACAAACAAACAAGACAACATAATAAACAAACAGTATGTAATGACTATGAACATAACATAATGGTATGTCAACAGAACATGATACCATATCTCGACATAAGATAGTTGAGGCATTCCATTTCATGTCTAAGCTGTTTGCCTATGTCCAAGCCCTTGAGCCCAGCCCATGTTCTACAGATTATTCCCAGCGAAGACTCAGATCAGCCTGCGCATACGCGCAGTCTGATCAGAGTCTTCGTTGTGCGCTCAGAGGATAGCTAAGGGCCCAATGTACCTTCATGCAGCAAGAGAAGACTCTGGGCAGACTATATTGATACGCAGGCTGTTCTGATTCTTCGCCTGCCGCCCAATGAAACCAATAAGCATGGGCGGGCCGACTCGCATCAATTTACCTGGGCAGGCTCAGACGTTCTAAGCGGATTACCCGTACTCATGTGCGGTCGGCATCAGCTCTGCGTGGAAGCATCGTGCAGCCCAATCTATTTCGCCATGCCCCGTTGGGCGGGGGCGGGGGCGGTCACCAATGGTCAGTGATAGTCACGTGGACAATTGCTTGAAAACTTTCTGATCATTTAGTAACTTCGGGTCGATTGATTAACAATCGATCACAAAATAGTGGTTTATTTATTCATTTAACGCATTTTGAACCATAAGCATACAGTGCAGGTCCAAATCAGACGCCGCAGAACGCGGTGCCTGATCAGGGCCCACCATGTTTGAAAAAAGTTCAGCCCTTTTCCAATCAGATTTTGAAGAAAACCCAACCTGAAACGCTACGTTTTAAAACGGACTACTGCTATATATAGGGAGGAAGATTCCATTTATTTATTTATGCATTTCCATTTTTACGGCCCCAACAGACGGTGGCTATAATGTAATCGCTTGTTTACCTGACCTATCTCTTGAGCTACGTCGGTCGGTGTGTGCTCGGAGGGGGGATGTGCTGTGTTTGCCGGGTCTTGTCCATCATCCGTTTCGGTTTCAAAACTTTTGGGTTTAGACACACTGATGAAAAATATCAGAAAGGCCTCTGTGTCGCTAAATTTGGTATAGTTACGCATTAATTACCCCGCAGAAAAATTAAGCTAGCCACACCCATTTCAGACTTTTAACCAATCAGATCATATGCTGTATTCATTTCTACTGATTCTCAAGCTGGATGTCCAACAGCGCAGGTTCAGACGCCATCTGATCTGGATCTATACTGTTTGCAAAAATATGGGTTTTACAAGGGATATTACCAGAAATAACTCTTAACTGATATATAACAGGTCAGTCAGTATATACAGAATTTTTAATAGAGAAAGTAGACATCCTTAAGGTCAAAAGAAATTTTGCAGCAAGTGGAATTTGTTTATTTAATGATTAACAACAGTGACAAGACAACTTGCTTGCTGTACAAAAATTGGTCAATTTGATGGCGTTATATGCATCTCGAAAACATGCCTTTATAAAGTTGATCCCCTTGAACTCCACTTTTACATAGAAAAACTGGGGTTTACAGGGGTAAACATTATCCTCCTTATTTCTGTTCTAAAATAAAGATTGTGGGTACTAGTTAAAACCGCCTCGATGAGGCGGTTCTAACGAGTGCACACGATATATATTCTGAGCAGAAGTAAGAAAAATGCCACAATTTGTCATCTAAATAATTCGTTTTCTCGGCGGTAAAGGTCACAGTGTATTTGTATAGGCGTCTTTTCGTAATGCCAGACTTGCTTGGTTTCCTGAGACGAGATCTTCATTGGTGTCCTCAGGATGCAAACGAGTGGAGTGGTCTTTAATGAAGAAATTGAAACAGTTCTGAATAGAGCTGCTACATTTGTAACAAACAATTACTGCTGTGAAACTGGGGGCATGACTGGAATACGAAGAAATTAAGATGGGAGTCTCTCAAGAAAAGGAGAAAAGACCGTATGCTCATGCTTTTATACAAAGGTCTAAAGGGTGCTGCCAGTATTCCAACAGATGACCTTATTCATCAAGCTAGGCAGTGTAGAAATCACCATTCATTGGCGTTCCAGATTCTTACTACAAGAACTGACATTTATAAAGACTCGTACTTCCTCAGAACCATTAGAGATTGGATGTCCTTCCGGATTCGATTATTTTGACAGCTTAAGGTGCTGATGATTGTGTATCAAAGTTTACCTCTTTTGGTTAGAGCTAGGAACTAAACTAGGTCCTGGTGTATGAGTGTCATTTGACGTGCCACCAGTAACAGTTCTGTTGCCCTTCAAGAATTTTAACTTCCACTGCGCGAAGTTTCGCTTTTTATTTTATTATGCTTCAGTACTATATGTTAGCTAGAAGGCTGCATGATTTCAATAATAATAATTTCCCCTGCATGAAGTTTCGACCTTTATTTTGTTGTACTGCAGTAGTGTGTGTTAGCTGGCCGGCTATATGATTTCAGTTCTATGCCCCTCAAGTGTATAAATTTCCCCTGCACAAAGTGTCGACCTTTATTTCACTGGGTTGCAGTACTGTATGTTAGCTAGAGGGCTACATGATTTCAGTTCTATGCCCTTCAAGAAAATAAATTTCCCTGCACAAAGTGTCGACCTTTATTTAATTGTGCTGCAGTACTGTATGTTAGCTAGAAGGCTACGCGATTTCAGTTCAATGCCCTTCAAGAATATGAATATCCCCTGCAAAGAGTTTCGCCCTTTATTTTATTGTGCTGCAATAGTGTACATTAGCTAGAAGTATACATGATTTCCGTTCTATGCCCTTCAAGAATATTAATTCCCGTCCACAAAGTGTCGAACTTTATTTAATAGTGCTGCAGTACTTTATGTTAGCCAGAAGGCTACATAAGTTCAGTTCCATGCCCTTCAAGAATATTAATTTCCCCTGCACAATGTGCCGACCTTTATTTTATTGTACTGCAGTACTGTATAGTGCTGCAGTACTGTATGTTATCTAGAAGGCTACATGATGTCATTCCCTTGTGATTCAAAATATTAATTTCCCCTGTGCAATGTGTCGACCTTTATTTTATTGTACTACAGCCATTATGCGAGCTATAAGGCTACATTATTTCAGTTCTATGTCTTTCAAGAATATTAAATTCCCCTGCTCGAAGCCTCAAACTTTATTTCATTGTGCTACAGTATTGTATGTGAGCTAGAAGGCTGCTTGATTTCAGTTCTATTTCCTTCAAGAATTTTAATTTCACCTGCAAAGAGTGTCGCCCTTTACTTTATTGTGCTTCTGTACTGTATGTAAGCTAGAAGGCTAAATAATTTCAATTATGTGCCCTTCAAGAATATTAATATTCCCTTGCACAAAGTGTCGAAATTTATTTTATTGTGCTGCAGTACTGTATGCTAGATAAAAGGCTAAATGATTTCAGTTATATGCCCTTTAAGAATGTAAATGTCCCCTGCACGAAGTCGGGACCTTTATTTTATTGTGGTGCAGTACTGTATGTTAGCTAGAAGGCTACACTATTTAGTTATTTGCCATTCAAGAATATTTATTTCCCCCTGCACAAAGTGTGGACCTTTATTTTATTGTGCTGCAGCACTGTATGTTAGATAGAAGGCTACATGATTTCAGTTCTATGCCCTCCAAGAATATTAATTTCCCCCTGTACAAAGTGTCAACCTTTATTTTTTTTGTGCTGCAGTACCGTATGTTAGCCAGAATGCCACATGATTTCTTTTCTATGACCTTCCAGAATATTATTTAACCCTGCACAAAGTGTCGACCTTTATTTCATTGTGCTGCAGTACTGTATGTTAGCCAGAAGGCTACATGATTTCAGTTCCATGCCCTTCAAGAATATTAATTTCCTCTGCACAAAACGGCGACCCTTCAAGAATATTAATTTCCCCTGCACAAAGTGTTGACTTTTATTTTATTGTGCTGCAGTGCTGTATGTTTGCCAGAAGGCTACATTATTTCTTGTCTATGTCCTTCAAGAATATTAATATCCCCTGCACAAAATATCGATCTTTATTGTATTGTGCTGCAGTACTGTATTTCAGCCAGAAGGCTACATGATTTCAGTTCTTTGCCCTCCAAGAATATTAATTTTCCTGTACAAAATTTCGATCTTTATTTCATTGTGCTGTAGTGCTATGTTTTAGCTGGAAGGCTGCCTGAATACTGTTCGACGCCCTTCAAGAATATTTATTTCACCTTCACAAAGTGTCGACCTTTATCTAATTGTACTGTGTTTTAGCTGGAAGGCTACCTGAATACAGCTCTACGCCCTTCCAGAATATTAATGTCCCCTGTACAAAGTTTCGACCTTTATTTTATTGTTCTGCAGTTCTGTATGTTTGCAAGAAGGCTTCATTATTTCAGTTCTATACCCATCAACAATATTAATATACCCCCTGCAAAAAGTGTCGACCTTTATTGTATTGTGCTGCAGTTATGTATGTTAGCTAGAAGGCTATATGAGTGCAGTTCTATGCCCTTAATTTCCCCTTGCACAAGGTGTCGAACTTTATTATATTGTGCTGCTATAAGGCAACATGATTTTCGTTCAAAACCCTTCAATAATATTAATTTCCCTTTCACAAAGTGTCGACCTTTATTGAATTGTGCTGCAGTGCTGTATTTTAGCTAGAAGGCTACATGAATACAATTCTATGCCCTTCAAGAATTTCCCCTACACAAAGTGTTGACCTTTATTGTTTTGTTCTGCAGTACTGTACGTTAGCTAGTAGGCTACATGATTTTAGTTCTGTGCCTTTCAAAAATATTTATTTCTCTTGCACAAAGTGTCGATATTTATTTTATTGTGCTGCAGTACTGTATGTTATTTAGAAGGCTACATGGTTTCAGTTATATGTCATTCAAGAATATTAATTTCCCCTGCACGAAGTATCGACCTTAATTTTGTTGTGCTGCAGTACTGTATGTTAGCTAAAAGGCTGCATAATTTCAGTTCTACGCCCTTCAAGAATATTGGTTTCCCCTACTCAAAGTGTCGACCTTTATTTTATTGTGCTGCATGTTGACTAGCAGGCTATATGATTTTAGATCTATGCCCTTCAAGAATATTAATTTTCGCTGCACGAAGTCTCGACATTTATTTTATTGTCCTGCAATAATGTATATAAGCTAGAAGGCTACACGATTTCAGTACTATGCCGACCCCGCCCAACGGGGCTTGGAGAAATATATGTGGCTGCACGGTGCTTCCACGCAGAGCTGATACCGACCGCACATGAGTACTGGCAATCCGCTTAGAACGTCTAGGCTTGCCCAGGAATATTGCTGCGAGTCGGCCCGTCCATGCTTATAAGCCCTATTGGTTTCATTGGCCTCAGGGATTGAGATGTCATTTCAACTTAATATCGGGTAAGAGTCCCACAAAATTGGAAGCAACGTCTCCAAAATGACCTAAATAGATTTGACGGGGACGTTTAACCTCATATCAAATTAAAAAAACCCGTCAAGAATGTTAATTTCCCCTATACAAAGAGTCGAACTTTATTTTATTTTGGTGCAGTACGGTATGTGAGCTAGAATGGCTACCTGATTTCTGTTCTATGCCCTTAAAGAATATTGTTTGCCCCTGCAGAAAGTGTCGGCTTTTTAAGTTATTGTGCGGCGGTACTGTAGGTTAGTCACCTGATTTTAGTTCTATGCCCTCAAGAAAATTATTTTCCACTGCACAAAAAGGTCGGCAGTACTGCATGTTAGCTAGAAGGCTACATGATTTCAGTTCTATGCCCTTCAAGATAACTAATACCCCCTGCAAAAAGTGCCGACCTTTATTTTATTGTGCGGGGGTTCTGTATGTTAGCTTGAAGACTGCCCTCAAGAATATTAATTTCCCATGCACAAAAAGGTCGCCTTTTTATTATATGGCAGTACCGTATGTAAGCTAGAAGGCTACATGAGTTCAGTTCTACGCCCTTCTAGAATACTAATATGCCCTGCACGAAGTGTCAACCTTTATTTCATTTTTATTTTATTGTGCTGCAGTACTATATGTTAGCTAGAAGGCAACATTATTTCGGTTCTGTGCCCTTCAAGAATATTAATTTCCCCTGCACAAAGTACGGACAATTATTTTATTGCACTGTAGTACTGTATTGTTAGCTACAAGGCTAAATGATTTCTGTTCTATGCCTTTCAAGAATATTAATTTCCCCTGCACAAAGTGTCGACCTTTAATGTATTGTGCTGCAGTACTGTATGTTAGCAAGAAGTCTTTATTTTTCAGTCCTATGCCCTTCAGGAATATTTATTTCTCCTGCACAAATAATCGATCTTTATTTTATTGTGCTGCAGTATGGTATGTTAGCTAGAGGGCTACACGATTTCAGTTCTATGCCCTTCAAGAATAATCATTAGTCCTGCACAAAGTGTCGACCTTTATTTTATTGTGCTGTATTTTAGCTAGAAGGCTACATGAAAATAGTCCTACGCATTATAAAACTATTGATTTCCCGTACAAAAAGTTTGACCTTTATTTTATTGTGCTGCAGTACTGCTAGTAGCCTACATGATTTTAGTTCTGTGCCCTTCAAGAATATTAATTTTCCCTGCACAAAGTGTCGACATTTATTTTTTGTGCTACAGTACTGTATGTTGGCTAGAAGGCTACATGATTTCAATAATGTGTCATACAAGAATATTAATTACCTCTGCTAGAAGTCTCAACCATTATTTTAACATGCCGCAGTACTGTATGTTAGCTAGAAGGCTACATGATTTCAGTTCTATTTCCTTCAAGAATATTGATCTCCCCTGCACACAATGTTGACCTTTATTTTATTGTGCTGCAGTACTGTATGTTAGCCAGAAGACTTCATGATTCCAGTTCTTTTCCCTTCAAGAATATTAATTTCCCCTACACAGTGTCGACATATATTTTATTGTGCTGCAGTACTGTATGTTGGCTAGTAGGCTATATGATTTTAGATAAATGCCCTTCAAGAATATTATTTTTCCCTGCACGAAGTCTCGACATTTATTTTATTGTGTTGCAGTGCTGTATGTTAGCAAGAAGGCTGCATTATTTCAGTTCTATGCCCTTCAAGAGTATTAATTTTCAACGCACAATGTGTCGACTTTAATTTTATTGTGCTTAGTACTGTATGTTAGCTAACCGGCTACAATATTTCAAATATAGCCCCCCTCAAGAGTATTAAGTTTAACTGCACAATGTGTCGACCTTAATTTTAAATTTGCTGCAGTACTGTATGTTAGATAGAAGGCTACATGATTTCAGTTGTATGCCCTTCATGAATATTAATTTCCCCTGCACAAAGTGTCGACATTTATTTCCTTGTTCTGCAGTACTGTATGATAGCTAGAAGGGTACATGATTTCAGTTCTTTGCCCTTCAAGAATGTAAATTCAACCTGCACAAAGTGTTGACCATTATTTAGTAGCGCTGCAGTGCTGGACGTTTGCCAGAAGGCTGCATGAATACAGTTCTACTCCCTTCAAGAATATTTATTTCCCCTTCATAAAGAGTCGACCTTTATTTTATTGTGCTGCAAGACTGTATGTTATCTAGAAGGCTACATGATTTCAGTTCTATGCCCTTCAAAAATGTTAATTTCCCCCTCACAAAATGTCGACCTTTATTTTTGTTGTTCTGCAGTGCTGTGTGATAGCTGGAAGAAGAATATAAATACCCTCTGCTAGAAGTGTCGACCTTTATTTTATTGTGCTTCAGTGCTGTATGTTAGCCAGAAGGCTACATGATTTCAGTTCTATGCCCTCCAAGAATATTATTTTCCTATACAAAGTGTCGACCATTATTTAATTGTGCTGCAGTAATGTATGTTAGCTAGATGGCTACATGATTTCAGTTCTGTGCCCTTCAAGAATATTAATTTTCCCTGCACAAAGTGTCGACGGGTATTTTATTGTACTGCAGTACTGTATGGTAGCTAGACGGGTACATGATTTCAGTTCTTTGCCCTTCATGAATGTCAATTCCCCCTGCACAAAGTGTCGACCTTTATTTTATTGGCAATGTGTTAGCTGGAAGGCTACATGAATACAGTTTTACACCCTTCAAGAATATTAATTTCCCCTGCACAAAATGTCGAGCTTCAATTTATTGTGCTGCAGTACTGTATGTTAGCTAGAAGGCTACATGATTTCAGTTCTATGCACTCCAAAAATATTAGTTTTCCTGTACAAAGTGTCGACATTTATTTCATTGTACTGCAGTAATTTATGTTAGCTAGAAGGCTACATGATTTCAGTTCTATGCCCTTCAAGAATATTAATTTTCCCTGCACAAAGTGTCGACAAGTATTTTATTGTACTGCAGTACTGTATGTTAGCTAGAAGGGTACATGATATAAGTTCTTTGCCTTTTAAGAATGTTAATTCTCCCTTTACAAAGTGTCGACCTTTATTTTATTGGCAATGTGATAGCTGGAAGGCTACATGAATACAGTTCTACACCCTTCAAGAATATTAATTTCCCCAGCACAAAATGTCACGCTTCCATTTATTGTGCTGCAGTACTGTATGTTAGCTAGAAGGCTACATGATTTCAGTTGTACGCCCTTTAAGAATATTAATTTCCCTTGCACACAGTGTCGACATGTATATTATTGTTCTGCAACACTGTATGTTAGCTTAAAGGGGACATGATTTCATTTCTGTGCCTTTCAAGAATGTCAATTCCCCCTGCATGAAAGGTTTTTACCTTTATTTTATTGCGATGCAGTGCTGTATGTTTGCCAGAAGGCTGCATGAATTCAGTTCTACGCTCTTCAAGAATATTTTTTTGCCCTTCCCAAAGTGTCGACCTTTATTTTATTGTGCTGCAGTAATGTATGTTAGCTAGAAGGCTACAAGGTTTCAAATCTATGCCCTTCAAGAATATTAATTTTCTCTCAACAAAGTGTTGACCTTTATTTTATTGTGCTGTAGTGCTGTGTGTTAGCTGGAAGGTCACATGAAAACAGTTCTACGCCCTTCAAGAATTTTAATTTGCCCTGCACAAAGTGTCGACCTTTATTTTATTGTGCTGCAGTAATGTATGTTACCGAGAAGGCTACATGATTTCATTTCAATGCCATTCAAGAATATAAATTCCCCCTGCACAAAGTGTCGACATGTATTTATTTGTACTGCAGTACTGTATGTTAACTTGAAGGGTACATGATTTCAGTTCTTTTCCCTTCAAGAATGTTAATGCCCCCTGCACAAAGTGGTTACCTTTTTTTATTACCCTGCAGTGCTGTATGTTTGCCAGAAGGCTGCATGAATACAGTTCTATGCCCTTCAAGAATATTATATTCCCCTTCCCAGAGTGTCGACCTGTACTTTATTGTGCTGCAGTACTGTATGTTAGCTAGAAGGCTACAAGATTTCGGTTCTATGCCCTTCAAGAATATTAATTTCCCCTTCTCAAAATGTCGACCTCCTATATTATTGTGCTGTAGTGCTGTGTGTTAGCTGAAAGGCTACATGAATACAGTTTTACGCCCTTATAGAATTTAATTTTTCCCAGCATGAAGTGTCGACCTTTATTTTATTGTGCTGCAGTGCTGTATATTTGTCAGAAGGCTAACTTATTTCAATTCTCTACCCTTCAAGAATATTAATACCCCCTTCATAGTCGGGGATTTGAAATTCGTAGCACGCGTATTTAAGGAGTTTAATGCACCTTACTTTCTCACACTTAACTATGATACGAATTTATTTAGAGGTCTCTCAGCATCTTGAAAAAGGAGTTAGAAAATCAAAAAAGTGGGGAAAAAGACATAAAAAGGGGAGATAAATGTTCCTACCCTCTTTTCTCATTTAAGCATCCAAACAATTCCAAACGATATTTCCTCTGAAACTACAAGGTCAACTGGAACCAAATTATATATGAAGCCGCCATGGGGTGGAAGAACAAACATATATTCTAAATATCTGGGTCACATGACCAAAATGTCTGCCATGCCCATATATGGTAAAAACCTTTGAAAATCGCCTTCTCAGGAACCAATCGACCGATGACCTTGAAACTTGGTGTACAATATATGGGACCCGGACTCTATCGAATTTATTCAAATGATGACATTTCGTTGACCTTGACCTTTCTTACGTCAAGGTCACATTCGGTCACTTAGGATTTTGTATGGAAAAGACGGGGTTTTCTGGTTCTGTTGCAGCTTATGACATCATAGTTGGTATTTGCAATCAGCTTAATGATCATGGGGCCATAAGATTAAATAGTTTTTAATTTTTCTGAAACTACTGGGCTAACTGATACCAAATTACATATACTGCATCAGTGTGGTCGAGAAATCCAAGTTTGTTAGAGGGATCTGTGTGATCGTAACACCAATAAACGGCCAAAAGTGTTTTTAGATTCTGCATCTCAAGAAATACAAGACCTTGGTACGCAGCATTTTGGACTCTAGCCCTAAGATGGTTCAAACCTGACTATAATGTATGCGACCGCAACAAAAGAAAACAATGGTAGATTTCAAAATAATTTGGCATCAATGGTGCTGGGATTGGCCTCTACTAAACCATTATGGTCTGTTAAAATAAATGGCCACATCGGGTGGGTGTGTGTGTATGTGTGTGTGTGGGGGGGGGGGGAGTAGGATTTATGCCCACTTGAGCTCTGGTGAGAAAAGTTTCCCATCGGCCGCTTGTTTACGATTTTGTGTTCAGGGAAAAGTCGCGTAAACTTGATGGCAAGCGTAAACCATATCTAATTGGCGTTGTCATGATACAGCAGCCACAGTTTTCTGCTTTACTGATTGCGCTTGTTTGGTTATCTTTTGTTGCTTAGCTTCATAAACAATTAATTGGTGACCAGTGGTAGTTTGGTATGAAGTTACCATGACAGCAATACCTCTGAAAGACGACAATGTTCAGTGAAGATAACAGCGCGGCCCTATTTCAGTTTTGTTTTTTTTTCAAAGGGTTGGCAGATTTTTGTTCAGTATTTCATAATTGAAGGAAAGTCGTGTTTTAATGAGTTTACGGCCTGAACAATCAAGCCTCCTTTTAACTGAATTTGTGCGAAATTTTACTGCGAACAAAAAAGAAACATTATACAGTATTTGGTGGAACGATTTTACTTAAATGTTTTAGAGGTTTATTGATTTGGTTTTTAACATTAATTTGCTGCAAAAAAGATACTCTACTAAATTTAAATATCGGCATCTAATTCTCCAGCTGCGGATTTGATATACTCCAACTTATTTGCTGATTGAATGACTCTGGTTTTGGTCGATCTTTTGGCAAACATGCGCCAATTGAGGTCACCAAGTTACACGAAGATGCAGAAAAGTTCAGTCGAGGGTCGGTGTTGAACCCTATGTTCTCACCCTTCTTGACAAAGGTGAAGAGAAGAAGCTTGATTAACGTAGGAATCGTAACATTTATTATGCCAAACATCGTCCCTGTTCACTGTTCAATATATCTGACATATTAGGTTTCAACCTCAAGTAAATTAACCCGCCCGCCTAGTTCCTTTCTTATGTACGAACGCATTTCCGCCAGAACGCCTGAAGGTAGGTGTCTGATGCTCTGTCTCTGGTATGGTTAACCGGAGTCTTATTGTTTGGTTTTCTTTGCTGCAGAATTCTAGCTATTTCATGCTGTCGAGTCCTCATCGTTCTTTCATCTTTTAAGTCGATTGATTTTCTGTTCTCGGAGATGTTGCACTGATGAGCTAGAACTCCACCATGTAGAGTGAACAATTTATGTTTTAACCACGACAATCAAGGGCTAGTAGTGTTGCCATCTTAAATCTGTTAAAGTGTCCAACCCCACCCCCGCCCCCGTAAAACTTCTTACTGACCCCGTCGTCGATCCTTTTTGTGGTTTATTATTTTCATAGTTAGTCCTTAAGATGTATGTATTGCTAATGCCTTTTTTATTTTGGATAGCCGTTCGGGAGCCGTGGGGAGATAACTGTCATTCTGGCTTTCCATCCATGACGTTTTCATTTTGGTGTTTTGAATGGGAGGTGCGAGATATTTTGTATAGATTCCTGATCATTGCATACACTCTGTTTTTCAAACGTGATAACTCCTGATGGCTTGTCATAGAAGGCCTTTTTGGCCAATCTATATGGGACAATTGGGGTGGTTGGGTGAGGCAAAGGTGACGTGTATCTTGCGTCAATAGGGCGTCCAGCTGATAGTGGCTTACAGCTGGACAAGACCTGCTGTTCTTCCAGCAGTTATGGGTGGAGGGGGAAAACAGTTATTTCTTCTGTTTCTGCTTTTCCATTTTCCCATTTCTCCTCTGCCCCTTACTTTCATCTGCTCAACTATCTCTTCTGTCACGTTTCTCCCTTTCTCTGGAGAGAGGACAAAAATGACCAACAAGGGGTGACGTGCCTTTAAACCCAAAACAATCAATATATGGGACAAATGTCAGAAAAAGGAAGTAGTAATAAAGGAGATGAAGAACAGATTAATCAGTGTGTGACAAGAGACACAGGATGATTAAGAGCTAATGGTGAATAGAGGGACAAGGCTATCGTAGGCAGGTTGCCTAACAAAATGGTAGAAAGTAAGTGCAGGTGACATCTTAAGATGCACGTTTACAGGTTATACCACAACTCTGGGAAGAGGGAAGACAGAAGAATGTTTAAGGGATGGCTTTGCGTTACATTAAACCTCGGGTACACTTTATTTTTAGTCGTGCGACTTAACAGAAAATAAGGTACCCAGTAAGATTTCAAGTGGCCAGTAACATTTACGTGTTTAAAATATAATTATGTCGATGTTACTTGGGGAGCCCTCTGCACAAACCGGAAACTTTGGTAAATGATTCTTGAAATATACAATGTATTCATTAAATGTCGATTGTTTCAAGTCACCAGTTGAGAGAATCACTTGCCAATTCACCCGCTGACAAATATGCTTGGTGATGTATATTCCCCTCACTAAATATAAACCGGAAGGAAATGGCCATCAGTAACTTTTCAAAAATATATCTGTCGGTCCATGTTATGATACATCTATAACCAGCCAGTAAAATAATTTAGTTTATGTTGGTTTTAATATAAATTTTTATCATGATCTGTGACACAACAGGAAAAAGTGGTACAATGGTCCATAGGTATCGGAGTCCCTTGTTCATGCCCGGATTGAAACAGAGTCATCAAGTTTCACAAGCACGTGCAAAAATAACCGTCCTTCATACTGGCGAAAAAGAAATTGTTTCAAAAAGTACTAAAAATTATTTAGCGCGAAAATAGTGTAAAATTTACCAAATTTTTGGGGTCAAATTTCAATGGTCAAAATTTTATGGTAACACCGGATGTAATTACGTCATATCATGAATTTTGGTGTCTTCGAGTATTGCCAAATATTTTGGCTGATGCAATAAGTCAACATTCATATGTAAGCGCAAGCTACACATAACTAAACTCAATCCAACTATACCATCCGCATGGGGGTGGGTGTAAACTCATAAAAATTTTAACCCCTTTTCCCCACCAGATTTGCTAAATAATCACATGCCATATAGGTTAGGCTCCTATCTCAATGAAACGGCACAAATAAAGCGTGAGAATTTTGGGTGCATTAAATTTTTCGAAATCCGGTCTCAAATCCCGGACTATCACAAAGTGTCGACATTTATTGTATTGTGCTGCAGTGCTGTATGCTGGCCAGAAGGCTACATGATTTCAGTTCTATTCCCTTCAAGAATATTGATCTCTTCTGCACACAATGTTGACCTTTATTTTATTGTGCTGCAGTTCTGTATGTTAGCCAGAAGACTTCATGATTCCACTTCTTTTCCCTTCAGGAATATTAATTCCCCCGACACAAAGTGTCGACTTTTATTTTATTGTGCTGCAGTACTGTATGTTGGCTAGTTGGCTATATGATTTTAGATAAATGCCCTCCAAGAATATTATGTTCCCTGCACGAAGTCTCGCCTTCAGTGCTGTATGTTAGGCAGAAGGCTACATTTTTTAGTTCTATGCCCTTCAAGAGTATTAATTTTCAACGCACAATGTGTCGACCTTAATTTATTGTGCTTAGTACTGTATGTTAGCTAACCGGCTACAAGATTTCAAATCTAGGCCCCTCAAGAGTATTAAGTTGAACTGCACAATGTGTCGACCTTAATTTTAAATTTGCTGCCGTACTGTATGTTATCTAGAGGGCAACATGATTTCAGTTGTATGCCCTTCCAGAATATTAATTTCCCCTTCACAAAGAAACGACCTTTATTTTATTGTGCTGCAAGACTGTATGTTAGCCAGAAGGCTACATGGTTTCAGTTCTATGCCCTTCAAAAATATTAATTTCACCTTCACAAAGTGTCGACCTTTATTTTATTGTTCTGCAGTGCTGTGTGATAGCTGAGAGGAGAATATTAATACCCCTGCGTAAAATGTCGACCTTTATTTTATTGTGTTGCAGTGCTGTATGTTAGCCAGAAGGCTACATGATTTCAGTTCTATGCCCTCCAAGAATATTAGTTTTCCTGTACAAAATGTCGACATTTATTTCTTTGTGCTGCAGTAATGTATGTTAGCTAGAAGGCTACATGATTTCAGTTCTGTGCCCTTTAAGAATATTAATTCCCCTGCACACAGTGTCGACATGTATATTATTGTACTGTAGTACTGTATGTTAGCTTGAAAGGTACATGATTTAAGTTTTGTGCCGTTCAAGAATATTAATTTTCCTGTACAAAGTGTCGAAGAATGCTAATTCCCCCTGCACAAAGTGTTTACCCCTGCATTAAGTGATTACCTTTATTTTTTTGCGCTGCAGTGCTGTATGTTTGCCAGACGGCTGCATGAATACGGTTCTACGCTCTTCAAGAATATTATTTTCCCCTTCCCAAAGTGTCGACCTTTATTTTATTGTGCTGCAGTATTGTATGTTAGCTAGAAGGCTACAATGTTTCAGATCTATGCCCTATGTTTGAAAGAAGGCTGCATGAATACAGTTCTACGCCCTTCAAGAATATTATTTTCCCCTTCCCAAAGTGTCGACCTTTATTTTATTGTGCTGCAGTATTGTATGTTAGCTAGAAGGCTACAATGTTTCAGATCTATGCCCTATGTTTGAAAGAAGGCTGCATGAATACAGTTCTACGCCCTTCAAGAATATTATATTCCCCTTCCCAGAGTGTCGACCTGTACTATATTGTGCTGCAGTACTGTATGTCAGCTAGAAGGCTACAAGATGTCGGTTCTATGCCCTTTAAGAATATTAATTTCCCCTTCACAAAGTGTCGAACTTTATTTTATTGTGCTGTAGTGCTGTGTGTTAGCTGGTAGGCCACATTAATACAGTTCTACGCCCTTCAAGAATTTTTATTTACCCTGCGTAAAGTGTCGACCTTTATTTTATTGTGCTGCAGTGCTGTATGTTTGGCAGAAGGCTATATTATTTCAGTTCTTTACCCTTCAAGAATATTAATACCCCCTGCATAAAGTGTCGACCTTTATTGTATTGTGATGCAGTGCTGTATGTTAGCAAGGAGGGTACTTGATATCAGTTCTATGCCCTCCAAGAATATTAATTTTCCTGTACAAAGTGTCGACATGAATTTTGTTGTACTGCAGTACTGTATGTTAGCTAGAAGGGTACATGATTTCAGTTCTTTGCCCTTCAAGAATGTTAATGTCCCCTGCACAAAGTGGTTACCTTTATTTTATTGCGCTGCTGTGCTGTATGATTGCCAGAAGGCTGCATGAATACAGTTCTACGCCCTTCAAGAATATTTATTTCCCCTTCACAAAGTGTCGACCTTTATTTTATTGTGCTGCAGTACTGTATGTTAAGTAGAAGGCTACAATATTTCAGTTCTATGCACTCCAAGAATATTAGTTTTCCCGTCCAAAGTGTCGACAATTATTTCTTTGTGCTGCAGTAATGTATGTTAGCTAGAAGGCTGCATGATTTCAATTCTATGCCATTTAAGAATATTAATTCCCCTGCACACAGTGTCGACGTGTATATTATTGTACTGCAGTACTGTATGTTAGCTTGAAGGGTACATGATTTAAGTTCTTTGCCCTTCAAGAATATTAATTTTCCTGTACAAAGTGTCGAAGAATGCTTATTCCCCCTGCACAAAATGTTTACCCCTGCATTAAGTGATTACCTTTATTTTATTGCGCTGCAGTGCTGTATGTTTGCCAGACGGCTGCATGAATACAGTTCTACGCTCTTTAAGAATATTATTTTCCCCTTCCCAAAGTGTCGACCTTTATTTTATTGTGCTGCAGTAATGTGTGTATGTTAGCTAGAAGGCTACAATGTTTCAGATCTATGCCCTTTGTTTGAAAGAAGGCTGCATGAATACAGTTCTACGCCCTTCAAGAAAATTATATTCCCCTTCCCAGAGTATCGACCTGTACTTTATTGTGCTGCAGTACTGTATGTCAGCTAGAAGGCTACAAGATTTCGGTTCTATGCCCTTCAAGAATATTAATTTCCCCTTCACAAAGTGTCGAACTTTATTTTATTGTGCTGTAATGCTGTGTGTTAGCTGGTAGGCCACATTAATACAGTTCTACGCCCTTCAAGAATTTAATTTCCCCTGCATAAAGTGTCGACCTTTATTTTATTGTGCTGCAGTGCTGTATGTTTGGCAGAAGGCTATATTATTTCAGTTCTTTACCCTTCAAGAATATTAATACCCCCTGCATAAAGTGTCGACCTTTATTTTATTGTGCTGCAGTGCTGTATGTTAGCAAGGAGGGTAGTTGATATTAGTTGTATGCCCTCCAAGAATATTAATTTTCCTGTACAAAGTGTCGACATGAATTTTGTTGTACTGCAGTACTGTATGTTAGCTAGAAGGGTACATGATTTCAGTTCTTTGCCCTTCAAGAATGTAAATGTCCCCTGCACAAAGTGGTTACCTTTGTTTTATTGCGATGCTGTTCTGTATGATTGCCCGAAAGGCTGCATGAATACAGTTCTACGCCCTTCAAGAATATTTATTTCCCCTTCACAGAGTGTCGACCTTTATTTTATTGTGCTGCAGTACTGTATGTTAGCTAGAAGGCTACAAGATTTCAGTTCTATGCCCTCCAAGAATATAAGTTTTCCTGTACAAAGTGTCGACAATTATTTCTTTGTCCTGCAGTAATGTATGTTTGCTAGTAGGCTGCATGATTTCAGTTCTGTGCCATTTAAGAATATTAATTCTCCTGGACACAGTGTCGACATGTATAAGTGTCGAAGAATGCTAATTTCCCCTGCACAAGTATTTAACTCTGCATTAATTGATAACCTTTATTTTATTTTACTGCGCTGCAGTGCTGTATGTTTGCCAGAAGGCAGCATGAATACAGTTCTACGCCCTTCAAGACTATTATTTTCCCCTCCCAAAGTGTCGACCTTTATTTTATTGTGCTGCAGTAATGTATGTTAGCTAGAAGGCTACAAGGTTTCAGATCTTTGTCCTATGTTTGAGTGTCGACCTGTACTGCAGTACTGTATGTTAGCTAGAAGGCTACAAGATTTCGCTTCTAGGCCCTTCAAGAATATTAATTTCCCCTTCACAAAGTGTCGAACTTTATTTTATTGTGCTGTAGTGTTGTGTGTTAGCTGGAAGGCCACATTAATACAGTTCTACGCCCTTCAAGAATTTTAATTTCCCCTGCATAAAGTGTCGACCTTTATTTTATTGTTCTGTAGTGCTGTGTGTTAGCTGAAAGGCTACATGAATACAGTTCTACGCCCTAATAGAATTTTATTTTCCCCTGCATGAAGTGTCGACCTTTATTTTATTGTGCTGCAGTGCTGTATATTTGCCAGAAGGCTAAGTTATTTCAATTCTCTACCCTTCAATAATATTAATACCCCCTGCACAAAGTGTCGTCATTTATTGTATTGTGCTGCAGTGCTGTATGTTAGCCAGAAGGCTACATGATTTCAGTTCTATTCCCTTCAAGAATATGGATCTCCTCTGCATACAATGTTGACCTTAATTTTATTGTGCTGCAGTACTGTATGTTAGCCAGAAGACTTATTATTCCAGTTCTTTTCCCTTCAAGAATATTAATTCCCCCGACACAAAGTGTCGACTTTTATTTTATTGTGCTGCAGTACTGTATGTTGGCTAGTAGGCTATATGATTTTTCGATAAATGCCCTCACAGAAAATTATTTTTCTCTGCACGAAGTCTTGCCTGCAGTGCTGTATGTTAGCCAGAAGGCTACATTGTTGTAGTTCTATGCCCTTCAAGAGTATTAATTTTCAACGCACAATGTGTCGACTTTAATTTTATTGTGCTAGTTCTGTATGTTAGCTAACCGGCTACACGATTTCAAATATAGGCCCCTCAAGAGTATTAAGTTTAACTGCACAATGTGTCGACCTTAATTTTAAATTTGCTGCAGTACTGTATGTTAGATAGACGGCTACATGATTTCAGTTGTATGATTGCTAATTCCCCCTGCACAAAGTGTTTAACCCTGCATTAAGTGATTACATTTATTTTATTGCGCTGCAGTGCTGTATGTTTACCAGAAGGCTGCATGAATACAGTTCTACGCCCTTCAAGAATATTATTTTCCCCTTCCCAAAGTGTCGACCTTTATTTTATTGTGCTGCAGTAATGTATGCTAGCTAGAAGGCTACAATATTTCAGTTATGTGCCCTTCAAGAATATTAATTTTCTCTTCACAAAGTGTCGACCTTTATTTTATTTAGATGTAGTGCTGTGGGTTAGCTGGAAGGCTACATGAATACAGTTCTACGCCCTTCAAGAATATTAATTTCACCTGCACAAAGTGTCGAACTTCAATTTATTGTGCTGCAGTACTGTATGTTAGCTAGAAGGCTACATTTTTTCGGTGTTATGCTCTGCAAGAAAATATTCATTTCCCCTGCACAAGGTATCGACCTTTATTTTATTGTGCTGCGGTACTGTAGTATGTTAGCTAGAAGGCTACACGATTTCAGTTCCATGCCCTTCAAGTATATTAATTAGCCCTGCACAAAGTGTTGACCTTTATTTAAATGTGCTGCAGTGCTGTGTTATCTAGAATGATTTCATGATTTCAGTTCTATGCCCTTCAATAATATTAATTTCCCATGCACAAAGTGTCGACCTTAATTTTATTGTGCTAGTACTGTATGTTAGCTAACCGGCTACACGATTTCAAATCTAGGCCCCTCAAGAGTATTAAGTTTAACTGTCCAATGTGTCGACCTTAATTTTAAATTTGCATCAGTACTGTATGTAAGATAGAAGGCTACATGATTTCAGTTGTATGAATGCTAATTCCCCCTGCACAAAGTGTTTAACCCTGCATTAAGTGATTACCTTTATTTTATTGCGCTGCAGTGCTGTATGTTTGCCAGAAGGCTGCATGAATACAGTTCTACGCCCTTCAAGAATATTATTTTCCCCTTCCCAAAGTGTCGACCTTTATTTTATTGTGCTACAGTAATGTATGTTAGCTAGAAGGCTACAATATTTCAGTTCTGTGCCCTTCAAGAATATTAATTTTCTCTTCACAAAGTGTCGACCTTTATTTTATTTAGCTGTAGTGCTGTGGGTTAGCTGGAAGGCTACATGAATACAGTTCTACGCCCTTCAAGAATATTAATGTCACCTGCACAAAGTGTCGAACTTTAATTTATTGTGCTGCAGTACTGTATGTTAGCTAGAAGGCTACATTTTTTCGGTGTTATGCCCTTCAAGAAAATATTCATTTCCCCTGCACAAGGTATCGACCTTTATTTTATTGTGCTACGGTACTGTAGTATGTTAGCTAGAAGGCTACACGATTTCAGTTCTATGCCCTTCAAGTATATATTTATTAGCCCTGCACAAAGTGTCGACCTTTTTTGTGCAGCAGTACTGAATGTAAGCTAGAAAGCTACATGATTTCAGTTCTATGCACTTCAAGAATATTAACTCCCCCTGCGCAAAATGTCGACCTTTATTTTCTTGTGCTGCAGTGCTGTATGTTAGCCAGAATGCTACATAATTTCAGTTCTGTGCCCTTCAAGAATATTTATTTCATCTGCACAAAATAAACACCTTTATTTTATTGTGCCCAGTTCTGTATATTCCCTAGCCGGCTACAAGATTTCAGTTCTACGCCCCTGAAGACAATTAACTTTCACTGCAAAAGTGTCGACCTTTTTTTTATTGTGCAGCCGCACTGTGTGTTAGCTAGAAGGCTAAATGATTTCTGTTCTATGCCAGTCAAGAATATCAATTTCCCCTGCACAAAGTGTCGACATTTATTTTATTGGACTGCAGAACTGTATTTTAGCTAGAAGGCTACATGATTTCAATTCTTTGCCCTTCAAGAATATTAATTCCGGTTGCACAAAGTGTTGACCTTTATTTTATTATGCTGCAGTGCTGTATGTTAGCCAGGCGGCTACATGATTTAAGTTATATGCCCTTCAAGATTATTAATTTCCCCTGTACAAAGTGTCAACCTTTATTTCATTGCGCAGCAGTACTGAATGTAATTGAAACCTACATGATTTCAGTTCTATGCCCTTCAAGAATATTAATTTCGGACTGCGCAAAATGTCGAATATTAATTTCCCCTTCACAAAGTGTCGACCTTTATTTTATTGTGCTGCAGTGCTGTATGTTAGCTAGTATGCTACATGATTTAAGTTGTATGTCCTTCAAGAATATTAAGTTCCCCTGTACAAAGTGTCGACCTTTATTTTATTGTGCAGCAGTACTGAATGTTAGCTAGAAAGCTACATGATTTCATTTCTATGTCCTCCAAGAATATTAATTTCCCCTTCCCAAAGTGTCGTCCTTTATTTCATTGTGCTACAGGACTGTATATTAGCTAGAAGGCCACAAGATTTCAGTTGTATGCCCTTCAAGAATATTAATTTTCCCTGCACAAAGTGTCGACCTTTATTGTGTATTGTGCTGCAGTGCTGTATGTTAGCCAGATGGCTGCATGATTTCAGTTCTTTGCCCTCCAAGAATATTAATTTTCCTGTATAAAGTGTCGACCTTTATTTAATTGTGCTGCAGAAATGTATGTTAGGTAGAAGGCTACATGATTTCAGTTCATTATTATATTGTGCTGCAGTGCGGTATGTTAGTCAGAATGCTACATTTTTTCAGTTCTATGCCTTTCAAGAATATTAATTTCACCTGTACAAAGTGTCGACATGTATTTTATTGTACTGCAGTACTGTATGTTAGCTAGAAGGGTACATTATTTAAGTTCTTTGCCATTCAAGAATATTAATTTTCCTGTACAAAGTGTCGAAGAATGCTAATTCCTCCTGCACAAAGTGTTTACCTTTATTTTTTTGGCACTGCAGTGCTGTATGCTTGCCAGAAGGCTGCATGAATACAGTTCTACGCCCTTCAAGAATATTAATTACCCCTTTCCAACGTATCGACCTTGATTTCATTGTGCTGCAGGACTGTATGTTAGCTAGAAGGCTACAAGATTTCAGTTCTATGCCCTTGAAGAATATTAATTTCCCCTTCACAAAGTGTCGACCTTTATTGTGTATTGTGCTGCTGTGCTGTATGTAAACCAGATGGCTACATGATTTCAGTTCTTTGCCATCCAAGAATATTAATTTTCCTGTACAAAGTGTCGACCTTTATTTTATTGTGCTGCAGTAATGTATGTTAGCTAGAAGGCTACATTATTTCAGTTCATTATTTCAGTTCTATGCCCTTCAAGAATATTAATCCCCCTGCACAATGTGTCGACCTTTATTGCATGGTTCTGCAGTGCTGTATGTTAGCCACAAGGCTACATGATTTCAGTTCTTTGCCCTCCAAGAATATCTATTTTCATGTACAAAGTGTCGACATGTATATTATTGTACTGCAGTACTGTATGTTAGCTAGAAGGGTACATGATTTCAGTTCTTTGCCCTTCAAGAATGTCAATTCCCCCTGCACAAAGTGTTTACCTTTATTTTATTGCGCTGCAGTGCTGTATGTTTGCAGAAGGCTGCATGAATACAGAATATTCATTTCCCCTCCCCAAAGTGTCGACCTTTATTTTATTGTGCTGCAGTACTGTAAGTTAGCTAGAAGGTTACAAGATTTCAGTTCTATGCCCTTCAAGAATATTTATTTCCCCTTCACAAAGTACCGACCTTTATTTTATTGTGCTTTAGTGCTATGTGTTAGCTGGAAGGCTACATGAATACATTTCTGCGCTCTTGAAGAATATTACTTTCCCCTGCACAAAGTGTCGACCTTTATTTTATTGTGCTGCAGTGCTGTATGTTTGCTAGAAGGCTACATTATTTCAGTTCTATGCCCTTCAAGAATATTAATGTCTCCTGCACAAAGTGACGACATGTATATTATTGCATTGCAGTACTGTATGTTAGCTTGAAGGATACATGATTTCAGTTCTTTGCCCTTCAAGAATTTCAATTCCCCCTTCATAAAGTTTTTACCTTTATTTTATTGCGTTGCAGTGCTGTATGTTTGCCAGAGGGGTGCATGAATACAGGTTTTCGCCCTTCAAGAATATTATATTCCCCTTCCCAAAGTGTCGACCTTTATTTTATTGTGCTGCAGTACTGTATGTTAGCTAGAAGGCTACAAGATTTCAGTTGTATGCCCTTCAAGAATATTAATTTCCCCTTCACAAAATGTCGACCTTTATTCTATTGTGCAGCAGTACTGAATGTTAGCTGGAAGGCCATATGAATATAGTTCTACGCCCTTCCAGAATTTTATTTTTCCCTGCATAAAGTGTCGACTTTTGTTTTATTGTGCTGCAGTGCTGTATGTTTGCCAGAAGGCTACATTATTTCAGTTCTATTCCCTTCAGGAGTATGAATACCTCCTGCACAAAGTGTCGACATTTATTTTATTGTGCTGCAGTGCTGTATGTTAGCCAGAATGCTACAAGATTTCAGTTCTAGGCCCTCCAAGAATATTTATTTTCCTGTTTAATGTGTCGACCTTATTTTTATTTAGCTGCAGTAATGTATGTTTGTTAGAAAGGTACATGATTTCAGTTCTATGCCCTTCAAGAATATTAAAAACCCCTGCACAAAGTGTCGACCTTTATTGTATGGTGCTGCAGTGCTGCATGTTAGCAAGAAGGCTACATGATTTCAGTTCTTTGCACTCCAAGAATATTAATTTTCCTGTACAAAGTATCGACCTTTATTTTATTGTGCTGCAGTTATGTATGTTAGCTAAAAGGCTATATAATTTCAGTTCTATGCTCTTCAAGAATATTCATTTCCCTTTCACAAAGTGTCGACCTTTATTTTATTGTGCTGTAGTGCTGTGTGTTAGCTGGAAGGCTACATTAATACAGTTCTACGCCCTTCAAGACATTTAATTTCCCCTGCACAAAGTGACGACCCTTATTTTATCGTGCTGCAGTGCTGTATAGTTGCCGGAAGGTTACATTATTTCAGTTCTATGCCCTTCAAGAATATCAATACCACCTGCACAAATGCCGACCTTTATTGTATTGTGCTGCAGTGCTGTATGTTTGCCAGAAGGCTACATTATTTCAGTTCTATACCCTCCAAGATATTAATTTTCCTCTACAAATTGTCGACCTTAATTTTATGGTGTTGCAGTAATGTATGTTATACAGAAGGCTTCATTATTTCAGTTCTTTGCCCTCCAAGAATATTAATTTTCCGGTGCAAAGTGTCGACCTATATTTTATTGTGCTGCAGCAATGTTAGCTAGGAGGCTACATGATATCAAATCTATGCCCTTCAAGAAGATTTATTTCCCCTGCACAAAGTGTCGGCATGTATATTATTGTACTGAAGTACTGTATGTTAGCTAGAAGGGTACATGATTTCAGTTCTTTGCAACAAGCATGTCAATCCCCCTGCAGAAAGTGTTTACCTTTATTTTATTGCGCTGCAGTGTTGTATGTTTTCAGAAGGCTGCATGAATACAGAATATTAATTTCCCCCTCCAGATGTGTCGAAATTTATTTTATTCTGTTGCAGTACTGTATGTTAGCTAGAAGGCTACAAGATTTCAGTTCTATGCCCTTCAAGAATATTTATTTCCCCATCACAAAGTGCCGACCTTTATTTTATTGTGCTGTAGTGCTATGTGTTAGCTGGAAGGCTACATGAATACATTTCTACGCTCTTCAAGACTATTACTTTCCCCTGCACAACGTGTCGACCTTTATTTTATTGTGCTGCAGTGCTGTATGTTTGCCAGAAGGCTACATTATTTCAGTTCTATGCCCTTCAAGAATATTAATTTCCCCTGCACAAAGTGACGACATGTATATTATTGTATTGCAGTACTGTATGTTTGCAGAAGGCTGCATGAATACAGAATATTAATTTCCCCTACCCAAAGTGTCGACCTTTATTTATTGTGCTGCAGTACTGTATTTTAGCTAGAAGGCTACAAGATTTTAGTTCTATGCCCTTCAAGAATATTTACTTCCCCTTCACAAAGTGCCGACCTTTATTTTATTGTGCTGTAGTGCTATGTGTTAGCTGGAAGGCTACATGCATACATTTCTGCGCTCTTCAAGAATATAACTTTCCCCTGCACAAAGTGTCGACCTTTATTTTATTGTGCTGCAGTGCTGTATGTTTGCCAGAAGGCTACATTATTTCAGTTCTATACCCTTCAGGAAAATGAATACCTCCTGCACAAAGTATCGACATTTATTTAATTGTGCTGCGGTGCTCTATGATAGCAAGAAGGCTACAAGATTTCAGTTCTATGCCCTCCAAGAATATTAATTTTCCTGTTCAAAGTGTCGACCTTTATTTTATTTAGCTGCAGTAATGTATGTTAGTTAGAAGGCTACATGATTTCAGTTCTATGCCCTTCAAGAATATTAATACCCTCTGCACAAGTGTCCACCTTTATTGTATGGTGCTGCAGTGCTGTATGTTAGCCAGAAGGCTACATAATTTCAGTTCTTTGCACTCCAAGAATATAAATTTTCCTGTACAAAGTATCGACCTTTATTTTATTGTGCTCCAGTTATGTATGTGAGCTAGAAGGCTTCATAATTTCAGTTCTATGCTCTTCAAGAATATTCATTTCCCCTGCACAAAGTGACGACCCTTACTTTATTGTGCTGCAGTGCTGTATAGTTGCCGGAAGGTTACATTATTTCAGTTCTGTGCCCTTCAAGAATATCAATACCACCTGCACAAATGCCGACCTTAATTGTATTGTGCTGCAGTGTTGTATGTGTGCCAGAAGGCTACATTATTTCAGTTCTATACCCTTTAAGATATTATTTTTCCTCTACAAATTGTCGACCTTAATTTTATTGTGTTGCAGTAATGTATGTTAGCAAGAAGGCTTCTTTATTTCAGTTCTTTGCCCTCCAAGAATATTAATTTTCCGGTGCAAAGTGTCGACCAATATTTTATTGTGCTGCAGCAGTGTATGTCAGCTAGAAGGCTACATGATATCAAATCTATGCCCTTCAAGAATATCTATTTTCCCTGCACAAAGTGTCGACATGTATATTATTGTACTGAAGTACTGTATGTTAGTTAGAAGGGTACATGATTTCAGTTCTTTGCCTTCAAGAATGTCAATTCCCCCTGCAGAAAGTGTTTACCTTTATTTTATTGCGCTGCAGTGCTGTATGTTTGCAGAGGGCTGCATGAATACAGAATATAAATTTCCCCTTCCCAATGTGTCGAAATTTATTTTATTGTGCTGCAGTACTTTATGTTAGGTAGAAGGCTGAAAGATTTTAGTTCTCTGCCCTTCAAGAATATTTATTTCCTCTTCACAAAGTGCCGACCTTTATTTTATTGTGCTGTAGTGCTATGTGTTAGCTGGAAGGCTACATGAATACATTTCTACGCTCTTCAAGACTATTACTTTCCCCTGCACAAAGTGTCGACCTTTATTTTATTGTGCCGCAGTGCTGTATGTTTGCCAGAAGGCTACATTATTTCAGTTTTATGCCCTTCAATAATATTAACTTCCCCTGCCCAAAGTGACGACATGTATATTATTGTACTGCAGTACTGTATGTTAGCTTGAAGGGTACATGATTTCAGTTCATTGCCCTTCAAGAATGTCATTTCCCCCTGCACAAAGTGTTTACCTTTTTTATTGCGTTGCAGTGCTGTATGTTTGGCAGAGGGCTGCATGAATACAGGTCTTCGCCCTTCAAGAATTTTATATTCCCCTTCCCAAAGTGTCGACATTTATTTTATTGTGCTGCAGTTCTGTATTTTAGCTAGAAGGCTACACGATTTCAGTTCTATGCCCTTCAAGAATATTAATTTCCCCTTCACAAAATGTCGACCCGTATTTTATTGTGCTGTGGTGCTGTGTGTTAGCTGGAAGGCCACATGAATACAGTTCTACGCCCTTCAAGAATTTTAGTTTTCACTGCATAAAGTGTCGACCTTTATTTTATTGTGCTGCAGTGCTGTATGTTTGCCAGAAGGCTACATTTTTTCAGTTCTATACCCTTCAAGAATATGAATACCCCCTGCAAAAAGTGTCGACATTTATTTTATTGTGCTGTGTTAGCTACAAGGCTACAAAATATTACTTCTTTGTCCTTCAATAATATTAAATTCCCACGCACAAAGTGTCGACCTTTATTTTATTCTGCAGCAGTCCTGAATGTTAGCTAGAAAGCTATATGATTTCAGTTCTATGCACTTCAAGAATATTAATTGCGCCTGCGCAAAATGTCGACCTATATTTCATTGTGCTGCATGTTAGCCAGAAGGCTACAATATTTCAGTCCTATGCCCTTAAAGAATATTAATTTCACTTGCACAAAATGAACACCTTTATTTTATTGTGCTCAGTACTGTATGTTAGCTAGCCGGCTACAAGATTTCAGTTCTATGCCCCTTAAAGTATTAACTGTTCCCGCACAAAGTGTCGACCTTTTTTTATTGTGCTGCAGCATTGTGTTTTAGCTAGAAGGCTACATGATTTCAGTTTTATGCCTTTCAAGATTATTAATTTCCCCTGTACAAAGTGTCGACCTTTATTTTATTGCGCAGCAGTACTGAATGTTAGCTTGAAAGCTACATGATTTCAGTTCACTGCCCTTCAAGAATATTAATTCCCCCTGCGCAAAATGTCAACTTTTATTTAATTGGGCTGCAATGCTGTGTGTTTGCTAGAAGGCTACATGATTTAAGTTCCATGCCCTTCGAGAATATTAATTCCCCCTGCGCAAAATGTCGACCTCTTTTATATTGTGCTGCATTGCTGTATGTAAGCAAGAAGGCTACATTATTTCAGTGCTATGCCCTTCAAGAATATTTCTCCTTCTCAAAGTGTCGACCTTTATTGTGTATTGTGCTGCAGTGCTGTATGTTAGCCAGATGGCTACATGATTTCAGTTCTTTGCCCTCCAAGAATATTAATTTTACTGTACAAAGTGTCGACCTTTATTTTATTGTGCTGCAGTAATGTATGTTAGCTAGAAGGCTACTTGATTTTAGTTCATTATTTCAGTTCTATGCCCTCCAAGAATATTAATACCCCTTGCACAATGTGTCGATCTTTGATCTTTATTGTATGGTACTGCAGTGCTGTATGTTAGCCAGAAGGCTACATAATTTCAGTTCTGTGCCCTCCAAGAATATTAATATTCCTATACAAAGTGTTGACCTTTATTTTGTTGTGCTGCAGTGCTGTATGTTTGCCAGAAGGCTACATGATTTCTTGTCTATGCCCTTCAAGAATAATAATAGCCCCCTGTACAACGTATCGGTCTTTATTGCATTGTGCAGCCAGAAGGCTACATGATTTCAGTTCTTTGTCCTTCAAGAATATTAATTTTCCTGTACAAACTGTCGACCTTTATTGCATTGTACTGTAGTGCTGTGTTTTAGCTGGAAGGCTACCTGAATACAGTTCTACGCCATTCAAGAATATTAATTTCACCTTCACAAAGTGTCGACCTTTATATGACCGTGCTGTAGTGCTGTGTTTTAGCTGGAAGGCTACCTTAATACTGTTCTACGCCCTTACAGAATATTAATGTCCCCTGCACAAAGTGTCGACCTTTAGTTTAATGTGCTGCTGTGCTGTGTGTTTGCCAGAAGGCTACATTATTTCAGTTCTTTGCCCTTCAAGAATATTAAGTCCCCCCTGCGCAAAATGTCAACTTTTATTTTACTGTGCTGCAGTGTTGTATGTTTCCTAGAAGGCTACATGATTTAAGTTCTATGCCCTTCGAGAATATTAATCCCCCCTGCGCAAAATGTCGACCTCTATTATATTGTGCTGCAGTGCTGTATGTTAGCCATAAGGCAACATTATTTCAGTGCTATGCCCTTCAAGAATATTAATTTCACCTGTACAAAGTGTCGACATCTATTTTATTGTACTGCAGTACTGTATGTTAGCTAGAAGGGTACATGATTTCAGGTCTTTGCCCTTCAAGAATGTTAATTCCCCCGACACAAAGTGCTATATGTTTGCCAGACGGCTGCATGAATACAGTTCTACGCCCTTCAAGAATATAAATTTCCCCTTCCCAAAGTGTCGACCTTTATTTTATTGTGCTGCAGGACTGTATGCTAGCTAGAAAAAATAGAAGTAAAACAAAGATCAGGAATCGATATAATCAACTTACTCCATCCATAAAAGACACAAAAGGGAAAGAAACAGAAACATGAAGCGACCAGACCATAATGGAAACCTAAACAAAGGAAGGCCATAAGGACAGTTACTTTCCCACAAAATGGCCAAATGGCCATCCAAAATAAAAAGACACAAGTGATACACACAGTAAGTAACAAACAACAACATAAATAAACCGCCACAGAAGAACCGCCTTGGAACGGAAGACTACAAGATTTCAGTTCTATGTCCTTCAAGAATATTAATTTCCCTTTCTCAAAGTGAAGACCTTTATTGTGTATTGTGCTGCAGTGCTGTATGTTAGCCAGATGGCTACATGATTTCAGTTCTTTGCCCTCCAAGAATATTGATTTTCCTGTACAAAGTGTCGACCTTTATTTTAATTGTGCTGCAGTAATGTATGTTAGCTAGAAGGCTACTTGATTTTAGTTCATTATTTCAGTTCTATGCCCTCCAAAAATAATAATACCCCATGCACAATGTGTCGATCTTTGATCTTTGTTGTATGGTACTGCAGTGTTGTATGTTAGCCAGAAGGCTACATAATTTCAGTTCTATGCCCTCCAAGAATATTAATATTCCTATACAAAGTGTCGACCTTTATTTTATTGTGCTGCAGTGCTGTATGTTTGCCAGAAGGCTACATGAGTTCTTGTCTATGCCCTTCAAGAATAATAATAGCCCCCTGCACAAAGTATCGGTCTTTTTTTGTATTGTGCTGCCAGAAGGCTACATGATTTCAGTTCTTTGTCCTTGAAGAATATTAATTTTCCTGTACAAACTGTCGACCTTTTATTGCATTGGGCTGTAGTGCTGTCTTTTAGCTGGAAGGCTACCTGAATACATGTCTACGCCATTCAAGAATATTAATTTCACCTTCACAAAGTGTCGACCTTTATATGATTGTGCTGTAGTGCTGTGTTTTAGCTGGAAGGCTACCTTAATACAGTTCTACGCCCTTCAAGAATATTAATGTCCCCTGCACAAAGTGTCGACCTTTATTTTATTGTGCTGCTGTGCTGTATGTTTGCCAGAAGGCTACATTATTTCAGTTCTTTGCCCTTCAAGAATATTAATTCCCCCCTGCGCAAAATGTCAACTTTTATTTTATTGTGCTGCAGTGCTGTATGTTTGCTAGAAGGCTACATGATTTAAGTTCGTTTCCCTTCGAGAATATTAATCCCCCTGCGGAAAATGTCTACCTCTATTATATTGTGCTGCAGTGTTGTATGTTAGCCATAAGGCTACATTATTTCAGTGCTATGCCCTTCAAGAATATTAATTTCACCTGTAGAAAGTGTCGACATGTATTTTATTGTACTGCAGTACTGTATGTTAGCTAGAAGGGTACATGATTTCAGTGCTTGCCCTTCAAGAATGTTAATTCCCCCGACACAAAGTGCTATATGTTTGCCAGACGGCTGCATGAATACAGTTCTACGCCCTTCAAGAATATAAATTTCCCCTTCCCAAAGTGTCGACCTTTATTTTATTGTGCTGCAGGAATGTGTCGATCTTTGATCTTTATTGTATGGTACTGCAGTGCTGTATGGAAGCCAGAAGGCTACATAATTTCAGTTCTATGCCCTCCAAGAATATTAATATTTCTGTACAAAGTCTCGACCTTTATTTTTCTGTGCTGCAGTGCTGTATGTTTGCCAGAAGGCTACATGATTTCTTGTCTATGCCCTTCAAGAATATTAATACCCCCTGCACAACGTATCGATCTTTATTGTATTGTGCTGCAGTACTGTATGTTAGCCAAATGGCTACATGATTTCAGTTCTTTGCCCTCCAGGATTATTGATTTTCCTGTACAAAGTGTCGACCGTTACTTTATTGTGCTGCAGTTATGTATGTTAGCTAGAAGACTACTTGATTTAGTTCATTATTTCAGTTCTATGCCCTCCAAGAATATTAAACTCCCTGCACAATGTGTCGATCTTTGATCTTTATTGTATGGTACTGCAGTGCTGTATGTTAGCCAGAAGGCTACATAATTTCAGTTCTATGCCCTCCAGGAATATTAATATTTCTGTACAAAGTCTCGACTTTTATTTTTCTGTGCTGCAGCGCTGAATGTTTGCCAGAAGGCTACATGATTTCTTTCTTGTCTATGCCCTTAAAGAATATTAATACCCCCTGCACAAAGTATCGATCTTTATTGTATTGTGCTGCAGTACTGTATGTTAGCCAGAAGGCTACATGATTTCAGTTTTTTGTCCGTCAAGAATATTATTTTTTCTGTACAAACTGTCGACCTTTATTGCATTGTGCTGTGTTTTATCTGGAAGGCTACCTGAATACAGTTCTACGCCATTCAAGAATATTAATTTCACCTTCAAAAAGTGTTGACCTTTATTTTATTGTGCTGTTGTGCTGTGTTTTAGCTGGAAGGCTACCTAAATACAGTTCTACGCCCTTCAAGAATATTAATGTCCCCTGCACAAAGTGTCGACCTTTATTTTATTTTGCTGTTGTGCTGTATGTTTGCCAGAAGGCTACATTATTTCAGTTCTATGCCCTTCAAGAATATTGATACCTCCTGCACAAAGTGTCGACCTTTATTGTATTGTGCTGCAGTGCTGTATGTTAGCAAGAAGGCTTCATGATTTCAGTTCTTTGCCCTCCAAGAATATTAATTTTCCTGTACAAAGTGTCCATCTTTATTTTATTGTGCTGCAGTAATGTACGTTAGCTAGAAGGCTACACGATTTCAGTTCTATGCCTTTTAAGAATATTAATTTCCCCTGCACAAAGTGTCGATATGTTTTGTAATGTACTGCAGTACTGTATGTTAGCTAGAAGGGTACATGATTTCAGTTATTTGCCCTATAAGAATGTTAATTCCCCTTGCACAACGTGTTTACCTTTATTTAATTGCGCTGCAGTTGTGTATGTTTGCCAGACGGCTGCATGAATACAGTTCTACGCCCTTCAAGTATATTAATTTCCCCTTCACAAAATGTGGACATTTATTTTATTGTGCTGCAGTACTGTATGCTAGCTAGAAGGCTACAAGATTGCAGCTATATGCCTTTTTAAAATATTAATGTCCCCTTCACAAAGTGTCGACCTTTATTTCATTGTGCTGTGTGTTAGCTGGAAGGCTAAATGAATACGGTTCTAGGCCCTTCAAGAATATAAATTTCCCCTGCGGAAAGTATCGACCTTTGTTTTATTGTGCTGCAGTTCTGTATGTTTGCCAGAAGGCTACATTATTTCTGTTCTACGCCCTTCAAAAATATTAATACCCCTGCCCAAAGTGTCGATTTTTATTTTATTGTGCTGCAGTGCAGTATGTAAGCCAGAAGGCTATATTCTTTCAGTTCTGTGCCCTCTAAGCATATTAATTTTCCTGTACAAAGTGTCAAGCTATATTTTATTGTGCTGCAGTAATGTATGTTATGTAGGAGGCTACATTACTTCAGTTCTATGCCTTTCAAGAATATGAATAACCCTGCACAAGGTGTCGTCTTGTATTCCTGTACAAAGTGTCAAGCTATATTTTATTGTACTGCAGTACTGTATGTTAGCTAGAAGGGTACATGATTTCAGTTCTTTGTCGTTCAAGAATGTTTATTCCCCTGCACAAAGTGTTTTATTTTATTGCGCTGCAGTGCTGTATGATTGCAAGAGGGCTGCATGAATACAGTTCTACGCCTTCAAGAATATTAATTTCCCCTTAACAAAGTGTCGACCTTTATTATGTCCCCCCACCCGAAAGGGAGGGGGACATATTGGTTTTGGTGCGGATCCTGTCGGCGTCGGCGTTGGCGTTGGCGTTGCCTCTTGTCTGCACTCTTTCTCCTGAATGGATGGATGGATTTTGATTAAACTTACACAGATACACCATTGGGAGGGGGAAAAATACTGATTAGATTTTGGTGACCTTGGTCTAATTTTCAAGGTCACAGTGCTCAAACAATTGTCGAATTTTAGGCCAAAAAAGCTTGTCTGCACGCTATCTCCTGAACCTTAATACATAGAATAATTGGGATGGTCTCAAGAACTGATTAGATTTGGTGACCTTGACCTAATTTTCAAGGTCACCACGGGACTAAGACTGTTAAAAATAAGCTCGTCTGCACTCTATCTCCTGAACCAATGGATGGATTTGGTTCAAACTTGGTACATAAAGTAAGTGGGATAGTTTCTAGAACTGATTAGATTTTGGTGACCTTGACCTAATTTTCAAGGTCACAACGGGACTAATTGTTAAAAATAAGCTTGTCTGCACTCTATCTCCTGAACCAATGGATGGATTTGGTTCAGACTTGGTACATAAGATAAATGGGATGGTCTCAAGGACTGATTATATTTTGGTGACCTTGACCCAATTTTCAAGGTCACCACGGGTCTTAGGCTGTTAAAAATAAGCTTGCCTGTCATCTTTCTCCTGAACCAATCTATGGATTTGGTTTAAACTTGGTACATAAGATAAGTGGGGTAGTTTCTAGAACTGATTAGATTTTGGTGACCTTGACCTAATTTTCAAGGTCACCAAGGGACTTAGACTGTTAAAAATAAGCTTGTCTGCACTTTATCTCCTGAACCATTGGATGGATTTGGTACACACATGGTACATAAGATAAATGGGATGGTTTCAAGAACTAATTAGATTTTGGTGACCTTGATTTAATTTTCAAGGTCACCACAGGTCTTAGCAATGTTAAGATTGTATGCACTGTATCTCCTGAACCAGTAGATGGATTTGGTTCAAACTTGGTACATAATACAAGTGGGATTGTCTCTAAAATTGATTAGATTTTGATGACCTTGACCTAATTATCAAGGTCTCCATGGGACTATACTGTTGAAAATAAGCTTATCTGCACTGTTTCTCCTGAACCAATGGATGGATTTGGTTCAAACATGGTATATTATATAAGTGGGAACGGCTTTAGAACTGATTAGATTTTGGTGACCTTGACCCAATTTTCAAGGTCACCACAGGACTTAGACGTTAAAAAATAAGCTTTCAGCACTCAGTCTCCTGAATGAGTTGATGAATAGAATTTTTGCAAGAAGACCATATACAAAAGAAACCACTCAGTTTCCTGAATGAGTGGATATATAGAATTTTTGTAAGAAGACCATATGCAAAAGAAATGTCAAGATGCTCTGGACTTCAAACTGGTGGGGCTGACATATGTTTTCCTCTGAAAACACTGGTCTAGTTTTATTGTGCTGCAGTAACGTATGTTAGCTAGAAGGCTACACGATTTCAGTTCTATGCCCTTCAAGTATATTAATTTCACCTTAACAAAGTGTCGACCTTTATTTTTTGTGCTGTATTGCTGTGTTTTAGCTGGAAGGCTGCTTGAACACAGTTCTTGGCCCTTCAAGAATATTAATTTCCCCTGCACAAAGTGTCGACCTTTATATTATTGTGCTGCAGTGCTGTTTGTTTGCCAGAAGGCCACATTATTTCTTATCTAATGCCCTTCAAGAATATTGATACCCCCTGCACAAAGTATCGATCTTTCTTGTATTGTGCTGCAGTACTGTATGTTAGCCAAAAGGCTACATGATTTCAATTCTTTGCCCTTCAAGAATATTAATTTTCCTGTACAAACTGTCAATCTTTATTGCTTTCTGCTTTAGTGCTGTGTTTTAGCTGGTCTGCTACCTGAATACAGTTCTACGCCCTGCAAGAATATTAATTTCACCTTCACAAAGTGTCGACTTTTATTTTATTTGCTGTAGTGCTGTGTTTAGCTGGAAGGCTACCTGTATACAGTTCTGCGCGCTTCAAGAATATAAATGCCCCCCTGCACAAAGTGTCGACCTTTATTTTATTGTGTTGCTTTGCTGCATGTTTGAAAGAAGGCTACATTATTTCAGTTATTTGCCCTTCAAGAATATAAATTTCCTCTGCACAAAGTGACGACATGTATTTTATTGTACTACAGTACTGTATGTTAGCTAGAAGGGTACATGATTTCAATACTTTGCCCTTCAAGAATGTTAATTCCCCCTGCACAACGTATTTACCTTTATTTTATTGCGCTGCAGTGCCGTATGTTTGCCAGAAGGCTGCATGAATACAGTTCTACGCCCTTCAAGAATATTAATTTCCCCTTCACGAAATGTCCACCTTTATTTTATTGCGCTGCAGTACTGTATGTTAGCTAGAAGACTTCAAGATTTCAATTCTAGGCCATTCAAGAATATAAATTTCCCCTGCACAAAGTGCTGCAGTTATGTATGTTTGCCAGAAGGCTACATTATTTCAGTTCTATGCCCGTCAAGAATGTTAATATACCCCCTGCACAAAGTGTCGAGCTTTATTGTATTGTGCTGCAGTACTGTATTTTAGCCAGAAGGCTACATGATTTAAGTTCTTTCCCCTCCAAGAATATTAATTTTCCTGTACAAAGTGTCGACCTTTATTTCATTGTGATGCAGTTATGTTTGTTGACTAGAAGGCAACATGAGTTCAGTTCAATGGCCTTAATTTCCCCCTGCACAAGGTGTCGACCTTTATTGTGTTGTGCTGCTTTAAGCCAACATGATTTTCGTTCAATGCCCTTCAAGAATATCAATTTCCCTTTCAAAAAGTGTCGTGCTTTATTTTATTGTGTTGCAGTGCTGTATGCTAGCTAGAAAGTTACATGAATACAGTTCTATGCCCTTCAAGAATATTAATTACCCCTACACAAAGCGTTGACCTATATTTTTTGTGCTGCAATACTGTACGTTAGCCAGTAGGCTACATGATTTTAGTTCTGTGCCTTTCAAAAATATTAATTTCTCTTGCACAAAGTGTCGATATTTATTTGATTGTGTTGCAGTACTGTATGTTAGCTAGAAAGCTACTTGATTTCAGTTATATGTCATTTAAGAATATTAATTTCCCCTGCTCGAAGTCTTGACCTCAATTTTATTGTGCTGCAGTACTGTATGTTAGCTAGAAGGCTGCATTATTTCAGTTCTACGCCCTTCAAGAATTTTGATTTCCCCTACACAAAGTGTCGACCTATATTTCATTGTGCTGCATTACTGTATGTTGACTAGTAAGCTATCCGATTTTAGATCTTTGCCCTTCAAGAATATTATTTTTTTCTGCACGAAGTCTCGACATTTATTTTATTGTCCTGCACTACTGTATATAAGCTATAAGGGTACATAATTTCAGTACTATGCCGACCCCTCCCAACGGGGCTGGGAGAAATATATTGGGCTGCACGATGCTTCCACGCAGAGCTGATACTGACCGCACATGAGTACAGGCAATCCGCTTAGAACGTCTAGGCTTGTCGAGGAAAATTGCTGCGAGTCGCCCCGTCCATGCTTATAAACCATATTGGTTTCATTGGGCCTAAGGGATTGAGATGTCATTTCAACTCAATGTCGGGTTAAAGTCCCACAAAACTGGAAGCAACGTCTAAAAATGACCTAAATAGATTTGACGGGGATGTTTAAACTCATATCAAATCAAAACCCCTTCAAGAATGTTAATTTCCCCTGTACAAAGAGTCGACCTTTATTTTATTTTGGTGCAGTACGGTATGTGAGCTAGAATGGCTACATGATTTCTGTCATATGCCCTTAAAGAATATTATTTGCCCCTGCAGAAAGTATCGATCTTTATTGTATTGTGCTGCAATACTGTATGTTAGCCAGAAGGCTACATGATAACAGTTCTTTGAGAATATTAATTTTCCTGTACAAACTGTCGAACTTTATTGCATTGTGCTGTAGTGCTGTGTTTTAGCTGGAAGGGTTCCTGAATACAGTTCTACGCGCTTCAAGAAAATTAATTTCCTTTTCACAAAGTGTCGACCTTTATTTTATTGTGCTGTAGTGCTGTGTTTTAGCTGGAAGGCTACCTGAATACAGTTCTGCACCCTTCAAGAATACTAGTGTCCCCTGCTCAAAGTGTCGACCTTTATTTTATTGTGCTGCTGTGCTGTATGTTTGCCAAAAGACTACATTATTTCAGTGCTTTGCCCTTCAAGAATATTGATACCGCCCGCACAAAGTGTCGACCTTTATTATATTGTACTGCAGTGCTGTATGTTAGCCAGAAGGCTACATGATTCCAGTTCTTTGCCCTCCAAGACTATTAATTCTCCTGTACAAAGTATCGATCTTTACTTTATTGTGCTGCAGTAATGTACGTAAGCTAGAAGGCTACACGATTTCAGTTCTATACCCTTCAAGAATATTAATTTCCCCACCACAAAATGTCGACATGTATTTTATTGTACTGTATGTTAGTTAGAAGGGTACATGATTTCAGTTCTTTGCCCTTCAAGAATGTTAATTCCCCCTGCACAACGTGTTTACCTTTATTATATTGCGCTGCAGTGCTGTATGTTTGCCAGAAGGCTACATGAATACAGTTATACGCCCTTCAAGAATATTAATTTCCCCTTCACAAAGTGTCGACCTCTATTTTATTGTGCTGCAATACTGTATGTTAGCTAGAAGGCTACAAGATCTCAGTTATATGCCTTTTAAGAATATTAATTTCTCCTTCACAAAGTGTCGACCTTTATTTTATTGGGCTGCAGTGCTGTGTGTTAGATGGAAGGCTACACGAATTCAGTTCTAGGCCATTCAATAATATTAATTTCCCCTGCACAAAGGGTCGTCCTTTATTTTATTGTGCTGCAGTTCTGTATGTTTGCCAGAAGGCTACATTATTTCTGTTCTATGCCCTTCAAAAATATTAATAACCCCTGCCCAAAGTGTCGACCTTTATTTTATTGTGCTGAAGTGCTGTATGAAAGCCAGAAGGCTACATGCTTCCAGTTCTGTGCCCTCTATGAATATTAGTTTTCCTCTACAAAGTGTCAACCTTTATTTTATTTTGCTGCAGTAATGTATGTTATCTAGAAGGCTACATTATTTCAGTTCTATGCCCTTCAAGAATATGAATTTCCCCTGCACAAGGTGTCGCCTTATATTTTATTGTACATCAGTACTGTATTTTAGCTAGAAGGGTACACAAAATTGGAAGCAACGTCTCAAAAATGACCTAAATAGATTTGACGGGGTCGTTTAACATCATATCAGTTCAAAACCCCTTCAAGAATGTTAATTTCCCCTGTACAAAGAGTCGACCTTTATTTTATTGTGGTGCAGTACGGTATGTGAGCTAGAATGGCTACATGATTTCTGTTCTATACCCTTAAAGAATATTTTCCCCTGCAGAAACTGTCGGCTTTTTAAGTTATTGTGCTGCGGTATTGTATGTTAGTCAGAAGGCCACCTGGTTTTAGTTCTATGCCCTCAAGAATATTATTTTCCCCTGCACAAAAAGGTCGCCTTTTTATTATTCGGCAGTTCTGTATGTTAGCTAGAAGGCTACATGATTTCAGTTCTATGTCCTTCAAGATTATTAATACCCCCTGCACAAATTGCCGACCTTTATTTTATTGTATTTATTGAGTTCTGTATGTTAGCTTGAAGACTGCCCCCAAGAATATTAATTTCCCCTGCACAAAAAACGCCTTTTTTATTATGCGGCAGTACTGTATGTAAGCTAGAAGGCTTCATGATTTCAGTTCTACGCCCTTCAATAATATTAATATGCCCTGCACGAAGTGTCAACCTTTATTTTATTGTGCTGCAATACTATACGTTAGCTAGAAGGCTACATGATTTCAGTTCTGTGCCCTTCAAGAATATTAATTTCCCCTGCACAAAGTGCGGACATTTATTTTATTGCACTGTAGGACTGTATTGTTACATAGAAAGCTAAATGATTTCTGTTCTATGCCTTCCAAGAATATTAATTTCCCCTGCACAAAGTGTTGACCTTCAATGTATTGCGCTGCAGTACTGTATGTTAGCTGGAAGTCTACATTTTTCAGTTCTATGCCCTTCAAGAATATTTATTTCTCCTGCAAAAATTATCGACCTTTATTTTATTGTGCTGCAGTACGTAAAGGCTTATTGAAAATTAAAGAGATAATGTTGGTTGGTGCCTGATGCTCTGTCTCTGGTCGGGCTCATCGGAGTCTAACTGTTGGTTTTCTTTTGCTTCAGCATTTCAGTGGTTTCTTGCTGTCGAGTCCTCACCGTTGTCTCACCTCTGTGGTTCTTTGATTTCTGTGTTCACGGAGATGTTGCACTGATGAGTTAGGAGGCCTTCATGCGGACTGAACAAATTATTTGCCTAAATCGCGACGGAAGTAAGGGCGAGGATTGTGGCCACGTAAAATCGATTTAAGCCCCCCAGTGGAAATCTTCCACTGACCGTTCCAAGGCGGCTCTTCTGTGGCGATTTATTTATGTTGTTGTTTGTTACTTACTGTGTGTATCACTTGTGTCTTTAAATTTTGGATGGCCATATGGCCATTTTGTGGGAAAGTAACTGTCCATATGGCCTTCCTTTGTTTAGGTTTCCATTGTGGTCTGTCGCTTGGTGTTTGTGTTTCTTTCCCTTTGGTGTCTTTTATGGATGGAGTAAGTTAATTGTATCAATTCCTGATCTTTGTTTTACTTCTACTTTGTATGTTAGCTAGAAGGCTACACGATTTCAGTTCTATGCCCTTCAAGAATATTCATAAATCCTGCACAAAGTGTCGACATTTATTTTATTGTGCTGCAGTGCTGTGATAGGACTGAAATCATGTAGCCTTCTAGCTATGCCCTTCAAGGATATTAATATCCCCTGCACAAAATGTCGAACTTTATTTTATTGTGCTGCAGTGCTGTATTTTAGCTAGAAGGCTACATGAAAATAGTCCTACTCCCTTCAAGACTATAAATTTTCCCTACACAAAGTTCGATCTTTATTTTATTGTGCTGCAGTACTGCTAAGAGGCTAGATGATTTAAGTTCTGTGCCCTTCAAGAATATTAGTTTTCCCTGCACAAATTGTCGACATTTATTTTTGTGCTGCAGTACTGTATGTTGGCTAGAAGGCTTCATGATTTCAGTAATATGTCATACAAGAATATTAATTACCTCTGCTAGAAGTCTTAACCATTATTTTAACAAGCTGCAGTACTGTATGTTAGCTAGAAGGCAACATGCTTTCATGACTATTCCCTTCAAGAATATTGATCTCCCCTTCACACAATGTTGACCTTTATTTTATTGTGCTGCAGTACTGTATGTTTGCCAGAAAACTTCATGATTCCAGTTCTTTTCCCTTCAAGAATATTAATTCCCCCCTACACAAAGTGTCAAACTTTATTTTATTGTGCTGCAGTGCTGTATTTTAGCTAGAAGGCTACTTGAAAATAGTCCTACTCCTTTCAAGACTATAAATTTCCCCTACACAAAGTTCGACCTTTATTTTATTGTGCTGCAGTACTGTATGTTGGCTAGTAGGCTATATGATTTTAGATAAATGCCCTTCAAGAAAATTATTTTCCCCTGCACGAAGTCTCGACATTTATTTTATTGTGCTGCAGTGCTGTATGTTAGCCAGAAGGCTACATTTTTTTAGCTCAACAGAGCCGAAGGCTCCGGGGGAGTTTATAGGATAGGCAGTTGTCCGTCGTCTGCGTCGTCTGCGTCGTCTGCGTCTGGTGACGTCCACACTTTTAAACGACATCTCCTCTGAAGCCGCTATGCCTATTGGGCCCAAATTTCATCTGTAGCATCCTTGAGTTGGGGGATTGAAAGTTTGTGTTTTTTATGAAATTCGGCTTATTAGTTTGGTTGCTATGGCAACATAAAGTTTCCATAGACTTATAAAGGGGAAAATTGAAAAATGGCATTTACTGCCAACCCGCTGCAGATATTTTGACAAAACTTTCATAGAAATATTCCTTAGGCAATCTACTATCTGCCATATGATTTTAGGCCTACTGCTCATTTGTATTGGTTGACATGGAAATCAAATTGAAAAATAAAATAGAAAAAAAAAAATTAAAAAATCATCTCCTCAGAAACCGCATGCTCTATGAGGCTGAGAGTTTATGAAAATATTCACCATATTTGCCCTTACAGGTTTTGTGTTTTTTATGAAATTCGGCTCTTTAGTGTGGTTGTTATGGCAACTTAGATTTTCAATAGACTTATAATGGGGAAAATTGAAAAATGGCATTAACTGCCAAACCTTTGCAGATATTTTGACACAACTTTCATAGAAATGTTCCTTAAGCAATCTGCCATATGGTTTTAGGCCTATTGCTCATTTTTACTGGTTGCTATGGAAACCAACATGAAAAAAATAGAAAAAAAAATCATCTCCTCATAAACCATATACTCTTTGAGGCTGAGAGTTTATGGAAATATTCAAAAGATTTGCCTTTACAGGTTTTATGTTTATGAAATTGGGCTCATAAGTTTGGTTGCTATGGCAACTTACATTTTCCATTCACTTATAATGGGGGAAATTGAAAAATGGCATTCCCTGCCAAGCCTTTGCAGATGTTTTGAAAAAAACTTCCACGGAAATGTTCATTAATCAACTTACTAACTGTCATGTGATTGTAGGCCTACTTCTCACTTATATTGTTGCCATGGAAACCAAAATACCCGCAAAAATAGAAAAAAAAATCTTAAAAATCACCTCAGAAACCATATGCTGTGTAAGGCTGAGACTTTATGGAAATATACACCACATTTGCCTTACAGGTTTTGTTTTTTATGAAATTTGGTTCTTTATTATCCCCTCGCACAACATAGTTGTGAGGGGGAATATATAGCATTTGTCCGGTACGTACGTACGTACGTATGTACGTACTTTTGTCATCCCTCTAGCGCCTACATTTCTTGACCGATTTTCATATTACTTCACACGAAAGTTCCTTATGACAATATCTCGAGCAAGTTCGACTTTCAAGGTCATGACCTCAAGGTCAAAGTTACTGTGGCTATTTTTAGAAAAACTTTGTCATCGATTTAGCGCCTACATTTCCTCACCAATTGCAATATAACTTCACGGAAATGATCCTTATAAAAATATCTTGGGCGAGTTCGACTTTCAATGTCATGACCTCAAGGTCAAGGTCACTGTAGCTATTTTTAGAAAAACTTTGTCATCGCTCTAGTGCCTACATTTCTTCACCAATTTCAATATAACTTCACACAAATGTTCCTTATAAAAATATCTCGAGCGAGTTTGAGTTTCAAGGTCATGGCCTCAAGGTCAAGGTCACAGTGGCTATTTTTAGAAAACTTTTGTCATTGCTGTCGCACCTACATTTCTTCACTGATTTCAATATAACTTCACACAAATGTTCCTTATGACAATACCTCGAGCGAGTTCGACTTTAAAGGTCATGACCTCAAGGTCAAGGTCACTGTGGCTAGTTTAAGAAAAAACTTTGTCATCATTCTAGCGCCTACATTTCTTCACCAATTTCAATATAACTTCACACAAAGGTTCCTTAAAAAAATATCTCGAGCGTGTACGACTTTCAAGGTCATGGCCTCAAGGTCAAGGTCACTGGCTATTTTTAGAAAAACTTTGTCATCGCTCTAGCGCTTTCATTTTTTCACCAATTTCAATATATTTTCACCCAAATGTTCCTTATGACAATATCTCTAGCGAGTTCCACCTTCAAGGTCAAGGTCACTGTGGCTATTTTTAGAAAAACTTTGGTATCCCTCTAGCGCTTACAGTTCATCACTGATTTCAATATAACTTCACGCAAATGTTCCTTATGACAATATCTCGAGCCATTTCGACTTTCGAGGTCAAGGTCACTATGGCTTTTTTTATAAAAACTTTGTCATCGCTCTAGCGACTACATTTCTTCACTGATTTCATTATAACTTCACACAAATGTTCTTTATGACAATACCTCGAGCGTGTTCGACTTTCAAGATCAAGGTCACTGTGGCTATTTTTAGAAAAACTATGTCATTGCTCTAGCGCTTACATTTTTTCACCAATTTCAATATTACTTCCCACAAAAAGTCCTTATAACAATATCTCTAGCGAGTTCCACTTTCAAGGCCAAGGTCACTGTGGCTATTTTTAGAAAAACTTTGTCGTGGCTCAAGCGCTTACATTTCTTCACCGATTTCAATATAACTTCACACAAATGTTCCTTATGCCAATATTTCGAGCGATTTCGACTTTCAAGGTCAAGGTCACTGTGGCTATTTTTATAAAAACTTTGTCATCGCTCTAGCGACTACATTTCATCACTGATTTCAATATAACTTCACACAAATGTTCTTTTTGACAATACCTCGAGCGAGTTCGGCTTTCAAGGTCAAGTTCACTGTGGCTATTTTTATATAGTGTTATGTCATGATGCAAATCATGGCATGGTTTTGCACAGTTTTCTTTTTTTATTTTCAGTTAAAAGAGCTGGAAGAAAGCAGAGGTGAAAATTGGAATAGGAGTGCAAGGTCTAGGAATGCAGTTAAGTATGACAACAGACGTGACAGGACTGAGGAGCTGGCCTCGCTAAAAACAGAAAACCATGACATTTGGCAAGTTTAACTTGTCCTCTCAAAATCTGCCAGGAATTCGCCAAATAATCTACAAAATAATTTGCTATTATGTTGCACAGTAACTGGAAGTGAAGATAGTAGGAATGTAATGGTTAAGTTTGCCTGAATTTATTCCTGAAGCATGTTATGAGGGCAATGTAAGTTTTACCACATTTTCTGCAGTGACTAAAACTGAATCAGCTGTTGCTGAAAGTCATCAGGTCATTAGAACAGAGAAAAATACTAATACTGCTTTGTCTAAATTTGCAGAAGGTTATCATAGTATAAAATTGTTGAGCTGTGATAGATGAGAATGTGTTTTGCAAAGAGTTATCCTTTGGAAGCAAGGAATACATGGCAACACTGAAAAGGTTGGAGTGTACAAAGTAGAAGTAAAACAAAGATCAGGAATTGATACAATTAACTTACTCCATCCATAAAAGACACCAAAGGGAAAGAAATACAAACATTAAGCGACCAGACCATAATAAGTCTTTCTTTGCCAGACTAGCTAGTTTTGCCCAATAAGGTCTAATCAGTGACCCTTAAACACATTGGAATCAATGATACCAAAGAACAAGACTGTGATAAAGGGCAGTATGAGTGCAGTTTCACTTTTGGGAAAAAATGATAGTGGCTTTCTGTTAGATTTAGAGATAAAGTGTTAAGCATACAGACTGGCCATAATTTTGTATTCACTGAAACACTGACAGCTTGGTTCCAACAGTTGATATCCTGTTTACCATAGCTGTTTCAGAATTGTTTTTGTGGCCCTTAGAACAGTTTCCTTTAACTTAATACATTGGTATATTTGTGATAACGCAGGGGTAAATTTTATCCCTCACTATTCTTTGCTCAACCATTTCAAGAATGGTGAGAATTCAAATGATGTAGGAAAGGAAAACACTGTTGTACATCTGCCTGCATCCTTGTCTGAGATAGTTTTAGCAATTTTCAAGTTTTCTAAATTGAGCTATTGGGCTGTGACATCCATGCCCTATGAACACATTTCATTTCAACTCCTTTTTGTATCTGAAAAATGTATGTTGTTTGTAATCAGAAGAATCATCTTCATGTGGCTGTTCTTATGAGTACACACAACATAAATTTTTGATTCACCCATTTTGAAAGCCTCTGTCCATCAGTTAATGTTTATTGTTTCTTGACAACCTCAGTAGTTTTGATCCAATTAAAGTGAAACCAGATAGGTACTGAGACTATGATGTGGTGCAAAGCATATCCGTCTGTGGTTAACGTGAACTGCGTTTTTACAGAGCTATTGGCCTTTAAGGTTAAAATACATGGATTATTTTCTGGATAACTTCTACAGTTTTCCTCTGATTGAGCTGAAACTTGGAGACCGTAAGATTATAATGTGGAACAAGACTTATTGTTTTAAGTCTGGCCTGATGCTATGATTTACCCCACAAACTTTTATTGTACCAAAGGTGTTTGTGCTTTGAAGTTCATCTGTACCTCGTCAGATTTGTTGAAAACTTCAGTCCCCTCTGATTGCTGTTACAGGGCACTGTTTGAATAGTCTGATAAGTACATTGTTTATATACATTGTATGGTCAGGCCTGTTGGTCCTGGTGTTAAAAAGTATTGCACTATGTTCCTTTTTTATTTTCAGGTAAAAGATGTCCAGAAAAAAGAAATGGAAAAAAAGGCGAGGTGAAGAAGGGGAATAAGTGTTCAAGATCTAAAAATGAAGGTAAGTATGACGACAGACGTGACAGGACTGAGGAGCTGGCCTCGTTAAAAACAGAAAAATATGACATTGGACAAGTTCACGAACTTGTCTTGCCAAAATCTGCCAGGAATTTGCCAAAAAATCTGCCAAATATTTTGCTTAATCAATCTTGCACAGAAACAAGAAGTGAAGAAATAAATGATATTTTTGGTTCAAGATCACCTGAATTTGTTGCTGAAGCCTGTAATGAAAAGTACAGCAAATTTTACCACATTTTCTACAATGACTCATAATGATTCATTTGTTATTGAAAGTCATCTCAGATTAAGAGAAGATAAAAATACTGATACTGCTTTGTCTACATTTGAAGAAGGATATCATGATATAAAGAATGTTGTTTCAAATGAGAACACTGTGGTTAGCAGATCTGCATATCAGTCTTGGAATTCATGTGAAATGGTATTTGGTACTTTTCACCAAAATGATGAAAGGTTTTCAGCTGAATCTAGAGGATTTCAATGTACAGCTAATACTCAAAGACAGGAGTATAGACAGAAACCAGGTGTTTTAGCACAGGAACTTGCCAAGAAAAAGGAGTATAGACAGAAACCAGGCGTTTTTGCAAAGGAACATGCTCAGAGACAGGAGTATAGACAGAAACCAGGTGTTTTAGCAAAGGAACTTGCCCAGAAACAAGAGTATAGACAGAAACCAGGTGTTTTAGCAAAGGAACATGCTCAGAGACAGGAATCTAGACAGAGACCAGGTGTTTTAGCAAAGGAACTTAACCAGAAACAGGAGTATAGATAGAAACCAGGAGTTTTAGCAAAGGAACTTGTCCAGAAACGGGAGTATAGACAGAAACCAGGGGTTTCAGCAAAAGAACATGCTCAGAGAAAGGAGTCTAGACAGAGACCAGGTGTTTTAGCAAAGGAACTTAACCAGAAACAGGAGTATAGACAGAAACCAGGAGTTTTAGCAAAGGAACTTGTCCAGAAACGGGAGTATAGACAGAAACCAGGGGTTTCAGCAAATGAACATGCTCAGAGAAAGGAGTCTAGACAGAGACCAGGTGTTTTAGCAAAAGAATGTGCACGGAAACGGGAGTCTAGACGCGATCTTTTCTTTAAAGAATGTGAAAGGATAAAAAAGCAGCAGTCAAGGCATGAAAAAAGAAAATTGCAAACAGATGAAAGTGAAAAGTCAAGTAAAAGATGCAAAATTCTTGACGAAAATCTGCCAAGTATAAATTCACAAGGTGTTGTGGTTGGGAAAAAGTATGAAAGTATAGATCAATGCATTAATCGATTTCATAGAAACATAGCAACAGACCCCATATTTGTGTGTACTTGCTGCCAACAAACTTGGTTTCAGAAAAGTGTTTCAGCTCTAAAGAAAACTTCTTTGTCAGCTTCACACATAAACATTTACTGCACTAAATTGATATCAGTCAATAATGAAGAATGGATATGTCATACATGCATTTCAGCATTAAAAGATGGTAAAGTTCCAAAACTTTCTGTAGCAAATGGAATGAAATGGCCAGACAAACCGCCCGAGTTAGACTTGCATCAGCTTGAAGAAAGATTGATAGCATTACGCATTCCGTTTATGCAGATAAGAGAACTTCCACGAGGTGGTCAGTATTCAATTAAAGGAAATGTTATCAATGTACCAGTTGATATCCAGCCTACTGTAAATTCACTTCCAAGGCCTATTGATGAAAATTTTACTGTTGCTGTTCAGCTAAAGAAGAAATTAACATACAAAAAGGTATATTTCAAGGAAAATGTAAGGCCTCTAAGAGTTTTATCAGCATTACATTGGCTTATGAATAAGAGTGAACTTTATAAAAAGTCAGACATAGTTATTGATGACAAATGGTTTCAAGAAGTCACTGAGAGTGCAGAGGATACTGTTAAAGAATTTTTGAAAGGTTGCAATGAAGAGACAAAGTAAAATGAAAGAAACAATATTACTACCCAAGAACAAGATCTTGTTTCTTCATTAAATACAGAAAGTAAAGTTGAAGAATATGATTCTGATGGTTTCAGTGAGATAGATAGTGGTGAAAACGTTGGAAATGTAGATACCTTGGTGGATGATGCTAATATTGAAAGCAAATATGACCAGATCTTTACATTTGCACCAGGAGAAGGGCAGCATCCTCTAAGCTTGTATCAGGATAAAGATGCTGAATATTTATGCTTTCCAACAATTTTCTGTGGTCAATGACGGCTTGCTAATGATGAAAGACAAACACCAGTTCATTACAGTGATATTGTCAAATGGGAGTTAAGAAGTTTTGATAGAAGGGCAGCACAGTCAGTCCCTAATATCTTCTTCAAACATAAAAAAACTACAAATGAAATAAATAAGTGACAAAGTCAATTTAGCTCTTAGAAGATGTAAAAACAAGGGGAAGAAAATCACTGCAGATGAAGCTAAAGATCCAGCATTCATGGATAAGATTGTGAAGCTAGATGAATGTTATTACATCTTTCGTCAGCTTAGAAATTCTCCAGCCTATTTAGAAGCCAGAAAGAAAGATATCTTTGCAATGATTAGACAGCTTTCTTTACCAACATGGTTCATGTCATTATCAGCTGCTGACACAAGGTGGAGTGATCTCTTGAGGATGTTAGCTAAACTGAATGATGCTGTTGATTATTCTGATAAGGACATTGAGGCTCTAACTTGGCAAGAGAAAACAAAACTTGTTCAGAGAGACCCAGTTACATGTTCTAGGTATTTTGACAACAAGGTACAAGAATTTATAAACACAGTTTTAAAAAGTGAATATCAGCCAGTTGGAAAAATTACTGATTTTTTTTATAGAGTGGAATTCAAACAGCGAAGTTCTCCTCATATCCATATGCTTGTTTGGGTTGAGAATTCTCCAAAGTTTGAAAAGAATTCTGATGAGGAAATAGTTATGTTTGTAGATCAATATCTGACTTGCAGCATTGAAAATGATGACATATCTGATCTTGTAGATCTTCAGATGCTTAAACATTCAAAGTAGAAGTAAAACAAAGATCAGGAATCGATACAATTAACTTACTCCATCCATAAAAGACACCAAAGGGAAAGAAACACAAACACCAAGCGACCAGACCATAATGGAAACTTAAACAAAGGAAGGCCATATGGACAGTTACTTTCCCACAAAACGGCCATATGGCCATCCAAAATTAAAAGACACAAGTGATACACACAGTAAGTAACAAACAACAACATAAATAAATCGCCACAAAAGAGCCGCCCTGGAACGGCCAGTGGAAGACCTCCACTGGGGGGGCTCAAACCGATTCTACGTGGCCACAATCCTCGCCCTTACTTCCGTCGCGATTTAGACAAATAATTTGTTCAGTCCGCATGAAGGCCTCCTAACTCATCAGTGCAACATCTCCGTGAACACAGAAATCAAAGAACCACAGAGGTGAGACAACGGTGAGGACTCGACAGCAAGAAACCACTGAAATGCTGGAGCAAAAGAAAACCAACAGTTAGACTCCGATGAGCCCGACCAGAGAAGTCTTGTAGAAAGAAAGGAAATGCAATATGCAGGTTCGGATTTCCATTGCCTCCTCTTCCAAGAACAATGCTGATGCATCCATTGCAAGAAGAAGTAGATGTATACAAAAGAAAATACACAGGGCTTCAGAAAACAATGAATGAGTATAAGGATAACTCTGAAATCACATTTGACGAGTTTTTGGAAAAAATTGTCAAAATGAACTTTGACGATTATATAAACTGCATCAAAAGTTCTTTAAACACTGCAAAAGTATTCTTGAAACGAAAGCCAAAGGAAATGAGAGTTAATTTGTTTAACAATCAAATACTAAATGCTTGGAAGGCAAATCTTGACAGTCAGATCATTCTTGAACCTTACGGTTGTGCAACATACGTGGTTGGCTATATCAGTAAATCTCAGAGAGGTATGAGTGCACAGCTTGATGCTGCAGCTAAAGAAGCTAGAAAAGGTAATTCTGATTTGACAAAGCAAGTCAGACATATTGGAAATGTCTTTTCCAACTGCGTTGAAGTGAGTGCACAAGAAGTTGTGTACCTGACTTTGCAGATTCCTTTAACAAAAGCAACAAGGGATGTGGTTTTCATCAATACATCTACTGCAGATGAAAGAGTGTTCCTTCTTAAACCTAAATATATTCTAGATGAATTACCTCCTGAATCAACTGACATAGAATCAGATATGATTCAAAGATATTCTAAAAGACCTAGGCAGCTTCAGCAGTTCTGTTTAGCTGATTACGTTTCTAAAGTTGATATCATATATCCTAAAGGAAATACTTTGCCAGAGAAAATTAAAGACAAAAATGAAGATGATGTTTCAGCAAGTGACTCTAGTGATGACTGTGAAGATGATGAGGATGATAAATCTGAAAGTTGTGCTTCAACTGTGTTATGTATGACCAAAAATGGTACCAAATATAAACTCAGAGCAACACCCAAGATAATACGCTATGTAAGATACAATAAACAGAAAGACCCAGAGAATTATTACAGAGAAAGGCTTATGCTCTTTATGCCTTGGAGGGATGAAACAAAAGATTTGATTGGTTCATTTGACACATATAAAGCACGTTACTATACATTGAAAGGCACTATTGAACCTAAACAAAATGAGTATGAACATCATGTAGAAGAGCTTAACATTCAGGGCAAATGGCAGAAGCAGACGAAGATGCGTATGATAGAATACCTCCAAATGCACAACAAGAAAATAGGGAAGCTGAAGAAGGTGAAAAAGAAGCAGAACCCTTCATATACTTCAATCCAGACAGGGTAGTAGAACATAGACAATATGATATCGGCATAGAGATACAGGCCACTTGTTCATTACCATCTGTTGAAACAAACAGTGTAATACTGCCAGAAGATCAGTATTTACTCTTACTCAGAAGTTTGAATTTGAGGCAACGAGAGTTCTTTAATCATGTGATCTTTTGGCTGAAATGCAAAGAAGAACCACTATACGCTGTTTTGTCAGGTGGAGCAGGTGTTGGCAAATCAGTTCTAATTAAAGCTCTTTATCAAAGTTTGTACAGAGTTTTGAATCTTAGAGAGGGAGAAAATCCTGATGACATCAGAATCCTTCTTTGTGCTTATACAGGAAAAGCAGCTTATAATATCAATGGTGTGACAATTGCTTCAGCTTTCTTGAAAAAATTTAAACAACCCAATGAACTTTTGTCAGCTGATGAATTAAACGCTTTCAGAGTTAAATACAGGCATTTGAAATTGATCATTATAGATGAAATATCTATGGTAGGAACAAGCACACTAAGCTTCTTAGACACACGCTTGCAACAGTTGACAGGAACAAAAACAACATTTGGTGGTATAAGCATTATTGCTGTTGGGGATTTGTATCAACTGATGCCTGTTTGTGACAAATGGATATTCAGTGATCCATCAAAGGGTGCTTCAGCACTAGCTCCTAATTTATGGTGGGATCATTTCAGATTGCATGAACTTGTTGATATTATGAGACAGAAAGATGATATTCACTTTGCACAGTTGCTGAATCGTCTGAGGCAAAATGAGTTGACAGATGATGACAGAAGTGAGCTAAAGAGGCATACTGTTGATCCTGAAATAGATGCCTATTCAAAACAAGCTCCTCATTTATTTACAGAAAATAAGTTTGTGACCAGACACAATGATAGTGTTTTGAACAGATTATCTTGCTAATATCTCATCACAAAAAAGCAAAGCACTCATTGAGTCACTTCCAGAAGATTCTAACAAAACAGCAAATTTAGAAAAACTTTTGAAAATAGCAGTTGGAATGGTTTGTGATATAACAGTAAATATCAATGTAGAGGATGGTTTGACAAATGGGTCCACATGTGTTGTAAAATTCATTGAACGTAAAATGGAAGGAACTGAACGTCCAAGTATAATTTAGGTTTTATTTGATGATCCTAAGATTGGCAGTTCGACAGTTCAAAAATTGATCATGCCTGGACACCAATATTTGATATAGAACGATCATTCGAATACAATTTTAAAACTTACCAGAGAATTCAGTTTCCTTTGAAACCTTCAGCAGGAAAAACAGTTCATAAAGCTCAAGGGTCTACAGTTGATGAAATTGTTGTGGATTTTTCGCAGTCGAGAGTTGGGAAACAACCACATATTCACTATGTTTTCTTTAAGCAGAGTTAGAAAACTGGAAATTTATTCATTTTGAATCTGAATGAAGATGCTTTGGCTGTTGATGAAAAGGTGAAAGTAGAGATGCAGAGGCTGCAAACAGAAGGACTTCTTGAATTATGTTATACTCCCCTCTATAAGGTTGATCCTTGTAAAATTAAGATTCTTTTTAACAATGCAAGGTCCTTGCACAAGCATTTTCATGAAATTGAACATGAGCCAAATCTGTTATCAGCTGATGTTATTGGCTTTGCAGAAACTAGGCTTTGCTCAAGAGATGAGAATATTCAGTTTAATCTCAATAGGTTCAGGCTGTTGAGGCTAGATGAAACACAACAATATACTGTCAACAGACCTTATCATGGACTTGCTTTATACGTAAGAGAATGTCTAGAAATTCAGAGGATAGACAAATTCCATTCTAGTGCATGTGAATTCATACTGGCTACATTAAAGAATGGTTGCAAGTGTTCTTTCCAAGTTGTGGTTTTTCTACAAGTTTCCTAAAACCTCGCAGACTGATCTGAAAAATGCTATGTTATGCCATGTGATACCATTGATAGATTCCAATGTCAAATTAGTTATTCTTGGAGATTTCAACTTAGATGCAAATAAGACCATTTCGACTTTTGTAGATTTTATGCAAACACAGCTTGGATGTCAACAGCTCATCACCAAACCAACTACTGATGCTGGTTCATTGCTAGATTTGTTCTTTGCCAATTGCCCATGTTCTAATGATGTTATTGAAGCTTACTGGACTGATCACAAGCTGGTTTATTGTGCTTTTCAGACATAGATTTGAAGAGAACAGACCAGCTCTGGGGTTTTCTATAAATATGCCAGGAGTTAACAAGAAAAATGCCAGGAGTTTACTAGAAACATGCCAGGAGTTTACAAGAAATATGCCAGGAGGTTACAAGAAATGTGCCAGGAGGTTACAAGAAATGTGCCCGTTCCCGCCCATTGGGGCTTGAAGAAATAGATTGGGCTGCATGATGCTTCCACGCAGAGCTGAAACCAACTGCACATGAGTACTGGTAAACAGCTTAGAGGCTCTAAGCCGGCCCAGAAAAAGTGGTGCGTGTCGGACTGTCCATGCACATAAAACCTGTTGGTTTCATTGGGCGGCAGGGCTTGAGATGTCATTTCATCTCAGTGCCGGGTAAAAGTCTCACACAATTGGAAGCAATGTCTCCAAAATGACCTATACAGTGTTGACGGGGATGTTAAACCTCAAATCAAACAAAACAAACAAACAAGGAATGTGCCAGGAGTTTACTAGAAATGTGCCAAGAGTTTACCAATAAATATGCCAGGAGTTTACAAGAAATGTGCCAGGAGTATACAAGAAATATGCTGGGGTTGTACAAGAAATGTGCCAGGAATTTACAAGATATATGCCAGGAGTTTACAAGAAACGTGTGGGGAGTTAAGAGATATTCCAGGAGTTTACAAGAAATATGCCGGGAGTTTATTAGAAATATGACAGGAAGTTTGTCAGAAATGTGCAAGGAGTTTTATCCAAAAGCAATAGTAGTCGATGGCCCTATCTACCAAAGAGCAAGACAGAAATGTTTCAGACTGGGAGATATTTAAATGGATGGAAAACAGGAAAAACGATCAAAGAAAAGACAAACAATATCACATAGGAAAAATATGCAACATGTCATGGAAAAGAATGCAGAATACATTGTATATATGTCCACAACTTAAACATAGTTCACTTCACAAAGTGTGTCAGCACTGCAAAATACTTAGTTGTTGCCAAACAAATGATAATACCGCTTACCGGTAAATTATAGATATATATATTTAAACGGCAAGAGCCACTCCACCATGGATTTGATACCCCTGCTTGTGTGCACAAAATTGCACTTTTGCTTAAAAATAATATAATATATATGATGGCAAGGTGTGATTTAGAAAGGCTATCCTGCCTGGCAACATGTCAGGATAATTTGATGCTGGAGAGGCTGCATGAGGCGAAGAGGTCATGTTCTTATGCTGTCTGGGCCCCTACAGTTTGGCTTGCAACAGGTAAGTGTCTTTTGCTCATCCGTGCATGAAGTGCATTTGTGCGTGCTGAAGGTGAGTTATTGTGATCACCCTGTGTCTGTCTAACTTTGGTCATTTACCTTCTAAAGGCTACAGTTTTAATTCAGTCTTCATGTAACTTACAAGCAGCGGCACCGTTGCAAATGTATACTCTGAAGCTACCAGGCCGATTGTGTCCGAATTTCATTTGTAGTATCCTTGGGCTGGGGGGCTGCCATGGTTTATTGAAATACATGACTGCCAGTGGGCTGTGCCCATCTGAGCTCTGGTGAGCATAGTGGCCCATGGGCCTCTTGTTAGTTCTATGACCTTCAAGAATATTAATTTTCAACGCCTTTAATTAATTTTAATGTGCTTAGTACTGTATGTTAGCCGGTTAGGCTACAAGATTTCAAATCTAGGCCCCTCAAGAGTATTAAGTTTTACTGCAAAATGTGTCGACCTTAATTTTCAATTTGCTGCAGTACTGTATGTTGGCTAGAAGGCTACATGATTTCAGTTCTATGCCTTCAAGAATATAAATTTCCACTGCACAAAGTGTCGACATGTATTGTATTGTACTGCAGTACTGTATGTTAGCTAGAAGGGTACATGATTTCAGTTCTCTGCCCTTCAAGAATGTACATTCCCCCTGCACAAAGTGTTGACCATTATTTTGTTGCGCTGCAGTGCTGTATGTTTGCCAGAAGGCTGCATTAATACAGTTCTACGCCCTTCAAGAATATTTATTTCTCCTTCACAAAAAGTCGACCTTTATTTCATTGTGCTGCAGTTCTGTATGTTAGCTAGAAGGCTACAAGATTTCAGTTCTATGCCCTACAAAAATATTAATTTCCCCTTCACAAAGTGTCGACTTTTATTGTATTGTTCTTCAGTGCTGTGTGAAAGCTGGAAGAAGAGTATTAATACCCCCTGCTAAAAGTGTCGACCTTTATTTTATTGTGCGTCAGTGCTGTATGTTAGCCAGAAGGCTTCATGATTTCAGTTCTATCCCCTCCTAGAATATTAATTTTCCTGTACAAAGTTTCCACCGTTATTTAATTTTCCTGCAGTAATGTATGTTAGCTAGAGGGCTACATGATTTCAGTTCTATGCCCTTCAAGAATATTAATTTCCCCTGCACACAGTGTCGACATGTATATTATTGTACTGCAGTACTGTATGTTAGCTTGAAGGGTACATGATTTCAGTTCTGTGCCCTTCAAGAATGTCAATTCCCGCTGTATATAGTGTTTACCTTTATTTTATTGCGTTGCAGTGCTGTATTTTTTTTAATTTCCACTGCACAAAGTGTCGACAGGTATTTTTTGTGCTGCAGTACTGTATGGTAGCTAGAGGGGTACATGATTTCTGTTCTTTGCCCTACAAGATTGTCAATTTCCCCTGCACAAAGTGTCGGGTTTTTTTATTGGCTATGTTTTAGTTGGAAGGCTACATGAATACAGTTCTACGCCCTTCAAGAGTATTAATTTCCCCTGCACAAAATGTCGACCTTCAATTTATTGTGCTGCAGTACTGTATGTTCGCTAGAAGGCTACACGATTTCAGTTCTATGCCCTCCAAGAATATTAGTTTTCCTGTACAAAGTGTCGACATTTATTTTATTGTGCTGCAGTAATGTATGTCAGCTAGAAGGCTACATGATTTCAGTTCTATGCCCTTTAGGAATATTAATTTCCCCTGCACACAGTGTCGACATGTATATTTTTGTACTGCAGTAATGTATGTTAGCTTGAAGGGTACATGATTTCAGTTCTGTGCCCTTCAAGAATGTCAATTCCCCCTGTATAAAGTGTTTACCTTATTTCATTGCGTTGCAGTGCTGTATGATTGCCAGAAGGCACCATGAATACAGTTCTACGCTCTTCAAGAATATTATTATCCCCTTCCCAAAGTGTCGACTTTTATTTAATTGTGCTGTAGTGCTGTGTTTTAGCTGGAAGGTCACATCAATACAGTTCTACGCCCTGTACAAACTGTCGACCTTTATTTTATTGTGCAGCAGTACTGAATGTTAGCTAGAAAGCTACATGATTTCAGTTCTATGCCCTTCAAGAATATTAATTTGCCCTTCCCAAAATGTCGACCTTTATTTCATTGTGCTGCAGGACTGTTTGTTAGCCAGATGGCTGCATGATTTCAGTCCTTTGCCCTCCAAGATTATTAATTTTCCTGTACAAAGTGTCGACCTTTATTTTATTGTGCTGCAGTAATGTATGTTAGCTAGACGGCTACATGATTTCAGTTCATTATTTCAGTTCTATGCGAAAATTGTCGACCTTCATTATATTGTGCTGCAGAGCTGTATGTTAGCCAGAATGCTACATTATTTCAGTTCTATGCCCTTCAAGAATATTAATTTCACCTGCACAAAGTGTCGACATGTATTTTATTGTACTGCAGTACTGTAGAGTAGCTAGAAGGGTACATTATTTCAGATCCTTGCCCATCAGGAATGATAATTCCCCCTGCACAAAGTGTTCACCTTTATTTTATTGCACTGCAGTGCTGTATGCTTGCCAGAAGGCTGCATGAATACAGTTCTACGCCCTTCAAGAATATTAATTTCCCCTTCCCATAGTGTCGACCTTTATTTCACTGTGCTGCAGGACTGTATGTTCGCTAGAAGGTTACAAGATTTCAGTTCTATGCCTTTTAAGAATATTAATTTCCCCTTCACAAAGTGTCAACCTTTATTGTGTATTGGGCTGCAGTGTATTGCCCTCCAAGAATATTAATTTTCCTGTACAAAGAGTCGCCCTTTATTTTAAAGTGCTGCCGTAATGTATGTTAGCTAAAAGGCTACATTATTTCAGTTCATTATTTCAGTTCTGTGCACTTCAAGAATATAATTACCCCCTGCACAAAGTGTCGACCTTTATTGTATGGTGCTGCATTGCTGTATGTTAGCCAGAAGGCTACATGATTTCAGTTCTTTGCCCTCCAAGAATATTAATTTTCCAGTACAATGTGTCGGCCTTTATTTTATTGTGCTGCAGTTATGTATGTTAGCTAGAAGGCTATATGATTTCAGTTCTGTGCACTTCAAGAATATAATTACCCCCTGCACAAAGTGTCGACCTTTATTGTATGGTGCTGCATTGCTGTATGTTAGCCAGAAGGCTACATGATTTCAGTTCTTTGCCCTCCAAGAATATTAATTTTCCAGTACAATGTGTCGGCCTTTATTTTATTGTGCTGCAGTTATGTATGTTAGCTAGAAGGCTATATGATTTCAGTTCTATGCTCTTCAAGAATATTAATGTCCCCTTCACAAAGTGTCGGCCTTAGCTGGAATACTACATGAATACAGTTCTACGCCCTTAAAGACTACAAAGTTCCCCTGCACAAAGTGACGACGTTTATTTTATTGTGCTGCAGTGCTGTATGGTTGCCGGAAGGTTACATTATTTCAGTTCTATGCCCTTCAAGAATATCAATACCCCCTGCACATATGTCGACCTTTATTGTATTGTGATGCAGCGCTGTATGTTTGCCAGAAGGCTACATTATTTCAGTTCTATACCCTTCAAGATATTAATTTTCATGTAAAAAGTGTCAACCTTTATTTTATTGTGCTGCAGTAATGTATGTTAGCCAGGAGGCTACATTACTTTAGTTCTTTGCCATCCAAGAATATTAATTTTCCTGTACAAAGAGTCGCCCTTTATTTTATTGTGCTGTAGTAATGTATGTTAGCTAGAAGGCTACATGATGTCAATTCTAGGCCTTCAAGAATATTAATTTCCCCTGCACAAAGTGTCGACATGTATATTATTGTACTGCATTGCTGTATGTTAGCTAGAAGGGTACATGATTTCAGTTCTTTGTACTTCAAGAGTGCCAATTCCCCCTGCACAAAGTGTTTACCTTTATTTTATTGCGTTGCAGTGCTGTATGTTTGCAGAAGGCTGCATGAATACAGAATATTAATTTCCCCTCCCCAAAGTGTCGACCTTTATTTTATTGTGCTGCAGTACTGTATGTTAGCTGGAAGGCTACAATATTTCAGTTCTATGCCCTTCAAGAATATTAATTTCCCCTTCACAAAAGTGTCGACCTTTATTTTATTGTGTTGCAGTCCTGTATGTAGCCATAAGGCTATATTATTTCAGTTCTATGCCCTTCAAGAATATTAATTTCCCCTGCACAAAGTGACGACATGTATATTATTGTACTGCAGTTCTGTATGTTAGCTTGAAGGGTACATGATTTAAGGTCTTTGCCCTTCAAGAATGTTATTGCCCACTGCACAACGTATTTACCTTTATTTAATTGCGCTGCAGTGCTGTATGTTAGCTGGAAGGCTACATGAATACAGTTCTACGCTCTTCAAGAATATTACTTTACCCTGCACAAAGTGTCGACCTTTATTTTATTGTGCTGCTGTGCTGTATGTTTGCCAGAAGGCTACATTATTTCAGTTCTTTGCCCTTCAAGAATATTAATTTCCTTTGCACAAAGTGACGACACGTAATTTATTGAACTGCAGTACTGTAGGTTAGCTAGAAGGGTACATGATTTCATTTCTATGCCCTTCAAGAATGTTAATTCCCCCTGCACAATGTATTTACCTTTATTTTATTGGGCTGCAGTGCTGTATGTTTGCCAGAAGGCTGCATGAATATAGGTCTACGCCCTTCAAGAATATTATATTCCCCTTCCCAAAGTGTCGACCTTTATTTTATTTTGCTGCAGTACTGTATGTTAGCTAGAAGGCTATAAGATTTCAGTTCTATGCCCTTCAAGATTATGAATTTCCCCTTCACAAAATGTCGCCCTTTATTTTATTGTGCTGTAGTGCTGTGTGTTAGTTGGAAGGCCATATGAATACAGTTCTAAGCCCTTCAAGAATTTTATTTTTCCCTGCATAAAGAGTCAACCTTTATTTTATTGTACTGCAGTGCTGCATGTATGCCAGAAGGCTACATTATTTCAGTTTTATACCCTTCAAGAATATTAATACCCCCTGCACAAAGTGTCGACATCTATTTTACTGTGCTGCAGTGCTGTATGTTAGCCAGAAGGCTACAAGATTTCAGTTCTATGCCCTCCAAGAATATTAATTTTCCTGTACAAAGTGTCGACCTTTATTTTATTGTGCTGCAGTAATGTATGTCAGTTAGAAGGCTACATGATTTCAGCTCTATGTCCTTCAAGAATATTAATTTCCCATGCACAAAGTATCGACATGTATTTTATTGTACTGCAGTACTGTATGTTAGCTAGAAGGGTACATGATTTCATTTTTTTGCCCTTCAAAAATGTTTATTCCCCCTGCACAAAGGGTTTACCTTTATTTTATTGCGCTGTAGTGTTGTATGTTTGCCAGAAGGCCGCATGAAAACAGTTCTACGCCCTTCAAGAATATTAATTTCCCCTTCACAAAGTGTCGACCTTTATTTTATTGTGCTGCAGTACTGTATGTTATCTAGATGGCTACAAGATTTAAGTTCTATGCCCTTCAAGAATATTAATTTCGCCTTCACAAATTGTCGACCTTTATTTTATTGTGCTGTGTTTTAGCTGAGGTGCTACATGAATACAGTTCTACGCCCTTCAAGAATATTAATTTCACCTGCACAAAGTCTCGACCTTCAATTTATTGTGCTGCAGTACAGTATGTTAGCTAGAAGGCTACATTTTTTTTTCAGTTTTATTCCCTTCAAGAATATTGATTTCCCCTGCACACATTTTATTGTGCTGCAGTCCTTTTTGTTAGCTAGAAGGCTACACGATTTCAGTTCTATGCCCTTCAAGAATATTAATTAGCCATGCACAAAGTGTCGACCTTTATTTTATTGTGCTGCAGTGCTGTGTTAGCTACAAGACTACATGATATCAGTTATTTGTCCTTCAATAATATTAAATTCCCATGCACAAAGTGTCGACCTTTATTTTATTTTGCAGCAGTCCTGAATGTTAGCTAGAAAGCTACATGATTTCAGTTCTATGCACTTCAAGAATATTAATTGCCCCTCCGCAAAATGACGACCTTTATTTTATTGTGCTGCATGTTAGCCAGAAGGCTACATTATTTCAGACCTATACCCTTCAAGAATATTAATTTCACCTGCACAAAATGAACACCTTTTTTCATTGTGCTCAGTACTGTATGTTAGCTAGCCGGCTACAAGATTTCAGTTCTATGCACCTCAAAAGTATTAATTTCCACCGCACAAAGTGTCGACTTTTTTTATTGTGCTTCAGCACTGTGTTTTACCAACAAGGCTACATGATTTAAGTTCTATGCCCTTCAAGATTATTTATTTCCCCTGTACAAAGTGTCGACCTTTATTTTATTGCGCAGCAGTACTGAATGTAAGCTTGAAAGCTACATGATTTCAGTTCAATGCCCTTCAAGAATATTGATTCCCCCTGCACAAAATGTCGACCTTTATTTTATTGTGCTGCAGTGCTGAATGTTTGCTAGAAGGCTACATGATTTAAGTTCTATGCCCTTCAAGAATATTAATTGTCCCTGCACGAAATCTCGACATCTATTTTATAGACATGCACTACTTTATATATTAGCTAGAAGGCTACATAATTTTCCTGCTGCGTAAAATGTCGACCTCTATTATATTGTGCTGCGGTGCTGTATGTTAGCCAGAAAGCTACATTATTTCAGTGCTATGCCCTACAAGAATATTAATTTCACCTGTACAAAGTGTCGACATGTATTTTATTGTACTGCAGTACTGAATGTTAGATAGAAGGGTACATTATTTCAGTTCTTTGCCCTTCAAGAATGTTAATTCCCCCGACACAGTGTTGTTTGCTTGCCAGAAGGCTGCATGAATACAGTTCTACGCCCTTCAAGAATATTAATTTCTCCCTCCCAAAGTGTCGACCTTTATTTTATTGTGCTGCAGGACTGTATCTTAGCTAGAAGGCTACAAGATTTCAGTTCTATGTCCTTCAAGAATATTAATTTCCCCTTCACAATCTTCGACCTATATCATGTATTGTGCTGCAGTGCTGTATGTTAGCCAGATGGCTACATGATTTCAGTTCTTTGTCCTCCAAGAATATTAATTTTCCTGTACAAAGTGTCGACCTTTATTTTATCGTGCTGCAGTAATGTGTGTTAGCAAGAAGGCTACATGTTTTAGTTCATTATATCAGTTCTATGCCCTCCAAGAATATTAATACCCCTGCACAAAGTGTCGACCTTTATTGTATGGTACTGCAGTGCTGTATGTTAGCCAGAATGCTTCATAAGTTCAGTTCTATGCCCTCCAAGAATATTAATATTCCTGTACAAAGTGTCGAACTTTATTTTATCGTGCTGCAGTAATGTGTGTTAGCTAGAAGTCTAATTAATTTCAGTGCTATGCCCTTCAAGAATATTAATTTCCCATGCACAAAGTGTCGACATGTATTTTATTGTACTGCAGTACTGTATGTTAGCTAGAAGGGTACATGATTCAGTTATTTGTCCTTCAAGAATGTTTATTCCCCCTGCAAAACGTTTACCTTTATTGTATTGCGCTGCAGTGCTGTTTGTTTGCCAGAAGGCATCATGAATACAGTTCTATGCCCTTCAAGAATATTTATTTCCCCTTCACAAAGTGTCGACCTTTATTTTATTGTGCTGCAGTACTGTTAGCTAGAAGGCTACAAGATTTCAGTTCTATGCCTTTCAAGAATATTAATTTCCCCTTCACAAAGTGTCGACCTTTATTTTATTGTGCTGTGTGTTAGCTAGAAGGCTACATGAATACAGTTCTATGCCTATCAAGAATATTAATTTCCCCTGCAGAAAGTGTCGACCTTTATTTTATTGTGCTGCAGTGCTGTATGTTTGCCAGAAGGCTACACGATTTCAGTTCTATGCCCTTCAAGAATATTAATTAGCCCTGCACAAAGTGTCGACCTTTTTTTTTTATTGTGCTGCAGCGCTGTGCCAGCTTCAAGGCTACATGATATCAGTTCTTTGTCCTTCAATAATATTAAATTCCCATGCACAAAGTGTCGACCTAGATTTTATTATGCAGCAGTTCTGAATGTAAGCTAGAAAGCTACATTATTTCAGTTCTTTGTCCTTCAAAAATATTAATACCCCCTGCACAAAGTGTCTACCTTCATTTTCTTGTGCTACAGTGCTATATGTTAGCCAGAAGGGTACATGATTTCAGTTCGATGCCCTCCAAGAATATGAATGTTCCTGTACAAAGTGTCGACCTTTATTTTATTGTGCAACAGTAATGTATGTTAGCTAAAAGGCTACATTATTTCAGGTCCTTGTCCTTAATTTCCCCCTGCACAAGGTGTCGACCTTTAGTTTATTGTGTTGCAGTACTGTGTGTAAGCTATAAGTCAACATGATTTCCGTCTATGTCATTTAAGAATATTAATTTCCCCTACACGAAGTCTCGACCTTTATTTTGTTGTGCTGCAATACTGTATGTTAGCTGGAAAGCTGCGTGATTTCAGTTCTACGCCCTTCAAGAATATTGATTCCCCCTAACAAAGTGTAGACCTTCATTTTATTTTGCAGCAGTACTGTATGTTGGCTAGTAGGCTATATGATTTTAGATCTATGCCCTTCAAGAATATTAATTGTCCCTGCACGAAATCTCGACATTTACTTTATTGTCATGCACTACTTTATATATTAGCTAGAAGGCTACATGATTTCAGTACTATGACGACCCCGCCCAACGGGGTTTGGAGAAATATATTGGGCTGCACGATGCTTCCACGCAGGGCTGATACCGACCGCACTCAAGTACTGGCAATCCGCTTAGAACGTCTACGCTTGCCAAGGAAATATGCTGCGAGTCGGCCCGTCCATGCTTATAAACCCTATTGGTTTTATTGGGCCGCAGGGATTGAGATGTCATTTCAACTCAATGTCGGGTAAAAGTCCCACAAAATTGGAGCAACGTCTCCAAAATGACCTGCTTAAATTTGACGGGAACGTTTAGCTTCATTTAAAATCAAAACCCTTCAAGAAAGTTAATTTCACCTGTACAAAGTGTCGACCTTTATTTTATTGTGGTGCTGTACGGTATATGAGCTAGAATGGCTACATGATTTTAGTTCTATGCCCTTCAAGAATATTGTTTTCCTCTGCAGAAAGTGTTGTCCTTTATTTTATTGTGCTGCGGTACTGTATGTTAGGTAGAAGGCCACCTGATTTTAGTTCTATGCCCTCAAGAATATTAATTCCCCCTGCACAAAAGGTCGCTTTTTTATTGTGCGGCAGTACTGTATGTTAGCTAGAAGGCTACATGATTTCAGGTCTATGCGCTTCGAGACTATTAATACCCCCTGCACAAAGTGTCGACATTTATTTTATTGTGCGGGAGTTCAGTATGTTATCTTGAAGGTTGCATGATTTCAGTTTAATGCCCTTCAAGAATATTAATATCCCCTGCACAAAGTATCGACCTTTATTTTATTGTGCTGCAGTACTGTATTGTTAGCTAGAAGGCTTGATGATTTCTGTTCTATGTCTTTCAAGAATATTAATTCCCCCTGCATAAAGTGTCGATCTTCAATTTATTGTGCTGCGGTACTGTATGTTAGCTAAAATGCTACATTTTTTTCCAGTTCTATGCCCTTCAAGAATATTTATTTCCCCTGCACAAATTATAGACCTTCATTTTTTTGTGCTGCAGTATTATTATTTTCCCCTACATAAAGTGTCAACCTTTATTTTATTGTGTTGCAGTACTGCTAGTAGGCTATATTATTTTAGTTCTGTGTCCTCCAAGATTATTAATTTCCCCTGCACAAAGTGTTGTCAGTTAATGTATTGTGCTGCAGTACTATATGTTGGCTGGAAGGCTACATGATTTCATTTATATGTTATACAATTATATTCATTTCCCCTGCACGAAGTCTCAACCATTATGTTATTGTGCTGCAGTACTGTATGTTAGCTAGAAGGCTACATGATTTCAGTTCTTTCCCCATCAAGAATATTGCTCTCCCCTGCACAACCTGTATTTTATTGCTCACTGTTTCTTAGTTTCTGGCTTAATTTCTCTCTGGTTAATTTTTTCAGACTGCCCTTGTGTGCGCAATAACTAGATAATCGTACGGTACAAGCTCGCATTCCATCTTACCCCACCCCCCATCGGCGAGCTATGTTTTCTCCTGACTACTTTGGTTTAGTTAGTTGTGTTATTATTTTGTCATTTTGGGGCTCCTTTGATATTTGTCGTTGTGTTCATTATTGAATTGGTCTTTTTTAAGTCGTCTTTCTTTTTTCTTTTCTTTTTGGGAGAGGTGGGGGTGGTGATGTGTGCGGGGTGTTGGGGGGCGTCTTTCTTGAGTAACATAATCGTATTAGGTGCGTATAGTGGTCTTTTCTTTTGTTTTTGTTATAAGGTGATACTCTTTGCTTCAGTGGCTTTTTAAGTTTGTTTTTGCTTCAGTGGCTTTTTAAGTTTGTTTGTTTTTGATATTTAGAGTGGAGGTTTCTTTGGTTGGACTTTTCCGTTGGTTAGTTGGTGTTTTATTTGCTGGTTTATCGGGCATGTTTACAGTGGTTTGTTGCTTGAGTTGGTCTTTGAAAGGTTGTTTTTTCTTTAGAATATCTTAGAGGTGTGTGTATTGGGATTGTCTTTCTTTTGTTGATATTTCGGGTGTTTGTTAATGACGTTGCCTTCTTTCAGTTGATCATTCTGTCATGAATGTTTGTTTTTCTCATCAGTCGGTGTTAAATTGGCTTTATTTTGTTTACCTTGTTTTCAGTTATATCCAAAAGTCGCTTAATTTTGATTTTTGCTTCTTAATGTACACATGTGTTTATGCATCTATTTAATTTGCCGGTAATCAAAATGAAAACTTATATCATATCATTTATATGTATTTATTGTATGTCATTTATATGTATTTGTTTGTCATTCATATATTTATTGCATGTCGGAGTCCAGCTTTCCATCCATTTGTTCATCCCATTACGAAAACACGCCTATACAAATGTATTGGAAATTAACCACGAAAAATAAAAACAAATGAAAATGTTCTGGTAAAAAGTCAGATAGTTTTATTATTTTTGCTGCAAACATAGATTGTAGGCACTCGTTCGAACCGCCCACAACCTATGTCGTAGAGCAGGAATAAGGAAAACAATGTAAACCCCCTGCAAATCCCAGTTTTACTATATAAAAGTGGGGTTTAAGGGGTCCAGATTATATAGGCATGTTCGTGATGCATATTGTTTGTTCATCTATAGGCATGTTCGTGATGCATATTGTTTGTTCATCTATAGGCATGTTCGTGATGCATATTGTTTGTTCATTTATAGGCATGTTCGTGATGCATATTGTTTGTTCATCTATAGGCATGTTCGTGATGCATATTGTTTGTTCATCTATAGGCATGTTCGTGATGCATATTGTTTTTTCATCTATAGGCATGTTCGTGATGCATATTGTTTGTTCATCTAGCCCTTACCTTGGCAACAACCTTAGTGTTCATTTTTTCGTATTTCTGCCAAAAAAAAAAAACCGGTGTTAACGAGTACACACTATCTGTTTTTTTGCAGAAATAAGAGAAATATATATACCGCTGTAAACCCCAGTTTTACCATATGAGCCAACGCATGACAAAACCTACAATAAGAAATGTGCGCCCAACGAATACTCAGATCACCCTGCGCATCCGCGCAATCTGATCAGAGTCTTCGTTGTGCGCTGTAAGGCTAGCTAAGGGCACAATACTCCTCCATGCAACAAGAGAAGTCTCTTGTTAGACTATATGGATGCACAGGCTGATCTGAGTCTTCGCTGGGCGCACATGTCTTATTGTAGGTTTTGTCATGCGCTGGCTCATATAAAAAGGGGAGTTTCAAGGGGTCAATATTATATGCTTGTTTTCGTACTAGGAGTTCTTGTTCTAACTAATATTTAACTTTACAAGCTGCTATTATTACTGAATTCATCTTTGCATTTAAGTCTCTTTGTATTTTGTTTCTTTGTATTTTGTTGTATTCTGTTTCTTTGTATTTTGTTGTATTTTTTCTTTGCATTTTGTTTCTTTGTATTTTGTTTCTTTGTATTTTGTTTGTATCTGCTTGTATTTGTATTTTCTTTTGTATCTGCTTTAAGCATTGCTCTGTGTAGGAGTCCAGTTTCCCTCCGTTCGTTCATCAAGCGGTCAATATTCATCATGAAAACACGACTATATAATTTTGACCCAATTGAACCCCACTTTTATACAGTAAAACTGGGGTTACCATGGGTAAACGCTATTTTTCTTATTTCTGTTATAAAATATAGACTGTGGGTACTCGTAAGAATCGCCTCGATGAAGCGGTTCTAACGAGTAACAACAATCTATAGTTTGAGAAGAAATAAGAAAAATATCACAATTTTTCATCTTAAAATTTTCGTTTTTCTGGCGGTAAAACTTACAATGTATTTGTATATGTGTGTTTCCGTAATGCATTATTTTTCTTATTTCTGCTCCTAGACATAGGTTGTGGGTACTCGTTGGAACCGCCTCAATGAGGCGGTTCTCACGAGCACACACAACCTATGATAGCCCTGTATATAAGAAAAATATAACGTATTTTCATCAGAAAAACAGCCATTTTGGAGATGTGAAAAAAATGCACTATGTGCACGGGTGTGTTATCGTAATAGACAACTCCTCGGCATAGTGTTTAATAAGTTCTATAATAGGGTTATCCTATGGAAGCAAGGAATGCAACACAGAACTGAAAAATATGAAGTGCACATGTTTTCCAGGCCAGACTAGCTAGTTTCGGCCAATTAGGCCTCATCAGTGACCCTCAAGTATTTTCGAAATTCTATAATTGGAATCAATGATCCCAAAGGACATGAAATATAAACTACACTATGATGTAGGGCAGGGAGACTTTTAACGGCCGCCACACATTCCCAGACACCAGCTGTAGTGACGTTAAATAAGTTCTATAATAGGGTTATCCTATGGAAGCAAGGAATACAGCACAGAACTGAAAAATATGAAGTGTACATGTTTTCTGGGCCAGACTAGCTAGTTTCTACCAATTAGGCCTCATCAGTGTCCCTCAAGTATTTTCGAAATTCTATAATTGGAATCAATGAGGCATAAGGTCAAGTCCTTAAGGCACATGCGGATTTCTTGTTTAACAATACTTGGTTGATTTGTAGCCATATGGAAGTGAAGGCAGTGATCAGGAATCGATACAATTACCTCACACCTCCGCAGGGCTTCTCCAAACTTTCGGATGACTCTTTAAACCGAGGTCCCGTCTCCATATGACCTTGGCTGCTGGTGAGACTTAAAATTCAAGCCACTCGCTCACCTCACACCTCCATCAAAGACACAAAAGGGAAGTAAATAGAAACATAAAATAACTTCAACATAATGAAAACGCCACAAGCAAAAGCCAAAAGGACAGTTTCTTTACCACAAAATGGCCAAACGGCTATCCAAAATTAAAATTTATTAGCAATACAAACATGCAAAGACGAACTAAAAAAAAAAATAAACCACAAAAGTATAACCACCTTGCTACGGTCAGTAATTGTTTATATATATATATATTTTTTTTTTCAATTTATTTTACATAGCCACAATCCTCACCCTCACAGCATGAAATAACAAATGCTGGAAACAAAAGAAAACCAATTGCTGAACTCCGGTGGGCCCCGACTACTTTTGTCTCCTTAACAGCCAGAGGCATTCTGGCTTTCTGCAGATGTGCTTGTCTGCAAAGAGGCTGGGCACTTCCTTGCATGCGACTTCCTAATTACCTATTTCGCCGAAGCTCGCAGTGCGGTTCTACCTGAGGTAATGCAGTAATTCCTGTGTCATAGTTACAAATGGGTTCTCTTTACTGATGACGGTCTTACTTCACGTCAGGGTTCTGAGGTCAGAATTGGAAAACGGAACACCATCAAGGAATTTGTCTGTCCCTAGCGGGCACAAAACGTTGAAATGACGTATCAACGTCGAAGTGATGTTATGTCATCGCATCGATGTTGATAGGACGTCATTCTAACGCTGAGTGCCTGCTGGGTCATATGGCTAATACCAGTCTGCTTAGCCATTGCAACAGCCCTCTGTTGCCAGCAACTGCTCTCAGTTGCCAATGCATCCGTTTGTCTGTTTCCAGCCTGCATCCGGTCTGTGGGGACTACGAAAGCAGGGTCCTCGTCCCAGTCCCTGGGTACAATTGTTTACGACGCTGTTATAAAATTAATGTGATGTTGTTTTGAAGCACTTGATCATTTATAGAGCCCATTTGGAATTTCTAATTCATCTGTTTATATATTTTTCAGAAATTTGGATATTTCAATAATAACATTAGAGCATCGTAAAACAATTGTAGCGAATGCTTTCACAATTGATACCTTATACATGTTAAGAGACAGGATATTTTGAAAGGCATTTTTACGGCACTTTCAAGCTTATTTCCCCCTGATTTCGAGGTGGGCGAAAACCGTATTTCCCGGAGAAAATTGACATGTGACCCGAGCGAGTAAGCGCTCTTTACCACTAATAATCTTACCCAGGAGGCCACTCTTATAAATTGACGATGCTGAAAGGCTGGCGATTACTGTCAGTTTTTATGCCCCTGCATCGTATGATGCCGGGGGACATATAGCTTTTCGGTTTTCCGTACGTTCGTCCGTGGGTACGTGCGTCCGAATGTACGAAAGTGTGTACGTGCGTACGTAATCCTGTTAGACGCAGGTTAAGGTTTTTGGTCCAGGTAGAACTTGAGCTCAAATTTTTCAAACCATGCAATGGATGTGGTTTATATTTAGTATGATGATAGATATGGGTCCAAAGTTTTATCCAGCAATACCCCCACACCTACCCATGGTCTCAAGGTCAAGGTCACGGACTTAGAATTTTTTAATGTTTAAGACCCAGGTTAAGGTATTTGTACCAGGTAGAACTTGAGCTCATATTTTCCAAACCATGCAATGGAGTTGGTTAAAAATGGGTATGATGATACATATAGGTCAAAAGGTTTATTCAGCAATACCCCCACCCATACCACTGACCTCAAGGTCAAGGTCGCAGACTTAAAATGTATGTTGAACACTCTGGTTAAGGTATTTGTACCACATTGAACTTGAACTTTTATGATTCATTTGGTTCATATTTGGTTTAATGATAGATGCAGGTCCAAAGATTTATTCAGTAATACCCCCACCCATGCCTATGACTTCAAGGGCAAGGTCGCAGACATAGACATTTTCAAAATTAAGTATGTTAAAAGCTTATATTTTCCGAACTATAATGGATTTGCTTCATATTTTTAGTATGACAATAGTTGCAGGTCCAAAGTTTCATTGAGCCATACCCCCACCACTTAACTGAAGGTCAAAGTCACAGTAGAACATTTTTATATTATATTTTTGAGAGCTCATATTTCCTGAACCATGTGATGGATTTGCTACATATTTGGAATGATGATAGATACAGGTCAAAAGTTTCATTCAGCCATAACCCCGCTCCTGCCGCATGACCTTAAGGTGGGGGGGGGGGGAGTGAGGTAGGTCCGGGGGGGGGGGGGGCATTTGTGTTGTATTGCATTTCTAGTTTGTTTTTGTCGTTGTTGTTGTTTTTTTTTTTTGTTGTTTTTTTTTTTTTTTGGGGGGGGGGGGGGGGGGGGGGGTTATTACAAATTTTCGCCAGAACATTAACCGTTTTGGCGATAGGAATGAATAAACTTGGTTGCGCGGATTAGTTATCATTATGTCCTCGGAGTTATGGCGCTGAGTTAGAACTGAACTAATTATTTCGACAGAACCATTACGATAACACACCCGTGCGACATAGGGCATTGTTTACATCTCCAGAAGGGCTACTTTTGTGATGAAAATCTGGGATTTTGTTCTTATTTATACAGCAAATAGGTTGTGGGTGCTCGTTAGAATCGCCTCATTGAGGCGGTTCTAACGAGTACCCGCCACCTATGTTTTTGAGCAGAAATAAGAAAATATGGTTTTGTTTGTTTGTTTGATTTGAGGTTTTACGTCCCCGTCAACACTGTAAAGGTCATTTTGGAGACATTGCTTCCAGTTTCTGTGGGACTTTTACCCGACATCGAGATGAAATGACTTTTCAAGCCCTGTCGCCCAATGAAACCAAAAGGGTTAATAAGCATATGGTTTCTCCGCTTTACCCGGGCAGGCTTAGCTCCTCTAAGCGGTTTACCAGTACTCGTGTGCGGGTCGGTTTCAGCTCTGCGTGGAAGCATCATGCAGCCCATATATTTCTTCAAGCCCCGATGGGCGGGGGCCGTGCGCTGAGTTAGAACTGAAGGAATTTTTTTCCATAGAACTAAGGGCGAGGATTGTGGTTACGTCAAATATGTTCTATAAAAGGGTTATTCTTTGGAAGCAAGGAATACACCACAGAACTTGAAATATAAGGTGTACATGTTTTCTGGGCCAGACTAGCTAGTTTCGGCCAATTAGGCCTCATCAGTGACCCTCAGATATTTTTAAAATTCCACAATGGAATCAATGATCCCAAAGGACGAGAAAATATAAACTACACTATGATGTAGGGCAGGGAGACCTTTTACGGCCGCCACACATTCCCAGACACCAGCTGTAGTGACGTTAAATATGTTCTCTAAAAGGGTTATCCTTCGGAAGCAAGGAATACACCACAGAACTTGGACATATGAAGTGTACATGTTTCCTGGGCCAGACTAGCTAGTTTCGGCCAATTAGGCCTCATCAGTGACCCCCAAATAATGTCAAAATTCCACTATGGAATCAATGATCCCAAAGGACGAGAAAAAATAAACTACACTATGATGTAGGGCAGGGAGACCTTTTACAGCCGCCACACATTCCCAGACACCAGCTGTAGTGACGTTAAATATGTTCTATAAAAGGGTTATCCTTTGGAAGCAAGGAATACACCACGGAACTTGAAAATATGAAGTGTACATGTTTTCTGGGCCAGACTAGCTAGGTTCGGCCAATTAGGCCTCATCAGTGTCCCTCAGATATTTTCAAAATTCCACAATGGAATCAATGATCCCATAGGACAAGAAAATATAAACTACACTATGATGTAAGGCAGGGATACCTTTTACGGCCGCCACACATTCCCAGACACCAGCTATAAAATCCATTTAAGCCCCCATCATGAAAACACGCTTATATTATTCTGACCCCCTTGAACTCCAATTTTATTAATTTAAACTGGGATTTACAAGGGTAAACCTTATTTTCCTTATTTCTGCTCTTAAATTTAGATTGTGGGTACCCGTTAGAACCGCCTCGGTGAGGCGGTTGTGTACCATCAATCTATTTTTTTAACGGAAATAAGAAAACTATCTGAATATTTCATCTGAAAATTGTCGTTTTTTTCGGCGGTGAACTATGCAATGTATTTGAATAGGCGTGTTTTCGTAATGCATAGCATTGTTTAACCTATCGTTCCAAGGCGGTTCTTCTGTTGTGGTTTATTATTGTCACACTTCGTCTTAGCATGTATGCAGTGCTGTCTTTTTATTTTGGATAACCTTTCGGACATTTTGTTGGAAAGTAACCGTCATCACGTGGACAAGTCTGTGAATTGAACATCCCCTTTAACACCACTTTATATAGAATAAACTTTGGGTTTACGGGGGTATTCATTATTTTTCTTATTTCTGCTCCAGTATATAGGTTGTGGGTACTCGTTAGAACCGCCTCAATGAGGCGGTTCTAACGAGCACCAACAACCTATATTTGCAGTATAAATAAGAAAAAATCACGTATTTTCATTAGAAAAGTAGCCCCTTTGGAGATGAGGAAAACACGCACTATTTCGCAGGGATGTGTTATCGTAATGCATTTTGATCTCTGGGCTTATGACGTTTTAATTACAGTGAATAGGCATTACGAAAACACGCCTGTACTAATAGGATCGAACCCGTCACCTCCCGTTCCCCGGAGCGGACACTCTATCAACTGAGCTATCGGGGCCGGTTTACAGTGAATGGGCATTACAAAAAAGCACGCCTATACTAATAGTCTAATACATTGTAAATTTTACAAACGAAAAAGGAATTTTTTTAAGATGAAAAATTTCGATATTTTTCTTTTTTCTACTTAAAACATAGATTGTGGATACTCGTTAGAACCGCCTCGATGGGGCGGTTCTAACGAGTACCCACAATCTATGTTTTTTAGCAGAAATAAAAAATGTATACAACAACAACAGCAAAAACCATTTATGACAACAGTCCAAGTCCATATAGGCAGGGCATAGCTTTCGGTGCATTACGGAAACACGCCTATTCAAACGTAGTAACGTAGTAATAAAAATCTACCGCCAAAATAAGAGTGGGTACTCGTTTAAACCGTCTCGACGAGACGGTGTTAACGAGTCCCACTATCTGTTTTAGCAGAAATAAGAGAAACATATATACCGCTGTAAACCCCAGTTTTACTTCATTGAATTCGCCAGTCTAATGCAGAGCTCTGCAATCAGCTATGTATAAGACATTTCAATGCAGAGCTCATCAAACAATCTAGCATTGCAATCAATTATGAGTGTGTCATTTCAACGCAGAGCTCTGCAATCGACATAACTCTGCATAAAACTTTCAATTCACCAGTTTAGTGCAGATCTCTGCAATCGCCTTAGGTCTGCATCACATTTTGAAATCACCATATCAATCCAGTGCTCTGTAGTCAACACTTTGAAATCACCACATCAATGTACAGCTCGGCGCTCGACATAGCTCGGCATAGCTCTGTATACAACTTTCAATTCGCCAGTCTATTGCAGAGCTCGACATAGCTCGGCATAGCTCTGCGTACAAATTTGAATTCGTCAGTCTAATGCAGAGCTCTGCAATCAGCGTAGATCTACAGTCAATTATGAATAAGACCTTTCAACGCAGAGCTTTTCAATCGACATAGCTCTGCATACAACTTTCAATTCGACAGTTTAATGCAGAGCTCTGCAATCGCCTACGTTCTGCATCCAACTTTGAGATCACCATCACTGCAATCGACATAGCTCGGCATAGCTCTGCATACAACTTTCATTTCGCCAGTCTAATGAAGAACTCGACATAGCTCGACATAGCTCTGCGTACAAATTTGAATTCGCCAGTCTAATGCAGAGCTCTGAAATCAGCGTAGCTCTGCAGTCAAATATGAATAAGACATTTCAATGCAGAGCTATGCAAACAACCTAGCACTGCAATCAACTATGAGTACGTCATTTCAACGCAGAGCTCTGCTTTTGACATGGCTATGCATACAATATTCAATTCGTAAGTTTAGTGCAGAGCTCTGCAATCGCCTTAGGACTCCAACTTTGAAAACACCATATCAATGCAGAGTTCTGCAATCGACATAGTTTGACATAGCTCTGCATACAACTTTCAATTCGCCAGTTTAGTGCAGAGCTTTGCAATCGGCTTAGGTCTGCATTAACATTGAAATCAACACATCAATGCACAGCTCTGCGCTCGACATAGCTCTGCATACAACTTTCAATTTGCCAGTCTAATGCAGAACTCAACATAGTTCTGCGTTCAAAATTGAATGCGCAAGTCTAATGCAGAATTCTGCAATCAGCGTAGCTCTTCAGTCAACTATGAATTAGACATTTCAATGCAGATCTCTGCAAACAACCTTGCACTGCAATCAACTACGAGTTTGTCATTTCAACGCAGAGCTTAGCTATCGACATAGCTCTGCATACAATTTTCAATTCGCCAGTTTAGTGCAGAGCTCTACATTCGCCTTAGGTCGGCATCCAACTTTGAAATCACCAAATGAATGCAGAGCTCTGCAATCGACACAGCTTGACGTGGCTCTGCATACAGATTTCATTTGACCAGTTTAGTGCAAAGCTCTGCAATCGGCTAAGGTCTTCATTAACTTTGAAATCACCACATCAATGCATAGCTCTGCGCTCGCCATAGCTCGACATAGCTCTGCATACAACTTTCAATTCGCCAGTCTAATGCAGAGCTCGACATAGCTCGACAAAGCTCTGCATACAACTTTTAATTTGCAAGTCTAATGCAGAGTTCGACATAGCTCTGTGTACAAATTTGAATTCGCCAGTCTAATGCAGAGGTCTGCAATCAGCGTAGCTCTGCAGTCAACTATGAATAAGACGTTTCAATGCAGAGCTCTGCAAACAACCTAGCCCTGCAATCGGCTATGAGTTTGTCATTTCAACGCAGAGCTCTAAAATCGAAATAGCTCTGCATACAAATTTCAATTGGCCAGTTTAGTGCAGAGCTCTGCATTCGCCTTAGGTCTGCATCCACCTTTGAAATTGCCATATCGACATAGCTCCACATAGCTCTGCGTACAACTTTCATTTAGCGAGTTTAGAGCAGAGCTCTGCAATCGGCTTAGGTCTGCATAAACCAATACTTCATTTGTTTGCTGACTGTCTTCACCAAATAGAGCAGATACAAACTGACAATGCTTTTCGATTTTTTTTTCTTCTAGAAAACAGGATTTGACAATTCATGCAAATTATCTCCACTGACGACAGTTTGCATTGGCATATCGAACCTTATTTTCTGGGAAAAATATTGTTAAAATATCATACAGCGTAGACCCTAATCGGATAGGCAGTACATTCCTTCTGATAAGGGTCGGCACTGTTATATATACACAACAACAGTTTTGAACATGATTTAGGCTGTAGGCAGACTCTGGATAAAAGCTGCAAGCACTGCATGATGCCCCGCCATCCCACACTTACATCAAACAACTACCAAATCACAGTGAAAAAGGAATTCAAAGTAAGGATGCATTACTCTTTTGAGTTGACAGAAATACATGACTGAGATGACTATTTTCAATGTTCAAAGAGCAATGGCTCCAAAGAAAGAAGTAAACCAGAATTAAAATTCTCATTTTCAGTGTTTTTGGGCCAGTGCTCTTTAAAATATTAAAGTCAAGGTCTTCAAAATCTAGTCAAATCTTTGGTCAATTGCAATGCTATTTTGTACCAAGTTAGACCATATTTCATTGATGTGTTCGTGAGACTGGGTGCAGACAAGCCATCTTTGGCCCAAAATTGACAGTTTTTTGGGGCGTTTGCCATTGAAAATAAGGTCAAGGTCATCCAAACTTGATGGCCGTTTTCCCCATCTTAGTGATGTAGCCATGCCAGTTAGGTCAGAATCAGTCGGGAGATGTATAGTGCTTCATACAGACTACATGTCAGACATGGCTACGTTCAATGTTCAAGGGACGATAACTCCAAAAGTAGGAAAATCATAGTTAGTGTCCATATGTTCTGCGCGTCGTCTCAAAGTGCGCTATATACCTGTGAAGTTTCATGGATTTAATTTCAAAGGGTATCGAAGTTATGGAGCGGACACGAAACTATGAGAGAAATGCCCATGTCCAAATTTCAAAGCGCAACAACCCCCAAAGTAGGAAAATCAGAGTTACTCTTCATATGTTCTGCACGTCGTCTCTACATATCTGTGAAGTTTCGTGAAAATATCTCGAACAAAATCAGAGTTATGGAGCAGACACGAAACAGATAGCAGCAGCTATATTCAAAGTTCAAAAGGCAATAACCCCAAAAGTAGGAAAATCATAATTACGGTTCATATGTTCTGCACGTCGTCTTATAGTGCTCTACATATCTGTGAAGTTTCGTGAAAATATCTCAAACGGTATCAGAGTTATGGAGCGGACACGAAACTATGAGGCGCTGATGGACGGACGGATGGATGGATGGACGGACGAACGGACGGATACTCAAATCTTCGGAGAGTATAACATAATACCCGGCCATTAATTGAGTGGCGGGGCATAAAAAGTGGGGTGGGGTAGGGGTGTGAATTTCCGGTATTTTTTCAGAGGGTGAAAAACTGCATGAGTTTGAGAATTTTCCAAAAAAATGTGGGTGTGTGTGGGAGGTGGGGGCATTTGCACGCCTCCCCACCCTGTGTGTGGGTCTGCATCAACGGGTAGAATGAACTTTTTTGTTGAAACATATCGCTGATGAGGCTCTGTTTCTGATCACTGTTATTCAGGAGCTGGGATGTAGTGGTGGGGCCGAGCGAGGAGAAGAGAGAGAGTTGCAACTATGACAAACAGTGTAGGTTCTGATCAGAAGCCATAGATGGACTCTACTACGTCTGGACTGCTCGTGCACTTGGGCCTTGGCAAACAGTGTAGGCCTATACCTAATCAGACGCCACATAATTGTCTGATCAGGACTATGCTTGCTTAAAATACTGGAATTTAAGGGTTAAAAGAACTGTTCGTGTCTCAGCTCAGGCCTATTTTCCCAACCTACACTCAGAGACAGTCGACCCACCAATACTCTCAGTGCTTTGATTAAGGCACTCACTTTATTTATTCAGGAAAAGCCTAGAGACAAGAGTTATGCTAACACACAGGTTGTGTTTATTTTGTAAATATTCTGTGAAAAGTTGTAACTGTTAAGATGTCACTAAGCCATTGGATATGGTAATTTGAGCTTTCCTAAGAAATGGGAGGAATGCTGAGGTTGCGGTATATAGTATGCAGACCCCTACACCAGCCATAAAAAACATCTCGAACTAAAGAATATCATTCAGTCATTAAACTGGAGTGAGTGCATGTGAAAATAATTCCATCACATGAACAAGTCCGTGAAATGAAGACCCCCAAAACCCCGCTTTATAAAGAGAAAACTGGGGTTTACTGGGATATAAATATTTTTCTTATTTCTGCTCCACAACATAGGTTGTGGGTACTCGTTGGAATCGCGTCATTGAGGCGGTTCTAACGAGCACCCACAACATATGTTTGCAGTATAAATAAGAAAACAATAATGGATTTTCATCAGAAAAAAGGCCATTTTGGAGATGTGAATAAATGCACTATGTCGCACAATGAATCAAGATACAGTGCTTTGTTTGTTTGTTTGATTTAATTGCTTTTAGAAGTTTTTGATAAATGACATTTGATTGTCAAATTAACTTGATGCAAAGATCGATTGTTTGTTTGATTTGAGGTTTAACGTCCCCGTCAACACTGTAAAGGTCATTTTGGAGACGTTGCTTTTGTTGGACTTTTACCGGACACTGAGATGAAATGACATCTCAAGCTCTGTCGCCCAATGAAACCAATAGGGTTTATTAACATGGACGGTCCGCCTCGCACTGCGGTTCCTGGACAGGCTTAGATCCTCTAAGCGGTTTACCAGTACTAGTGTGCGGGCCGGATTCAGCTCTGCGTGGAAGCATCATGCAGCCCATATATTTCTTCAAGCCCCTATGGGCGGGGGCGTAAAGATACATTGTACTATTGCGGGAAGAATTTGGCATCTGATTGATAGTTTCTCTTTTTAATTTTCAGCAGAGTTTGTACAGTTTTGTGTGCACAGGGATAAATGATATTGCCACTTAAAAAACGCAATGACACATGAAAAGAATACAACAAATACATTAGAGGCCAACTCTGAAGAAACAAACCTAAATAAGACCTAATAGAGTTTCAATTATTATACATCACGTGACTTTCCCATACCATACAAAACTCCCATAGCCCTGAGGGTGGTAATTTTTACCATCCCATGCGATAAAAAACTATCCCGTGCGCAAAAATGATGCGCGTACGGTTCAATATGGTTGTAATTTTTACAATCCCATGCGATAATATACCATCACATGCACAAAAATGATGCGCGTACGGTTCAATTTTATATTGAACCGTACGCGCATCATTTTTGCGACATGCACAAAAATGATGCGCGTACGGTTCAATTTTATATTTTTGCGCATGTGATAGTATATTATCGCATAAAATTGAACCGACCGCGCATCTTTTTGCGCATGTGATAGTATATTATCGCATGGGATAGTATACAACTATTTCATACCTTTTTGGGCGACAGTCAAAACTATCAGCCCCGAGGTGCTGTGGAGCACCTGATGAACTATCGCCCGAGGCCGATTTCATGCGAAAAGGTGTTAGATAGTCGAAAATGCTTAATAACTTCTTATATAGTAGGTTGGGTAATAATATACAACTATTACATACCTTTTTGGGCGACAGTCAAAACTATCAGCCCCGAGGTGCTGTGGAGCACCTGATGAACTATCGCCCTCGGCCTTCGACCGAGGGGCTGATAGTTTTGACTGTCGCCCTTGGAGGTATGAAATAGTTGTTTTATTACCCAACTCGTATAAAGAGTTATTTTGATCACAATAAGCAATTACTACTTGTCAAGTTGCTAGGTGATCACGTGACCATGAGATAGTTAAAACTATCTGCACCGGGCAATAGTTCAGTGCTCCGTGTGATAGTTCTCTGAAAACCGGTTCAATCCGATTTCATGCGAAAAGGTGTTAGATAGTCGAAAATGCTTAATAACTTCTTATATAGTAGGTTGGGTAATAATATACAACTATTACATACCTTTTTGGGCGACAGTCAAAACTATCAGCCCCGAGGTGCTGTTCGGCCGAGGGCGATAGTTCATCAGGTGCTCCACAGCACCGAGGGGCTGATAGGTTTGACTGTCGCCCTTGGAGGTATGAAATAGTTGTTTTATTACCCAACTCGTATAAAGAGTTATTTTGATCACAATAAGCAATTACTACTTGTCAAGTTGCTAGGTGATCACGTGACCATGAGATAGTTAAAACTATCTGCACCGGGCAATAGTTCAGTGCTCCGTGTGATAGTTCTCTGAAAACCGGTTCAATCCGATTTCATGCGAAAATGTGTTAGATAGTCGAAAATGCTTAATAACTTCTTATATAGTAGGTTGGGTAATAATAAAAATTACCACCCTCCGGTCTATGGCGTTATATTCATGATTTCATACATCAGGGTGATAATAAGTTCTGTATAATAAAATAAATTTCACATTTCTGAGAGGGTGATAGTAAGATTGCTCACTCTTCGAAAATGATTATCGACCGAGGTGAACATCCTTACTATCACCCTCTCAGAAATGTGATATTTATATAATATGCGGTAGAAATGGCACCAACATTAGGTGGAAACACTTCTGATATTCTTTATGTTATTGTACCTGAATGATCGCTACCCAAACCATGTCAATCTGTCTATAAGTTGATGAGAAAATAAACTCAATTCAATTAAGCCGTGCTATGAACAACCCTGGAAAGCCCACTTTATACAGAGAAAGCTGGGTTTACATGGGGAACAATATTGTTCTAATTGCTGTTCCAAGACATAGGCAGTTCTAACGACTACCCACAATCTAAGTTTTGAGTATAAAGAGGCTTGAAAAAATAGATGGGCTGCATGATGCTTCCACGTAGAGCTGAAACCGACCCGCTCACGAGTACTGATAGAGGATCGAAGCCTGTCCAGGCAAAGCGGTGCGAGTCGGCCCGTACATGCATATAAACGCTATTGGTTTCATCAGGCGGCAGGGACTGAGATGTCATTTCATCTGAACGTCAGGTAAAAATCCCACAAAATTGGAAGCGATGTCTCAAAAATGACCTTTACATTGTTGACGGGGACGTTTAACCTCAAATCGAACAAAACAAAGAAAAGTATCACAAGATTTCATATGAAAAAACAAAATCGTTTCGGGGAACTGAAAAAAATGCACTATGTGACAAGGATATGTGTATTCTAAATGAAAAGTAAATTTTTAGGAACAGTTTTATGGCGGCCAACTTGGGATATCAGAATGTAGCTCTGCCTGTCCTTTAAACTTGAAATATATACAGTGAAAATCCGCTATCAAGACCACTTAAAATTATTATTAATTCTGCTTTAAAGAGCTTATTTTGAAGGCTTCCCTTAATTTTTCCCACAGTATCCTCTGGTCAGGGACCACCTTTGGGACTGTTCAAAAGGTGGTCTTAATATATGAATTTTACTGTATATTCTTATTGGGTCGACTGTTAATCAATCGACCTAAATTTTCTGAGCCCATGAAAGTTCCCGCTTGCTTTTGTCCACGTGACTTTTCTGACCAGGTATAAAATCCAGGTTATAGCCTCTGTGACGTCAGAGTACGTTATAAAGGACGCGGACTAGTCTCATATGCTGGGACATTGGCAAAAAAAGTAGTTCCGTAGCTAGTCTGTCCGTTCATCTCTTCGACAATTTTTCACGTTTTCGACGAATCCTTCCGATCCATTGATTGACCTGCCTTGAAAATTGATACAAAGCATCGAGACAACCTATATAACCAACTAGTTTAATTTGATTGCCGCCATCTTGAAAATCTATTTTTTCGACCCCCTCCCCCCCCCCCCCACACACACACACATCACCATCCCCGACCCACCACCAAAAACATACCACGGCATGAATATACGTAAAAGCTGATAGAGGGCAATCAAAGCACTGATAGCACTAGTGGTTCGACCGTCGCTGAATTTAGCCCAGGTAAAATGGTTCTGATCGGCTGTTTCGTTGTATTTTATGCAAACAGAGGAGCTTTTGTTTGAATTGAGCTTTAACGTCCCCGTCAACACTGTCAAGGTCATTTTGGAGACGTTGCTACCAATTTTGTTGGACTTTTACCCGACATTGAGGTGAAATGACATCTCAAGCCCTGTCGCCCAATGAAACCAATAGGGTTTATAAGCATGGACGGGCCGTCTCGAACCGCTTTAATTGGGCAGGCTTAGATCCTCTAAGCTGTTTACCAGTACTCGTGTGCGGGTCGGTTTCAGCTCTGCGTCGAAGCATCATGCAGCCCATATATTTCTTCAAGCCCTGGTGGGCGGGGCCGAAAACAGAGGAGTTAGACGTCTGATCAGGGTCTACACCTTTTGCATAAAAAATGGAATTTCAAAAGAATGGGAACACCTGGCAGATTTTGCCGCCATGTTTCAAAGGGAGAAATCTTTCGGGACTTCTTGTTCGCTTTTCTGTTAGCCTTGTCCCACTGAAAAAAGGGCTCTACTCTTAAAAGTAAGAATTCGCTCTTGAGGAGCAAATTCTTTCCTTTAACAGTTGACTCCTATTGACATGAGCGAAAACTACTTTTGCAGGCGTTGCCTCCCCTGAAGATGCATCCATTCCCATTAAGGGTTAAGTTTGTTTTTGTTTGATTTGAGGTTTAACGTCCCCGTCAACACTGTATAGGTCATTCTGTAGACGTTGCTTCAAAGTTTGTGTGACTTTTACCCGACATTGAGATGAATTCAAGCCCTGTCGCCCAATGAAACCAATAGGGTTTATAAGCATGGACGGGCCGTCTCGCGCCGCTTTAACTGGGCAGGCTTAGATCATCTAAGCGGTTTACCAATACTCGTGTGCGGGTCGGTTTCAGCTCTGCGTGGAAGCATCATGCATCCCATTTATTGATTCAAGCCCCAATGGGCGGGGCCGTTAAGGGTTAAGTAAAACAGTCCAATTCTCCATTCTGGACCAATTTATCACCTCAGCATCACGTAGACAAGTCCGTGAAATGAACACCCCCATAAACCCCACTTTATATAGAGAAAACTTGGGTTTAAGGGGTATACATTTTTTTTCTTATTTTTGCTCCAAGACATAGGTTGTAGGTACTCGTTAGAACCGCCTCAATGAGGCCGTTCTAACGAGCACCCACAACCTCTGTCTGTAGTATTTATAAGAATAATATCACGGATTTTCCTGAGAAAAGTAGCCATTTTGGAGATGTGAAAAAAATGCACTATGTCGCACGGGTGTGTTATCGTAATGAGATACAATCAACCCACCAGTATTGTCAGTGCGTTGATTTATTATTGACACAAAATCTTTTCTGGTTTGGGTTTTACGGCCCTTTGAAGATCATTTCACTCATATCGAGCCAATCGTAGATCAGAGATTGGCGAAAACCGGAGTACACGGAGAAAGACCACCTGACCTTCCGTTGCAGAACTTGACATCTCACATGTGACCCGAGCCAGGCTCGAACCCACAGCGGTGAGAGACCAAACAATTAAGAGTCAGCGCACTTATCCCCTAGGCCACGGAGGCCCGCCAACAACTTGCAGTTGAATGAGTATAACATTTACGAAGTGGCTATTGACAGTTTGAAAAAGTGGAGCTATGTTAAAACGTAAAATGAAATAACGCCATCAAAGGAAATAATTTTTCATTTAGGCCACAACAAATGGCAGAATATTTCATTTGATGTTGAGCGGCTGTTGAGCGGCTTGCAAACATAACGCCAAATGAAAGTTGTTCACTTGCAATCAAATATAACGTCAATTCTAACACAGCACGCCTATAGTCAATGGAAAATAACTGTGTTTTATTCTGCAACAAATCACAGCTCGGAAGAGCGTGACGAGTGACGTCATTAAAAACTGCAAATTTATGACGTCACTAGTCGATTTCCTTGACGTTAGGCAAACTAGAGCTGATCTATTTCGATTCTAGCAGGCTGAAAATCGGCAATAATGCTGTTGTTTCCTTCAAAATCTCACAACTTTTCGCCATTGTTAGAATAAATCCCGCTAAAATTATCGACTGAAACACGTTTTATTATCCTATTCTAACGTATTCGATGCGAGAAAATGACGTTACACCGTCTAACGTCAAGGAAATCGACTAGTGACGTCATAAATTTGCAGTTTTTAATGACGTCACCCGTCACGCTCTCCCTTGCTGTGATTTGTTGTAGAATAAAACACAGTTGTTTTCCATTGCCTATATGGGCGCGCTGTGTTAGAAAGAATCGTTCATTTGTTGTTCACTTGCAATGAAACATAACGTCAAATGAAAGAATCGTTCATTTATTGTTCACTTGCAATCAAACGTAACATCAAATGAAAGCATCTTTCATTTAATGTTGATATGTTCAGTTTCATGCAGACGTAACATCAAAAAAATAAAAATAAAAAAAATAGTAATTATTTTAGTTGATGTTGAGACAACATGCAATCGTAACATCACTGCTATGTACTAAATATAAGAAGTCTGGGCCTCATAGTTTCGGAGAAGACAATATTTAAAAGTTTTCCCTTTATAAGTCTGTAAGTAATCACGAAAACACGCCTATATAATTTTGACCCCCTTGAACCCCACTTTTATATAGTAAAACTGGAGTTTCCGGAGGGGTTATACCTTATTTTTCTTAGTTCTGCTTTAAAATATAGATTTTGGATCGAGGCGATTCTAACGAGTACCCACAATCTATATTTTGAGCAGAAATAAGAAAAAAATATCACAATTTACCATCATAAAATTTTCATTTTTTTCGGCGATAAAGGTGGCAATGTATTTAGTTTAAACTTTATTTCTTTTTGTATATACATATTACACGTAATATGAGTGATACAATACACAAAGCACAAACATGTCAATATATACAAAATGGGATTCAGAAGAAAGTCATAAGACTTGTGTAATCTGTTTCCCATTGGGTACTCTGACTGTAGCATCACTATATATGTGTACACACATGATAAAGCAGTTGTTACTAACATGGATTTAGAGAATATTACTAGAGTGAAAATCAATACATGTATAACAAATGATATGCTATGCTGCTGCTTGGCTGGGGATCGGGGGAGGGGGGGGGGGGGGGGGGGCGGAGGGAGCAACGGTGATGACACTGGTATAACGCTCACTAGACATCTCGATTTACTTCAAGTAGGGTAATCGTCCTTATTCCAAAGTTTGTCTACAGGTGAAAATTTCTATATTAGATGTCTTACTGTCTATTGAATTTTGAATCTATTGAAATTTCTATATTAAATGTCTTACTGTCTATTGAATTTTGAATCTGCGGCTTTGAATGATAAATTCTTGCACTGACAACATAATGGTTTTGTTTTGTTCGTATGTCAAGTTTGAGTCGCCGAATAGTAGAGTATTCAATGTTGGGTCACAAAACTCAGAGATACTATCGAGAAGCTGTTGTCTGATACCTACGTACTTAGCACAATCAAGGAAATAATGCCTGGTGTCTTCAACTGACCCACAGTCACAAAGGAAGCTGTCTACAATATTTTTAGAAAATAGATGTTGGTTCAAGGAACTGCAATGTGTTCTTAATCGAGAATGGTAAATCTGTCCTAGACGTCGACCTTCATAACAAAACAACGGAGGCTTGCTCAATCCAGTATTGAGTCTATATTTAAAAGACGATAACGTAGGTAATTCACGTATAACTTGAGGAAGCTCGTTCCATTCACGTATGACAGAGGGTAGGAAGGAGTTATAGTAAAGTTGCGTGTTTGCATGAACAGTCTGCAAGTTATTAACATTTCTAAGGTTATATCGGGAAGTATTACCAATTGTAGGGGGAACCAAAGCGTTTAGATAATCAGGACATAGGCCATTCACCATTTTGTAAAATTGGATAAGTTTGTGTTTCTTTCGTCTTTCTGAAAGTTTTTCCCACCCGACCTCTTCAAGAAGTGCATTAATCGAAACAAGTTTTGTAGCACCAGATACGATGCGAGCAGCCTCATGCTGAATTTTTTCTAATTCGTTGGACTCGTACTGCGCGCAATTATTCCATATGACGTCGCCGTATTCGAGAAGAGGACGTATGAATGAAAAATAAATAGTTTGCAATGATTTTCTGTCTAATTGAAATTTTAATTTCCGCATAATATTAATTCTCGACCAAGCTTTAGTTTTCAAAATTTCAAGATGATCATGCCAGGTACAGTCACTATTTAGCGTAATCCCTAAATGTTTATGCGCATTCACTTCCAATATAGGTTGGGTATTCATGCAAATGGGAGGGTGATAAGGTCTATTATGCTTTCTAGAAATTAAGAGAACTTCCGACTTGTTAGGGTTGAATTTTACAAGCCATTTTTCCGCCCAACAGTAGACTCTCGCTACATCGTCATTAAGAGTTTGAGCAGCTGTCATTGGATTATCGGCAATAAGATAAAGGCTCGTATCATCGGCAAATAGGCGTATGGTAGAGTTTATATTTTCGACTATATCATTTATGTAAACAAGAAAAAGCAGTGGTCCCAGGATAGAACCCTGGGGTACACCAGCTTTGAGACTGGTCCAATCCGAGGATACACCCGGAAGCACTACAAGTTGGCTTCTATTATTTAGGTAGTCCGTAAACCAATCAATTAGAGAACCGGAGATGCCCACAGTTTGCAGTTTAAAAAGAAGGCCCCTATGCCAGACCCTGTCGAAGGCTTTACTAATATCGAAAAATACAGCACGCACTTCTTTGCCCTCGTCCAAGGCCTGGCAAAAGGTATTGTATATATCAGTAAGTTGGTTTACAGTGGAATCACCAGCAATAAAACCTGATTGCAATGTAGTTATGACTCTGTTTTCCATAAGAAAATTGAAAACATATTTATGGACAAGCTTTTCCATTACTTTGCCAATCATACTGAGAAGAGAGATAGGTCTATAGTTGGATGAGTCTGATTGATCTCCCTTTTTAAATATAGGTGTAACATTTGCCTGTTTCCATATGTTCGGGACTTGGCCACATGAAAGCGAGTAATTGAAGAGTTCACAAAGGGGAAATGATAATGGATGAGCAAGCTCTTTCAGTAAGCGGTTATTTATTAGATCTGGTCCAGATGCTTTACCAACTTTCAAAGATTTTAATACAGATTCAACCTCATTTGAAGACACCGATATGTTATTGAGTGAGGAATTAACACGACGTCTAAACCTCGGTAAGGTAGCTCCACTGTCATCAAGATGGGTTTGGGATGAAAAGAATTCATTCAATATTTCAGCCTTGTCTTGTTCGTCAGAAAATACTTCGTCATTACTTTGGAGAGGGGGGATAGAAGTTTTTTGTTCAGGTTTTATAAAGCTTTTCAAAATTTTCCACCAATCTTTGTGTCCATGATTACTATTTTTCAAATTATCTGCTAATTTATCCGTTTGTAACTTTCTAGATTTGCGCGTTTCACGTGTTACTTGATTCCTTACCTGTTTATATTTTTCAAAATCAGCCAAATTATTTGTTCGCTTGAATTTGTCGAAACAGCGCTTCCGCTTCCTCATAAGTTTCCTTATATTATTGGTTAGCCACTCAGGGTCTGATTGTCTTATTTTAACTGACTTGTTAGGAACATGTTTTTTTGCTAGAAGTGTAATAGAGTTGGTAACATTGTTTGCATAAATATCAATATCGTCATCTTTCAATGCGCCCCAATTCGTAGATTCTATATCCCGAGCAAACGATGCGTAATCCCCTCTGTCATATAACCATACATTACGAGTAAAAACGGGACACGATTTCTTATTAAACTTGAGCACACAAAATATTGGACAGTGATATCTAATGTCCTGATTGAGAAAGGGTTCACCTACGCCACTAAGAAGTACATTGTTCTTGTTCGAGGTCAGAAATAAATCTATTATGGACGACGAGTTCTCGGTAAAGTGTGTTGGTTCTAATATTAAGTTCTCAAGACCAAAATACTGACAAATGTTATCGATTTTTCTACAGGTATTTGCTTTAGATAAATCCAGATTAAAATCCCCTGTTACTAATATATTTTGAATACTCGTATCAAAAGCCAGTCCTATCGAATCTTCTAATGCTGTTAGAACTTCATTTGTACTATTAGGAGGCCTATAAAAGGTCCCAATTAACATTTTTCTACGGTCAACTGTTAATTCAAGCCATATGCATTCAACATTATTCATTTCTAAGTCAAGTCGTCTTTTAGAAAAATAATTCTGATCTACATAGACACAGACACCGCCATGTGTGTCTCCAGTACGGTCTCGTCTGAAAAGTTTGTAACCGGGAATAGAAATTTCGTCGTCAGCTATGCTTGGACTTAGCCATGTCTCTGAAACGCATATAACATTAAAATTACATAATTCAGTTTCCAACTGGTCAATTTTTTGTGCTATGCTTTGAACGTTGTAGTGCACCACAGAGAAGTTATTTACAAAGACTGAGCTATTATGAGAGAACGTTGACCCTTCTGAAGATGTCGATGAGTTAAGGTCTTCTGAAGATGTCGATGAGTCAGGACCCGGATTTTTTTCTACGTCCCCGCATCTTAATATTATCATTGATAGCATTATTACCAATTCGAAGCTTGATAAGAAATTTACACCTTTAACTTTGCTTTGACGATAGTAGTGAAGACCGATACGAAGCCTGTAATCAACGAGATCTACAGCCATTTAAGTGATGCAATCAATTATTGAACGACTTAGTTTGAAGGCTTCAAAGTACGGTCTTGCCACAACAAAACAGGAGCCTCGAAACAATTCTAGAACGTTAAAAATGTGAATGATACCATCCCTACGCCAAGTCCCACAGCCCCGGTCCCCGCATAGCAGCACACATACAATTCTAAAAAGTTGATATATCAGGTACAGCATTGTTAATACATATATATGAAAGTGGGATGAGGATAACATCACAATTTACCATCATAAAATTTTCATTTTTTTCGGCGATAAAGGTGGCAATGTATTTGTATAGGCGTGTTTTCATAATGGTTGCCATGTCAACCCTAGCTGTCATTAGACCGCGACCATTTGTAAAAAAAATCCCCCTTTTGCACAAGGACCCACGTGCAGTTTAAAGAAATTTGTCCCAGGGGCTTCTGAGTAGTCAGTTTGAAAAGTTATCGGCGGTCGACGGACGGACGGGCGGACGACGGAAAACAGTATAACCGTACTGTATTGCATCACTAAATCGATCAATGGGATTGGGCAACAGGCTCTACCAACATTAGTTACGACCCTTCCCCTGCATAAATGTATAGCAATGTTATGACACACGATAATGGCAAATACAGACAAGAGGCCCATGGGCCGCAATGTTCACCAGAGCTCAGGAGGGGGGAGGGGGGTTACAGCCCACTGGCTCCCATGTATTTTAATAAACCATGGAAGCCGACGAAATTTGGACCCAATCAGCCTAGTGGCTTCAGATGACTGATTCGGCTTGAATGTGCTGTTGCAAGACAACACACAACAATTGACAACTGTCCATCTGTGGCAACCAATAGGCCTAAAATTATATGGCAGATAGATCACTGTTTAAGGAATATGGAATATTTCCATAAAGTTTTACAAAATATCTTGAAAGGCGTAACTGTCATTTTGCCAGTTTTCAACATTATAACGGAAACACCGCTGACAGCAGTAGATGTGACGAAAGCAGGAACACAGCTGACAGGCGTAGATGTGACGAGAGTAGGGACAGCGCTGACAGACGTAGACATGACGAGAGTAGGAACACCGCTGACAGGCGTAGATGTGACGCGAGTAGGAAAACCGCTGACTGATGTAAACTTGACGAGAGTAGGAACACCGCTGACAGGCGTTAATGTGACGAAAGAAGGAACACCGCTGACAGGCGTAGATGTGACGACAATATGAACAGTGCTGAAAGGCGTAGATCTAACGACAGTAGGATCAGCGCTGAGACACGCATATGTTACGAGAGTAAGAACAGCCCTGGCTGGCGTAGACGTGACGAGAGTAGGAACAGCGCTTACATACGTAGATGTGACGACAGCAGGAACAATGCTGACAGGCGTAGATGTGACGAAAGTATGAACACCGCTGACAGGCGTAGATGTGACGATAGTAAGAACACCGCTGACAGGCGCATATATGACGAGTAGGAACATGGCTGACAGGCGTAGATATGACTACAGTAGGGAGACGTAGATGTTACGAGAGAAGGAACAACGCTGACAGGCGTAGATGTGACGAGAGTATGAACAGCGATGAGAGGCGTAGATGTGACGACAGTAGGAACAGTACGGACAGGCGTATATTTGACGAGAGTAGGAACAGCGCTGACAGGCGTATATGTGACGACAGCAGGAACAGTGCTGACAGGCGTAGATGTGACGAGAGTAGGAACAGCGCTGACAGGCGTAGATGTGACAACAACAGGAACAGTGCTGACAGGCGTAGATGTGACGACAGTAGGAACACCGCTGATAGGCGTAGATGTGACGAGAGTATGAACACCGCTGACGGGCGTAGATGTGAATACAGTAGGAACACCGCTGACAGGCGTAGATGTGACGACAGTAGATCTAACGACAGTAGGATCAGCGCTGAGACACGCATATGTTACGAGAGTATGAACAGCCCTGGCTGGCGAAGACGTGACGAGAGTAGGAACAGCGCTTACATACGTAGATGTGACGACAGCAGGGACAATGCTCACAGGCGGAGATGTGACGACAGTATGAACACCGCTGACAGGCGTGGATGTGACGATAGTAGGAACACCGCTGACAGGCGTGGATGTGACGATAGTAGGACCACCGCTGACAGGCGTAGATATGACGAGTAGAAACATGGCTGACAGGCGTAGATGTGACGACAGTATGAACACCGCTGACAGGCGTAGATTTGATGATAATAAGAACACCGCTGACAGGCGTAGATATTACGAGTAGGAATAAGGCTGACAGGGTAGATATGACGAGAGTAGGAACATGGCTGAAAGGCGTAGAACTGACGACAGTAGGGACAGCGCTGAGGGACGTAGATGTTACGAGAGAAGGAGCAGCGCTTACAGGCGTAGATGTGGCGACAATAGGAACAGTGCTGACATGCGTAGATGTGCCGAGAGTAGCAACAGTGATGACAAGCGTAGATGTGCCGAGAGTAGGAACAGTCCTGACAGGCGTAGATGTGACGACAACAGGAACAGTGCTGACAGGCGTATATGTGACGACAGTAGGAACAGTGCTGACAGGCGTAGATATGACGAGAGTAGGAACAGTGCTGAGAGACGTAGATATGACGAGTAGGAACAAGGCTGACAGGCGTTGATATGACGAGAGTAGGAACATTGCTATGGCGTAGAACTGACGACAGTAGGGACAGCACTGAGTGGCGTAGATGTTACGAGAGAAGGAGCAGCGCTTACAGGCGTAGATGTGGCGACAATAGGAACAGTGCTGACAGGCGTAGATGTGACGAGAGTAGGAACAGTGCTGACAAGCGTAGATGTGACGTCAACAGGAACAGTGCTGACAGGCGTAGATGTGACGACAATAGGAACAGCGCTGGCAGGCGTAGATGTGACGAGAGTAGGAACACCGCTGACAGGCGTAGATGTGACGCAAGTAGGAAAACCGCTGACTGACGTAAACGTGACGAGAGTAGGAACACCGCTGACAGGCGTAGATGTGACGAAAGAAGGAACAGCGCTGACAGGCGTAGATGTGAAGATAACGGGAACACCGCTGACAGCAGTAGATGTGACGAAAGCAGGAACACAGCTGACAGGCGTAGATGTGACGAGATAAGGAACATGGCTGAAAGGCGTAGAACTGACGACAGTAGGGACAGCGCTGAGGGACGTAGATGTTACGAGAGAAGGAGCAGCGCTTACAGGCGTAGATGTGGCGACAATAGGAACAGTGCTGACATGCGTAGATGTGCCGAGAGTAGGAACGGTGCTGACAGGCGTAGATGTGACGAGAGTAGTAACAGTCCTGACAGGCGTAGATGTGACGACAACAGGAACAGTGCTGACAGGCGTAGATGTGACGACAGTAGGAACAGAGCTGACAGGCGTAGATGTGACGTGAGTGGAAAAACCGCTGACTGACGTAAACTTGACGAGAGTAGGAACACCGCTGACAGGCGTAGATGTGACGAAAGAAGGAACAGCGCTGACAGGCGTAGATGTGAAGATAACGGGAACACCGCGGATAGCAGTAGATGTGACGAAAGCAGGAACACAGCTGACAGGCGTAGATGTGACGAGAGTAGGGACAGCGCTGACAGACGTAGACATGACGAGAGTAGGAACACCGCTTACAGGCGTAGATGTGACGCGAGTAGCAAAACCGCTGACTGACGTGAACGTGACGAGAGTAGCAACACCGCTGACAGGCGTAGATATGACGAGTAGGAACACCGCTGACAGGGTAGATATGACGGGAGTAGGAACAGTGCTGACAGGCGTAGAACTGACGACAGTAGGGACAGCGCTGAGGGACGTAGATGTTACGAGAGAAGGAGCAGCGCTTACAGGCGTAGATGTGACGCGAGTAGCAAAACCGCTGACTGACGTGAACGTGACGAGAGTAGCAACACCGCTGACAGGCGTAGATATGACGAGTAGGAACACCGCTGACAGGGTAGATATGACGGGAGTAGAACAGTGCTGACAGGCGTAGAACTGACGACAGTAGGGACAGCGCTGAGGGACGTAAATGTTACGAGAGGAGCAGTGCTTACAGGCGTAGCTGTGGCGACAATAGGAACAGTGCTGACAGGCGTAGATGTGACGAGAGTAGGAACAGTGCTGACATGCGTAGATGTGACGAGAGTAGTAACAATCCTGACAGGCGTAGATGTGACGACAACAGGAACAGTGCTGACAGGCGTAGATGTGACGAGAGTAGGAACAGCGCTGGCAGGCGTAGATGTGACGAGAGTAGGAACACCGCTGACAGACGTAGATGAGACGACAGTAGGAAAACCGCTGACTGACGTAAACGTGACGAGAGTAGGAACACCGCTGACAGGCGTAGATGTGACGGAAGAAGGAACAGTGCTGACAGGCGTAGATGTGAAGATAACGGGAACACCGCTGACAGCAGTAGATGTGACGAAAGCAGGAACACAGCTGACAGGCGTAGATGTGACGAGAGTAGGGACAGCGCTGACAGACGTAGACATGACGAGAGTAGGAACACAGCTGACAGGCGTATATGACGAGTAGGAAAACCGCTGACTGACGTAAATGCGTTTTGAGAGTAGGAACACCGCTGACAGGCGTTGCTGTGACAAAAGAAGGAACAGCGCTGACAGGCGTAGATGTGACGACAATATGAACAGTGCTGACAGGCGTAGATCTAACGACAGTAGGATCAGCGCTGAGACGTGCATATGTTACGAGAGTAAGAACAGCCCTGGCCTGCGTAGACGTGACGAGAGTAGGAACAGCGCTTACATACGTAGATGTGACGACAGCATGCTGACAGGCGTAGATGTGACGACAGTATGAACACAGCTGACAGGCGTAGATGTGACGATAGTAGGAACACCGCTGACAGGCGTAGATATGACGAGTAGGAACAGTGCTGACAGGCGTAGAACTGACGACAGTAGGGACAGCGCTGAGGGAGGTAGATGTTACGAGAGAAGGAGCAGCGCTTACTGGCGTAGATGTGGCGACAATAGGCACAGTGCTGACAGGCGTATATTTGACGAGAGTAGGAACAGTGCTGACAAACGTATATGTGCCGAGAGTAGGAACAGTGCTGACAAGCGTAGATATGACGACAACAGGAACAGTGCTGACAGGCGTAGATGTGACGACAGTAGGAACAGCGCTGACAGGCGTAGATGTGACGCGAGTAGGAAAACGTTGACTGACGTAAACGTGACGAGAGTAGGAACGCCGCTGACAGGCGTAGATGTGACGAAAGAAGGAACAGCGCTGACAGACGTAGATGTGAAGATAACGGGAACACCGCTGACAGCAGTAGATGTGACGAAAGCAGGAACACAGCTGACAGGCGTAGATGTGACGAGAGTAGGGACAGCGCTGACAGACGTAGACATGACGAGAGTAGGAACACCGCTGACAGGCGTAGATGTGACGCGAGTAGGAAAACCGCTGACTGATGTAAACTTGACGAGAGTAGGAACACCGCTGACAGGCGTTGATGTGACGAAAGAAGGAAACCGCTGACAGGCGTAGATGTGACGACAATATGAACAGTGCTGAAAGGCGTAGATCTAACGACAGTAGGATCAGCGCTGAGACACGCATATGTTACGAGAGTAAGAACAGCCCTGGCTGGCGTAGACGTGACGAGAGTAGGAACAGCGCTTACATACGTAGATGTGACGACAGCAGGAACAATGCTGAAAGGCGTAGATGTGACGAAAGTATGAACACCGCTGACAGGCGTAGATGTGACGATAGTAGGAACACCGCTGACAGGCGCAGATATGACGAGTAGGAACATGGCTGACAGGCGTAGATATGACTACAGTAGGGAGACGTAGATGTTACGAGAGAAGGAACAACGCTGACAGGCGTAGATGTGACGAGAGTATGAACAGCGATGAGAGGCGTAGATGTGACGGCAGTAGGAACAGTACGGACAGGCGTATATTTGACGAGAGTAGGAACAGCGCTGACAGGCGTATATGTGACGACAGCAGGAACAGTGCTGACATGCGTAGATGTGACGAGAGTAGGAACAGCGCTGACAGGCGTAGATGTGACAACAACAGGAACAGTGCTGACAGGCGTAGATGTGACGACAGTAGGAACACCGCTGATAGGCGTAGATGTGACGAGAGTAGGAACACCGCTGACAGGCGTAGATGTGAATACAGTAGGAACACCGCTGACAGGCGTAGATGTGACGACAGTAGGAACATGGCTGAAAGGCGTAGACCTGGCGACAGTAGGGTCAGCGCTGAGAGACGTAGATGTACCGAGAGACGGAACAGCGCTGACAGGCGTAGATGTGACCAGAGAAGGAACAGTCCTGACAGGCGTAAATGTGATGAAAGTAGGATCAGTGATGACGGGCGTAGATGTGACGAGTAGGAACAGTGCTGAGAGGCGTAGATGTGACGAGAGTAGGAACAGCGCTGACAGGCGTAGATGTGACGACAACAGGAACAGTGCTGACAGGCGTAGATTTGACGAGAGTAGGAACAGCGCTGACAGACGTAGATGTGACGAGAGTAGGAACACCGCTGACACGTGTAGATGTGACGAGAGTATGAACAACCATGACAGACGTAGATATGAGGAGAGTAGGAACAGCGCTGACAAACGTAGATGTGACGACAGTAGGAACAGCGCTGACAGACGTAGATGTGACGACAGTAGGAATGACGCTGACAGACACAGATGTAACGACAGTTGGAATGATGCTGACAATGTAGGAACACCGCTGACAGACGTAGATGTGACGATAGTAGGAACAGCGTTGATAGACGTAGATGTGACCGCAGTAGGAACATCGCTGATAGACGTAGATGTAACGAAAGTAGGATCAGCGCTGACAGACGTAGATGTGACGACAGTAGGAATGACGCTGACAAACGTAGAAGTGACTACAGTTGGAACGAGGCTAACGAACATTGATGTGATGACGTTAAAAATGACGCTGAGGCTTAAATATTGGACAATAGGGTTGACAATGACGATATAGATGTGGGCAGTAGAAATCTAGCTGACCGACAGGAATGACGCTGAAGTTGACATACTTGTGACCAAAGGTTTAGCTGTACTGTCGGAGAAGTGCATTTCTGTTGTTCTATGTAGTTTTGCGTTTATACAAGTCTGTTACTCCTTCATCCACGAGTGTTGTGCTGAATGTTTGTCCTTCCACACACCATAATTGAAAGTTAGCTCTTCGTTTAACTGAATGTCTCTTGCAGCATAAAATATAATATGCGGCACATCATTGATTGTCTTAATCCTTGGCGTGACATTTTGTTTTTTCTGGCTGTTGTTTAACTTTCTCCCTTTCAACTTCTTATTTTCTGCGTGGCACTGACACGGCGCAACCCCGTCAATCCACAATTTCTTCGATTCATGCACTGTTCTGAAGTCAAATTGAAACATATACGCATTCTCGTCAGAGTCACCATAATTTTTATATCTGCGCCATCCTTCCGCGTCTTCAAGAAGAGTTCCATGGTAGTCACATAGAAGAGTGTCTTTCTTTAAATCTGCCGCAGCAAAAGCACCAATTCCTTTTTTACCAGTCTTCTGTAGTCGCACATTCGGCCAGTTCTGTTCTTTAATTTGCAATTCTAAAGCCCAATCGTCAGATCCTCTTCCTTTTTTGCCTCTTTCAGTTTCGTTCTACATGCGTCAATTTGCTTCTTCTTTCCCTTCGTCCATCCATTCTTTTCGAGAAAGGATGACGCTGCGGCATCTAAATCAGCAATTTTTGTTCTTTTGTAGTACTTTACACATTCATCAGCCCTAAGTTTCATCCTTTCGTAAGTTACAAACGAGTTCCACCGTTTCAACGCATTGTTGTCTAGTGGTAGATTTAGCTCAGCATTATCTCGGACAAGTCGTTTATAGCTATCAGCGTTTGGGAGAGGCTGATCTGCATGCAGTTCAATATACCCCTGTTCTAACAACTCCTTCATCTTGTCGTTTTGGTCTCTGCTGTCAGTTGAGGCCGAGGAGTTAATACTCTCTGTTGGTGATGACGATCTTGGGGCTGGCTCGTTCTCCTCAGGAACTGGTGTCGAACAAGGGGTAGGTGTATTGCCAGAAACCTGCAAAACTGATACAGAAGCCGGTGCTGATGTAGATGGATCTGTTTCCATGGCAATCAATGGGGTTGCAGTATTAGTACTTTGTTCATGTCCTGACATCAGGGATTGCGACCTTGCCAACAGCGATGAGACTTTTATTTTGTGTTTCTCCGCCACCTGTTTCCGGAGTCGCTCCAGCAGAGGAAGACCTTGTCTGTGTGGAACTGCAAGGGAATGTGCCTCCATATAGCTTCTTTCTGCCGTCTGAGGGGTGTGTGTTAGCATTCTGTGGATAACCATCTGCTCGTCCTTATTTAGGTGGTGTTTGCCCAGGGTCTCAATGATGTGTCGTGCGTCGTTGCAAGACAACACATCTACGCCGTACCTATTGAGAACGGTAGCCAAATTGCCACTTGGATTGGAAATCTGCCTCCCTTTGCTATTCAAAAACAGGAACACAGCATCTTGTTCGGTTTCCGGGTGCCTTCTTATGTTTTGTCTATAGATACGGAATAGTTCCCAATCCTCTTCTTCAGCATAGATATACGCCAATTCATTCGTCGATGTCTTATGATCTGCGGTAGCTAAAAAGTAGAAGGCGGAACCGTCCTCTCTCACCTGACGGAATTTGTCAGCCATTCGAAACGTCTCCAGTCGCATGTGTTGAAAGACCCCAGGTCTGTTGCCAATAGCTATGGTGCTGAACACATTGAAGAAGCCATTCACGATGAATAATTCTGAGTCAGTGAGGTACACTCTTTTGTTCTTTGCCCGCTTAATGATTGGAGTGGCCACTTTCCGAATCTTCTCTAAGTTTTTGAATATGTTGATATACTTGATCTCGTAGTTCTTGATGTCTGTGTAGGTCTGCTGCAGTTGTTTCTTGACTTTATCCCTGCCAATGTCCTTTCTGTTTCCCTTTCTGGCAGTTCTAAATCTTGCAGGAAGGGTTTCAATGTACGCGCAAGTTTCCGGCTGGGTCAGCTTGAAATTAAAGTCTCCTGTAGCCGTATCTAGCAGCTTATACAACGCCTTGTAGTAGTTTGCAACAGTGCGGCCTCGCATTTTGAGCTTCGTTTTTAAAATGATGAAGAACTCACTGATCCTCTCGGCATTCGCTAAGCATGTCCATGTGAACTTAGCAATGTCATTCCCAGGAGAAAGAAAATTCATTAGTCTAGTACAGTTCCTGGTGGTATTCTTTACGTGCTTTGTTGCAGTCTTGTCGAGCTGTGCACCTTCGGATACATCGCGTTCCAGGGAGGTCTTTATCTGCTTGATATATGGATGGTTATCCGCTAAGTATGCAGCATCGTCTGGGGAAACACGAATCCCGTATTCTTGCATCTGTTTCTTATATCGAAGTCGATCTGCTGCTGTCTGTGATTTTGTTGCAGTCTTATGTTCATCTTCTCCGTCTTCGTCATCTTCATCATCATCATCATCATCATCATCATCATCATCTGCATCTGCACCATTGTCAAATTCTTCGTCATCTTTGCCGTGTTCATCCTTGTCTTCAATTTCTTCTTCAGTTGGCTGGTACTCATTGTCCGATGAATGCATCTCCTCTTCGTCGCTAAAAACAACACGGTTCGTCTTTCGTCTTGGTTGAAATTCGTCATCACTTGCTTCACACTGGCTTCTATCTTCAACCGCATTTACAGCTTACGATGTCTCTGGTCGTTGAAGCTTCTTCCCTTTACCTTTACCTTTTCCTGTCTTTTTATTTGACGCCCCCTTCACCATTCGCATAATGTTTGCAGATTGTGGTTCTTCTTCTCTGTCATCATCTCTTTCTAGCTCTACCGCTAAAAAACGTGTCATTCTTGGAATTGTTCTAACCCCAGATGATGTACTCGGCGTCGGTTCTGAGTCCTTGGCTGTTGGTGGAGGTACTGTGTTCGTGTCCATTGGTGGAAGTGCTGTGAATTTTGGAAGGGCTGTGTCCGCACCCGTTGTTGGAAGGGCTGTCTCCGTACACGCAGGTGGAAGGGTTGTGTCCCTACCCGCTGGTGGAAGGGCTCTGTCTACACCCGTTGTCGGAAGCGCTGCGTCCGTACCCGTTGGTGGAATGGCTCTGTCCCTACCCGTTGCTGGAAGGGCTGTGTCCCCCTCTGTGACTGCCGTCGTATCATTATTCTCTCGAAGTCCTTCCATGTCTCCAGGTGACAGCCATTTAACTTCTCTGAAGTAGTTGATTGGCGGTTTCTTCTCTGCTATCACCTGATAAACTGGTATCTTCGATCTGATGAGAATTGTAGCTATATCAATATAACTTGTAGGGAATTCTGTTTTGAGTTCTTCTACGTCATATGAAACCACACACAAATCTTTTGCTCTGTTGTGGTCTTCTGCAATTACATCCAGACGTTGCTTGTCGGTCCACGATGAACAGCATAAACGCACATGTTCCGCTAACCTCTTCTGTGGCATAAGGCACTTGGGGCATAGCCTGCTGATGGATTTTGATGCGCCTCTGAAAACATGATTTAACATTTTGGAATCCTTTGAAGAGTTGCTCATTATCTGATGATGCTTATATTTCTATGAAGTTTCATGAAAATATCTTGAATGGTTTTCAAGTTACAGAGTAAATATGAAATAACCATTGCAAAATTTCTATGAGGAATGATTCCAGAGTGTACAGACAGTTCATGTGGTCTACACATTGTGAAGTTCTATGAAAATATCTCCAAGTGATAGGTCTAACATGAAAATACCATAAAATAAATTTTAAAAAGGAATAACTTAGTTCAGGTGCAACCACTCCCCCACACCACACACACACACACAAAATAAAATAAACATAAACAAGAAGGCAGTCTGAAGGACAGCTATATCCCTGTTGGAATGTTTGAGTAACAGGTTCTACACATCATCACACTCAAGCCAGCATTTGACCAAAGTTTAATGAAAATCATTCCAGAGGTAACAGTTGGAACATGGCAGGGATATAGAGCAGACTGACCTTCACCTAGAGTCAGCATGAATTAGTTATGGGTTCAGCATATCATCACACTCAGACCACATTGGACCAAAGCTAATGAAAATGCTTCCAATGGTAAGGAGATGGAGGGGGAGGTGAATTGTGACCATGACCATGCGTCAGCATGGCTGAATTACAGATTCTGCACATCATCTTATTGAGGCAAATATTTGACGTTAAATGAAAATCTTTTAAAGGGTTAAAACAGATATAGCGGGGACAAGATATTCAACGCTGCAACTCCTGGCCTTCAACTGTGAGTTGTCATGGAGTTGTTAAGGGGTAAAAGTAATAAAGAGCGTATAGGAAATTCAAGACCTTCATTTTTGACCTTCACCTTGGGTCGGCATGGTTTAGTTTTTGCACATAAACTAACTTATGGTCAACATTTGCCCAAAGTTTAATAAAAAATCCATCGAGGGTTGAAGGAGATATGGAGCTAATTCAAAGATTCAAACTCGTGACCTTCAACTGTGACCTTGACCTTCAGTCGATATAGTTTATTTATTAGTTATATTCATCAGCTCAATGAGTAGAAAACGTGACCCAAGTTTAATGAAACTCCTTTGAGGGGTAAAAAAATATGGAACGGACACATAATTTGAAGATTCAAACATGTGACCTTCAACTGTGACCTTGACCTTGTCTCGAATTGGTTTATTTATAGGTTCTGCACATCAGCTCACTGAGGGGGCTATTTGACCAAAGTTTAATGAAACTCCTTCCAACAGTATAGGAGAAATGGAACGGACATTATAGTGGCCTGGCAGTGAGCAACTAGACTGTACAGGTGTATCCGGAGCAGTGGCCTTGCAGAGATTTACAAGACTTTACAGGTGTACGAGGAGAAGTGTCGTGGAATTTTTTTTTTTTCATTTTTTTTTTCAGATACTTTTTTTCATATTTCTCCTCAAATATAGATTGTGGGTAAGTATAAAACACTTAATAGCCGCAAATAGCCGCAAATATTTACGGGTTGCTGGGGTTGTATTCAAAGCTTCTTATGTTAAATATTAACAGCGTTCCCGTTTCCACTTTTATACGGTAAAATTAGGGTTTACATGGGGATATTATATTTATGTCTTATTCCTGCTCGTAAATATGTTGCGAGTACTTGATTGAACCGCCTAAAAATGAAAGTTTTTTTTTTACGGAAACTCGCTTATTAAAACTGGAAATTTTACCACCAAAAATGTGTTGTTGTATTTTCAGATAAAGATTCCAATATTCTCCACAAAGCATAGGTGATTGTGTGTACCCGTCAGAACTGCATTCGTGATGCATTTCTAACGAGTACCCACAATCTATGTTTACAATCACAATGTTTAAGCATAAATAAGAACCTGTTAACACACGTTGCTAAATTAAAGTGGGTCACAATTTACATGGTTTGATAAACACGCCTATATAATTTTGACTCTCTTAAACACTAATTGTTATGGGTTTTGTGGTTATACTCATGTATTAATAGGCGTAACATCTGACTTAGGAAAAACGGAAATGGTAACAGAGGTTTACATGCGAATATTTACGGGTTGCTGGGATCGAAATCAATGCTTCTTATGTTGAAGTATTGACAGTCTTTACCGTTCCCACATTTAGTAAAATTGTTTGCAGGCTATATATTCTTCTTGTTTCTTTTTGTTAAAGACGGTTCAAACGTACTGAGAAATGTAAATTATTTTCATTCTTAGGTAGTAGTATTTTCAAATTTTGCATTTTGGAAAAAATCCTTTTAAAATACATTGCCAATTTTATCATATTTTTTTCAGATATGTTTTTCATATTTCTGCTCAAATATAGATTATGGGTACTCGTTAGAATCGCCTCGATAGGCAGTTCCAACGAGTACCAACAATTCATTTTTAAGAGGGGTTCTAATTTGCACCTACAACCTATGCTTTAAGCATAAATAAGGAAAATAATGTATACCCCCGTAAACACCAGTTTTACTTAATATAATAAAGTTGGGGTTCGAGGAGGTCGAAATTACATAGGGGTGCTTTCGTGACGTAATAAACACGCCAATCGTTACGTGTTGTTGTGACTATACTTGTGTATGTTTGACTTTAATAAATATGAAAAACGTAACAAGAGGATAGCCGCAGATATTTACGGGTTGCTGGGATCGTAATCAAAGCTTCTTATGTGAGCTACAATACTGTACAGATGTACCAGGGGCAGTGGCCTGGCAGTGAGCAACTAGACTGTACAGGTGTATCCGGAGCAGTGGCCTTGCAGAGATCTACAAGACTTTACAGGTGTACGAGGAGAAATGCCGTGAATTTTTTTTTTTTTTCATTTTTTTTTTTTTCAGATACTTTTTTTCATTTTTCTCCTCAAATATAGATTGTGGGTATTCGCCTCGACAGGCAGTTCCAACGAGTACCAACAATTCATGTTTTAAGAGGGGTTCTAATTTGCACCTACAATCTATGTTTTAAGCATAAATAAGAAAACTAATGTATTCCCCGGTAAACAGCAACTTTACTTTACAAAATTGGGGTTCGAGGAGGTCCAAATTGCTTGCTTTCGTGACGTGATAAACACGCCAATAAATTTTTGACTCATCTTTACGGGTTGTTGTGACTATACTTGCGTATATTTGACTTTAATAAAAAAAAAAGGAAGAAAAACGTAACAGAGGATAGCCGCAGATATTTACGGGTTGCTGGGATCGTAATCAAAGCTACTTACAGCGTTAACCGTTTTCACTTTTATATGGTGAAATTGGAGTTTACAGGGGTATATATTAGTTCTTATTTCTAACAAAATTATCTTGCGGGTACTTGATTGAATCGCCTTGTAGATGGTTCTAACGTGCTCCTATAATCAATGTTTTAGCAGAAACATTATTTATGTCAGAATTTATTTTTTTACTTCCATTTTAGTTCGTAGCATTTTCAAAATATTTCATTACGTCAAATGTATTGCAAATTTTACCACCATTAGTTTTTTGCGGTTCTGATAAAAATTCCAATATTCTGCACAAAAAACGGTTTTTGGGTACTCGCCAGAATGGCCTTGGTGTCGAGTTTCCAACGAAGCTTCACGAGGCGTATCAGTTTTATTGACTGGGGTGAGGTTTAGGGGTGCCCAAATTATATACGCCTGTTTTCTTGATGTTTTTTTCTTTTAAAACTTTATAATTATTATTATTATTATAATTATTATTATTATTATTATTATTATTATTATAATCAATATGTCCAGTTTTTGTGATAGCAAAATGTGTACTTTGCCTGAAGGATTAGCGCGATTTTAGCGAAAAAGAAAAGAAAAAAAGAGCATAATGTGATTTGGATACCTGTTGAGTCAGCTCGTACAAGAGAGGTACCGTAAACATACGACATGCGCATCGGCGCCGTCTTGCCCGGGCCCCATCGTTGCATGATAAAAGACACTGGCCGGTTAACGGAGATATGGTATTAGCGCTAAAGTTCGGGTTGGGGCTAGTGGTAGTTACCTAATAAGCACTAGTTGGCCCCACTCCGGATGACCCTGAGAATAGCTGAACCACGGAACTTGTAGGAACTCGAACCATAGATTTTGTTTAATAAGCATATATTTATTATTATTATTATAAAATGTACTAACGACTGCTACGATTGACCCCCACCCATACGCACCATGTATTTCCTTTTGTATCGAACGCTTGTCTATAAGAAAAGAACGCTGGTCCGAAATTCAGAATGTCAAATATTTAACACGATATATCACTAAAACATTGTTGATCACTGTGCATCATTTTTATACGTTTAACGTGCTATTGTCCATATGTCATTGTATGGCCAAAGGAATTGTTCTGTTCTGTTCAATAACATAACATCAAGCCCTGTCGCCCAATGAAACCAATAGTGTTTATAAGCATGGACGGACGACTCGCACCACTTTGCCTGGGCAGGCTTAGATTCACTAATCGGCGTGTGTTGGTCGGTTTCAGCTCTGCGTGGAAGCATCATGCAGCCCATTTATTTCTTCAAGCCCCGATGGGCGGGGGCCGATTTACCACCGATTTATCAGAAAATATCTTATATATTTCTTATTTTTGTTCAAAATAGGCGGTTGAGGCGGTTCTAACGAGTACCCACAAACTATATTTTTGAACAGAAATAAGAAAAATAAGGTTTACCCCTGTAAACCCCAGTTTTACTATATAAAAGTGGGGTTTAAGGGGGTCAAAATTATATAGACGTGTTTTCATGATGTTATGTTTTACTAGGCGGTTCTAACGAGTAATCACAATCTATGTTTTAAGCATAAATAAGAAAAAGTATGTAAACCCTGTACACCTAAGTTTTGCTAAACGTGGGGTTTGAAGGGGTCACATTTACATAGGCGTGTTTTCGAGCGATGTGATAAACACGCGTATATAATTTTGACTCTCGTACACCCTAATTATTACGGATTATTGTGATTTTTCTCATGTAAGATCTGACACTTAAAAAAAAATAAATAAAAAAGATTTACACAACTTTTAACTGCGAATATTTACGGGTTGCTGGCGTCGAAATTAGCTTCTTATGTTAAACTATTAACAGTGTTTATTGTTCCCACAATTAACTGGTCAAATAAGGGTTTACAGGGGTATATATTATTTTTTCTTATTTCTACCAAAAAGATTTTTTCAGGCAAAACATTCTAATATTTTTTGTATTTCTGCTCAAAACATTTTATGGGTACTCGTTAGAAATGACTCGGCGATGCGTTGCTAACGTGTGCCTAAAATCTCTATTCCTACGAGTATCCACAATATTTTCAGTAGAAATAAGAAAATTAATGTATATCCCTGCCAGTTTAAAAATAAAACTTGGGTTAATATGTGTGTTTTTATACTGTGTGCGAGTAAACGCCTATATATAATTTTGACCGATTGATGTGACTTGACTTGATAGATTTTGTAAGGTAACCGGGCGCTAAAAGTGACATTCTGACTATATGTATAAATATGCATAACCCTTGTTGTTGTTGTTTCCAGTTTCCCCGTGTCGCGGGTCGTCAGCTGGTGGGGTCCCAGGGAACTAATCCATTCTGGCACTACACCGTAGCCGTTCGGTGCTACCCCCATTCCACGTTGCCGGTGAATGGGGAGACCACCGCTCGGCTCCAGCCCCGTCCGTCCGTGTCTATCGTAAGTCCGCTGCAGTCGGTCCATTTTGTCTTCTACTCGACGTTATAATTTTTTGCTTGTCAATATGCCGAACCGTGTCAGAGCAGGAAAGGTTTTGATATTGGTATTTTTGTTTTTTATTTTTTTATTTGATTTTTGTATATTTATGTAACGTATGTACATTTTTACATTGTTTGGTCTGTTTCCCCATCTTGTTGAGTGGTCTATTTTTTAAGTATATATGCGGGCGGATGTGCTTACCCCGCCACGGACCTGTTTTGTTTGTTTTTCTTGTGCCTTAAAGGTGGCGTTGTCCGTTTTAGGGCAAGCCCACCCGCTCACAGTTGCTGGGGAGGACAGTTTTTGTACCTGCAAGATTAAGCTAGTGGTTTATATTTTGTGTCGTTGTTTTTTTTTGTTTATCTATACATACAATATGTAACATAATAACATGAAGTGCCGGCCTACGCCGTCTCGGGCTTGAACTCGTATTTATTTTGTTAATGAGTGACGTCTATCGCGGAGGATGTGCATATTAGGTCAGTCCCCTTTTATGCATTTGCCGTTTTAAGTTAAGAAAAAGTGATGCCTTCCTCGACGTAGGATGCCGCACTCTGCGGGACCATAAGTGGGTGAGTCGCCATGTTTGCATATCATTAACGCATCCTACGTGAAGGAAGGCACCATAGGATGAAAGCGTATTCCTGCCTAGCCATTTGGAGGCCCGAGACAACGTTAGCCGATCTCCTTTGTGTTGTTGTCCTTTTTGGGACAAGCCCATCCGCCCACAGTTGCTGGGAAGGACAATTTTTGTACCTGCAAGGTTGTGCTTGAAGATTATATTTGTATTTTGTTTCTTCTGTACATACAACATATAACATAGTAACATGGTGTGTTGGCTTCCGCCGTCTCGGGCCCAAATTCGTATTTATTTTAGTTAGTGGGTGACCTCTATCGCGGAGGATGTGGAAAGTAGGTCAATCCCCTTTCATGCTTTTTCGTTTGAAGTTAAGAAAAGGCGATGCCCTCCTCGACGCAGGATGTCGTATTCTGTGGGACCGTAGGAGAGTCATTTTGTGTCGCCACGTTTGCATATCACTATCGCATCCTACGTGTAGGAAGGCATCATAGTAGAAATAAAAGTATTCTTGCCTAGCCGTTTGGGGACCCGAGACAACGTTTGCCAATCTCTTTAGTCAAAGTGGTTAGTGCAAATTGTTATATAATCATGAAGGTCGCATACAAGCGTCCGCCTGCGCACGTGCGCAGTCGAGCGCTCCTATGCGATCTTGTTTTTATTGTTTCATATTTACACAAATAAAAATGTTTGAAATCGCTTTTTGAGAAAACTCTTCTTCTTCTTCTTCTAACTCCAGGTTTTTGATCTCTCTTTTCTATACTATCCTCTCTACTGTATTCCTATCCTACAACTATCGCTATATCTACCTATCTAGTGTGGTTGTATGTTGGTTTAGTTTCGCGTGGGTGGTTGTGTGTGTTAAAAGCCTTCCTTCAGGTCGCGCTAAGTCATGCCCTAGTTAATTAGTTAAATGCCCTTGTCTGTATTGATATGTGGCCATCTTGACCGTCTGTCTTTATTACGGTCATGGCGCAATTTGCTGTTTTTGGTGATTTTTATGTTATGCGACAAGGGCAGTACGGAGGGCTGTATGATATACCGGGTGAGATGCGGTTTTTCAGTCGTGGTGGTATGCAGAAGGCCCTTTTGAGGGCCCCCAGGTCATTCCGTTTGGGTAACCTTATAATGTACATCCTTTATTCGAAAGTGAAAGTTGCGAAAAAATAAAGAAAAAGATGTGATAAGGCGTCTTGTTTCTTATTTCTGCCCCACTTTTCTGTATGCGTTCCTGAAGGAGAGGCTTTGTTTGCTTGTGTGCTGTTGTGCCGTTCTCCTTTGGGTTGTGTGGCTCTCGATCAGCCAGGATTTTGACGCAACGCTGCTCAGTGCCAAAGTCCTAAGACCGCAAACCCCAGCGTTACATCTCGTCCTGATTTCCCGTTTGCCTCACCCCCTCAGGAGGGGCTGGGCGACGGATTTTCCTTGTGGTGGGTCCATGCCCAGTCCCGGCGTGCTTTCGTGTGGTCCTCTTTCGGGCTGTGTGGCTCCCGATCAGCTAGGGCTTTGGTGCAGCGTTCATAAGTGCAAAGCCAGTGGGCCGCAACCACAACGCTACACCTTGTCTTAACTTCTCGCTTGGCACACCCCCTCTGGAGAGTGGGTCGGGGCCATGGATTTTCCTTGTGGTGAGTCCATGCCCCGTTCTGCTATGGTCTTCTCACAGTGATCCAGGGATCGCTGTCACCGATAGGCACTCCTTAGTGCAAAGCCGAGGCCGCAATCACAGCGCCTATCGTTGACTTTGTTCCCCTTTTCGCTGTGAGACGGCCGCCCTTTGATCACTACGGCCCTTTTTGGTTGGTAGCGTCTAAGGTGCGGTTCGAATATTTATTTTTACTGTTCTGAACTCGGGTCTCTAGAGATTTTGGTTTAAAGTATGTATTCTCGTACGGGGTGTGTTTTACGGTACAATGCGATTAATTTTAGTCTGCGCCCTTAGTTTTCCCCTATATTTTGTCCAGGTAGTTTGTTTTCTCAAAGAATTTGAAGACCGCGTCCCTCATTTCCTGTGAATTTAGATTGAGCAGAGAAACCGCGTTTATCTCCCCTTGGTATCCTAATGTTGTCAGTCCTCCCTTTAGTTCCCTTCTGGCGGGGCCGTGTGCGGGGCACTCTGCGAGGTAGTGTTGAACACACTCCACCCCGCCACAGTGCCCGCATAATGGATCGGCCTCGCTATAGAAGATGTTGTGTGCATTTAGTCCGTTGACCCCGAGTCTTAGTCGTGTATATATGCGATCGAGCTTTCGGCTGTCGCTATATTGTACCAATTTCGGGGTCAAGGACTGACAGATCGAGTGTCTAAAGCCGTGTTGTCCCTGCCATATGCGCGCCCATTCCTTTTTGATGCTGGCCTTAATGATTGCGTATACTTCTTGTGGGGTGGGGAGGTAGTCAAGTGCCTTTCCCCGGGTCAGAGCTTCTTTGGCCAGTGTGTCTGCGCGCTCATTCCCCTGCACGTTGCAGTGGGAGGGGATCCAATCTATGTTCAGGGTGATACCTTGTTTTAGAATTTTGTGTATTAGGATATGAATGTCCTGCAGTATATCTGGTCTTGTAGTGCTATTCCCAGAGTTTATGCTTTGTATTGAGCTTAATGAGTCTGTTAGTATAACAACACTATCGGGTTTTTGTTCCTGTATCCATTCCAAAGCTTTTTGTATGGCTATAAGTTCTGCAGTGTAGACTGTGAGGTGCTGGTTAAGTTTGAATTTTTGGTCGAAGTTTAATTCTGGTATTGTGAAAGCACACCCCGTTTCTTTTTTGTCAGCATCTTTGCTTCCATCAGTGAAAATTTTAAGCGCTTGCTTATAGTTTTCACTGATGTGTGATTCTGCGATCTCATTGCATTTTTTCTGTGATGTTTCATTTTTCTTTATGACACCCGTTAGTGTTGTTTTTGCGCATAGGCTTCTTAAGTTAAAAACTTCCGGATATGTTTGTTCCGCTGTTTTGACCTGCTCGAGGTCATGGTTTTTAATTAGGTCCTGGACTTTGATAATATAGGGGATCTTTCCTCTTAACCTATCTCTTTTAACATGATTGGGCGTGTCGGCGATCATTTCGTTTATGGGGAGACTTTCCCTAAGACTGCTTGAGCGGGCCCAGTACTTGAGTTGCAGTTCATCCCTCCGCAGGTGCAGGGGCATGACGCTGCATTCAATCTCCAGGTCCAGGTTCCGCGTTCCCCTGTATGCCCCAGTAGCGATTCGAAGGGCCGTGGCCTGTATGCTATCTAGTTTTTTCAGGTGTGAGGGCGCCGCAGACGCGTATGCTTGGCAGCCATAATCAATTTTGCTTCTTATGAGTGCTGTGTACATTTTGATCAGGGTTTTCTTGTCTGCTCCAAAGTTTGCCCCCGAGACCGCCCTTAGCACATTTAGGTCCCGCTGGGACCTGGACACCAGGTTTTCAATGTGCAGTCTCCATGTTAGATTGCTGTCAAAGTACATGCCCAGGAATTTGGCATGACCGGCGTACTTTATTTCCTGCCCGTCATACGTCAGCCTGGGCATGCCCTTTGTATCTGCGAAATTTCTGTTGTAAACTACCACTGTTGTTTTTTCAGTTGACAATTTGAAGCCCCAATTTGTAGCCCAATCATGTATGGCATTTAACGCTTTTTGTAATGCAGGAATGGCACTTTTCGGTTTTTTCGCGGTTTTCCATACTAAGCCGTCATCTGCGAACATGGATATTTCCAGCGGTAATGCATTAAGTGTTTCCTGCAGTGTGTTCATTAATAGGTTGAAAAGGATAGGAGATAGCACCGACCCCTGGGGGGAACCATTCTCGCATTCATAAAAACCGGACACCTCGCTACCTATTTTTACGTTCATTTTTCTATCAGTCAAAAAGTCTCTGATCCAGGTTAACATTTTTCCTTGAATTCCGAATTTGTTTAGTTTTAGGAGGACCCCCCTAGTCCATAGTAGGTCGAAAGCTTTTTCTAAATCCAAAAATATCGCTACCAGTGAGTGTTTCATTAGTTTTGCCTTTCGGATGGCGGATTCCAGTCTGGTGATTTGATCAATGGTAGATCTATGTTTTCTAAAACCTGATTGTTCATTTGCTAAGAAGTTGTTTTTCTCAATGTGTGCTGTTAATCTAGATGCTACCATGGTTTCCATGATTTTACATATGGTTGATGTCAGTGAATTCGGCCTATACGATTTCGGCTCGTGGGGGTCCTTGTCTGGTTTTAATATTGGGACGATGGTGCTCTCCTTCCATTGTGTAGGGAGGGTCACCTCGTCCCAAGATTTATTTATTAGTGCGAGAAGTTGATTTTTTCCCTTTTCTGGTAGATTTTTTAACATGTCGTAGTGAACGGTGTCTGCCCCGGGGGCGGTGCTCTTTTTCTTATTAAGCGCGCTCTGTAGCTCCCTATGGGAGAAGTTCGCATTGTATGCACGGCACTGGCCAGCGCGATCGGCGTCTTGAACGGCCTGCTCAATTACTGGGTCCTGCGTTTCCCTAATGCGCCTAAAATTTGGGTCTAAATTTTCGTTACTGCAGACTTTCCGGTAGTGTTGTGCTAAGATTTCTGCTTTTTCATTGTTTTCGTGATATCTTGCGTTTCCTTGTTTTAAAACTTCTACCGGTTTTAGTGGTTTTCCATTAAATCTTTTAATTGTGTCCCAAATTTTCTTAGAGTTTGTTTTATATGTGAGAGTAGACACAAAATCCTTCCAGGCTTGTTGTTTTGTTTGTGTTAAAAGGTATTTTGTTTCCTCCCTTACGCGTCTATATTTTTCTAAAAGTGCGGCTGTTTTGTTTTTCCTGTATTTATAGTATATTTTATTTTTCTTTTTGACTGCCTCGCTACAATTTTCATCCCACCATGGCAGGGTGTTTTTATGCTTATTTTTTGGTTGCGTTTTTGGTATTGATTTTTCACATGCCGCCATTATTTCCGAAACAAAATCCTCATTGCTTTTATCGATATTTGTGCCTTCGAGGGATATGTTAATGTGTTTAAGTTGCTGCCTAAAGAGGTCCCAGTCTGCTTTGTCTAATTTCCAACGTCGGGCAGGCCGCTGCGTTACGCATTTGTGAGTGACGTTGAGCGACGTCAGGATGGGGAAGTGGTCGCTTCCCATCGTGTCGTCTCCCACGTGCCACTCACTAGATCGGCATAGTGATGCGCTGACCAGTGTTAAGTCTATGGCGCTCGTGCTTCCGCGCTCGACGTTGAGTCGTGTGCCACACCCCGTGTTTAAGATTACGTAATCTGTGCTATTTATGAACTCGACCAGTTCTAGGCCTCGCCGTTTGTCGTATGTGGGGTTGTGGTTTGTCTCCCATAGTTCATGTCTGGCATTGAAATCCCCCAAGAAAACTGATTTTTTCCCCACTTTTTTATAAATTTCATCATAATCGTCAGACGTTACATTTGTTTGGGGTGGTGCATAAAAGTTAACGATGTCTATGTTTTCATTTTGTCCAAAAAGTCTGACGATCACCACCTCTATTTCTTTTTTTGTGTGTCTAAATTTGATTTCTTCCGAATCTAGTCCTGATTTGATAAAGGTGGCTAGTCCTCCCCCATGTTTCCCCTTTTCCCTACTGAAACTGACCGGGGTTTTATATCCTGGAAGTTTTGTTGGTTTACTATCTTTTTTTTGAGAAAGTTTCTTGAATAGCTATTACCTCCGGTGTGTAGCCTAAAGTTTCTAGATAATGGCCTAAGGCCCCGAGTTTTGTTCCGTTCTCCTTGCCAGACAGACTACGGGCGTTCCACTGTAACACGCGGATTTTAGCAGTGGTGCTGGGATCCATAATTAGGCAGTAATATATTTTTTGTTTTAACGGCGTGAGTTTTTACGTCCACCCTTGATCCTTGGTCTAGGATCGGTGGAGCTATAGTCCGCGTTTTTCCTTAAGAGCTCTTGTGGTTCGCGTTTGTTATGTTGCCTCCTTGGGATTATTGTTTTCCGCCTATTTTGTGCGGGTGCAGGTGCGGTGCTTATTTCTTTTTCTTTCGTTGCTTCTGTAGGTGATTGGGGGTTCTCGCTATTTGCGGTGTGTACCCCTGTGGTGCCCGACGTATTCATGTTGTCGGTTTCCATTATGTTTGCGGTGGCATTTTCGACGACGAGGTCTATGACCTCATCTGACGCCTTGGTGCTCAGCAGATTTTGTTTGTTGAGCTCGTGCAAGATTGAGCTCGTGGCTTTTTTTTATCGCCGCGGCGATTAGCGTTTCGACCTCCATTTTTGTGTAAGTCTCCTTTGTGTTGTGTGCATGGGGTGCGGTATGGGCCGCACTGGGGGTTGCAATGTAAGCCGCACTGGGGGGTGCGGTATAAGCCGCACTGGGGGGTGCGGTATAAGCCGCACTGGAGCTCATGATTTCTTGCGCGGTATAACCCTTGCCGAGAATAATAATACTTATATATAGCCGCAGAAACTAACGGGCTGCTGGGATCGTAAGCAAAGCTTCTTATGTTGAAGCATTAACAGCATTTCCCTTTTCCACTTCTGTATGGTGAAATTGGGATTTGCAGAGGTATATATTAGTTTTTTTTGTGTTTTTTTTTTTCGATGTGGTTCTAACCAGTGTTTTCAGCAGAAATAAGAAAAATAATGTATACCCCATGTAAACACCGTTTTAGACAAGGGGTTCAAAATTTAATAGGCGTGTTAACGTGATGCGATAATCCCTAATTGTTATATTGCTCTTAATGACTGCTTATATTTGGTAGAATTCATGCCATCCGATGTTGAAGTATTAACAGCGTTTCCCGTTCCCATTTTAGTAAAATTAAATTGGGTTTTCGGGGATATACACTATATTTTATTTCTACTGGCCGAGACGGTTCTAATCTAGCTTTTTGGAACAGAAATGTGAAAAATCAGAATTTTTGGTTTGAACAATAATCTTTTTTTGGTGATACCTTTTTTTTAATATTTCATTACGGAAATTTTACCATCATTTTTTTTCAGGGGAAAAATGCGGTGCTCTGTCTCGATTGATACTGCCGCTAGGCATGTGTACTTCATAGAGCACCGAGAGATATGTTTTCTTCGGTGGCCTATGTAGATTGCCTTCCCTGCTGCGAAGGGGCCGGTGGCTATATATCTATACACAAGCGGTGGCCATAAATCATAATCAACAAGATAATACCCGACAATCAGAGCAGTAAACTTTTTATTGCAAGCAGTGTTTGTTGGATATAAAAATTCATCCAAAGTGAAAATAATATTCGGATTTAATCAATTTAAAAACGACTCTTACTGGACTGGTAAAGATGACAAGCGTTGCGGTTTTTTTTTTTTTTTTTTTGTTGTTGTTTTTTTTTTTTTTTAAATTACGTATTTTAAATTCAATTTTATTTAAGTGTAAACGAAAATCGTCATGCAATATTATAATATTGTCGTTTCAGAAAGAAAAAAAAAAAGAAGAAAAAAAAAAAAAAAAACGGTTTTATGTGAAAATTTTTATTTCCAGATAATACATGAACATGTATTTCATTACGGAAATCAGATGTATTGGGAATTTAACAACCAAAACGATTCTTTTTCAGAAAAAACATTTTAATACTTTATGTATTTCTTCTCAAATCAAAACATTGTATGGGAACTCGTTGGACGGCATCGGCGAGGCGCTTCTAACGTGTACCTATATGTCTATGTTCAACGGGGTGATTTTTTACGAGTATCCACAATCCATATTTTCAGCAGAAATAAGAAAAAAAAATGTATATGCATGTAAACACGAATTTAACAAATGAAACTGGTATTGGAGGGTTCAAAATAATAAAGGCGTGTTTTTTTGTACTGTGACAAAACAACTACAAAATTTTTACTCTTATAAATCCTAATTGTAACGGGTTGTTGTGTGTAAAAATACGCATGATCTTTGGCATAGACACATAGTACTAAGACTTTAAAAATCGAGGATTACAATAATAGCCGCAGAAACTTACGGGCTGCTGTGATCGTAATCAAAGCTTCTTATGTTGAAGCAGTAACAGCGTTTTCCGTTTCCACGTTTATATGGTGAAATTGGGGTTTGCAGGGGTATATATTAGTTTTCTTATCTCTGCTCAAAACTCTTATATTGTGGTTATTCGATAGAACCGCTTCGCCGAGACGGTTTCAGCATGCTCCTGCATTCGAGCAGGAGGTAAATTCTTGGTGGTAAAATTTTCAAAATATTTCATTACAGAAAAACGCTATTCGAAAATAATGGCATTTATCCACCACCAATGATTTTTTTTTTTATGCAGGTATTTTTTATATAATTGTTTATATATTTCTGCTATATTGTGGGTACTCGCCATAATAGCCTCGGCCAGGCGGTTCTGTTGAGTGCCCACATTCTTTGTTTTTCGATGTGGCTCTAACCCTTATTGTTATGCGTTGTTGTAACAATAAACGAAAAACTATATGTAACAGAGGATAATTGCATATATTCATACCATCCAATAATAAAGTAATAACAGCGTTTCCCGTTCCTATTTTAGTAGAATTAACATACAGTAAAATTCCGCTATTAAGACCACCTAAAATTCAGACTAAATCGGCTTATATAAGCCTTTGTAGTAGGTTGTTGTTATCCTTTCATTGTGTTTCGGCATACAGTGTCCTCTGATCAGTGACCACCTTTGGAACTGTTCAAAAGTGGTATTAAAGACCACTTTTGAACAGTCCCAAAGGTGGTCTTAATTAAGGAATTTTACTGTATAGTTTTTTTTTTATTTCTACTCGCGGAATTGTTCCAGCATGCTTAATCTACAATCTGTCCTTTCTGAACAGAAAAAAAAATGAAAATTCAGATTTTTTTTGTCAGAAAATTAATCATTTTTGGTGATAGCATTTTTTTTAAAAAATATATCTTTACGGAATTTTCACCACCATTTTTTTATTCAGATACAAAATTATAAATTTTTCATATTTCTGCTGAAAGCATAGATTGTGGTACTCGCTCGAATGATACATCCGCTAGGCATGTGTACTTCATAGAGCACCGAGAGATATGTTTTCTTCGGTGGCCTATGTATTGCCTTCCCTGCTGCGAAGGGGCCGGTGGCTATATATCTATACACAAGCGGTGAAAAAGCCATAAATCATAATCAACAAAATAAGTTCATAGATATATACCCGACAATCCGAGCCGTAAACTTAATATTGCAAGCAGTATTTGTTTTTTTTTTTTTTTTTGGTTTGGATTTTACGGCCCTTTCAAGATTATTTCACTCATATCGAGCCGATCGTTAATCATAGGTGGGCGAAAACCGGAGTACCCGGAGGAAAACCATCTGACCTTCCGTTGCAGAACTTGGCGTCTCACACGTGGCCCGAGCGAGGCTCGAACCTACGGCGGTGAGAGACCTAGTGACTAAGAGTCAGCGCTCTTATCCACTAGGCCACGGAGGCCCGTAACAGTATTTGTTGGATATATAAATTCAGCCAAAGTGAGATAATATTCGGTCTTATACATTCGAAATATTAAAGCTGTTAACGACTCTTACTGAACTGGTAAATATGACCGCATTAAAAAATCCTTAACTACAGTTTTATTTAAGTGAAAACCGTCGTGCAATATTACAATTGTTTCAGAAAAAAATGATGATTTTTGAAGGCTTTATTTCATTCTCCGGAAAAAAATGGATATTGAGTGCTCGTTTATATAAGAGCTGCCGCGACGATTTAAGGAAAAATATACATGTTTCTGAAACACCCACATCATGAGTGATTGCGTTAGTGATTTACATCTCACCAACAGCCCAGGCCAAGAGGAGACGGGGTTCGAAAGGCTAAGTCCGGTATCGAATGCACGACCCCTGGTTTACAAGGCAGGCAGCTTAGCAACTACCCCGCTTTGCTTGTTTGATTTGAGGTTTAACGTCCCCGTCCGCACTGGATAGGTCACTTTCGAGACGTTGATTCCAGCTTTGTGGGACTTTTACCCGACATTGAGATGAAATGACATCTCACGTCTTGCCGCCCAACGAAACCAATAGGGTTTATATGCACGTACTTCCACCACTTTCCCTGAGCATGCTAAGAACTTCTAAGCGGTTTACCAGTACATACATGTACGGCCCCCGCCCATCGGCATCGGGGCTTGAAGAAATAGATGGGCTTCATGATGCTTCCACGCAGAGCTGAATCCGACCCGCACACCAGTACTGATAAACTGGTGAACAGGATCTAAGCCTGCCCATGCAAAGCGGTGCGAGTCGGACCCGTCCATGCTTATTAAGCCTATTGGATTCATTGGACGACAGGGCTTGAGGTGTCCATCTCAATATCGGGAAAAGTCCCACAAAATTGGAAGCAACGTCTCCAAAATGACCTTTACAGTGTTGACGGGGACGTTGAACTTCAAAACAAACAAACAAGTACATACATGTATGTGAACTGTCGGTTTCAGCTCTGCGTGGAAGCATCTTGCAGCCCAATATATTTTTTCAAGCCCCTTATTGTCTGCATCACGAAAACACCACTGATATAAGTTTGACCTCTTTAAAGTCCACTTTTATATAGTAAAATTGGGGCTTGAATAGGTATGCATTTTTTTTATTTTTCTGCTCTGAAGAAGATTGTGGACACGAGGCGGTTCTTACAGACTGTGATCTCGTTCGAACCACATATACTAAGTACCGACAATCTATGTTTTATGGAAAATTACTTTTTTTTTTTAAAACGTTTAACCGGAATCGTTTAACCTCAAGGGGTACTTGACAAACAGTGCAAGCCCAGATCAGACGCCGCAGAACGTGGCGTCTGATCAGGGCCTCCACTGTTTGCTAACAGCCATTTTCCAATTTTGAAGAAAACACAACATGATACACCTAAATTTTAAAATGGACTATATATAAGGAGGAAGATTCCATTTGGAACAAAAGGGTTAATGAACGTGTTTTCGTAATGCGGTTCGACTTTTCTAGGACAGTATGATTTTATTACTGTTTAGAGGGTTAATACGTTCAAATTTTACTATGTCACATTTAATTACATGTATATCAATTTTATACAACGCTCTCAGATAACAAATGACACTGGCGGAAAGAACATTCCTTTTTGTAAAACTTACCACAAACAAAACGAGACATGGACACTATAGATGATTAGATCCCATTGTTGTATATGATTGAAAAAATGGGCCGAAACTGAACGATAAATTTGGAGTGTTCCTTGCAAGTTCTTATTTCAGTTATATTTGGACATAGTTTGTATCTAAATTTCGATTTTCATTCTTTGTAACACATTTTAGGTAAAAAAACAACAACAAACAAACAAAAACAAAACGACTACTGAATGCTGGAATTTGAAAAGATTCATTAGGCAAAAAAAGAAAAGCTGTGTCCGCTAACATGTTGTAAAGAATTAAGTCGGAAGGTTGGAAAGAAATATACATTGTGTGAACTGTTTAATTTATCAAAGGATAAAACAATCCCAACTATATTACGTACTAGAAACATTCAAATAATGAGCTACAGAGCATCAAAGCAACAGAACACGGTTTTAAGTATAACATGTAGTTTTGCTTTTATGATTTTTTTTTCTAGGTGCCCATAAAATTTGCAGGGCCGGCAAAAAAATCAGGGTCGGTCGGCCGAGCGGAAACACGGCTATTTTTAGGCCTTTAATAACTGTATTACTGTACCGCGAAAACGCGTCAATGTTCTTACTGATTAATCAACTTATTCTGCCCCCGCATATCGGGGCTTGAAGAAATATATCGGCTGCATGATGCTTCCACGCAGAGCTGAAACCGACCCGCACACGAGTATTGGTAAACTGCTAAGAAGATCTAAGCCTGTCCAGGCAAAACGGTGCGACTCGGCCCGTCCATGCTCATTGTGCGGAAGGGCTTGAGATGTCACAAAAATTGGAACCAACGTCTCCAAAATGACCTTTACAGTGTTGACGGGGACGTTAAACCTCAAATCAAACAAATAATCATCTTATTAACTCAAAGCATATGTCCGATGTGGCTCTTACGAGTACAATCGCTAGTTTAGCAGATAGAAAACAATATCGTAGAGCATGCTTTCATTGCTAGAAAATGGCTACCGATGAAGATGTCACATTTTTCTTTTTTTTAGACTCCAAAGATAGGTTGTGGGTGCTTGTTTAAAACGCCTCATCAAGGCGATTCTAACGAGCACCCACAACTTATGTTTGAAGCAGAAAGAAGCAAAATAATATAATCCCCTGCAAACCCCTGTTTTCTCCATATAAAGTTGGGTTAAGAGGGGGTACTCACACACTTGTTACATGATGATCTGTCCTCACTTAATACAGCGGGATGTTTTGGGATCTTAATTACATTTGTTTTCTTTGTTTGTTTGAATTGAGGTTTAACGTCCCCGCCAACATCTGAGACGTTGCTCCCAGCTATTAGCCGACGTTGCGATGAAATGACACCTCACGCCCTGTCGCTAAGTGAAACCAAAAGGCTATTAATGCATTGGACGGTCTGACTCACACCACTTTGCCTGGACAGGCTTGGTCCTTCTAAGCTGTTTACCGTGTGGTCAGTGTCAGCTCATCGTGGAAGCACAATGCAGCCCAATCTATTTCTCCAAGCCCTGATGGGTGGCGCGATAATTACATTTGTATGTATGTGCTAATAACCTAACCGATTGAAACGAGCGCCAACAAAGGGCCCGGGGAGCTGCGCATGCACGCAGTCCGATCAAAGCCGCATGAAGTCTCTAGTCTTTGGCAATCTATTGAGTGCAAAAGAATGTATGGGGAAAAAGGCCGACCTTTGACACTTTTAATAAAAGAAAAGGCGTGATGAAATTTTGAACACTGTGATCATTTGAGTTTAAGTACGCATGTTATAAATATATAATTGAAATCAAATATAATTTCACTCAGAGTATAATGGCTTATTTTGGCTCGTAAGCTGGACAGCGGCTGGGGCATTTAATGATTGGTTGGTGTGAAATTTTCTCATTGGCTGAATAAAGTGGGCGTGGTTTGCTGATAGCGTTAACTAATTTTGAGACGAGTAATTTTCTATTGGATGAAATCAAACCTCTTTTATTTCAAGAAATGTTTTTTCCTGATATTTTGGAAGCATGAACTCATGCGTATCAGGAGATTCCAGCTCTAGACGCCATTGGTGAAAGATCGCTGCGATTAACCTTGTACGTATTTATTCTCTTTAGGTCATCAGACTCACGGAGAAAGACAACAGACACCCACAACAAGTTTAAACGAACTACACAAGATATAAAAGTAAGAAACTACTGCTATTTTCCTGCCTTATTGTTAATCTTGCGTTTTTCCAATACATTCCTTTGTCCTTTTGTCTCTTTGTCTAACCATATTCACAACTCAACTCACTAGTACAATGGCAACTAAAGTGTCTTGCGCTACACAATATGATGTGCTGGATACAACCCCCACCTCTGATACAAGTGATTTATCCAGCACCAGATCCAGCACCACTTCAACAGGGAGTCAAACCACGCCGGATCCCCCCGCTAAGGAGGACTCATTCCCAGACACTTATCCCACACCTGGGCAAGACAACAGCCCCATCAACACGTCTGGGAGTCTTAAGGATAACTACCAGCCTTCGGAGAAAATCATCTCCGATTCCTATCCCATCCCTGGGCAAGGACATGAGGGTCTGATCAGTGACCACACCAACGACACCAGTCCAACTAAGGATTTGGACCTGACATTTTTTTGCATCCTAAGCTCCCCGGGAAAGGAACCTGCAGAAATAATGTACCCTAACTTAGAAGTGGACACATGGCCCCCCAAACCCGAGAGCCCGGTAAGCCCAATGAGCCCAACCTTAACAAATCCCGGGACTGTACCGAACCCTTCAAGTACCGCCGGTGCTCCAACAACAGCGGTGTCTGCAATCGTCGAGCCCTCACCGGCCCCATCAGTGGTCGACCTGACATCGGAGAGCCCGGAGAGCCCGGAGAATCCAAACATGATAAAACCCGGGACAGTACCGGACTTATCAAAAATTGCCGGTACACCCATCAAGCCCGTCCCCACACCCGTTGATACCACACCAGCCCCTAAGAGAGCCATCCTAACGCCAGCTCGGCTTCACGTTCAGCAAGGTACCCCGTTGAAACAGGACTCATCCCAGCGCTATCAAGCCACCCCCAAAAGACCCAAGGCAAAAATAGTAAACCGAACTGAACTCTTCATCACTTTAGCAAACAACAAAGACCATGCTAATGAAGACACGGACATGGACTGGGACAACGTAGCTGTACCCAAGAGAAAAAGAAACCTCAATGACTCCAACTCCCCCAAAGCGTCGACCCCTGCTAAAAGGGTCAACAACAAGCCGTCAAGCCCAATATCTCCACTTGAAAAAGAAGTAAACGAAGTGTCAAATGAAAATGAAAGATCATTTGTAGAGCTCATTCAGACCTGCATAGCTCATTCAACCTCAATTCTAGAACTAAAAATACTAAAAATTTTTCTAGAACTCAAATTACCAAACCCACCGCCAAACCCACCGCCAACCTCACTCAGAACCAGGAGCAATATTATTTCACAATATCATTAGAGGAAAAAAGACCACTGTCATCAAAAGAGGCCGAGACCATAACAAAGGCATTCCAAAAACACATGGGGTCAGACATTAAAACTACCTATCCTAAAGTGGGACTATTAGGTCCCACTTTTGCTATCTCGAAACATAGCTTACCAAAAGCAAGAAACTTTAACCATGTACCCAATAATCCCAACCTCCATATTATTGGCATGGAGTCAGCCATGCAACCAATAGCGGGTCATGGTCACCATCCCAAGTTTACAAAGACCCCTACCCAGCAATCAGCCCCCGTCAACAAGAACAATCCTACCAGTACGGGGATAATTAAAAACATCCCCTTTAACACTAACCTGGCCCAATTTCAGCGGTCATTCAACCAAAATGGCCAACTCATAAAGGACCTTTACAGAATTTCAAACAAACTTAAACAACCAACAGACATGGTCAAAATTACCTTCAATGTTCAGGAAGCCCCCACACTACTTCTAACTAGGACAGAATCTTATCCAGTTTACCCCTGCGAAATACCCTATCTAAGATGCAATAATTGCCAGGAACATGGGCATAGTATAAACACCTGTCCTGGTAACCCCGTTAAGTGTCCTTTGTGCGCTGGAAATCATAATTACAGCCAGTGCACGCATAAAACTGAATCGCGATTAAGGAAATGTAGCAATTGCTACGGTCAACATGCAGCGGCATCCAAATCTTGCCCCTTCTTCCTGGAACAGAAATATGCCATTGATAGGAAAAATAATATAACCTACATAGAATGGTCAAAAAGAAGGAAAGATCCAACAACACATAGGACCGATAAAAAACTAGCCCCCCTCATGATGATTAAACCCCCCTCCCTTTTTAATTTAGAAACGGACTTTCCGAAAATAAATAAAACTAAAAATGCCGAACAACCAGCAACCGGACCTGACATGACGAAAACCATTACACTACTACAATTAAAACACATATTAACAGACATCTTACACACAAACACATCCAATATGAGTAAAAAGCAGAAAGAAAGGGTAGTATCAAACATCATAGAGAAGCATGTGGATGAAAGGGACAACACTCCCCCCCTCATACAGACCCATAACCTGCCCCCAGTTCCCTTTAAACCAAATGTGCCGAGGTATGCTCCTCAAAATACAGGAACTGCCTCATCCAACCAAGTTAGGCCCGATCCTATAAATACAAATGCCAACACAATGGTTGCCCAGCAAAAACCAGACGACCAAATAACTCCATCCCTAAGGCAACGTACCATAGTAACAACATTTATACGTTACTATCACAAGAGACCTCCGGTAGACACTAATACCCCCGCCATTGCCCCACGACTACAGCAACGGCTTCACACACGCGGCTGTAACAACAGCTTCTGACCTTGAATTGGTTCAATGGAACATCCGTAGCATGGGCAATATCTCCGAACTGAGGTCACAACTGGAAGATAAAAAACTTAAGCCCCATCTACTTTGCCTACAAGAAACGTGGTTGAAAAATAAAATACCCCACATACCCAATTACAAAGTCGCCTCCTTCAAACATAGAATAGACAGAGGAGGCGGAGTCCTAACATATATTAGAAACGATTTACCCTTCACAAACTTAGACCTTAAAATTGAGCAACCCAACCTTGAATACTGTGCCACCACCATATATTTAGAAAAAGACAAAATAACCATTCTTAATTGCTATGACCCTCCTGAAAGCGGGTCCACAGCTGATGAATATCAAAAGGTCCTTGACCTTATCCCTACCAAAAATTTCATCCTTGTAGGCGACCTTAATGCCCATGACTCCTTATGGAGCTCCAAATCAAACACAAGGGGAAAAACTTTACTTGACCTCGTCATAAATAACTGCCTTATTATACTCAATGAGAATGATGAAGCCACGATGGCCGAATATACTACATCGCCTGACCTGTCAATAGCCACTGAGCATAGGTACAATCTGGGAAACCCTGGGCAACACTTGTGGAAGCGATCACCTCCCCATCTACCTCCGATTTCTTTCAAAATTCAATGCACTGGGGACGGCCCACAATCCAAAATGGAACTTACAAAGAGCTGATTGGGAAAAGTTCAAAATTCTGTGCGCAGAAACATTAAAAATAAACGAAAACAATCCAACACAGGAAATAGCAACAGACTTTGTAGAATCCCTCCAACAAATCTGTCAAAAAACTATTCCTAAAACAAAACCAAAAGTAAAATCACTCCGACCGCCCTGGTGGGATCAGGAAATTACTATAGCTATCAAAAAACGTGAACAAGCTAGAAAGAAATACCTTAAAAATAAAAATCCAGAACAAAAACGAAACTATAACAGGTTAAAAAATGAAGCAAGAGACATTAAAAGGGACAAACAGATTAATTCATGGCGTGATTTTGTATCTAAACTAGACCATAAGGCAAACTCCAAAACAGTATGGAATATGATTAACCGCTTCCGGGGCAAACCTACTGACCATATTACCTGCCTAGAGGTAAACAAAACAATTATTACCGATGGAAAAGAAAAAGCTAATGCTCTAGCACAACATTATGATAACATGTCGAAATCATCAAATCATATGCCCAAATTTCAAGCAGTTAAAATAATTATGGAAGATAGGGGACTTGGTCACATCCCGGAACCCCAGGCAACAGAAAATAACTCGGATTTAAACCGACCCTTCACATTTTTTGAACTGGGAACTGCACTATCATCCAAAAAGGAATCAACACCAGGAGCGGACACAATCCATTATGAAATGCTCAAACAGCTACCCGATAACTCCAAAATGGAACTATTGAAACTTATGAATATCTCCTATGAAAGAGGAGAACTCCCACCTGAATGGAAACTTGCCACCATCATACCTATTATGAAACCAAACAAAAATAAACTGGAACCAGGGTCATACAGACCTATATCACTTACATCGTGTATCTGTAAAACAATGGAAACCATGATTGCTAAACGATTGACGGCCCATTTGGAAAACAAAGGGCACCTGGCTGACACTCAATCCGGTTTTAGACCCAACAGATCTACCACTGATCAATTAACCAGATTAGACTCTGAGATAAATATGGCCTTTAAGGAAAATAAGATAGTAGCTGCCGTCTTTCTAGACCTGGAGAAAGCCTTTGACCTCATGTGGTCAACAGGAACCATCTGTAAACTGAAACAATTTGGCATAAACGGAAACATGCTCAAATGGATACACAATTTCCTCCACAATCGAAAAATTCAAGTAAGGGTGGGACAAGAAACATCAAATCAGCACAATTTAGAAAATGGCTGTCCCCAGGGCAGTGTTATTAGTCCCATCCTCTTCAATATAATCATGGTTTCACTAAAAGAGAATCTCGACCCTGAAGAAAGACTGCAGCTGTCGCAATTTGCAGACGATAGCGCAATATGGAGAAAACATTATTCACCCAGTTGCGCCGTAGATGCCCTTCAAAAAGCACTCAAAAAATCGAATTTTGGGCTGAGGCGTGGGGGTTTAAGGTGTCCAACACTAAAACTAAAGCCATACTTTTTAGACGTAAGAAAAATATCGACACCTCCAAATTCGATCTCAAACTTTTTGGCAAAAAACTTGAATTTGTGGACAATGTAAACTTTCTAGGGATGATCCTTGATAAAGCACTTAGATGGGATGAGCACATAAAACAGCTCATCCAGAAATGTAAGAAGGACCTAAACATTCTTCGTTTGGTCACGGGCACAACTTTTGGTGCCGATAAGAATACCCTTATCAACCTGTACAAAGCCCTCATCCTAAGTAAACTAGATTATGGCGCACAAGCCTATAACTCTGCCTCACAAGCCCAACTTAAAAAGCTCGACACAATACAAAACCAAACCCTTCGCATTGCAACAAGGGCATTTATATCTACCCCGATTAATGCACTCGAAGTAGAATGTGGCATAAAACCACTCCATTTAAGAAGAGAGGAACTAATCCTAAAATATTGGGCACGTTCCTCGCCCTTGGGTAAAAATCTGCCTGTAAATGACCTCATTGGGGAACATGGGTGCCAAACTACTAAAAAGGCACACCAATACCGACCATATTCCGTTACAGTTCAGAAGCTCATAGCTGAGCTGAACATACCTAAGGATATCGAACCACCCCATTACAGAAACAAGTGTGACTTAAAGCACAACCCCCCCCCCCCTCCTGTGCAATCAAGGACATCATTGGGAAAAAAGGGGAAAATGACATAACATTTATGAAACAAACTAGTATAAACTATATAGAAGGGGAACATAGGGGTAGATTACAGATATATACAGATGGTAGCAAAGATATTGAAAAACAAACAGCAGGAGCAGCAGTTTTGGTCCCTGATGAAAACGTGAATATCGAACTCAAAACCAATCCGAGCCTGTCTATATTTACTATCGAACTGATAGCAATTGAACATGCCATTAAATGGATCATCGATAATAACATCCCGGAGGCAGTCATACTTACAGACTCCCTCAGCTCAATACAAGCCCTACAATCTGGCCAATCAAAAACAAGACCAGATAAAATAAACAAAATACTACTTCTCTTAGACTCAGCCAAAGACAAAGGCAACAATATCTACCTGGAATGGATTCCTTCCCATGTAGATATCCCAGGTAATGAAATGGCAGACTCCAGTGCCAAATCAGCAATGACAAACGGTAAAAACGATCAGACCTTACCGACCAAAACAGAAATATACCCGGCAATTAACCAGGCCATTATGACAAAATGGCAAAAATTATGGGACAACCCACAAAGTAAAGGTCGCTTCTACCATAGACTGGAACCTAAGGTTAAAAATACTTCTACCCATTACAGCGGTAGACGAAGGCATGACGCGGTTTACACGCGTTTGCGTCTGAACCACAGTGGGCTGGGTACCCACTGTGTATTTAATCAAAACCACATCAAATGTAATAGATGTGATAAAGATAAACAAAATAACATCAAACATATCCTTTTTCACTGTGAAGGAAATATAGAACCCAGACAGGAATTAAAAGCTGCACTGTTTATATTGGGATACAACACTTTTGATGAACAAGATCTACTTAACCCCCCACGCAACATTATGCCTCAGATAGTCGAGGCAATCATTACATTTTTGAAAGACACCGAGTTATTCGATAAAATATAGACAGCTGCAGTATAAAAGAGTAACCATGTAATACTAATCCAAGTTTATTTCTCTTCCAGCGCTGGAATCCTTTCATGCAGCGATCATTAATACTGCATGTTTCTTTCTATTACAGACACAGCCTCCAATAACCACCTGGCCCCAACCCAATAACATCGTATATCCTTGCCCCCAGGGACTCGAGGGGAGATTAGATCATAAAGCAATATGAATCTCTCAATCTAATTATGCTGGGCGTGGGACTAAGGTTTCTAGGTTTTGATCAGAGAGCCAACCAATGCTGCTAACGTTAGGTTACTGACTGCGGGAGGCAATCTGGTTCCCTGTGCCTTGTTCCATAACCAGTCTTTAATTACATGTAGATGCCCAGAACTGTGTTCAGGACATCCTGAATGCATTAGGTTTGCACATCCGCATATGCCAAAAGTGCTTGTATGTAGTTTGGCGTGTGCGGATTTGTGAACCTATATATTCCTGTTCAGGCGCACTGGTCGCTACGGCTGTGTGTGCCGGAAAGGGACTCATATTCATTGGGTCTCTCGATTTTGGCAGGCAGTTTCATCTGTGTGTCTGGGTCGGGAGAATCAACTGAAGTAGCATATAAGTTTCTCTCTAAACAAACCATTCAAATCAAAAATTGCGCCTGGTCGTGATCACGTGCTTGCTGGGGCATGGGCTGGTTGCAACCTAGGTGGGGCACTTTCCCAATCAGACCGTGACCGCGTTGTGCTTCTGGCCTGCGCCGTCGCGAACAGGTGAATTATTTTTACTAAGAATTTAAAAGTGCTGCTTATGCTGCCCAACCCATAAATATAGGCCCCATTCTCATATTTCTGCCTCTCCGTGCACCTGGGGGCCACGGGCTGGTGCCCCTGGGGACATGATTCCCCCACTTTGGGCGGACTGGCCGTTCCCGGGGCGGTGGCCCTGGGTCCCCGGTTGCATGGGTGCGGGGGGGGGGGAACACAAAACCCACACATTCTTATACAGTGGTTACATAAGCACTGCTTCTACCCCTTACAGACCCTACCCTACATGACTTGGACTAGAACCGGTTGAACCGAAGCGGGGCGCTGTGGTTGCGGCTCATTTGCTTTGCACTTAGGAGTGCTCCGCCGACGCAACACATCGGTGATAGACAAGTCTAAACTTAGGCTTATGTAACCCTAACCCTAACCCTAGCCCTAACCCTAACCCTAACCCTAACTCCAATACATACTAATCATAATTTCTTTTGCAGGTACATGGGGATCCTTGACGGGGAATCCCACCATACCTCGTGTAGGACAGCTACCGAGAAGTCATCAGCTGGGTGCCCAGAAGGCTGCCTCGTAGAGGCCCCCTTGGGGACACCCTCCTGATGAAAGCCAGAAATGTGCGAAGCGAAGACAGCATGCTGTCAGAACGGAGCATACATCTCTGGAGTAGGTCAAATACAGAACAATTTAATAGGCGGGGCAACGGTAATGACCAAATTTGATAGGGATTTGGACACAGGAAGACCCTTAAAAAAGCCTTTCAGACCGACCGTTCAAAACGAAATAAAAGCGAAATTGCACAAAGGCTGGTTAGCCCATATTCGCCTTTGCCAAACCATATAACTTTTCACCACTAAAAGACACGCCTATGTGTAAACATTATCATTCTAACCACACTGATCCTGAACAAAAGAGGGTTACAACACTACCACATACAATCAGTACTGATCCATATTGTATTACAATCCATATATCCCCAATACGATATCCTCCTTCACGGAGGATGAGATAATGATATGCAAATATGGCGGTCTGGTCCCAATTGACCCACTTACGAATTTATAAGAACTCGACATCCTACGTCGATGAAAGCATCACCTTTTCAGAAACTGGAAAGCTAAGAAGCAAAATAGGATTGACCTCCTTTCGCATCCTCCGCGATAGAAGTCAACAACTGCACACTGATTGGCTGAATTAACTACACACTAAGAAAAAAGCAACAACCAAAACACCAACATATGACATCCCAACGCGACGAAAGTAGGGGCCAGTAGTACATGCTACTACCAAGATTATCTTTGTAGAGACCTGGGGGGTAGCGACACAGCATAGGCGTGTTCTCAAGGTGGTAGAGCACGGGTACTAGGACAGTTTGCAATAGCCGAAATTGGCTGGTCTAATAGTAACCCTTCCTGGCTCACTTTTGGCCGCCGTTCAAAATTCAAAATTACATGCATTATCACCCTTTAACAAGCACCGTGTCCAAGGCGTTTTCTCTACCACGGCAGGGGTGGGGGTAGAGTCTAATGGAAGCCAAAACCGATAATGCATGAGAAGCTTTTTTCCTCGGTCAGACAAGGGCTGTGTAATGACACATTTTGCAGCCGGAATTGGCAACGTGTCACCACATTCTAGAGCCCGACCATTGGTCTGCATCTGCATTCAAAATTCGAACCCCGCCAGAGGACTGCCCATTTTACAGGACAAACGCTTAACATTCGGTGCGTTCTGTGCCTACATGACATCTTGAGCGGGGGATGTGGGAGGTGGGATTGACCTACTTCTCACATCCTCCGCGAAAGAAGTCACCCGACTCCCAATTGGCTAGCTGATAACTGTCAAGCAGACAGGAGTCAGCATATTGGCAGCCTAGGGAAAAGAGCAGTACCTACAACTAATCCCAGATGGCGAACTGGGGTTAGCCCCTATGTGCCCATGGCGCCCGGTTACCTTAAAAACATCTGTCAGTCAGTCATGCGTATCAGAAAATTATAAAATTCATTGCTTTATTGAACCCGTTTTTACTGCGCGTGTACATGTCTATAAAAAATAGTGCGCTTTGACAAGAAAAATATGTATACCCTTTTAAACGCAACTTACCCAGAAGATGGTTAAAGGGTGTATTCAATGCAGAGAGAAAATGAAACATTACGATATAAACTCATCGTAAGCATTCTTTCATAACCAATATGGTATTTTTCTGATGAAAATGTGATACTTTTTCTTATTTAGACTCCAAATTCAGGTTTTGGGCGCTCTGAACACCGCCTCAATGAGGCGGTTCTAACGAGTACCCATAACCTATGCTTTGGAACAGAAGTAAGTAAAATATTGTATATTTGAGGTTTACGGGGATGCTTATTACATTACACGAACTTATGAGCCCCCGTCCATCAGAGAGCTGAAACCGAAAGCAAACGAGTACTGGTAAACCTTTTAGAGGGTCTAAGCCTGCCCAGGCAAACTGATGCGAGTCGCATGGTCCATGCATATTAACCCTAGTTTTTTACATTGGGCGGCAGGATGTCATTTCATCTCAATGCCGGGTTAAAGTCCCACTTTGTCCAAATGACCTATATAGTGTTGACGGGGACGTAAAACCTCTATTCTAACAAACACGAACGTGCATATGCATCGTGATGTGAAAGCGTCAGGTCTTTGCAACCTTATCATACTTTGCTCTATGGATAGTGAGGCGAACAAGTAACTGATCCGACTGCTCAAACGTGTGTACTGTTTGGAGGATAAAATATTTTTTTCCTATTCTATAAGGCTAATAATATCCATGCAATGAAAATCCTGTTAAGCCAATTTCCTGAAATACAAATTGTTGGTCATTACGAAAACACACCCGTGCGATATAGTGCAATTTTATATTTCCAAAATGGCTACTTTTCTGACGAAAATCTGTGATATTTTTTTTATTTATACTGCAAACATAGGTTGTTGGTATTCGTTAGAACCGCCTCATTGAGGCGGTTCTAACGAGTACCCACAACCTATGTCTTGGAGCAGAAATAAGAAAAATATTGTTTACCCCCGTAAACCCCAGTTTTCTCTATATAAAGTGGGGTGTATGGGGGGGGGGTGTTCATTTCACGGACTTGTTCACGTAATGTATTCGTTTCAACCTCACTCTCCGCATTAATAAAATATATGCAGTCCCACTTGGGCCTTCGCTGTACGCAGTCACATGCCTAAGAGAATGGTTTAGACCGAAAACCAGACATCTGGCTCATCTAGAAGGCTAAGCATGCGCATTTGAAGAATGTTATTACGTATCTCGTGTGACGGCTCAAAGTCACAATTAACCTTACAGCCATGCATTTCTGCTGAAAAAATATTTTGTGGGTACTCGTTAGAACCGCCGCCTAGGGGCAGCGGGTCTAACGAATTCCAGCAATCTATGTTTCAGAGCAAAAAATAGAAAAGTATTGTCACACATGTCAGTCCCAGCATTTTTTATGTAAGTGGAGCAAAATTACCTAGGCTTGTTAAAGTAATGGGGCCCACTATTTCATCTCAGTGCTCACGCGATAAACCGATTGTTGCTTGCAAACATGGTGAAAAGATGTAACCCTCTATTTTTTTACGAAAATAATTCGGAAATATTCACCCTTTTGTGGTGCAATGTTTACTTTGTGCGAGTATTTATTTATGGCAGCCGGACAAAATCCCCCCCCCCCCCGCACAAAATCCCCCCTTTTTGTAAAGGCGGACAAAATCCCCCCCCCCCCCCGACAGAATCATATTTATACAGAACAAACAAGCCGGCCTCCGTAGTCGGATGCGCGTCTGACTGTTGGGGGGCGCGGTTTCGATACCAGCCGGGGACGGCAACATTCTTTCGTGGAGATTGAAATCTTTTCAACGGCCACTCTTTCCCTTCCGCTGATTCAAGAAGGGCAGTTGTCAGTTTCTGGCGAAAGAATGTGCACTGTCCTGGTTAACCACTTACACATAAGCCTGCCCAGGAGAAGTGTGGATAGGAAACTGACCGGCTCAAAAATGAAATGACCTAAATAGTGTTGACATTAAACTCCAATACATTATATATAATTTTGACCACCATAAACCCCACTTTTATATATTGGGCCATACATCTCAGATTGTTGGTACTTGTAAGAACCGCTTCGCAACAAAATATGTTCGCAACAAAATATGAGCAGCATATGAAAAATCAGATTATTTCATCTGAATATTTTATTACGGTAAAATTTAATGTATTTGACTAGGAATGTTTTCGCAATGGCTTCCTTTTTTGCGCGCAACAGTCGATTTCCGGCATGGGACTAAGATGAGACAGAGTATAAATAGTATATATAAAAAAACTTACTGTTTTCTCTCCGACATCTTGTCCTAGAAGATACTGCTACCACACAGTTAGGAATGAATCACAAAAACACTAAACTACAATGTTTTGTCACAGAAAAACAGTTTTATCACATAGATTATCACAAATTTAGACAAACACAAAACACAATTTTTTTAAAGAAAAACTTTGTCACGAAAAAAAAACAACAACAAATTATCACGTTTTTAGACAAACACAATTTTTCAAGCACTGATACGCATATATGAAATCACACGGATGTATGAAATCTGGGAAGATGGTTGTTGTTGTTGTTTTCCAGTTTCCCCGTGTCGCGGGTCGTCAGCTGGTGGGGTCCCAGGGAACGAATCCATGCTGGCACTACCACGTAGCCGTTCGGTGGTACCCCCATTCCCCGTTGCCGGTGAACAGGGAGACCATCGTTCGGCTCCAGCCCCGTCCGTCTCATGTTTGTCGTCTCACGTCTCAGGTGTCTCCGAGCCCACGGGCATCCCCTTACCCTGTAGCCAATCGCCGAGCTCCGTCCTGAGAGGTTTGTGAAACGGTGCCGTGACCTTTCCAGGTCTCGGTGGGGCTTATATTTTGTCTTCCCGTTTGCTTCAGGAGTGCATGTGTCCTGTCGCTAAAGGGCATCTTTATTTGTTGGAGTTTCTGGGCTAGGCGTGCTTCATTTTTCAAGGGCTGTGGATGTGTTGCACAGTTCCAATGTGAGCCTTTGTTTTGGTGCAACATAGTTTAGTTGTAGTAATTTGGAACTCCATTCTAAAGGTTTGGCTACGTGATTGCCTGCGTTTAAGTTATAGCAGTGCTGTGCCTTGGGTTTTTGCGGTTTGCCGCAAAGGGGTGTGGGTTGTTTTGTGTAACAGGGTAGGCTCCGAGTTTGACCTTATCATAAAGGGGATCGTTTAGCAGTTAATTTTGTTTGAAAGTTTCATTGCGATTTGGAAGACGTTTCTAAAGATTGCTATACACGTTTCCATGCTACGTGTTATGCACCTTATATCCAATCAGGGGATTCGAGACAAGTTTTTAGCCATTTTGTGGTGCTTATTTGCACCACAAAATTGTACAGTCCATCCATTTCTTTCTTCTAGCTTGTAGCTTCAGCCGCATCTACACACTCACGCCAGCACCATGTCTATGGATGTCGTCTACGCTTTTTGTATCAATTTTGATATTGGTATTTTGTTTTTTTATTTTTTTGTTTGATTTTTGCATATTTTTGTAACGTATGTACATTTTTACATTATTTGGTCTGTGCCCCCAGCTTATTGAGTATATATGCGGGCGGATGTGCTCGCCCCGCCACGGACCTGTCAAGTTTGTTTTTCTTGTGCTTTAAAGATGGTGTTGTCCGTTTTGGGGCAAGCCCACCCGCTCTCTATTGCTGGGTAGGACAGTTTTTGTACCTGCAAGGTTGTGCATGTAGATTATATTTTGTGATTTTTGTTTATTCTGTACATACAACATATAGTATAGTGTGATGGCCTCCGCCGTCTCGGGCCCAAGTTTGTGTTTATTTTAGTTAGTGGGTGACCTCTATCGCGGAGGATGTGGAAGTAGGTCAATCCCCTTTCTGCATTTTTTGTTAAAGTTAGGAAAATGTGGTGCCCCTAGCTAGGCCTCCTCCACGTAGTATGTCATTTTCTGTGGGGCCGTAAGTCGGTCATTCTGAGTCGCCATGTTTACATGTCATTATCGCAACCTACGTGAAGGAAGGCACCAAAGGAGGAATTGTATTCCTACCTAGTCGTTTGAGGGCCCGAGATATCGTGTGTCGATCTCGTTAGCAATGTAGTTAGTACAAATTCATATAATCATGTAGGTCGCATACAAGCGTCCGCCTGCGCATGTGCGCAGTCGAGCACTCCTATGCGATCTTGTGTTTATGTGTCATATTTACAGTTAACAATGTTTGAAATCGCTTTTTTGGGAAAAAACTCTTCTTCTTCCTCTTCTATCTCCAGGTTTTTGATCTCTCTTTTCCTATACTATCCTCTCTACGGGATTCCTACTCTACAAATATTCTACAACTATCGCTATATCTACCTAATTGAGCATTGCGTGGGTGGATGTGTGTTGTTTTAGTTTTGCGTGGGTGGTTGTGTGTTGATGCCCTCCTTCAGGGTCGCGCTTAGTCATGCCCTAGTTAGTTAGTTAATTCCCCTTATCTGTATAAATATTTGGCCGTCTTGACCGTCCGTTTTAATTACGGTCATGGCACAATTTGCTGTCTTTGATGATACTTATGTTAAACGACAAGGGCAGTACCGAGGGCTGTTTGATGTACCAGGCGAGGTTCGGTTTTTCGGCCGTGGTGGTATGCGCGTGGCGAGCTATGATGATGACTTGTGGGACAGCGGTTCTTATTTTCCAAGGGCAAAATTGGGACAGCGATGGTCGTCTCCACAGGCACTATTATAGGGACCGTATTCATTTGTCAAGGGAGGGACAGAAGCAATACCATGTGTGCTTAGAAAGGGCCTTCCTGCGATTTTTCTGCTAGTCGGGTGTTTATAAAATGTCCTTTTGTGGGCCCCCAGATCATTCCGTTTGGGTAACCTTATAATGTACATCCTTTATTCGAAAGCGAAATTTGCGAAAAAAAAAAAAAGAGAAAAAACAAAGAGATGTGATAAGGCCTATTGTTTCTTATTTCTGTCCCACTCATCTATGTGCATTCCTGAAGGAGAGCCTTTTTGTTTGCTAGTGTGTTTGTGTGCCGTTCTCCTTTGGGTTGTGTGGCTCTCGATCAGCCAGGATTTTGACGCAACGCTGCTCAGTGCCAAAGTCCTAAGACCGCAAACCCCAGCGTTACATCTCGTCCTGATTTCCCGTTTGCCTCACCCCCTCCGGAGAGGCCGGGCGATGGATTTTCCTTGTGGTGGATCCATGCCCAGTCCCGGCGTGTTCTCGTGTGATCCTCTTTTGGGCAGTGTGGCTCCCGATCAGCTAGGATTTTGGTGCAGCGCTCATAAGTGCAAAGCCAGTGGGCCGCAACCACAACGCTACATCTCGTCTTAGCCTCTCGCTTGCCATACCCCTTTGGAGGGTGGGTCGGGGCCATGGATTTTCCGTGTGGTAGGTCCATGCCCCGTTCTGTTATGGTCTTCTCACAGTGATCCAGGGATCGCTGTCACCGTTAGGCACTCCTTAGTGCAAAGCCGAGGCCGCAAACCACAGTGCCTACCGTTGACTTTGTTCCCCTTTTCGCCGTGAGACGGCCGCCCTTTGATCACTACGCTCCTTTTTGGTTGGTAGTGTCTCGGGTGCGGTTAAATCATTTATTGCTTCTGAAATCGGTTCTCTAACGGTTTTGGTTTCAGGCATGTTTGTGTGTAACCTCGTACGGGGTGTGTCTCTCGTAACAGTGCAATAAATTTAGTCTGCGCCCTTAGCTTTCCCCTATATTTTGTCCAGGTAGTTTGTTTTCTCAAAGAAATTGAAAACCGCGTCCCTCATTTCCTGTGACATTAAATTGAGCAAAGAAATCGCGTTTATCTCCCCTTAGTATCCTAGTGCTGTCAGTTCTCCCTTTAGTTCCCTTCTAGCGGGGCCGTGTGCGGGGCACTCTGCGAGGTAGTGTTGAACACTCTCAACCCCGCCACAGTGCCCGCATAATGGATCGGCCGCGTTATAGAAGATGTTGTGTGCATTTAGTCCGTTGACCCCAAGTCTTAGTCGTGTATATATGCGATCGAGCTTTCGGCTGTCGCTGTATTGAACTATTTTCGGGGTCAAGGACTGGCAGATCGAGTGTCTGAAGCCGTGTTGTCCCTGCCATATGCGCGCCCATTCCTTTTTGATGCTGGCCTTAATGATTGTGTAGACTTCTTGTGGGGTGGGGAGGTAGTCAAGTTCCTTCCCCCGGGTCAGAGCTTCTTTGGCCAGCGTGTCTGCGCGCTCATTCCCCTGCACGTTGCAGTGGGAGGGGATCCAATCTATGTTCAGGGTGATGCCTTGTTTAAGTATTTTGTGTATTAGGATATGAATGTCCTGCAGTATATCCGGTCTTGTAGTGCTGTTTCCAGAGTTTATGCTTTGTACTGAGCTTAATGAGTCCGTTAGTATAACAACACTATCGGGTTTTTCTTCCTGTATCCATTCCAAGGCTTTCTGTATGGCTATAAGTTCTGCAGAGTAGACTGTGAGGTGCTGGTTAAGTTTGAATTTTTGGTCGAAATTTAATTCTGGTATTGTGAAAGCGCACCCTGTTTCTTTTTTGTCAGCATCTTTGCTTCCATCAGTGAAAATTTTAAGCGCTTGCTTATAGTTTTCACTGATGTGTGATTCTGCGATCTCATTGCATTTTTTCTGTGTTGTTTCAGTTTTCTTTATGACACCCGTAAGTGTTGTTTTTGCGCGTAGGCTTCTTAAATTAAAAACTTCCGGATATGTTTTTTCCGCTGTTTTGACCTGTTCGGGGTCATGGTTTTTAATTAGGTCCTGGACTTTGATAATATAGGGGATCTTTCCTCTTAACCTATCTCTGTTAACATGATTGGGCGTGTCGGCGATCATTTCGTTTATGGGGAGACTTTCCCTAAGACTGCTTGAGCGGGCCCAGTACTTGAGCTGCAGTTCATCCCTCCGCAGGTGCAGGGGCATGACGCTGCATTCGATCTCCAGGTCCAGGTTCCGCGTTCCCCTGTATGCCCCAGTAGCGATTCTGAGGGCTGCGGCCTGTATGCTATCTAGTTTTTTGAGGTGTGATGGCGCCGCAGACGCGTATGCTTGGCAGCCATAATCAATTTTGCTTCTTATGAGTGCTGTGTACATTTTGATCAGGGTTTTCTTGTCTGCTCCAAAGTTTGCCCCCGAGACCGCCCTGAGCACATTTAGGTCTCGCTGGGACCTGGACACCAGATTTTCAATGTGCAGTCTCCATGTTAGATTGCTATCAAAGTACATGCCCAGGAATCTGGCATGACTGGCGTACTTTATTTCCTGCCCGTCATACGCAAGCCTGGGCATGCCCTTTGTGTCTGCGAAATTTCTATTGAAAACCACCACTGTTGTTTTTTCAGTTGATAATTTGAAACCCCAGTTTGTAGCCCAATCACGTATGGCATGTAGCGCTTTTTGTAGTGCAGGAATGGCACTTTTTGGTTTTCTCGCGGTTTTCCATACTAAGCCGTCATCTGCGAACATGGATATTTCCAGCGGTAATGGGTGAAGTGTTTCCTGCAGTGTGTTCATTAGTAGGTTGAAGAGGATAGGAGATAGCACCGACCCCGGGGGGGAACCATTCTCGCATTCATAAAAACCGGACACATCGTTACCTATTTTTACGTTCATTTTTCTATCAGTCAAAAAGTCTCTGATCCAGGTTAACATTTTTCCATGAATTCCAAATTTGTTCAGTTTTAGAAGGACCCCCCTAGTCCACAGTAGGTCGAAAGCTTTTTCTAAATCCAAGAAAACCGCTACCAGTGAGTGTTTGATTAATTTTGCCTTTCGGATGGCGGATTCTAGTCTGGTGATTTGGTCAATGGTAGATCTATGTTTCCTAAAACCTGATTGTTCGTCTGCTAAGAGTGTATTTTTCTCAATGTGTGCTGTTAGTCTAGATGCTACCATGGTTTCCATGATTTTACATATGGTTGATGTGAGTGAAATCGGCCTATACGATTTCGGCTCATGGGGGTCCTTGTCCGGTTTTAATATTGGAACGATGATGCTCTCCTTCCATTGTGTAGGGAGGGTCCCCTCGTTCCAAGATTTGTTTATTAATGCGAGCAGCTGATTTTTTCCCTTTTCTGGTAGATTTTTTAACATGTCGTAGTGAACGGTGTCGGTCCCGGGGGCGGTGCTCTTTTTCTTATTTAGCGCGCTTTGCAGCTCCCTGTGGGAGAAGTTCGCATTGTATGCACGGCACTGGCCAGCGCGATCGGCGTCCTGAACGGCCTGCTCAATCATTGGGTCCTGCGTTTCCCTAATGCGCCTAAAGTTTGGGTCTAAATTTTCATTACTGCAGACTACCGGTAGTGTTGTGCTAAGATTTCTACTTTTTCTTCATTTTCATGAAATCTGTTGTTTCCTTGTTTTAGAGCCTCTACCGGCTTTAGGGGTTTTCCATTAAACCTTTTTATTGTGTCCCAAATTTTCTTAGCATTTGTTTTGTATGTGAGTGTGGATACAAAATCCCTCCAGGCTTGTTGTTTCGTTTGTGTTAAAATAAATTTTGTTTCCTCTCTTACACGTCTATATTCCTCCAAAAGGGCGGCTGTTTTGTTTTTCCTATATTTATAATATATTTTGTTTTTCTTTTTTACTGCCTTGCTACAATTTTCATCCCACCATGGTAAGGTGTTTTTTTGCTTATTTTTTGGTTGTGTTTTTGGTATTGATTTTTCACATGCCGCCATTATTTCCGAAACAAAATCCTCATTGTTTTTATTGATATTCGTGCCTTCGAGGGATATGTTGATGTGTTTAAGTTTCTGCCTAAAGAGGTCCCAGTCTGCTTTGTCTAAATTCCAACGTCGGGCAGGCCGTTGCGTTACGCATTTGTGAGTGAAGTTGAGCGACGTCAGGATGGGGAAGTGGTCGCTTCCCATCGTGTCGTCTCCCACTTGCCACTCACTAGATTGGCATAGTGATGCGCTAACCAGTGTTAAGTCTATGGCGCTCGTGCTACCGCGCTCGACGTTGAGTCGTGTGCCACACCCCGTGTTAAGGATTACGTAATCAGTGCTGTTTATGAAATCGATCAGTTCTAGGCCTCGTCGTTTTTCATATGTGGGGTTGTGGTTTGTCTCCCATAGTTCGTGTCTGGCATTGAAATCCCCTAGAAAAATTGATTTTTTCCCTATTTTTTTTGTAAATTTCATCATAATCGTCAGACGTTACTACTGCTTTAGGTGGTGCAAAGAAGTTTACTATGTCTATGTTTTCTTTTTGTCCAAAAATTCTGACGATCACCACCTCTATTTCTTTTTTGTGTGTCTAAATTTGATTTCTTCCGAATCTAATCCTGTGTTGATAAAGGTGGCTAGCCCTCCCCCGCGCTCCCCCTTTTCCCTACTGAAACTGACCGGAGTTTTGTATCCTGGAATTTTTGTTGGTTTACTATCTTTTTTTGAGAAAGTTTCTTGGATAGCTATTACCTCCGGTGTGTAGCCTAAAGTTTCTAGATAATTCCCTAAAGCCCCGAGTTTTGTTCCATTTTCCCTGCCAGACAGACTACGGGCGTTCCACTGCAACACACGGATTTTCGCAATGGTGCTGGGGTCCATAATTAGGCAGTAAGAGTTTTTTTTTTTTTTTTTGTTTTAGTGTCGTGTGTTTTTTCGTCCACCCTTGATCCTTCGTACAGGATCAGTGGAGCTGTAATCCGCGTTTTTCCTAATGAGTTCCTGTGTCTCGCGCTTGTTGTGTTTTCTCCTTGTGATTTTCGTTTTCCGCCTGTTTTGTGCGGGTGTGGGTGCGGGTGCGGCGCTGGTTTGTTTATTTTCCGTTGATTCTGATGGTGATGGGGGGTTCTCATTGTTTGCAGCGGTTTCCCCTGTGGTGCCCGACGTATTCATGTTGTCGGTCTCCACTCTGTGTGTGGTGGCGTTTTCGATGATGAGGTCTATGACCTCATCTGACGCCTTGATGCTTAGCAGTTTTTGTTTGTTGAGCTCATGCAGGATTGAGCTCGTGGCCTTTTTTATTGCTGTGGCGATGAGAGTTTCGACCTCCATTTTTGTGTAGGTCTCTTTATTGTTGTCTTTTTGGTTTTCAGGGGCTTGTGCAGGGGGTGCGGTATAAGCCGCACTGGGTGGTGCGGTGCAAGCCGCACTCGAGCTCCTGATTTCTTGCGCGGTGTTAAATGATTGAGATTGGGATTTTGCTTGTTCCCAATCTCTGGCTATTTGACCGTTTATTTGATCGATTTGCGCCTTGTAGTTAAGAAAGAATGTGCACCCGCGCCATGCTGCTCCATGGCCGGCTAATCCGCAATTTGCGCACTTTTTATTATGCTTTGTTTTGCACTCATTATGTTTATGGACCCCAGCACAGTGCGGGCATATGGTTTTTTTGTTTCGGCAATTTTTTTCTGAGTGGCCATATTTCTGACACTTTTGGCAGCGCAGGTATTGCAAATAGCATGGTAGCAGTGGATAAGTGATATCTGCTGTACTGGTAATCTCAAAGGTTGGCGTTTCCTTATTAAAAGTTAGTTTAACTAGATCGAGATCTTTGCCCCTGGACGCTATCCTATGTGCATCGCAGATTTGATAGCGCCCAAAGTCAAACATCTCCCTGAGTTTTTCCTGTCTTATGTTTGCCCCGATTTTCAGTGCCGCGTATGTCTTTTTTTGATGTGGTTTATTGCGTGTGTTGCTTGAATTTGGTTTTCCCTGTAATTCTGATAAGCTTTTACCGATAGTTATTTTAAGATCAAGGCCCTGGTAGTTGAAACCCTTTGCTTTTGATTCCTTGGCGGCCGATATTTTGAAAATCGGGCCCTTTCCTTTCCCCGGGGCATGGGCTTCAATGACCTCCCCTATGTAGGTCCTGAAGCCCGATGCGAATTGCTCCAATTTCTGAATGGGGAAAGCGCCCCCCACCAGCGCGAACATGACGTATACATACGTCATGCCCGTTGCCGCTGTTTGGCGTGCCTCCGGTCTTTCCTTGCAAGAGGCGGGAGTGGGAACGGGGTTTGGTGCCCTATCTGAGTGTCCCTCTTTGTGCGTCCTCCCATTTTTTTTGCCCACTTCTGTGAAAGTCCCCTCCTCCATGGCCTCCTCCCCAGCTCCGGAGTCGATGACCAAGACTGGGTCCAGGTCCTCCATCCCCTCCCCTAGTCCAAGGTTCATGGCCTTAGGAAGCGGCCGCCCCTCAAATGTATCCCCCTCCGAGTCGCTGGACAGGTATGTCCTGTCCCGCTTTTGGCCCGTGGCCTGGCTCTGATCAGTCTGATCAGGGACCACCTTCCCCTTGAGAGCCCCGGGCTTAGGGGTAGAGGTCATTTTTGACCCCATGGATCCCAGCAGGGTGAGAGTTGGGTACCTTATCCCATCGCGCCACTCCCCTTCCTGCGTGGTGTCACCCTTTCCCTGGGTGACAAGCCCCTCAGGGAGGGGCTCAGAGACCTCGGTCTCTGAGCTCTCCCCTGCTGGGCTCGCCTCCAGGTCCGCAACCATGTCACAGACATCCCTTGTCCTATCCAGGCCCTCCCCCTCCCCAGCCTGCGCAACAGGTGCTGCGGCGGGTGCCCCATCCCCTACTAAAGGGTCAGTGGAACCGATGGGGGCAGAGTCCGACCCCGGGCCCATATCATGGGCCCCTGAGCCTATCACGACCTTGTCTTGTGTTTTGTTCTTCATTTTTGCTGCTAATCAACAATATACTAACACAACAACAATATACTAACACAATATACTAACACAATACTGACAATATACTAACTAATCAACTTAATCAAAATGACACTTTTTAACACGTCGAGAAGCCAGTTTTCACAGCTTGGAAAGGTGTGAAAATAGGTGTGACACCGTGTATTGTGTCAAACAAGATTGCAGACTATTGTCTGCAGAACAAGATTAATACAAAAAATAACAACAAGAGCAAGTGATCAATACGTCCTACCTGTCCGAAGACTTTACCTGGAGGGCTGGGAAGATGGTTGTTGTTTTCCAGTTTCCCCGTGTCGCGGGTCGTCAGCTGGTGGGGTCCCAGGGAACGAATCCATGCTGGCACTACACCGTAGCCGTTCGGTGGTACCCCTATTCCCCGTTGCCGGTGAACAGGGAGACCATCGCTCGGCTCCAGCCCCGTCCGTCCATGTTTGTCGTCTCACGTCTCAGGTGTCTCTGAGCCCACGGGCATCCCCTTGCCCTGTAGCCAATCGCCGAGCTCCGTCCTGAGAGGTTTGTGAAACGGTGCCGTGACCTTTCCAGGTCTCGGTGGGGCTTATATTTTGTCTTCCCGTTTGCTTCAGGAGTGCATGTGTCCTGTCGCTAAAGGGCATCTTTAAATGTAGGAGTTTCTGGGCTAGGCATGCTTCATATTTCAAGGGCTGTGGATATGTTGCACAGTTCCAATGTGAGCCTTTGTTTTTGTGCAACATAGTTTAGTTGTATTAATTTGGAACTCCATTCTAAAGGTTTGGCTACGTGATTGCACTGCGTTTAAGTTATAGCAGTGCTGTGCCTTGGGTTTTTGCGGTTTGCCGCAAAGGGGTGTGGGTTGTTTTGTGTAACAGGGTAGGTTCCGAGTTTGACCTTATCATAAAGGGGATCGTTTAGCAGTTAATTATGTTTGAAAGTTTCATTGCAATTTGGAAGACGTTTCTAAAGATTGGTATACACGTTTCCATGCTACGTGTTATGCACCTTATATCCAATCAGGGGATTCGAGACAAAGGTTTTTAGCCATTTTGTGGTGCTTATTTGCACAACAAAATTGTAGAGTCCATCCATTTCTTTCTTCTAGCTTGTAGCTTCAGCCGCATCTACACCCTCACGCCAGCACCATGTCTATGGATGTCGTCTACTCTTTTTGTATCAATTTTGATATTGGTATTTTGTTTTTTTTTATTTTTTTGTTTGATTTTTGCATTTTTTTGTAACGTATGTACATTTTTACATTATTTGGTCTGTGCCCCCAGCTTATTGAGTATATATGTGAGCGGATGTGCTCGCCCCGCCACGGACCTGTCATGTTTGTTTTTCTTGTGCTTTAAAGATGGTGTTGTCCGTTTTGGGGCAAGCCCACCCGCTCTCTATTGCTGGGTAGGACAGTTTTTGTACCTGCAAGGTTGTGCTTGTAGATTATATTTTGTGAGTTTTGTTTATTCTGTACATACAACATATAGTATAGTATGATGGCCTCCGCCGTCTCGGGCCCAAGTTTGTGTTTATTTTAGTTAGTGGGTGACCTCTATCGCGGAGGATGTGGAAGTAGGTCAATCCCCTTTCTGCATTTTTTGTTAACGTTAGGAAAATGTGGCGCCCCTAGCTAGGCCTCCTCAACGTAGGATGTCATATTCTGTGGGGCCGTAAGTGGGTCATTCTGAGTCGCCATGTTTACATGTCATTATCGCAACCTACGTGAAGGAAGGCACCATAGGAGGAATTGTATTCCTACCTAGTCGTTTGAGGGCCCGAGATATCGTGTGCCGATCTCGTTAGCAATGTAGTTAGTACAAATTCATATAATCATGTAGGTCGCATACAAGCGTCCGCCAGCGCATGTGCGCAGTCGAGCACTCCTATGCGATCTTGTTTTTATGTGTCATATTTGCAGTTAACAATGTTTGAAATCGCTTTTTGGGAAAAAACTCTTCTTCTTCTTCTTCTATCTCCAGGTTTTTGATCTCTCTTTTCCTATACTATCCTCTCTACGGGATTCCTACTCTACAAATATTCTACAACTATCGCTATATCTACCTAATTGAGCATTGCGTGGGTGGATGTGTGTTGTTTTAGTTTTGCGTGGGTGGTTGTGTGTTGATGCCCTCCTTCAGGGTCGCGCTTAGTCATGCCCTAGTTAGTTAGTTAATTTCCCTTATCTGTATAAATATTTGGCCGTCTTGACCGTCCGTTTTAATTACGGTCATGGCGCGATTTGCTGTCTTTGATGATACTTATGTTAAACGACAAGGGCAGTACCGAGGGCTGTTTGATGTACCAGGCGAGGTTCGGTTTTTCGGCCGTGGTGGTATGCGCGTGGCGAGCTATGATGTTGACTTGTGGGACAGCGGTTCATATTTTCCGAAGGCAAAATTGGGACAGCGATGGTCGTCTCCACAGGCACTATTATAGGGACCGTATTCATTTGTCAAGGGAGGGACAGAAGCAATACCATGTGTGCTTAGAAAGGGCCTTCCTGCGATTTTTCTGCTGGTCGGGTGTTTATAAAATGTCCTTTTGTGGGCCCCCAGATCATTCCGTTTGGGTAACCTTATAATGTACATCCTTTATTCGAAAGCGAAATTTGCGAAAAAAAAAAAAGGAAAAAAAAAAAAGAGAAAAACAAAGGGATGTGATAAGGCCTATTGTTTCTTATTTCTGTCCCACTCATCTATGTGCATTCCTGAAGGAGAGCCTTTTTGTTTGCTAGTGTGTTTGTGTGCCGTTCTCCTTTGGGTTGTGTGGTTCTCGATCAGCCAGGATTTTGACGCAACGCTGCTCAGTGCCAAAGTCCTAAGACCGCAAACCCCAGCGTTACATCTCGTCCTGATTTCCCGTTTGCCTCACCCCCTCCGGAGAGGCCGGGCGATGGATTTTCCTTGTGGTGGATCCATGCCCAGTCCCGGCGTGTTCTCGTGTGATCCTCTTTTGGGAAGTGTGGCTCCCGATCAGCTAGGATTTTGGTGCAGCGCTCATAAGTGCAAAGCCAGTAGGCCGCAACCACAACGCTACATCTCGTCTTAGCCTCTCGCTTGCCATACCCCTTTGGAGGGTGGGTCGGGGCCATGGATTCTCCTTGTGGTAGGTCCATGCCCCGTTCTGTTATGGTCTTCTCACAGTGATCCAGGGATCGCTGTCACCGTTAGGCACTCCTTAGTGCAAAGCCGAGGCCGCAAACCACAGTGCCCACCGTTGACTTTGTTCCCCTTTTCGCCGTGAGACGGCCGCCCTATGATCATTACGCTCCTTTTTGGTTGGTTGCGTCTTAGGTGCGGTTAAATCATTTATTGTTTCTGAAATCGGGTCTCTAACGGTTTGGGTTTCAGGCATGTTTGTGTGTAACCTCGTACGGGGTGTGTCTCTCGTAACAGTGCAATAAATTTAGTCTGCGCCCTTAGCTTTCCCCTATATTTTGTCCAGGTAGTTTGTTTTCTCAAAGAATTTGAAAACCGCGTCCCTCATTTCCTGTGACATTAGATTGAGCAAAGAAATCGCGTTTATCTCCCCTTGGTATCCTAGTGCTGTCAGTTCTCCCTTTAGTTCCCTTCTAGCGGGGCCGTGTGCGGGGCACTCTGCGAGGTAGTGTTGAACCCCTCAACCCCGCCACAGTGCCCGCATAATGGATCGGCCGCGTTATAGAAGATGTTGTGTGCATTTAGTCCGTTGACCCCAAGTCTTAGTCGTGTATATATGCGATCGAGCTTTCGGCTGTCGCTGTATTGAACTATTTTCGGGGTCAAGGACTGGCAGATCGAGTGTCTGAAGCCGTGTTGTCCCTGCCATATGCGCGCCCATTCCTTTTTGATGCTGGCCTTAATGATTGTGTAGACTTCTTGTGGGGTGGGCAGGTAGTCAAGTTCCTTCCCCCGGGTCAGAGCTTCTTTGGCCAGCGTGTCTGCGCGCTCATTCCCCTGCACGTTGCAGTGGGAGGGGATCCAATCTATGTTCAGGGTGATGCCTTGTTTCAGTATTTTGTGTATTAGGGTATGAATGTCCTGCAGTATATCCGGTCTTGTAGTGCTGTTTCCAGAGTTTATGCTTTGTACTGAGCTTAATGAGTCCGTTAGTATAACAACACTATCGGGTTTTTCTTCCTGTATCCATTCCAAGGCTTTCTGTATGGCTATAAGTTCTGCAGAGTAGACTGTGAGGTGCTGGTTAAGTTTGAATTTTTGGTCGAAATTTAATTCTGGTATTGTGAAAGCGCACCCTGTTTCTTTTTTGTCAGCATCTTTGCTTCCATCAGTGAAAATTTTAAGCGCTTGCTTATAGTTTTCACTGATGTGTGATTCTGCGATCTCATTGCATTTTTTCTGTGTTGTTTCAGTTTTCTTTATGACACCCGTTAGTGTTGTTTTTGCGCGTAGGCTTCTTAAATTAAAAACATCCGGATATGTTTTTTCCGCTGTTTTGACCTGTTCGAGGTCATGGTTTTTAATTAGGTCCTGGACTTTGATAATATAGGGGATCTTTCCTCTTAACCTATCTCTGTTAACATGATTGGGCGTGTCGGCGATCATTTCGTTTATGGGGAGACTTTCCCTAAGACTGCTTGAGCGGGCCCAGTACTTGAGCTGCAGTTCATCCCTCCGCAGGTGCAGGGGCATGACGCTGCATTCAATCTCCAGGTCCAGGTTCCGCGTTCCTACATGGGAAGATGGTTGTTGTTGTTGTTTCCAGTTTCCCCGTGTCGCGGGTCGTCAGCTGGTGGGGTCCCAGGGAACTAATCCATTCTGGCACTACACCTTAGCCGTTCGGTGCTACCCCCATTCCACGTTGCTGGTGAATGGGGAGACCACCGCTCGGCTCCAGCCCCGTCCGTCCGTGTCTATTGTAAGTCCGCTGCAGTCGGTCCATTTTGTCTTCTACTCGACGTTATAATTTTTTGCTTGTCAATATGCCAAACCGTGTCAGAGCAGGGAAGGGTCAATTTTGATATTGGTATTTTTGTTTTTTATTTTTTTTATTTGATTTTTGTATATTTATGTAACGTATGTACATTTTTACATTGTTTGGTCTGTTTCCCCATCTTGTTGAGTGGTCTATTTTTTAAGTATATATGCGGGCGGATGTGCTTACCCCGCCACGGACCTGTTTTGTTTGTTTTTCTTGTGCCTTAAAGGTGGCGTTGTCCGTTTTAGGGCAAGCCCACCCGCTCACATTTGATGGGGAGGACAGTTTTTGTACCTGCAAGATTAAGCTAGTGGTTTATATTTTGTGTCGTTGTTTTTTTTTGTTTATCTGTACATACAATATGTAACATAATAACATGAAGTGCCGGCCTACGCCGTCTCGGGCTTGAACTCGTATTTATTTTGTTAATGAGTGACGTCTATCGCGGAGGATGTGCATATTAGGTCAATCCCCTTTTATGCATTTGCCGTTTTAAGTTAAGCAAAAGTGATGCCTTCCTCGACGTAGGATGCCGCACTCTGCGGGACCATAAGTGGGTCAGTCGCCATGTTTGCATATCATTAACGCATCCTACGTGAAGGAAGGCACCATAGGATGAAAGCGTATTCCTGCCTAGCCATTTGGAGGCCCGAGACAACGTTAGCCGATCTCCTTTGTGTTGTTGTCCTTTTTGGGACAAGCCCACCCGCCCACAGTTGCTGGGAAGGACAATTTTTGTACCTGCAAGGTTGTGCTTGAAGATTATATTTGTGTTTTGTTTCTTCTGTACATACAACATATAACATAGTAACATGGTGTGTTTGCTTCCGCCGTCTCGGGCCCAAATTCGTATTTATTTTAGTTAGTGGGTGACCTCTATCGCGGAGGATGTGGAAAGTAGGTCAATCCCCTTTCATGCTTTTTCGTTTGAAGTTAAGTAAAGGCGATGCCCTCCTCGACGCAGGATGTCGTATTCTGTGGGACCGTAGGAGAGCCATTTTGTGTCGCCACGTTTGCATATCACTATCGCATCCTACGTGTAGGAAGGCATCATAGTAGAAATAAAAGTATTCTTGCCTAGCCGTTTGGGGACCCGAGACAACGTTTGCCAATCTCTTTAGTCAAAGTGGTTAGTGCAAATTGTTATATAATCATGAAGGTCGCATACAAGCGTCCGCCTGCGCACGTGCGCAGTCGAGCGCTCCTATGCGATCTTGGTTTTAATGTTTCATATTTACACAAATAAAAATGTTTGAAATCGCTTTTTGAGAAAACTCTTCTTCTTCTTCTTCTAACTCCAGGTTTTTGATCTCTCTTTTCTATACTATCCTCTCTACTGTATTCTGACTGACTGACAGATGTTTTTAAGGTAACCGGGCGCCATGGGCACATAGGGGCTACCCCCAGTTCGCCATCTGGGATTAGTTGTAGGTACTGCTCTTTTCCCTAGGCTGCCAATATGCTGACTCCTGTCTGCTTGACAGTTATCAGCTAGCCGATTGGGAGTTGGGTGACTTCTTTCGCGGAGGATGTGAGAAGTAGGTCAATCCCACCTCCCACATCCCCCGCTCAAGATGTCATGTAGGCACAGAACGCACCCAATGTTAAGCGTTTGTCCTGTAAAATGGGCAGTCCTCTGGCGAGGTTCGAATTTTGAATGCAGATGCAGACCAATGGTCGGGCTCTAGAATGTGGTGACACGTTGCCAATTCCGGCTGCAAAATGTGTCAGTACACAGCCCTTGTCTGACCGAGGAAAAAAGCTTCTCATGCATTATCGGTTTTGGCTTCCATTAGACTCTACCCCCACCCCTGCCGTGGTAGAGAAAACGCCTTGGACACGGTGCTTGTTAAAGGGTGATACTGCATGTAATTTTGAATTTTGAACGGCGGCCAAAAGTGAGCCAGGAAGGGTTACTATTAGACCAGCCAATTTCGGCTATTGCAAAATGTCCTAGTACCCGTGCTCTACCACCTTGAGAACACGCCTATGCTGTGTCGCTACCCCCCAGGTCTCTACAAGGATAATCTTGGTAGTTCCATGTACTACTGGCCCCTACTTTCGTCGCGTTGGGATGTCATATGTTGGTGTTTTGGTTGTTGCTTTTCTCTTAGTTTGTAATTAATTCAGCCAATCGGTGTGCAGTTGTTGACTTCTATCGCGGAGGATGCGAAAGGAGGTCAATCCTATTTTGCTTCTTAGCTTGCCAGTTTCTGAAAAGGTGATGCTTTCATCGACGTAGGATGTCGAGTTCTTATAAATTCGTAAGTGGGTCAATTGGGACCGGACCGCCATATTTGCATATCATTATCTCATCCTCCGTGAAGGAGGATATCATATTGGGGATATATGGATTGTAATACATTATGGATCAGTACTGATTGTATGTGGTAGTGTTGTAACCCTATTTTGTTCAGGATCAGTTTGGTTAGAATTATAATGTTTACACATAGGCGTGTCTTTTAGTGGTGAAAAGTTATGCGGTTTGGCAAAGGCGAGTATGTGGCTAACCAGCCATTGTGCAATTTCGCTATTATTTCATTTTGAACGGCCGGTCTAAAAGGCTTTTTTAAGGGTCTTCCTGTGTCCAAATCCCTATCAAATTTGGTCATTACCGTTGCCCCGCCTATTAAATTGTCCTGTATTTGACCTACTCCAGAGATGTGTGCTCCGTTCTGACAGCATGCTGTCTTCGCTTCGCACATTTCCGGGTTTCATCAGGAGGGTGTCCCCAAGGGGGCCTCTACGAGGCAGCCTTCTGGGCACCCAGCTGATGACTTCTCGGTAGCTGCCCTACACGAGGTATGGTGGGATTCCCCGTCAAGGATCCCCATGTACCTGCAAGAGAAATTATGATTAGTGAGTATTGGAGTTAGGGTTAGGGTTAGGGCTAGGGTTAGGGTTAGGGTTACATAAGCCTAAGTTTAGACTTGTCTATCACCGATGTGTTGCGTCGGCGGAGCACTCATAAGTGCAAAGCAAATGAGCCGCAACCACAGCGCCCCGCTTCGGCTCAACCGGCTCTAGCCCAAGTCATGTAGGGTAGGGTCTGTAAGAGGTAGAAGCAGTGCTCATGTAACCACTGTATAATAATGTTTGGGTTTTGTGTTCCCCCCCGCACCCATGCAACCGGGGACCCAGGGCCACCGCCCCGGGAACGGCCAGTCCGCCCAAAGTGGGGGAATCATGTCCCCAGGGGCACCAGCCCGGGGCCCCCAGGTGCACGGGGAGGCAGAGATATGAGAATTGGGCCTATATCTATGGGTTGGGCAGCATAAGCAGCACTGTTAAATTCTTAGTAAAAATAATTCACCTGTTCGCGACGGCGCAGGCCAGAAGCACAACGCGGTCACGGTCTGATTGGGATAACCCCCACCTAGGTTGCAACCAGCCCATGCCCCAGCAAGCACGTGATCACGACCAGGCGCAATTTTTTGTTTAAATGATTTGTTTAGAGAGAAACTTATATGCTACTTCAGTTGATTCTCCCGACCCAGACACACAGATGAGACTGTCTGCCAAAATCGAGAGAACCAATGAGTATGAGTCATTTTCCGGCACACACAGCCATAGCGACCAGTGCGCCTGAACAGGAATATATAGGTTCACACATCCGCACACGCCAAACTACATACAAGCACTTTTGGCATATGCGGATGTTCAAACCTAATGCATTCAGGATGTCCTGAACACAGTTCTGGGCATCTACATGTAACTAAAGACTGGTTATGGAACAAGGCACAGGGAACCAGATTGCCTCCCGCAGTCAGTAACCTAACGTTAGCAGCATTGGTTGGCTCTCTGATCGAAACCTAGAAACCTTAGTCCCACGCCCAGCATAATTAGATTGAGAGATTCTTATTGCTTTATGATCTAATCTCCCCTCGAGTCCCTGGGGGCAAGGATATATGGTGTTATAGGTTTGGGGCCAGGTGGTTATTGGAGGCTGTGTCTGTAATAGAAAGAAACATGCAGTATTAATGATCGCTGCATGAAAGGATTCCAGCGCTGGAAGAGAAATAAACTTGGATTAGTATTACATGGTTACTCTTTTATACTGCAGCTGTCTATATTTTATCGAATAACTCGGTGTCTTTCAAAAATGTAATGATTGCCTCGACTATCTGAGGCATAATGTTGCGTGGGGGGTTAAGTAGATCTTGTTCATCAAAAGTGTTGTATCCCAATATAAACAGTGCAGCTTTTAATTCCTGTCTGGGTTCTATATTTCCTTCACAGTGAAAAAGGATATGTTTGATGTTATTTTGTTCATCTTTATCACATCTATTACATTTGATGTGGTTTTGATTAAATACACAGTGGGTACCCAGCCCACTGTGGTTCAGACGCAAACGCGTGTAAACCGCGTCATGCCTTCGTCTACCGCTGTAATGGGTAGAAGTATTTTTAACCTTAGGTTCTAGTCTATGATAGAAGCGACCTTTACTTTGTGGGTTGTCCCATAATTTTTGCCATTTTGTCATAATGGCCTGGTTAATTGCCGGGTATATTTCTGTTTTGGTCGGTAAGGTCTGATCGTTTTTACCGTTTGTCATTGCTGATTTGGCACTTGAGTCTGCCATTTCATTACCTGGGATATCTACATGGGAAGGAATCCATTCCAGGTAGATATTGTTGCCTTTGTCTTTGGCTGAGTCTAAGAGTAGTAGTATTTTGTTTATTTTATCTGGTCTTGTTTTTGATTGGCCAGATTGTAGGGCTTGTATTGAGCTGAGGGAGTCTGTAAGTATGACTGCCTCCGGGATGTTATTATCGATGATCCATTTAATGGCATGTTCTATTGCTATCAGTTCAATAGTAAATATAGACAGGCTCGGATTGGTTTTGAGTTCGATATTCACGTTTTCATCAGGGACCGAAACTGCTGCTCCTGCTGTTTGTTTTTCAGTATCTTTGCTGCCATCAGTATATATCTGTAATCTACCCCTATATTCCCTTTCTATATAGTTTATACTAGTTTGTTTCATAAATGTTATGTCATTTTCCCCTTTTTTCCCAATGATGTCCTTGATTGCACAGGAGGGGGGGGGGGGGTGTGTGCTTTAAGTCACACTTGTTTCTATAATGGGGTGGTTCGATATCCTTAGGTATGTTCAGCTCAGCTATGAGCTTCTGAACTGTAACGGAATATGGTCGGTATTGGTGTGCCTTTTTAGTAGTTTGGCACCCATGTTCCCCAATGAGGTCATTTACAGGCAGATTTTTACCCAAAGGCGAGGAACGTGCCCAATATTTTAGGATTAGTTCCTCTCTTCTTAAATGGAGTGGTTTTATGCCACATTCTACTTCGAGTGCATTAATCGGGGTGGATATAAATGCCCTTGTTGCAATGCGAAGGGCTTGGTTTTGTATTGTGTCGAGCTTTTTAAGTTGGGCTTGTGAGGCAGAGTTATAGGCTTGTGCGCCATAATCTAGTTTACTTAGGATGAGGGCTTTGTACAGGTTGATAAGGGTATTTTTATCGGCACCAAAAGTTGTGCCCGTGACCAAACGAAGAATGTTCAGGTCCTTCTTACATTTCTGGATGAGCTGTTTTATGTGCTCATCCCATCTAAGTGCTTTATCAAGGATCATCCCTAGAAAGTTTACATTGTCCACAAATTCAAGTTTTTTGCCAAAAAGTTTGAGATCGAATTTGGAGGTGTCGATATTTTTCTTACGTCTAAAAAGTATGGCTTTAGTTTTAGTGTTGGACACCTTAAACCCCCACGCCTCAGCCCAAAATTCGATCTTTTTGAGTGCTTTTTGAAGGGCATCTACGGCGCAACTGGGTGAATAATGTTTTCTCCATATTGCGCTATCGTCTGCAAATTGCGACAGCTGCAGTCTTTCTTCAGGGTCGAGATTCTCTTTTAGTGAAACCATGATTATATTGAAGAGGATGGGACTAATAACACTGCCCTGGGGACAGCCATTTTCTAAATTGTGCTGATTTGATGTTTCTTGTCCCACCCTTACTTGTATTTTTCGATTGTGGAGGAAATTGTGTATCCATTTGAGCATGTTTCCGTTTATGCCAAATTGTTTCAGTTTACAGATGGTTCCTGTTGACCACATGAGGTCAAAGGCTTTTTCCAGGTCTAGAAAGACGGCAGCTACTATCTTATTTTCCATAAAGGCCATATTTATTTCAGAGTCTAATCTGGTTAGTTGATCAGTGGTAGATCTGTTGGGTCTAAAACCGGATTGAGTGTCAGCCAGGTGCCCTTTGTTTTCCAAATGGGCCGTCAGTCGTTTAGCAATCATGGTTTCCATTGTTTTACATATACACGATGTAAGTGATATAGGTCTGTATGACCCTGGTTCCAGTTTATTTTTGTTTGGTTTCATAATAGGTATGATGGTGGCAAGTTTCCATTCAGGTGGGAGTTCTCCTCTTTGATAGGAGATATTCATAAGTTTCAATAGTTCCATTTTGGAGTTATCGGGTAGTTGTTTGAGCATTTCATAATGGATTGTGTCCGCTCCTGGTGTTGATTCCTTTTTGGATGATAGTGCAGTTCCCAGTTCAAAAAATGTGAAGGGTCGGTTTAAGTCCGAGTTATTTTCTGTTGCCTGAGGTTCCGGGATGTGACCAAGTCCCCTATCTTCCATAATTATTTTAATAGCTTGAAATTTGGGCATATGATTTGACGATTTCGACATATTGTCATAATGTTGTGCTAGAGCATTAGCTTTTTCTTTTTCATCGGTAATGATTGTTTTGTTTACCTCTAGACAGGTAATATGGTCTGTAGGTTTACCCCGGAAGCGGTTAATCATATTCCATACTGTTTTGGAGTTTGCCTTATGGTCTAGTTTAGATACAAAATCACGCCATGAATTGATCTGTTTGTCCCTTTTAATGTCTCTTGCTTCATTTTTTAACCTGTTATAATTTCGTTTTTGTTCTGGATTTTTATTTTTAAGGTATTTCTTTCTAGCTTGTTCACGTTTTTTGATAGCTATAGTAATTTCCTGATCCCACCAGGGCGGTCGGAGTGATTTTACTTTTGGTTTTGTTTTAGGGATAGTTTTTTGACAGATTTGTTGGAGGGATTCTACAAAGTCTGTTGCTATTTCCTGTGTTGGATTGTTTTCGTTTATTTTTAATGTTTCTGCGCACAGAATTTTGAACTTTTCCCAATCAGCTCTTTGTAAGATCCATTTTGGATTGTGGGCTGTCCCCAGTGCATTGAATTTTGAAAGAAATCGGAGGTAGATGGGGAGGTGATCGCTTCCACAAGTGTTGCCCAGGGTTTCCCAGATTGTACCTATGCTCAGGGCTGGAGTGGCTATTGACAGGTCAGGCGATGTAGTATATTCGGCCATCGTGGCTTCATCATTCTCATTGAGTATAATAAGGCAGTTATTTATGACAAGGTCAAGTAAAGTTTTTCCCCTTGTGTTTGATTTGGAGCTCCATAAGGAGTCATGGGCATTAAGGTCGCCTACAAGGATGAAATTTTTGGTAGGGATAAGGTCAAGGACCTTTTGATATTCATCAGCTGTGGACCCGCTTTCAGGAGGGTCATAGCAATTAAGAATGGTTATTTTGTCTTTTTCTAAATATATGGTGGTGGCACAGTATTCAAGGTTGGGTTGCTCAATTTTAAGGTCTAAGTTTGTGAAGGGTAAATCGTTTCTAATATATGTTAGGACTCCGCCTCCTCTGTCTATTCTATGTTTGAAGGAGGCGACTTTGTAATTGGGTATGTGGGGTATTTTATTTTTCAGCCACGTTTCTTGTAGGCAAAGTAGATGGGGCTTAAGTTTTTTATCTTCCAGTTGTGACCTCAGTTCGGAGATATTGCCCATGCTACGGATGTTCCATTGAACCAATTCAAGATCAGAAGCTGTTGTTACAGCCGCGTGTGTGAAGCCGTTGCTGTAGTCGTGGGGCAATGGCGGGGGTATTAGTGTCTACCGGAGGTCTCCTTTGATAGTAACGTATAAATGTTGTTACTATGGTACGTTGCCTTAGGGATGGAGTTATTTGGTCGTCTGGTTTTTTGCTGGGCAACCATTGTGTTGGCATTTGTATTTATAGGATCGGGCCTAACTTGGTTGGATGAGGCAGTTCCTGTATTTTGAGGAGCATACCTCGGCACATTTGGTTTAAAGGGAACTGGGGGCAGGTTATGGGTCTGTATGAGGGGGGGGGGGAGTGTTGTCCCTTTCATCCACATGCTTCTCTATGATGTTTGATACTACACTTTCTTTCTGCTTTTTACTCATATTGGATGTGTTTGTGTGTAAGATGTCTGTTAATATGTGTTTTAATTGTAGTAGTGTAATGGTTTTCGTCATGTCAGGTCCGGTTGTTGGTTGTTCGGCATTTTTAGTTTTATTTATTTTCGGAAAGTCCGTTTCTAAATTAAAAAGGGAGGGGGGTTTAATCATCATGAGGGGGGCTAGTTTTTTATCGGTCCTATGTGTTGTTGGATCTTTCCTTCTTTTTGACCATTCTATGTAGGTTATATTATTTTTCCTATCAATGTCATATTTCTGTTCCAGGAAGAAGGGGCAAGATTTGGATGCCGCTCCATGTTGACCGTAGCAATTGCTACGTTTCCTTAATCGCGATTCAGTTTTATGCGTGCACTGGTTGTAATTATGATTTCCAGCGCACAAAGGACACTTAACGGGGTTACCAGGACAGGTGTTTATACTATGCCCATGTTCCTGGCAATTATTGCATCTTAGATAGGTATTTCGCAGGGGTAAACTGGATAAGATTCTGTCCTAGTTAGAAGTAGTGTGGGGGCTTCCTGAACATTGAAGGTAATTTTGACCATGTCTGTTGGTTGTTTAAGTTTGTTTGAGATTCTGTAAAGGTCCTTTATGAGTTGGCCATTTTGGTTGAATGACCGCTGAAATTGGGCCAGGTTGGTGTTGAAGGGGATGTTTTTAATTATCCCCGTACTGGTTGGATTGTTCTTATTAACGGGGGCTGATTGCTGGGTAGGGGTCTTTGTAAACTTGGGATGGTGACCATGACCCGCTATTGGTTGCATGGCTGACTCCATGCCAATAATATGGAGGTTGGGATTATTGGGTACATGGTTAAAATTTCTTGCTTTGGGTAAGCTATGTTTTGAGATAGCAAAAGTGGGTCCCAATAGTCCCACTTTAGGATAGGTAGTTTTAATGTCTGACCCCATGTGTTTTTGGAATGCCTTTGTAATGGTCTCGGCCTCTTTTGATGACAGTGGTCTTTTTTCTTCTAATGAAATTGTGAAATAGTATTGCTCCTGGTTCTGAGTGAGGCTGGCGGTGGGTTTGGCGGTGGGTTTGGTATTTTGAGTTCTAGAAAAAATTTTATTATTTTTAGTTCTAGAATTGAGGTCCTCTATGCAGGTCTGGATGAGCTCTACGAATGATCTTTCATTTTCATTTGACACTTCGTTTACTTCTTTTTCAAGTGGAGATATTGGGCTTGCCGGCTTGTTATTGACCCTTTTAGCAGGGGTCGACGCTTTGGGGGAGTTAGAATCATTGAGGTTTCTTTTTCTCTTGGGTACAGCTACGTTGTCCCAGTCCATGTCCGTGTCTTCATTAGCATGGTCTTTGTTGTTTGCGAGAGTGATGAAAAGTTCAGTTCGGTTTACTATTTTTGCCTTGGGTCTTTTGGGGGTGGCTTGATAGCGCTGAGATGAGTCCTGTTTCAACGGGGTACCTTGCTGAACGTGAAGCCGAGCTGGTGTTAGGATGGCTCTCTTAGGGGCTGGTGTGGTATCAACGGGTGTGGGGACGGGCTTAATGGGTGTACCGGCAATTTTTGATAAGTCCGGTACTGTCCCGGGTTTTATCACGTTTGGGTTCTCCGGGCTCTCCGGGCTCTCCGATGTCAGGTCGACCACTGATGGGGCCGGTGAGGGCTCGACGATTGCAGACACCGCTGTTGTTGGAGCACCGGCGGTACTTGAAGGGTTCGGTACAGTCCCGGGATTTGTTAAGGTTGGGCTCATTGGGCTTACCGGGCTCTTGGGTTTGGGGGGGCCATGTGTCCACTTCTAAGTTAGGGTACATTATTTCTGCAGGTTCTTTCCCCGGGGAGCTTAGGATGCAAAAAAATGTCAGGTCCAAATCCTTAGTTGGACTGGTGTCGTTGGTGTGGTCACTGATCAGACCCTCATGTCCTTGCCCAGGGATGGGATAGGAATCGGAGATGATTTTCTCCGAAGGCTGGTAGTTATCCTTAAGACTCCCAGACGTGTTGATGGGGCTGTTGTCTTGCCCAGGTGTGGGATAAGTGTCTGGGAATGAGTCCTCCTTAGCGGGGGGATCCGGCGTGGTTTGACTCCCTGTTGAAGTGGTGCTGGATCTGGTGCTGGATAAATCACTTGTGTCAGAGGTGGGGGTTGTATCCAGCACATCATATTGTGTAGCGCAAGACACTTTAGTTGCCATTGTACTAGTGAGTTGAGTTGTGAATATGGTTAGACAAAGAGACAAAAGGACAAAGGAATGTATTGGAAAAACGCAAGATTAACAATAAGGCAGGAAAATAGCAGTAGTTTCTTACTTTTATATCTTGTGTAGTTCGTTTAAACTTGTTGTGGGTGTCTGTTGTCTTTCTCCGTGAGTCTGATGACCTAAAGAGAATAAATACGTACAAGGTTAATCGCAGCGATCTTTCACCAATGGCGTCTAGAGCTGGAATCCCTGTATTCCTATCCTACAACTATCGCTATATCTACCTATCTAGTGTGGTTGTATGTTGGTTTAGTTTCGCGTGGGTGGTTGTGTGTGTTAAAAGCCTTCCTTCAGGTCGCGCTAAGTCATGCCCTAGTTAATTAGTTAATTGCCCTTGTCTGTATTGATATGTGGCCATCTTGGCCGTCTGTCTTTATTACGGTCATGGCGCAATTTGCTGTTTTTGGTGATTTTTATGTTATGCGACAAGGGCAGTACGGAGGGCTGTATGATATACCGGGTGAGATGCGGTTTTCAGTCGTGGTGGTATGCAGAAGGCCCTTTTGAGGGCCCCCAGGTCATTCCGTTTGGGTAACCTTATAATGTACATCCTTTATTCGAAAGCGAAAGTTGCGAAAAAATAAAGAAAAAGATGTGATAAGGCGTCTTGTTTCTTATTTCTGCCCCACTTTTCTGTATGCGTTCCTGAAGGAGAGGCTTTGTTTGCTTGTGTGCTGTTGTGCCGTTCTCCTTTGGGTTGTGTGGCTCTCGATCAGCCAGGGTTTTGACGCAACGCTGCTCAGTGCCAAAGTCCTAAGACCGCAAACCCCAGCGTTACATCTCGTCCTGATTTCCCGTTTGCCTCACCCCCTCAGGAGGGGCTGGGCGACGGATTTTCCTTGTGGTGGGTCCATGCCCAGTCCCGGCGTGCTTTCGTGTGGTCCTCTTTCGGGCTGTGTGGCTCCCGATCAGCTAGGGCTTTGGTGCAGCGTTCATAAGTGCAAAGCCAGTGGGCCGCAACCACAACGCTACACCTTGTCTTAACTTCTCGCTTGGCACACCCCCTCTGGAGAGTGGGTCGGGGCCATGGATTTTCCTTGTGGTGAGTCCATGCCCCGTTCTGCTATGGTCTTCTCACAGTAATCCAGGGATCGCTGTCACCGATAGGCACTCCTTAGTGCAAAGCCGAGGCCGCAATCACAGCGCCTATTGTTGACTTTGTTCCCCTTTTCGCTGTGAGACGGCCGCCCTTTGATCACTACGGCCCTTTTTGGTTGGTAGCGTCTAAGGTGCGGTTCGAATATTTATTTTTACTGTTCTGAACTCGGGTCTCTAGAGATTTTGGTTTAAAGTATGTATTCTCGTACGGGGTGTGTTTTACGGTACAATGCGATTAATTTTAATCTGCGCCCTTAGTTTTCCCCTATATTTTGTCCAGGTAGTTTGTTTTCTCAAAGAATTTGAAGACCGCGTCCCTCATTTCCTGTGAATTTAGATTGAGCAGAGAAACCGCGTTTATCTCCCCTTGGTATCCTAATGTTGTCAGTTCTCCCTTTAGTTCCCTTCTGGCGGGGCCGTGTGCGGGGCACTCTGCGAGGTAGTGTTGAACACACTCCACCCCGCCACAGTGCCCGCATAATGGATCGGCCTCGCTATAGAAGATGTTGTGTGCATTTAGTCCGTTGACCCCGAGTCTTAGTCGTGTATATATGCGATCGAGCTTTCGGCTGTCGCTATATTGTACCAATTTCGGGGTCAAGGACTGACAGATCGAGTGCCTAAAGCCTTGTTGTCCCTGCCATATGCGCGCCCATTCCTTTTTGATGCTGGCCTTAATGATTGCGTATACTTCTTGTGGGGTGGGGAGGTAGTCAAGTGCCTTTCCCCGGGTCAGAGCTTCTTTGGCCAGTGTGTCTGCGCGCTCATTCCCCTGCACGTTGCAGTGGGAGGGGATCCAATCTATGTTCAGGGTGATACCTTGTTTTAGAATTTTGTGTATTAGGATATGAATGTCCTGCAGTATATCTGGTCTTGTAGTGCTATTCCAGAGTTTATGCTTTGTATTGAGCTTAATGAGTCTGTTAGTATAACAACACTATCGGGTTTTTTTTCCTGTATCCATTCCAAAGCTTTTTGTATGGCTATAAGTTCTGCAGTGTAGACTGTGAGGTGCTGGTTAAGTTTGAATTTTTGGTCGAAGTTTAATTCTGGTATTGTGAAAGCACACCCCGTTTCTTTTTTGTCAGCATCTTTGCTTCCATCAGTGAAAATTTTAAGCGCTTGCTTATAGTTTTCACTGATGTGTGATTCTGCGATCTCATTGCATTTTTTCTGTGATGTTTCATTTTTCTTTATGACACCCGTTAGTGTTGTTTTTGCGCATAGGCTTCTTAAGTTAAAAACTTCCGGATATGTTTGTTCCGCTGTTTTGACCTGCTCGAGGTCATGGTTTTTAATTAGGTCCTGGACTTTGATAATATAGGGGATCTTTCCTCTTAACCTATCTCTTTTAACATGATTGGGCGTGGTGGCGATCATTTCGTTTATGGGGAGACTTTCCCTAAGGCTGCTTGAGCGGGCCCAGTACTTGAGTTGCAGTTTATCCCTCCGCAGGTGCAGGGGCATGACGCTGCATTCAATCTCCAGGTCCAGGTTCCGCGTTCCCCTGTATGGCCCAGTAGCGATTCGAAGGGCCGTGGCCTGTATGCTATCTAGATTTTTCAGGTGTGAGGGCGCCGCAGACGCGTATGCTTGGCAGCCATAATCAATTTGCTTCTTATGAGTGCTGTGTACATTTTGATCAGGGTTTTCTTGTCTGCTCCAAAGTTTGCCCCCGAGACCGCCCTTAGCACATTTAGGTCCCGCTGGGACCTGGACACCAGGTTTTCAATGTGCAGTCTCCATGTTAGATTGCTGTCAAAGTACATGCCCAGGAATTTGGCATGACCGGCGTACTTTATTTCCTGCCCGTCATACGTCAGCCTGGGCATGCCCTTTGTATCTTCGAAATTTCTATTGTAAACTACCACTGTTGTTTTTTCAGTTGACAATTTGAAGCCCCAATTTGTGGCCCAATCATGTATGGCATTTAACGCTTTTTGTAATGCAGGAATGGCACTTTTCGGTTTTTTCGCGGTTTTCCATACTAAGCCGTCATCTGCGAACATGGATATTTCCAGCGGTAATGCATTAAGTGTTTCCTGCAGTGTTTTCATTAATAGGTTGAAAAGGATAGGAGATAGCACCGACCCCTGGGGGGAACCATTCTCGCATTCATAAAAACCGGACACCTCGCTTCCTATTTTTACGTACATTTTTTTATCAGTCAAAAAGTCTCTGATCCAGGTTAACATTTTTCCTTGAATTCCGAATTTGTTTAGTTTTAGGAGGACCCCCCCTAGTCCATAGTAGGTCGAAAGCTTTTTCTAAATCCAAAAATATCGCTACCAGTGAGTGTTTCATTAGTTTTGCCTTTCGGATGGCGGATTCCAGTCTGGTGATTTAATCAATGGTAGATCTATGTTTTCTAAAACCTGATTGTTCATTTGCTAAGAGGTTGTTTTTCTCAATGTGTGCTGTTAATCTAGATGCTACCATGGTTTCCATGATTTTACATATGGTTGATGTGAGTGAAATCGGCCTATACGATTTCAGCTCGTGGGGGTCCTTGTCTGGTTTTAATATTGGGACGATGGTGCTCTCTTTCCATTGTGTAGGGAGGGTCCCCTCGTCCCAAGATTTATTTATTAGTGCGAGAAGTTGATTTTTTCCCTTTTCTGGTAGATTTTTAACATGTCGTAGTGAACGGTGTCTGCCCCGGGGGCGGTGCTCTTTTTCTTATTAAGCGCGCTCTGTAGCTCCCTATGGGAGAAGTTCGCATTGTATGCACGGCACTGGCCAGCGCGATCGGCGTCTTTAACGGCCTGCTCAATTATTGGGTCCTGCGTTTCCCTAATGCGCCTAAAATTTGGGTCTAAATTTTCGTTACTGCAGACTTTCCGGTAGTGTTGTGCTAAGATTTCTGCTTTTTCATTGTTTTCGTGATATCTTGCGTTTCCTTGTTTTAAAACTTCTACCGGTTTTAGTGGTTTTCCATTAAATCTTTTTATTGTGTCCCAAATTTTCTTAGAGTTTGTTTTATATGTGAGAGTAGACACAAAATCCCTCCAGGCTTGTTGTTTAGTTTGTGTTAAAAGGTATTTTGTTTCCTCCCTTACGCGTCTATATTCTTCTAAAAGTGCGGCTGTTTTGTTTTTCCTGTATTTAATAGTATATTTTATTTTTCTTTTTGACTGCCTCGCTACAATTTTCATCCCACCATGGCAGGGTGTTTTTATGCTTATTTTTTGGTTGCGTTTTTGGTATTGATTTTTCACATGCCGCCATTATTTCCGAAACAAAATCCTCATTGCTTTTATCGATATTTGTGCCTTCGAGGGATATGTTAATGTGTTTAAGTTGCTGCCTAAAGAGGTCCATGTCTGCTTTGTCTAATTTCCAACGTCGGGCAGGCCGCTGCGTTACGCATTTGTGAGTGACGTTGAGCGACGTCAGGATGGGGAAGTGGTCGCTTCCCATCGTGTCGTCTCCCACGTGCCACTCACTAGATCGGCATAGTGATGCGCTGACCAGTGTTAAGTCTATGGCGCTCGTGCTTCCGCGCTCGACGTTGAGTCGTGTGCCACACCCCGTGTTTAAGATTACGTAATCTGTGCTATTTATGAACTCGACCAGTTCTAGGCCTCGCCGTTTGTCGTATGTGGGGTTGTGGTTTGTCTCCCATAGTTCATGTCTGGCATTGAAGTCCCCACAAGAAGACTGATTTTTTCCCCACTTTTTTATAAATTTCATCATAATCGTCAGACGTTACATTTGTTTGGGGTGGTGCATAAAAGTTAACGATGTCTATGTTTTCATTTTGTCCAAAAATTCTGACGATCACCACCTCTATTTCTTTTTTTGTGTGTCTAAATTTGATTTCTTCCGAATCTAGTCCTGATTTGATAAAGGTGGCTAGTCCTCCCCCATGTTTCCCCTTTTCCCTACTGAAACTGACCGGGGTTTTATATCCTGGAAGTTTTGTTGGTTTACTATCTTTTTTTGAGAAAGTTTCTTGAATAGCTATTACCTCCGGTGTGTAGCCTAAAGTTTCTAGATAATGGCCTAAGGCCCCGAGTTTTGTTCCGTTCTCCTTGCCAGACAGACTACGGGCGTTCCACTGTAACACGCGGATTTTAGCAGTGGTGCTGGGATCCATAATTAGGCAGTAAATGGGAAGATGGCTTGACTTGATAGATTTTGTAAGGTAACCGGGCGCTAAAAGCACATAGGGGCTACCCCCATCTCGCTAAATGGGATTAGTTTATGAACTGCTCTTCCCAGGGCCTCCAATGTGCTGGCACTTGTCAATTCGACAGGTGTCAGCTGACCAATGGGAATATACTGAACTCTTAATCGGAGGAAGGCACAAATCGCACCCAAGGTACAGCGTTTGTCCTAAGAAACACAGTTCTATAGCGATTTTAGAATTTTGAGTGCAGGAATCAGACCAAAGACGGGCTCTAGTATGTGATGACGTGATGCCAATTTCGACTGCCAAATGTGTCAGAGCACAGCCCTGTTTTCAAATGTCTGGCCGAGGAAAAAAGCTAACATACATTATCAGTTCTGGCTTCCATTATTCTCTGCCTCCACCCCTGACATGGCAAAGAAAACGCCTTCGGTCACGATGCTTGTTAAAGGGTGATAACGCATGATTTTTTGAATTTTGAACAGGCATCTAAAGTGAGCCAGGATGGGTGACTAATAGACCAGCCAATTCCGGCTATTGCAAAAAGTCCTAGTACCCGTGCTTTCATCACGGAGACCTGCCTATGCAAGTGGGGTTCAAAATTGGACAGGTGTGTCTTCGTGATGTGTTTGGAGGTATGTGCTTGTTTGGGAAAGGCAGTGATGAGGCTAATCAGCCGTTTTGCAATCCCGCTAATTTTTATTTTTGAATGGTCTTCCAAAAGGCATTTTTAAGGGACTTCCTATTTCCAAATACCTAGCAAATGGTTGATATTGCCGTTGCCCCGCCTATAAAGATATTTAGCGTGTGACCTGTCCCCGTTTGTATGCTCGGTTCTGGCAGTATTTATGCCTTCGCTTTGCCTACTTCAGGGGACTTCATTCTGTTGGTACCTAGGGGGAGCCCAGTACGGGCTTTCTCCCAGGTGCCCTCAGGATGTTGTCCTGACGGGCTCCGTCGAGCCTCCTCTCGTTCCTGAAATAGAAAAGTCGGATTAGTGCTTTGGGACCCCATGTGTGCGCTCGGATCAGTGTAGTTGTGTTCAGTTTCTTGTCCCCCGGGGTCCCACCTGTACCTGTAATACAAACAAAAGTCATTAGTGCATATTGTGCTTGTGCTAATATGACCCCGCCATCCGTCACATATTTTGGCTTCCCATTCTGTGCACAGGGCGGGCCGGGCTTGTGAGGTGGGGTCCCCCCACAAAGGCACGGTCCGGCTCTTAGGGTAACTTGTTCAAAACCAAGTTAACGGGTGGCGCGGTTATTGTGAAGAATTACCTTCCAATGGGGGCTGCCTGTCCTGCCGCGGCATGTTTCATCATCGGAACACTCATAAGTGCAAAGCACATGAGCCGCAACCACAGTGTCCCGAATCGGCTTGTCGCCGCAGGTTCAAGCATGTCCGTGGGAGTTTTCGGGCTATGGGATTTTCTTATGATGCACCCTTGCCCGTGGTCTGTTATGATGTTGAAGGTATGGGAGGGTCATTGGTTTGTCCTTTGACGGGGGGTAGCCTCGGCGGGGCACCCATAAGTGCAAAGCAAATGAGCCGCAACCACAGTGTCTCGCTTTGACGCCCCCGTCTCAGGTCCAAGTGCAGATTGACGGTAGGTGATGGTTGCCTAAGCGCGGTGTGTGGGTAACAAAAGCGGTTTTTCTTATATTACTTCCCAGTAATTTGTGTCTTTAAGGAATTTCTTAACCACCTCGGCTATGGCCGAGCAGTGTTTTTCGGGGGGAGCGAGGAGATCTTGTAGGTGTACCGATTCATATCCTAATTTGAACATTTCAGATTTTATCTCTTCTCGTGCATGGGCGTTTGTTACACATTCAAACAAGATGTGTTGTGTTGTTTCTAGTTCATAGTTATCGCATTTTCTGCATAGACCCGTTGTGTTTCCTAGCTGAGTTAGGTTGGCATTTAGGCCGTTATGGTTAAATCTCAAACGGGAAATTACCACGTCTAATTTTCTGTTGTTGCTAAATTGGTGGGCAGATTTACCTACTGTGGGCTGGAGGAGTTGGTAATGCCTCCCGGTGTTGGTTGGGTTTCTATCCCATAGAGCTTGCCATTTTCTCGTTATGGCGGTGTCTATGATTGTATAGATCTCCCGTTTTGAAGGGAGAGTATAATCTTTAATACCTATATCTAGTGCTAATCTGGCTGTTTCGTCGGCCGCCTCATTACCGGGGATGCCGACGTGGGATGGGATCCAGTCGATTTCAATGTCTTGCCCTTCTCTTTTTGCCTCATCTAGTTTAGACAGGATTGAGTCAATTTGGTCAGGTCGTGTTTTGGATTTTCCTGACTGTAGGGCCTGGATAGCGCTAAGGCTGTCCGTGAGTACTGTGGCTTTGGGTGTCTTAACTGTGATGGCCCAGGAGATGGCCCAGTGAATGGCAATCAGTTCAGTTGTGAATACTGAGAGGTGTTGGTTTGTTTTAATCGGTACGTGAAGATTTCTCTCTGGGACAACGAATGCGGCGCCGGTTTTTCCTGTTGTGGGGTCCTTACTGCCATCTGTGTAGATTAGAGTTTTCCCAGCATGGCTGGTGCGAACATAAGAGAGGCTTTTGTTTTTCATGTATTCATTTGTATTTTCTTCTTTCCTCCCCAGGACCTGATGGAGGTAACAGGAGGGTGTGTTGTGTTTGAGATCCCATTTGGATCTGTACTTGGGTGCCTGGATCTTATCGGGTATGTTGTGCTCTTTCAGGAGGGCACGGACTTTCTTACAATATGGGTTGTAGTTCTTGGCTCTCCTACATGAATAGCAACCATGATCTGTTAATAGATCATTCACTGGGAGGGATTTGCCAAGTGGGGAGGATCTAGCCCAGTATTTTAGTATGAGTTCTTCCCTTCGTAGATGTAGTGGTTTAAGTCCACATTCTACCTCTAGTGCGTTGATTGGGGTAGATCGGTATGCTCTTGTTGCTATCCTGAGGGTGTGGTTTTGAATGATATTCAGAGTTTTAAGGATATTCTCTGACGCGGAGTTGTAAGCCTGGGCTCCATAGTCTAGCTTACTAAGAATAAGGGCTTTGTATAGAATCAGGAGTGTCTTTTTATCAGCTCCAAAGGTGGTACCTGACACTACTCGTAGTAGGTTCAGGTCTTTTTCACATCTTTCTTTGAGATCTTTAATGTGATCTCTCCAAGTCAGATGTTTGTCGAGGATCATGCCCAGAAATTTGATGTTCTGGGCCCATTCTATTTCCCTACCAAAGAGGTATAGTTTGTTTTGAGTGGTCTTCAGATTTCGTCGTTTGCTGAATATGATTGCTTTAGTCTTTAGGTTTGATACTTTGAATCCCCATCTTAGTGCCCAGGTTTCGATTTCTCTTAGAACTGATTGTAGGTCTTTGACCGCCAGTTCTAGAGTAGAGCGTTTCCCCCACACCGCGCTATCATCGGCAAACTGTGACAGGCCTATATTATTATGTGGTTTCAGGGCCTCGTGAAGGGTGTTAACAATTACGTTAAAGAGTATGGGACTTAGTACTGAGCCTTGGGGGCAGCCGTTTTCCAGGATTAGTTCCTCTGAGGTATTGTCCCCAACTCGGGTTTGAATTTTTCTATCCTTGAGAAAGCTATGGATCCACTTTAGCATGTTTCCGCTTATTCCGTATTCCTTTAGTTTGGTTATGGTGCCGGTTGACCACATGAGGTCAAAGGCCTTTTCAAGATCGAGGGCTACCGCTACTAGGATTTTGTGTTCCATGAAAGCCATGTTTATTTCTGATTCCAGTCGGACAAGTTGATCAGTTGTGGATCTGTTAGGTCTGAAGCCTGATTGGTTGTCTGAGATGATATCATTATCTTCTAGATAGTTGGAGAGGCGTTTGGCGATCATGGTTTCCATAGTTTTACATGTGCATGAGGTGAGGGAGATGGGTCGATATGATTGTGGATCCAGCTTATCCTTGAGTGGTTTTTTTATTGGGGTTGTTGTGGCTAGTTTCCATTGTGTGGGGACTTCTCCTCTACGCCAGGAAGTGTTAATGAGGTCTAAGAGTTTTTGTTTGCTATCTGGTGGGAGCTGTTTCAGCATTTCATAATGAATTTTGTCCGCTCCTGGAGCTGTGCTGCGTTTACTCTGCAGAGCCTCATTAAGTTCAAATAGGGTGAAGTCGCAGTTCAGGTTACTGCTTCTTCGGTCATCGTTGAAGAGGTCAGGGAGAGATTGGTTGAAGGTTCTCTCCTCGGTCTCTTTTATTGTTTGGAAGGCAGGATCTTGGTTGGAGGTTTTCGACATATTATGGTAGTGGTTGGCAAGGGCGTCTGCTTTCTCTCTATCATTAGTTATGGTCTGGCCGTTAATTTTGAGACAGTTTATCTTTTCAGTAGGTTTACCCCTAAATTTATTAAAAGTAGACCACATTTTCTTACTAGTGGTCTTATGGTTAAGTTTGTTGACTATTTCTTGCCACCCTTGTTTTTGTGCTATTTGTAGGGTGGTCCTAGCGTGTGCCTTAGTTTTATTGTAGTTATTCTTAAGCTCGGAAGTTCTATTTTTCAAGTATTTCTTCCTCGCTTGCTCGCGTTGATTTATGGCTTTCCTACAATCTTGATTCCACCAGGGTGGGAGTAGTTTTTTATGTTTAACTGAGGTCGTTGGAATTGTACTGTCACAGATCTCTTTTAGGGTGGACGTAAACTGGTTGGCAATTTCGTCTATGTTTTGGTTGTCACTAATTTCTAATTTTTGTGAGCAGAGATTTTTAAAGAGATCCCAGTCGGCCTTGTTTAGGTTCCATTTTTGGGAAACGGCTGCTCCCGTGGTGTTGTATTTGGCATTATATTTGGACAAAATGGGGAGATGGTCACTACCACAGGAATTGTCAAGGGTATACCATTCTGAGCGGGCTGAGAGATTTGGGGTGGCTATGGTGATGTCAGGTGAAGATTCAGTTTCTGCCATGGTTGGTGCCCCATCATTGAGGATGGTAGCCCCGTATTCAAGTAATAACTCTGATAGTGCCTTCCCCCTTGGGTTCTGCTTTGGGCTCCATAGCGTGTCATGGGCGTTAAAGTCACCTACAAGTATGTAGCTTTGGTGCGGGATATGGTCGAAAAGTTTTCTTAGTCTATCTAGTTCTTTTGTTGCGTTTTTATTGCTGGGCGGGTCGTAACAGTTTATCAAGGCTACTTTACAGTTTTTCAGATGGATGGTGACAGCGCACGATTCAAAAGTGGGGTCATTGATATTTAGGTCTAGCTTTTCGAATGGGATGTTATCTTTCATATAAATGGCTACGCCACCTCCTCCTTTTTCCTGTCTGTTGGAGATGGCGGCAAGTTTGAATGTCGGTATCGTAGGGGTTCTTTTATTATCTTTGAACCAGGTTTCTTGTAGGCATATAGCGTGGGGGGATATTGTTTTTTCATCTAGAAAGGCTCTAAGTTGATGTAAATTGACAGCGCTACGGGAGTTCCACTGCAGAACGTCAAGTCGGGAGGCTGGTGGAGGGGGTGGTTTTGCAGTGGAGTCCGCCATTATATATCCTTATAGTGTCGGGTGGGTGGGGGTCGGAATGTCTATGGGCTTGGGGTCGGGTTTGTTGGGTTGGGTGTTGAGGTATCCATGGGAGTTGGGTTGTCTGCTCTTAGTGCTGCTATACGCCTGTTGGTGGCATTTGTATGGCAGTGCGTTTTTTGTCTAGCCGGGGTGTCTGTTATGTTTGTACTCAGGTGTGGGTTTATGTGGGTGTGGGTTCTGACGATATTTCCCACTGCTTTCGCTTTGTCTTTTGGGGCTAGGGTCAATTTATCCAATTTCATCACCTCAACGAGGATGGTGATGAGTTGTTCTGTTGTAACATACGTTTGGTTATGGCTGGGTGTATGGCTAGGGTTAGGATTAGGGTTAGGTATGGGATAGTTTGGTACTGATGGGCTGGCTATGGGCCGTGTCTGCATCTGGGTTATAGTGGGAGGTGTTTGGGTGGGGTTATGAGTGGGGGCATCGTCTAATGGGTGTGCAACATGAACGACGGACTCCTGTATACGCCTAATGTTCCATTCCTCCCTGGTTATTCTGTTAAGGGTATCTACCTTCCTTTTGTATGTGAGGAAGGTAGGGCACTGGGGGTGAGCTGCACCGTGTGGCCCCCCGCAGTTTGGGCATTTCCTGTATCTATAGTTGACCTGGCATTGGTGATGGGAGTGCCACATGCTACAGTGGGGGCAGACTTCTATTTTGTTTGGGCACTTCCCCGCGGAATGACCATGAGACTGGCAGGAGTTGCACCGTATGTACGGTACCCTGCACGGTTGGATTAAGTAGGTCCTATCAGCTGTTTTAATAATGCTGGGCGCGACCTTTTCTTGAAAGGTCACTTTCACTACCCTGGTTGGTTTTTTATTTCTTGTGAGCACACGTTTTGTTTTTATTATGTTGTGCCCACTTGTGTTGAGTTTGACCTTCAGCTTTTGTAGGTCAGTGGCTATGGGGACATTTTCGATGACGCCTGTGCTTTTGAGAATGCCAGTGCCGGTATTGGAGTTTATTGGAGGGTCGGGTCTTTGGGTCTTTGGACCCCTTTTTCTGCCAACTGGGGGGCTGCTTGACAGCTGAGCTTTTGGTTCGAAGGACAGCCTGTGGTTGGCTGTGTAATGTTTTGCTTTATGGCTGGCCTGGCTTGTTATTTTGAAGGTGATCCCGGGGTTACCTTCTGGTCCAAGGGTGTATTTGATATTGTCGTATTTAAGAAAGGCTGTGAAGTCCCTGATAGTTTCTTTCCTTTCTGACTTTGAGATGGGTCCCCCGACCTTTGTAATGGTGACGTAGGTGAGGGATGGGGATAGTGGTGGGGATCGGGGTGGGCTTGGGGAGGGTGTAGTGTTTGGGCTTCCATTGGATCCATGGCAGCTCATGTTGTTGACTGCCATATTGACTACATTCTGCACGGAGCGATCAAAGGAATCGTCCCCTTCATTGGGGTTGATGGGGGAGATGCCTACGTTGGCTCGTTTGGGCTGGTCGTCTGGGGAGAGGGGGGATCTGTCGACCTGTTTCCTCTTTTTAAGAGTTAAAGGGGTGGCCGGGTTTTGAATTGAATTGGAATGGGAAGATGGTTGTTGTTGTTTTTCAGTTTCCCCGTGTCGCGGGTCGTCAGCTGGTGGGGTCCCAGGGAACGAATCCATGCTGGCACTACACCGTAGCCGTTCGGTGGTACCCCCATTCCCCGTTGCCGGTGAACAGGGAGACCATCGCTCGGCTCCAGCCCCGTCCGTCTCATGTTTGTCGTCTCACGTCTCAGGTGTCTCCGAGCCCACGGGCATCCCCTTACCCTGTAGCCAATCGCCGAGCTCCGTCCTGAGAGGTTTGTGAAACGGTGCCGTGACCTTTCCAGGTCTCGGTGGGGCTTATATTTTGTCTTCCCCTTTGCTTCAGGAGTGCATGTGTCCTGTCGCTAAAGGGCATCTTTATTGATTGGAGTTTCTGGGCTAGGCGTGCTTCATTTTTTAAGGGCTGTGGATGTGTTGCACAGTTCCAATGTGAGCCTTTGTTTTGGTGCAACACAGTTTAGTTGTAGTAATTTGGAACTCCATTCTAAATGTTTGGCTACGTGATTGCCTGCGTTTAAGTTATAGCAGTGCTGTGCCTTGGGTTTTTGCGGTTTGCCGCAAAGGGGGGTGGGTTGTTTTGTGTAGCAGGGTAGGCTCCGAGTTTGACCTTATCATAAAGGGGGATCGTTTAGCAGTTAATTTTGTTTGAAAGTTTCATTGCAATTTGGAAGACGTTTCTAAAGATTGCTATACACGTTTCCATGCTACGTGTTATGCACCTTATATCCAATCAGGGGATTCGGGACAAAGTTTTTAGCCATTTTGTGGTGCTTATTTGCACAACAAAATTGTAGAGTCCATCCATTTCTTTCTTCTAGCTTGTAGCTTCAGCCGCATCTACACCCTCACGCCAGCACCATGTCTATTGATGTCGTCTACGCTTTTTGTATCAATTTTGATATTGGTATTTTGTTTTTTTTATTTTTTTGTTTGATTTTTGCATATTTTTGTAACGTATGTACATTTTTACATTATTTGGTCTGTGCCCCCAGCTTATTGAGTATATATGTGGGCGGATGTGCTCGCCCCGCCACGGACCTGTCATGTTTGTTTTTCTTGTGCTTTAAAGATGGTGTTGTCCGTTTTGGGGCAAGCCCACCCGCTCTCTATTGCTGGGTAGGACAGTTTTTGTACCTGCAAGGTTGTGCTTGTAGATTATATTTTGTGATTTTGTTTATTCTGTACATACAACATATAGTATAGTATGATGGCCTCCGCCGTCTCGGGCCCAAGTTTGTGTTTATTTTAGTTAGTGGGTGACCTCTATCGCGGAGGATGTGGAAGTAGGTCAATCCCCTTTCTGCATTTTTTTGTTAAAGTTAGGAAAATGTGGTGCCCCTAGCTAGGCCTCCTCCACGTAGGATGTCATATTCTGTGGGGCCGTAAGTGGGTCATTCTGAGTCGCCATGTTTACATGTCATTATCGCAACCTACGTGAAGGAAGGCACCGTAGGAGGAATTGTATTCCTACCTAGTCGTTTGAGGGCCCGAGATATCGTGTGCCGATCTCGTTAGCAATGTAGTTAGTACAAATTCATATAATCATGTAGGTCGCATACAAGCGTCCGCCTGCGCATGTGCGCAGTCGAGCACTCCTATGCGATCTTGTTTTTATGTGTCATATTTACAGTTAACAATGTTTGAAATCGCTTTTTGGGAGAAAACTCTTCTTCTTCTTCTTCTATCTCCAGGTTTTTGATCTCTCTTTTCCTATACTATCCTCTCTACGGGATTCCTACTCTACAAATATTCTACAACTATCGCTATATCTACCTAATTGAGCATTGCGTGGGTGGATGTGTGTTGTTTTAGTTTTGCGTGGGTGGTTGTGTGTTGATGCCCTCCTTCAGGGTCGCGCTTAGTCATGCCCTAGTTAGTTAGTTAATTTCCCTTATCTGTATAAATATTTGGCCGTCTTGACCGTCCGTTTTAATTACGGTCATGGCGCGATTTGCTGTCTTTGATGATACTTATGTTAAACGACAAGGGTAGTACCGAGGGCTGTTTGATGTACCAGGCGAGGTTCGGTTTTTCGGCCGTGGTGGTATGCGCGTGGCGAGCTATGATGTTGACTTGTGGGACAGCGGTTCATATTTTCCGAGGGCAAAATTGGGACAGCGATGGTCGTCTCCACAGGCACTATTATAGGGACCGTATTCATTTGTCAAGGGAGGGACAGAAGCAATACCATGTGTGCTTAGAAAGGGCCTTCCTGCGATTTTTCTGCTAGTCGGGTGTTCATAAAATGTCCTTTTGTGGGCCCCCAGATCATTCCGTTTGGGTAACCTTATAATGTACATCCTTTGTTCGAAAGCGAAATTTGCGAAAAAAAAAAGAAGAAAAAAAAGAGAAAAACAAAGAGATGTGATAAGGCCTATTGTTTCTTATTTCTGTCCCACTCATCTATGTGCATTCCTGAAGGAGAGCCTTTTTGTTTGCTAGTGTGTTTGTGTGCCGTTCTCCTTTGGGTTGTGTGGTTCTCGATCAGCCAGGATTTTGACGCAACGCTGCTCAGTGCCAAAGTCCTAAGACCGCAAACCCCAGCGTTACATCTTGTCCTGATTTCCCGTTTGCCTCACCCCCTCCGGACAGGCCGGGCGATGGATTTTCCTTGTGGTGGATCCATGCCCAGTCCCGGCGTGTTCTCGTGTGATCCCTTGGGCAGTGTGGCTCCCGATCAGCTAGGATTTTGGTGCAGCGCTCATAAGTGCAAAGCCAGTGGGCCGCAACCACAACGCTACATCTCGTCTTAGCCTCTCGCTTGCCATACCCCTGTGGAGGGTGGGTCGGGGCCATGGATTTTCCTTGTGGTAGGTCCATGCCCCGTTCTGTTATGGTCTTCTCACAGTGATCCAGGGATCGCTGTCACCGTTAGGCACTCCTTAGTGCAAAGCCGAGGCCGCAAACCACAGTGCCTACCGTTGACTTTGTTCCCCTTTTCGCCGTGAGATGGCCGCCCTTTGATCACTACGCTCCTTTTTGGTTGGTTGCGTCTTAGGTGCGGTTAAATCATTTATTGTTTCTGAAATCGGGTCTCTAACGGGTTTGGGTTCAGGCATGTTTGTGTGTAACCTCGTACGGGGTGTGTCTCTCGTAACAGTGCAATAAATTTAGTCTGCGCCCTTAGCTTTCCCCTATATTTTGTCCAGGTAGTTTGTTTTCTCAAAGAATTTGAAAACCGCGTCCCTCATTTCCTGTGACATAAGATTGAGCAAAGAAATCGCGTTTATCTCCCCTTCGTATCCTAGTGCTGTCAGTTCTCCCTTTAGTTCCCTTCTAGCGGGGCCGTGTGCGGGACACTCTGCGAGGTAGTGTTGAACACTCTCAACCCCGCCACAGTGCCCGCATAATGGATCGGCCGCGTTATAGAAGATGTTGTGTGCATTTAGTCCGTTGACCCCGAGTCTTAGTCGTGTATATATGCGATCGAGCTTTCGGCTGTCGCTGTATTGAACTATTTTCGGGGTCAAGGACTGGCAGATCGAGTGTCTGAAGCCGTGTTGTCCCTGCCATATGCGCGCCCATTCCTTTGTGATGCTGGCCTTAATGATTGGGTAGACTTCTTGTGGGGTGGGGAGGTAGTCAAGTTCCTTCCCCCGGGTCAGAGCTTCTTTGGCCAGCGTGTCTGCGCGCTCATTCCCCTGCACGTTGCAGTGGGAGGGGATCCAATCTATGTTCAGGGTGATGCCTTGCTTTAGTATTTTGTGTATTAGGAGATGAATGTCCTGCAATATATCCGGTCTTGTAGTGCTGTTTCCAGAGTTTATGCTTTGTACTGAGCTTAATGAGTCCGTTAGTATAACAACACTATCGGGTTTTTCTTCCTGTATCCATTCCAAGGCTTTCTGTATGGCTATAAGTTCTGCAGAGTAGACTGTGAGGTGCTGGTTAAGTTTGAATTTTTGATCGAAATTTAATTCTGGTATTGTGAAAGCGCACCCTGTTTCTTTTTTGTCAGCATCTTTGCTTCCATCAGTGAAAATTTTAAGCGCTTGCTTATAGTTTTCACTGATGTGTGATTCTGCGATCTCATTGCATTTTTTCTGTGTTGTTTCAGTTTTCTTTATGACACCCGTTAGTGTTGTTTTTGCGCGTAGGCTTCTTAAATTAAAAACTTCCGGATATTTTTTCCGCTGTTTTGACCTGTTCGAGGTCATGGTTTTTAATTAGGTCCTGGACTTTGATAATATAGGGGATCTTTCCTCTTAACCTATCTCTGTTAACATGATTGGGCGTGTCGGCGATCATTTCGTTTATGGGGAGACTTTCCCTAAGACTGCTTGAGCGGGCCCAGTACTTGAGCTGCAGTTCATCCCTCCGCAGGTGCAGGGGCATGACGCTGCATTCAATCTCCAGGTCCAGGTTCCGCGTTCCCCTATATGCCCCAGTAGCGATTCTGAGGGCTGCGGCCTGTATGCTATCTAGTTTTTTCAGGTGTGATGGCGCCGCAGACGCGTATGCTTGGCAGCCATAATCAATTTTGCTTCTTATGAGTGCTGTGTACATTTTGATCAGGGTTTTCTTGTCTGCTCCAAAGTTTGCCCCCGAGACCGCCCTGAGCACATTTAGGTCCCGCTGGGACCCGGACACCAGATTTTCAATGTGCAGTCTCCATGTTAGATTGCTATCAAAGTACATGCCCAGGAATCTGGCATGACTGGCGTACTTTATTTCCTGCCCGTCATACGCAAGCCTGGGCATGCCCTTTGTGTCTGCGAAATTTCTATTGAAAACCACCACTGTTGTTTTTTCAGTTGATAATTTGAAACCCCAGTTTGTAGCCCAATCACGTATGGCATGTAGCGCTTTTTGTAGTGCAGGAATGGCACTTTTTGGTTTTTTCGCGGTTTTCCATACTAAGCCGTCATCTGCGAACATGGATATTTCCAGCGGTAATGAGTGAAGTGTTTCCTGCAGTGTGTTCATTAGTAGGTTGAAGAGGATAGGAGATAGCACCGACCCCTGGGGGGAACCATTCTCGCATTCATAAAAACCGGACACATCGTTACCTATTTTTACGTTCATTTTTCTATCAGTCAAAAAGTCTCTGATCCAGGTTAACATTTTTCCATGAATTCCAAATTTGTTCAGTTTTAGAAGGACCCCCCTAGTCCACAGTAGGTCGAAAGCTTTTTCTAAATCCAAGAAAACCGCTACCAGTGAGTGTTTGATTAATTTTGCCTTTCGGATGGCGGATTCTAGTCTGGTGATTTGGTCAATGGTAGATCTATGTTTCCTAAAACCTGATTGTTCGTCTGCTAAGAGTTTATTTTTCTCAATGTGTGCTGTTAGTCTAGATGCTACCATGGTTTCCATGATTTTACATATGGTTGATGTGAGTGAAATCGGCCTATACGATTTCGGCTCATGTGGGTCCTTGTCCGGTTTTAATATTGGAACGATGGTGCTCTCCTTCCATTGTGTAGGGAGGGTCCCCTCGTTCCAAGATTTGTTTATTAATGCGAGCAGCTGATTTTTTCCCTTTTCTGGTAGATTTTTTAACATGTCGTAGTGAACGGTGTCGGCCCCGGGGGCGGTGCTCTTTTTCTTATTTAGCGCGCTTTGCAGCTCCCTGTGGGAGAAGTTCGCATTGTATGCACGGCACTGGCCAGCGCGATCGGCGTCCTGAACGGCCTGCTCAATCATTGGGTCCTGCGTTTCCCTAATGCGCCTAAAGTTTGGGTCTAAATTTTCATTCATGCAGACTTTCCGGTAGTGTTGTGCTAAGATTTCTACTTTTTCTTCGTTTTCATGAAATCTGTTGTTTCCTTGTTTTAGAACCTCTACCGGCTTTAGAGGTTTTCCATTAAACCTTTTTATTGTGTCCCAAATTTTCTTAGCATTTGTTTTGTATGTGAGTGTGGATACAAAATCCCTCCAGGCTTGTTGTTTCGTTTGTGTTAAAATATATTTTGTTTCCTCTCTTACACGTCTATATTCCTCCAAAAGGGCGGCTGTTTTGTTTTTCCTATATTTATAATATATTTTGTTTTTCTTTTTGACTGCCTTGCTACAATTCTCATCCCACCATGATAAGGTGTTTTTTTGCTTATTTTTTGGTTGTGTTTTTGGTATTGATTTTTCACATGCCGCCATTATTTCCGAAACAAAATCCTCATTGTTTTTATTGATATTCGTGCCTTCGAGGGATATGTTGATGTGTTTAAGTTTCTGCCTAAAGAGATCCCAGTCTGCTTTGTCTAAATTCCAACGTCGGGCAGGCCGTTGCGTTACGCATTTGTGAGTGAAGTTGAGCGACGTCAGGATGGGGAAGTGGTCGCTTCCCATCGTGTCGTCTCCCACTTGCCACTCACTAGATTGGCATAGTGATGCGCTAACCAGTGTTAAGTCTATGGCGCTCGTGCTACCGCGCTCGACGTTGAGTCGTGTGCCACACCCCGTGTTAAGGATTACGTAATCGGTGCTGTTTATGAAATCGACCAGTTCTAGACCTCGTCGTTTTTCATATGTGGGGTTGTGGTTTGTTTCCCATAGTTCGTGTCTGGCATTGAAATCCCCTAGAAAAATTGATTTTTTCCCTAATTTTTTTGTAAATTTCATCATAATCGTCAGACGTTACTACTGCTTTAGGTGGTGCATAGAAGTTTACTATGTCTATGTTTTCTTTTTGTCCAAAAATTCTGACGATCACCACCTCTATATCTTTTTTTGTGTGTCTAAATTTGATTTCTTCCGAATCTAATCCTGTTTTGATAAAGGTGGCTAGCCCTCCCCCGCGCTCCCCCTTTTCCCTACTGAAAATGACCGGAGTTTTGTATCCTGGAATTTTTGTTGGTTTACTATCTTTTTTTGAGAAAGTTTCTTGGATAGCTATTACCTCCGGTGTGTAGCCTAAAGTTTCTAGATAATTCCCTAAAGCCCCGAGTTTTGTTCCATTTTCCCTGCCAGACAGACTACGGGCGTTCCACTGTAACACACGGATTTTCGCAATGGTGCTGGGGTCCATAATTAGGCAGTTAGAGTTTTTTTATGTTTTAGTGTCGTGTGTTTTTACGTCCACCCTTGATCCTTCGTCCAGGATCAGTGGAGCTGTAATCCGCGTTTTTCCTTAAGGGTTCTTGTGTATCGCGCTTGTTGTGTTTTCTCCTTGTGATTTTCGCTTTCCGCCTGTTTTGTGCGGGTGCGGGTGTGGGTGTGGGTGTGGCGCTGGTTTGTTTATTTTCCTTTGATTCTGATGGTGATGGGGGGTTCTCATTGTTTGCGGCGGTTCCCCTGTGGTGCCCGACGTATTCATGTTGTCGGTTTCCACTCTGTGTGTGGTGGCGTTTTCGATGATGAGGTCTATGACCTCATCTGACGCCTTGATGCTCAGCAGTTTTTGTTTGTTGAGCTCGTGCAGGATTGAGCTCGTGGCCTTTTTTATTGCTGCGGCGATGAGAGTTTCGACCTCCATTTTTGTGTAGGTCTCTTTATTATTCTCCTTTTGGTTTTTGGGGGCTTGTGCAGGGGGTGCGGTAAAAGCCGCACTGGGGGGTGCGGTGTAAGCCGCACCCAAGCTCCTGATTTCTTGCGCGGTGTTTATTGATTGAGATTGGGATTTTGCTTGTTCCCAATCTCTGGCTATTTGACCGTTTATTTGATCGATTTGCGCCTTGTAGTTAAGAAAGAATGTGCACCCGCGCCATGCTGCTCCATGGCCGGCTAATCCGCAATTTGCGCACTTTTTATTATGCTTTGTTTTGCACTCATTATGTTTATGGACCCCAGCACAGTGCGGGCATGTGGTTTTTTTGTTTCGGCAATTTTTTCTGAGTGGCCATATTTCTGACACTTTTGGCAGCGCAGGTATTGCAAATAGCATGGTTGCAGTGGATAAGTGATATCTGCTGTACTGGTAATCTCAAAGGTTGGCGTTTCCTTATTAAGAGTTAGTTTAACTAGATCGAGATCTTTGCCCCTGGACTCTATCCTATGTGCATCGCTGATTTGAAAGCGCCCAAAGTCAAACATCTCCCTGAGTTTTTCCTCCCTGATGTTTGCCCCGATTTTCAGTGTCGCGTATGTCTTTTTTTTTGATGTGGTTTACTGCGTGTGTTGCTTGAATTCGGTTTTCCCTGTAATTCTGATAAGCTTTTACCTATAGTTATTTTAAGATCAAGGCCCTGGTAGTTGAAACCCTTTGCTTTTGATTCCTTGGCAGCCGAGATTTTAAAAATTGGGCCCTTTCCTTTCCCCGGGGCATGTGCTTCAAAGACCTCCCCTATGTAGGTCCTGAAGCCCGATGCAAATTGCCCCATTTTCTGAATGGGGAAAGCGCCCCCCACCAGCGCGAACATGACGTATACATATGCCATGCCCGTTGCCGCTGTTTGGCGCGCCTCCGGTCTTTCCTTGCAAGAGGCGGGGGTGGGAACGGGCTTTGGTGCCCTAACTGCATGTCCCTCTTTGTGAGTCCTCCCATTTTTTTGCTCACTTCTGTGAAAGCCCCCTCCTCCATGTCCTCCTCCCCGGCTCCGGAGTCGATGACCAAGACTGGGTCCAGGTCCTCCATCCCCTCCCCCAGTCCAAGGTTCATGGCCTTAGGAAGCGGCCGCCCCTCAAATGAATCCCCCTCTGAGTCGCTGGACAGGTATGTCCTGTCCCGCTTTTGGCCCGTGGCTCTGATCAGTCTGATCAGGGACCACCTTCCCTTTGAAAGCCCCGGGTTTAGGGGTAGAGGTCATTTTTGACCCCATGGATCCCTGAAGGGTGAGAGTTGGATATCTTATCCCATCGCGCCATTCCCCTTCCTGCGTGGTGTTACCCTTTTCCTGGGTGACAAGCCCCTCAGGGAGGGGCTCAGAGACCTCGGTCTCTGAGCACTCCCCTGCTGGGCTCGCCACCAGGTCCGCAACCATGTCACAGACATCCCTGGTCTTATCCAGGCCCTCCCCCTCCCCAGCCGATTGCTTTTGCTCAGCCTGCGCAGCAGGTGCTGCGGCGGATGCCCCATCCCCTGATAAAAGGTCAGTGGAAACGATGGGGGTAGCAGAGCCCACCCCCGGACCCATATCATGGGCCCCTGAGCCTATCACGACCTTGTCTTGGGTTTTGTCCTTCATTTTACTACTAATCAACAATATACTAACACAACAACAATATACTAGCACAATACTGACAATGTACTAACTAATCAACTTAATCAAAATGTCACTTTTAACACGTCGAGAAGCCAGTTTTCACAGCTTGGAAAGGTGTGAAAATAGGTGTGACACCGTGTATTGTGTCAAGCAAGATTGCAGACTATATACAAACATCTTTCTCTTGCAGATTTTCCAGACGGATTACAGAGGATTTAATTGTGTTAATTGTGTTTTAATTGTGTTTGTGCTATTGTGCCACTGTAATATTGGATAATTATATTTGTTTATTACAGATAACATTTGTGTTTGTGCTATTGTGCTATTGTGTCATTGTAATACTTGGATATTGGATAATTATATTTGTTTATTACAGATAACATAGAGGTTAGTGCCCTTATTCTTACCAGCTATCATACACTGTTTGTTTATATACTCCTATATCCCATATTTAGAAGTTATTTTATTAAAGGTAAACATGAGTATGAACATTAGCAACTCATCCCAAACCTTGGAGACCATGATCAATACCATGATCAACACCCCATTACCTGTATCTCCATGCTCCCCAAACTCTAGGGACAGCTCATATGGTCGGGGAGAAGGGGACCTGACCATCGTGGTGGAAACTCCCAATATCAGCATCTCAAGTCCCGGGACTTCAATCTTGTCGGGATCTGAAACCTCAGGGTCATCTTCCCCCTCCCCCTCCCAGGATAGAAGCCCGCGGACCTACGCCGAGGCCGCTGCCGGTCTAACCTCCCCTGTCATGACAGAATCCCACCAGTCCCACCCACAAGGCAAGAGCCCTCAGACCATAGGGACTATGACGCAGACACCCTCTCAAGAGACCTCAAACCCAGCTAGTCCAGGAAGCCCAAATACCAGCTCCAGCACGCCTAAGCCCCAAAGAAGGAAAGCAACCGCCACTAGACCCACTGGGGTCAAGGCGGCTGGGCCTATCATAATGGGGGGGATTAGCATAACCCACACCACCGCCAAATCCCCCAAATTTTATACCCCTAGAACCAGCCCAACAGTCAGCCTACAGTCCAATTCAATTCAAAACCCGGCTACCCCTTTGACTCTTAAAAAGAGGAAACAGGTCGACAGATCCCCCCTCTCCCCAGACGACCAGCCCAAACGAGCCAACGTAGGCATCTCCCCCATCAACCCCAATGAAGGGGACGATTCCTTTGATCGCTCCTTGCAGAATGTACTCAACATGGCAGTCAACAACATGAGCTGCCATGGATCCATTGGAAGCCCAAACACTACACCCTCCCCAAGCCCACCCCGATCCCCACCCCTATCCCCATCCCCCACCTACGTCACCATTACAAAAGTGGGGGGAGCCATCTCAAAGTCGGAAAGGAAAGAAACTATCAGGGACTTCATAGCCTTTCTTAAATACGACAATATCAAATACACCCTTGGACCAGAAGGTAACCCCGGGGTCACCTTCAAAATAATAAGCCAGGCCACCCATAAAGCAAAACAGTACACAACAAACCACAGGCTGTCCTTCGAGCCAAAAGTTCAGCTGTCAAGCAGCCCCCCAGTTGGCAGAAAAAGGGGTCCAAAGACCCAAAGACCCGACCCTCCAATAAACTCCAATACCGGCACTGGCATTCTCAAAAGCACAGGCGTCATCGAAAATGTCCCCATAGCCACTGACCTACAAGAGCTGAAGGTCAAACTCAACACAAGTGGGCACAACATAATAAAAACAAAACGTGTGCTCACAAGAAACAAAAATCCAACCAGGGTAGTGAAAGTGACCTTTCAAGAAAAGGTCGCGCCCAGCATTATTAAAACAGCTGATAGGACCTACTTAATCCAACCGTGCAGGGTACCGTACATACGGTGCAACTCCTGCCAGTCTCATGGTCATTCCGCAGGGAAGTGCCCAAACAAAATAAAAGTCTGCCCCCACTGTAGCATGTGGCACTCCCATCACCAATGCCAAGTCAACTATAGATACAGGAAATGCCCAAACTGCGGGGGGCCACACGGTGCAGCTCACCCCCAGTGCCCTACCTTCCTCACATACAAAAGGAAGGTAGATACCCTTAACAGAATAACCAGGGAGGAATGGAACATTAGGCGTATACAGGAGTCCGTCGTTCATGTTGCACACCCATTAGACGATGCCCCCACTCATAACCCCACCCAAACACCTCCCACTATAACCCAGATGCAGACACGGCCTATAGCCAGCCCATCAGTACCAAATTATCCCATACCTAACCCTAATCCTAACCCTAGCCATACACCCAGCCATAACCAAACGTATGTTACAACAGAACAACTCATCACCATCCTCGTTGAGGTGATGAAATTGGATAAATTGACCCTAGCCCCAAAAGACAAAGCGAAAGCAGTGGGAAATATCGTCAGAACCCACACCCACATAAACCCACACCTGAGTACAAACATAACTGACACCCCGGCTAGACAAAAAACGCACTGCCATACAAATGCCACCAACAGGCGTATAGCAGCACTAAGAGCAGACAACCCAACTCCCATGGATACCTCAACACCCAACCCAACAAACCCGACCCCAAGCCCATAGACATTCCGACCCCCACCCACCCGACCCTATAAGGATATATAATGGCGGACTCCACTGCAAAACCACCCCCTCCACCAGCCTCCCGACTTGACGTTCTGCAGTGGAACTCCCGTAGCGCTGTCAATTTACATCAACTTAGAGCCTTTCTAGATGAAAAAAAACAATATCCCCCCACGCTATATGCCTAAAAGAAACCTGGTTCAAAGATAATAAAAGAACCCCTACGATACCGACATTCAAACTTGCCGCCATCTCCAACAGACAGGAAAAAGGAGGAGGTGGCGTAGCCATTTATATGAAAGATAACATCCCATTCGAAAAGCTAGACCTAAATATCAATGACCCCACTTTTGAATCGTGCGCTGTCACCATCCATCTGAAAAACTGTAAAGTAGCCTTGATAAACTGTTACGACCCGCCCAGCAATAAAAACGCAACAAAAGAACTAGATAGACTAAGAAAACTTTTCGACCATATCCCGCACCAAAGCTACATACTTGTAGGTGACTTAAACGCCCATGACACGCTATGGAGCCCAAAGCAGAACCCAAGGGGGAAGGCACTAACAGAGTTATTACTTGAATACGGGGCTACCATCCTCAACGATGGGGCACCAACCATGGCAGAAACTGAATCTTCACCTGACATCACCATAGCCACCCCAAACCTCTCAGCCCGCTCAGAATGGTATACCCTTGACAATTCCTGTGGTAGTGACCATCTCCCCATTTTGTCCAAATATAATGCCAAATACAACACCACGGGAGCAGCCGTTTCCCAAAAATGGAACCTAAACAAGGCCGACTGGGATCTCTTTAAAAATCTCTGCTCACAAAAATTAGAAATTAGTGACAACCAAAACATAGACGAAATTGCCAACCAGTTTACGTCCACCCTAAAAGAGATCTGTGACAGTACAATTCCAACGACCTCAGTTAAACATAAAAAACTACTCCCACCCTGGTGGAATCAAGATTGTAGGAAAGCCATAAATCAACGCGAGCAAGCGAGGAAGAAATACTTGAAAAATAGAACTTCCGAGCTTAAGAATAACTACAATAAAACTAAGGCACACGCTAGAACCACCCTACAAATAGCACAAAAACAAGGGTGGCAAGAAATAGTCAACAAACTTAACCATAAGACCACTAGTAAGAAAATGTGGTCTACTTTTAATAAATTTAGGGGTAAACCTACTGAAAAGATAAACTGTCTCAAAATTAACGGCCAGACCATAACTAATGATAGAGAGAAAGCAAACGCCCTTGCCAACCACTACCATAATATGTCGAAAACCTCCAACCAAGATCCTGCCTTCCAAACAATAAAAGAGACCGAGGAGAGAACCTTCAACCAATCTCTCCCTGACCTCTTCAACGATGACCGAAGAAGCAGTAACCTGAACTGCAACTTCACCCTATTTGAACTTAATGAGGCTCTGCAGAGTAAACGCAGCACAGCTCCAGGAGCGGACAAAATTCATTATGAAATGCTGAAACAGCTCCCACCAGATAGCAAACAAAAACTCTTAGACCTCATAAACACTTCCTGGCGTAGAGGAGAAGTCCCCACACAATGGAAACTAGCCACAACAATCCCAATTAAAAAACCACTCAAGGATAAGCTGGATCCACAATCATATCGACCCATCTCCCTCACCTCATGCACATGTAAAACTATGGAAACCATGATCGCCAAACGCCTCTCCAACTATCTAGAAGCTAATAATATCATCTCAGACAACCAATCAGGCTTCAGGCCTAACAGATCCACAACTGATCAACTTGTCCGACTGGAATCAGAAATAAACATGGCTTTCATGGAACACAAAATCCTAGTAGCGGTAGCCCTCGATCTTGAAAAGGCCTTTGACCTCATGTGGTCAACCGGCACCATAACCAAACTAAAGGAATACGGAATAAGCGGAAACATGCTAAAGTGGATCCATAGCTTTCTCAAGGATAGAAAAATTCAAACCCGAGTTGGGGACAATACCTCAGAGGAACTAATCCTGGAAAACGGCCGCCCCCAAGGCTCAGTACTAAGTCCCATACTCTTTAACGTAATTGTTAACACCCTTCACGAGGCCCTGAAACCACATAATAATATAGGCCTGTCACAGTTTGCCGATGATAGCGCGGTGTGGGGGAAACGCTCTACTCTAGAACTGGCGGTCAAAGACCTACAATTAGTTCTAAGAGAAATCGAAACCTGGGCACTAAGATGGGGATTCAAAGTATCAAACCTAAAGACGAAAGCAATCATATTCAGCAAACGACGAAATCTGAAGACCACTCAAAACAAACTATACCTCTTTGGTAGGGAAATAGAATGGGCCCAGAACATCAAATTTCTGGGCATGATCCTCGACAAACATCTGACTTGGAGAGATCACATTAAAGATCTCAAAGAAAGATGTGAAAAAGACCTGAACCTACTACGAGTAGTGTCAGGTACCACCTTTGGAGCTGATAAAAAGACACTCCTGATCCTATACAAAGCCCTTATTCTTAGTAAGCTAGACTATGGAGCCCAGGCTTACAACTCCGCGTCAGAGAATATCCTTAAAACTCTGAATATCATTCAAAACCACGCCCTCAGGATAGCAACAAGAGCATACCGATCTACCCCAATCAACGCACTAGAGGTAGAATGTGGACTTAAACCACTACATCTACGAAGGGAAGAACTCATACTAAAATACTGGGCTAGATCCTCCCCACTTGGCAAATCCCTCCCAGTGAATGATCTATTAACAGATCATGGTTGCTATTCATGTAAGAGAGCCAAGAACTACAACCCATATTGTAAGAAAGTCCGTGCCCTCCTGAAAGAGCACAACATACCCGATAAGATCCAGGCACCCAAGTACAGATCCAAATGGGATCTCAAACACAACACACCCTCCTGTTACCTCCATCAGGTCCTGGGGAGGAAAGAAGAAAATACAAATGAATACATGAAAAATAAAAGCCTCTCTTATGTTCGCACCAGCCATGCTGGGAAAACTCTTATCTACACAGATGGCAGTAAGGACCCCACAACAGGAAAAACCGGCGCCGCATTCGTTGTCCCAGAGAGAAATCTTCACGTACCGATTAAAACAAACCAACACCTCTCAGTATTCACAACTGAACTGATTGCCATTCACTGGGCCATCTCCTGGGCCATCACAGTTAAGACACCCAAAGCCACAGTACTCACGGACAGCCTTAGCGCTATCCAGGCCCTACAGTCAGGAAAATCCAAAACACGACCTGACCAAATTGACTCAATCCTGTCTAAACTAGATAAGGCAAAAAGAGAAGGGCAAGACATTGAAATCGACTGGATCCCATCCCACGTCGGCATCCCCGGTAATGAGGCGGCCGACGAAACAGCCAGATTAGCACTAGATATAGGTATTAAAGATTATACTCTCCCTTCAAAACGGGAGATCTATACAATCATAGACACCGCCATAACGAGAAAATGGCAAGCTCTATGGGATAGAAACCCAACCAACACCGGGAGGCATTACCAACTCCTCCAGCCCACAGTAGGTAAATCTGCCCACCAATTTAGCAACAACAGAAAATTAGACGTGGTAATTTCCCGTTTGAGATTTAACCATAACGGCCTAAATGCCAACCTCACTAAACTAGGAAACACAACGGGTCTATGCAGAAAATGCGATAACTATGAACTAGAAACAACACAACACATCTTGTTTGAATGTGTAACAAACGCCCATGCACGAGAAGAGATAAAATCTGAAATGTTCAAATTAGGATATGAATCGGTACACCTACAAGATCTCCTCACTCCCCCCGAAAAACACTGCTCGGCCATAGCCGAGGTGGTTAAGAAATTCCTTAAAGACACAAATTACTGGGAAGTAATATAAGAAAAACAGCTTTTGTTACCCACACACCGCGCTTAGGCAACCATCACCTACCGTCAATCTGCACTTGGACCTGAGACGGGGGCGTCAAAGCGAGACACTGTGGTTGCGGCTCATTTGCTTTGCACTTATGGGTGCCCCGCCGAGGCTACCCACCGTCAAAGGACAAACCAATGACCCTCCAATACCTTCAACATCATAACAGACCACGGGCAAGGGTGCATCATAAGAAAATCCCATAGCCCGAAAACTCCCACGGACATGCTTGAACCTGCGGCGACAAGCCGATTCGGGACACTGTGGTTGCGGCTCATGTGCTTTGCACTTATGAGTGTTCCGATGAGGTGACATGCCGCGGCAGGACAGGCAGCCCCCATGGGAAGGTAATTCTTCACAATAACCGCGCCACCCGTTAACTTGGTTTTGAACAAGTTACCCTAAGAACCGGACCGTGCCTTTGTGGGGGGACCCCCCTCACAAGCCCGGCCCGCCCTGTGCACAGAATGGGAAGCCAAAATATGTGACGGATGGCGGGGTCATATTAGCACAAGCACAATATGCACTAATGACTTTTGTTTGTATTACAGGTACAGGTGGGACCCCGGGGGACAAGAAACTGGACACAACTACACATGGGGTCCCAAAGCACTAATCCGACATTTCTATTTCAGGAACGAGAGGAGGCTCGACGGAGCCCGTCAGGACAACATCCTGAGGGCACCTGGGAGAAAGCCCGTACTGGGCTCCCCCTAGGTACCAACAGAATGAAGTCCCCTGAAGTAGGCAAAGCGAAGGCATAAATACTGCCGGAACAGAGCATACAAACGGGGACAGGTCACACGCTAAATATCTTTATAGGCGGGGCAACGGCAATATCCACCATTTGCTAGGTATTTGGAAATAGGAAGTCCCTTAAAAATGCCTTTTGGAAGACCATTCAAAAATAAAAATTAGCGGGATTGCAAAACGGCTGATTAGCCTCATCAGTGCCTTTCCCAAACAAACACATACCTCCAAACACATCACGAAGACACACCTGTCCAATTTTGAACCCCACTTGCATAGGCAGGTCTCCGTGATGAGAGCACGGGTACTAGGACTTTTCGCAATAGCCGGAATTGGCTGGTCTATTAGTCACCCATCCTGGCTCACTTTAGATGCCTGTTCAAAATTCAAAAATTTCATGCGTTATCACCCTTTAACAAGCATCGTGACCGAAGGCGTTTTCTTTGCCATGTCAGGGGTGGAGGCAGAGAATAATGGAAGCCAGAACTGATAATGTATGTTAGCTTTTTTCCTCGGCCAGACATTCGAAAACAGGGCTGTGCTCTGACACATTTGGCAGTCGAAATTGGCAACACGTCATCACATACTAGAGCCCGTCTTTGGTCTGATTCCTGCACTCAAAATTCTAAAATCGCTATAGAACTGTGTTTCTTAGGACAAACGCTGTACCTTGGGTGCGATTTGTGCCTTCCTCCGATTAAGAGTTCAGTATATTCCCATTGGTCAGCTGACACCTGTCGAATTGACAAGTGCCAGCACATTGGAGGCCCTGGGAAGAGCAGTTCATAAACTAATCCCATTTAGCGAGATGGGGGTAGCCCCTATGTGCTTTTAGCGCCCGGTTACCTTACAAAATCTATCAAGTCAAGTCAAGAGATCAATACGTCCTACCTGTCCGAAGACTCTACCTGGAGTGACGCGTGATGGGAAGATGGTTGTTGTTGTTTTCCAGTTTCCCCGTGTCGCGGGTCGTCAGCTGGTGGGGTCCCAGGGAACGAATCCATGCTGGCACTACACCGTAGCCGTTCGGTGGTACCCCCATTCCCCGTTGCCGGTGAACAGGGAGACCATCGCTCGGCTCCAGCCCCGTCCGTCTCATGTTTGTCGTCTCACGTCTCAGGTGTCTCCGAGCCCACAGGCATCCCCTTACCCTGTAGCCAATCGCCGAGCTCCGTCCTGAGAGGTTTGTGAAACGGTGCCGTGACCTTTCCAGGTCTCGGTGGGGCTTATATTTTGTCTTCCCGTTTGCTTCAGGAGTGCATGCGTCCTGTCGCTAAAGGGCATCTTTATTGATTGGAGTTTCTGGGCTAGGCGTGCTTCATTTTTCAAGGGCTGTGGATGTGTTGCACAGTTCCAATGTGAGCCTTTGTTTTGGTGCAACATAGTTTAGTTGTAGTAATTTAGAACTCCATTCTAAAGGTTTGGCTACGTGATTGCCTGCGTTTAAGTTATAGCAGTGCTGTGCCTTGGGTTTTTGCGGTTTGCCGCAAAGGGGTGTGGGTTGTTTTGTGTAACAGGGTAGGCTCCGAGTTTGACCTTATCACAAAGGGGATCGTTTAGCAGTTAATTTTGTTTGAAAGTTTCATTGCGATTTGGAAGACGTTTCTAAAGATTGCTATACACGTTTCCATGCTACGTGTTATGCACCTTATACCCAATCAGGGGATTCGAGACAAAGTTTTTAGCCATTTTGTGGTGCTTATTTGCACCACAAAATTGTAGAGTCCATCCATTTCTTTCTTCTAGCTTGTAGCTTCAGCCGCATCTACACCCTCACGCCAGCACCATGTCTATGGATGTCGTCTACGCTTTTTGTATCAATTTTGATATTGGTATTTTGTTTTTTTATTTTTTTGTTTGATTTTTGCATATTTTTGTAACGTATGTACATTTTTACATTATTTGGTCTGTGCCCCCAGCTTATTGAGTATATATGCGGGCGGATGTGCTCGCCCCGCCACGGACCTGTCATGATTGTTTTTCTTGTGCTTTAAAGATGGTGTTGTCCGTTTTGGGGCAAGCCCACCCGCTCTCTATTGCTGGGTAGGACAGTTTTTGTACCTGCAAGGTTGTGCTTGTAGATTATATTTTGTAATTTTTGTTCTGTACATACAACATATAGTATAGTTGATGGCCTCCGCCGTCTCGGGCCCAAGTTTGTGTTTATTTTAGTTAGTGGGTGACCTCTATCGCGGAGGATGTGGAAGTAGGTCAATCCCCTTTCTGCATTTTTTGTTAAAGTTAGGAAAAAGTGGTGCCCCTAGCTAGGCCTCCTCCACGTAGGATGCCATATTCTGTGGGGCCGTAAGTGGGTCATTCTGAGTCCCCATGTTTACATGTCATTATCGCAACCTACGTGAAGGAAGGCACCATAGGAGGAATTGTATTTCTACCTAGTCGTTTGAGGGCCCGAGATAACGTGTGCCGATCTCGTTAGCAATGTAGTTAGTACAAATTCATATAATCATGTAGGTCGCATACAAGCGTCCGCCTGCGCATGTGCGCAGTCGAGCACTCCTATGCGATCTTGTTTTTGTGTGTCATATTTACAGTTAACAATGTTTGAAATCGCTTTTTGGGAAAAAACTCTTCTTCTTCTTCTTCTATCTCCAGGTTTTTGATCTCTCTTTTCCTATACTATCCTCTCTACGGGATTCCTACTCTACAAATATTCTACAACTATCGCTATATCTACCTAATTGAGCATTGCGTGGGTGGATGTGTGTTGTTTTAGTTTTGCATGGGTGGTTGTGTGTTGATGCCCTCCTTCAGGGTCGCGCTTAGTCATGCCTTAGTTAGTTAGTTAATTTCCCTTATCTGTATAAATATTTGGCCGTCTTGACCGTCCGTTTTAATTACGGTCATGGCGCGATTTGCTGTCTTTGATGATACTTATGTTAAACGACAAGGGCAGTACCGAGGGCTGTTTGATGTACCAGGCGAGGTTCGTTTTTTCGGCCGTGGTGGTATGCGCTTGGCGAGCTATGATGTTGACTTGTGGGACAGCGGTTCATATTTTCCGAGGGCAAAATTGGGACAGCGATGGTCGTCTCCACAGGCACTATTATCGACCGTATTCATTTGTCAAGGGAGGGACAGAAGCAATACCATGTGTGCTTAGAAAGGGCCTTCCTGCGATTTTTCTGCTAGTCGGGTGTTTATAAAATGTCCTTTTGTTGGGCCCCCAGATCATTCCGTTTGGGTAACCTTATAATGTACATCCTTTATTCGAAAGCGAAATTTGCGAAAAAAAAAGAAAAAAAGAGAAAAACAAAGAGATGTGATAAGGCCTATTGTTTCTTATTTCTGTCCCACTCATCTATGTGCATTCCTGAAGGAGAGCTTTTTTGTTTGCTAGTGTGTTTGTGTGCCGTTCTCCTTTGGGTTGTGTGGTTCTCGATCAGCCAGGATTTTGACGCAACGCTGCTCAGTGCCAAAGTCCTAAGACCGCAAACCCCAGCGTTACATCTCGTCCTGATTTCCCGTTTGCCTCACCCCCTCCGGAGAGGCCGGGCGATGGATTTTCCTTGTGGTGGATCCATGCCCAGTCCCGGCGTGTTCTCGTGTGATCCTCTTTCGGGCAGTGTGGCTCCCGATCAGCTAGGATTTTGGTGCAGCGCTCATAAGTGCAAAGCCAGTGGGCCGCAACCACAACGCTACATCTCGTCTTAGCCTCTCGCTTGCCATACCCCTTTGGGGGGTGGGTCGGGGCCATGGATTTTCCTTGTGGTAGGTCCATGCCCCGTTCTGTTATGGTTTTCTCATAGTGATCCAGGGATCGCTGTCACCGTTAGGCACTCCTTAGTGCAAAGCCGAGGCCGCAAACCACAGTGCCTACCGTTGACTTTGTTCCCCTTTTCGCCGTGAGATGGCCGCCCTTTGATCACTACGCTCCTTTTTGGTTGGTTGCGTCTCAGGTGCGGTTAAATCATTTATTGTTTCTGAAATCGGGTCTCTAACGGTTTTGGTTTCAGGCATGTTTGTGTGTAACCTCGTACGGGGTGTGTCTCTCGTAACAGTGCAATAAATTTAGTCTGCGCCCTTAGCTTTCCCCTATATTTTGTCCAGGTAGTTTGTTTTCTCAAAGAAATTGAAAACCGCGTCCCTCATTTCCTGTGACATTAGATTGAGCAAAGAAATTGCGTTTATCTCCCCTTGGTATCCTAGTGCTGTCAGTTCTCCCTTCAGTTCCCTTCTAGCGGGGCCGTGTGCGGGGCACTCTGCGAGGTAGTGTTGAACACTCTCAACCCCGCCACAGTGCCCGCATAATGGATCGGCCGCGTTATAGAAGATGTTGTGTGCATTTAGTCCGTTGACCCCAAGTCTTAGTCGTGTATATATGCGATCGAGCTTTCGGCTGTCGCTGTATTGAACTATTTTCGGGGTCAAGGACTGGCAGATCGAGTGTCTGAAGCCGTGTTGTCCCTGCCATATGCGCGCCCATTCCTTTTTGATGCTGGCCTTAATGATTGTGTAGACTTCTTGTGGGGTGGGGAGGTAGTCAAGTTCCTTCCCCCGGGTCAGAGCTTCTTTGGCCAGCGTGTCTGCGCGCTCATTCCCCTGCACGTTGCAGTGGGAGGGGATCCAATCTATGTTCAGGGTGATGCCTTGTTTTAGTATTTTGTGTATTAGGATATGAATGTCCTGCAGTATATCCGGTCTTGTAGTGCTGTTTCCAGAGTTTATGCTTTGTACTGAGCTTAATGAGTCCGTTAGTATAACAACACTATCGGGTTTTTCTTCCTGTATCCATTCCAAGGCTTTCTGTATGGCTATAAGTTCTGCAGAGTAGACTGTGAGGTGCTGGTTAAGTTTGAACTTTTGGTCGAAATTTAATTCTGGTATTGTGAAAGCGCACCCTGTTTCTTTTTTGTCAGCATCTTTGCTTCCATCAGTGAAAATTTTAAGCGCTTGCTTATAGTTTTCACTGGTGTGTGATTCTGCGATCTCATTGCATTTTTTCTGTGTTGTTTCAGTTTTCTTTATGACACCCGTTAGTGTTGTTTTTGCGCGTAGGCTTCTTAAATTAAAAACTTCCGGATATGTTTTTTTCCGCTGTTTTGACCTGTTCGAGGTCATGGTTTTTAATTAGGTCCTGGACTTTGATAATATAGGGGATCTTTCCTCTTAACCTATCTCTGTTAACATGATTGGGCGTGTCGGCGATCATTTCGTTTATGGGGAGACTTTCCCTAAGACTGCTTGAGCGGGCCCAGTACTTGAGCTGCAGTTCATCCCTCCGCAGGTGCAGGGGCATGACGCTGCATTCAATCTCCAGGTCCAGGTTCCGCGTTCCCCTGTATGCCCCAGTAGCGATTCTGAGGGCTGCGGCCTGTATGCTATCTAGTTTTTTCAGGTGTGATGGCGCCGCAGACGCGTATGCTTGGCAGCCATAATCAATTTTGCTTCTTATGAGTGCTGTGTACATTTTGATCAGGGTTTTCTTGTCTGCTCCAAAGTTTGCCCCCGAGACCGCCCTGAGCACATTTAGGTCCCGCTGGGACCTGGACACCAGATTTTCAATGTGCAGTCTCCATGTTAGATTGCTATCAAAGTACATGCCCAGGAATCTGGCATGACTGGCGTACTTTATTTCCTGCCCGTCATACGCAAGCCTGGGCATGCCCTTTGTGTCTGCGAAATTTAGATTGAAAACCACCACTGTTGTTTTTTCAGTTGATAGTTTGAAACCCCAGTTTGTAGCCCAATCACGTATGGCATGTAGCGCTTTTTGTAGTGCAGGAATGGCACTTTTTGTTTTTTTTTCGCGGTATTCCATACTAAACCGTCATCTGCAAACATGGATATTTCTAGCGGTAATGGATGAAGTGTTTCCTGCAGTGTGTTCATTAGTAGGTTGAAGAGGATAGGAGATAGCACCGACCCCTGGGGGGAACCATTCTCGCATTCATAAAAACCGGACACATCGTTACCTATTTTTACGTTCATTTTTCTATCAGTCAAAAAGTCTCTGATCCAGGTTAACATTTTTCCATGAATTCCAAATTTGTTCAGTTTTAGAAGGACCCCCCTAGTCCACAGTAGGTCGAAAGCTTTTTCTAAATCCAAGAAAACCGCTACCAGTGAGTGTTTGATTAATTTTGCCTTTCGGATGGCGGATTCTAGTCTGGTGATTTGGTCAATGGTAGATCTATGTTTCCTAAAACCTGATTGTTCCTCTGCTAAGAGTTTATTTTTCTCAATGTGTGCTGTTAATCTAGATGCTACCATGGTTTCCATGATTTTACATATGGTTGATGTGAGTGAAATCGGCCTATACGATTTCGGCTCATGGGGGTCCTTGTCCGGTTTTAATATTGGAACGATGGTGCTCTCCTTCCATTGTGTAGGGAGGGTCCCCTCGTTCCAAGATTTGTTTATTAATGCGAGCAGCTGATTTTTTCCCTTTTCTGGTAGATTTTTTAACATGTCGTAGTGAACGGTGTCGGCCCCGGGGGCGGTGCTCTTTTTCTTATTTAGCGCGCTTTGCAGCTCCCTGTGGGAGAAGTTCGCATTGTATGCACGGCACTGGCCAGCGCGATCGGCGTCCTGAACGGCCTGCTCAATCATTGGGTCCTGCGTTTCCCTAATGCGCCTAAAGTTTGGGTCTAAATTTTCATTACTGCAGACTTTCCGGTAGTGTTGTGCTAAGATTTCTACTTTTTCTTCGTTTTCATGAAATCTGTTGTTTCCTTGTTTTAGAACCTCTACCGGCTTTAGGGGTTTTCCATTAAACCTTTTTATTGTGTCCCAAATTTTCTTAGCATTTGTTTTGTATGTGAGTGTGGATACAAAATCCCTCCAGGCTTGTTGTTTCGTTTGTGTTAAAATATATTTTGTTTCCTCTCTTACACGTCTATATTCCTCCAAAAGGGCGGCTGTTTTGTTTTTCCTATATTTATAATATATTTTGTTTTTCTTTTTGACTGCCTTATTACAATTTTCATCCCACCATGGTAAGGTGTTTTTTTGCTTATTTTTTGGTTGTGTTTTTGGTATTGATTTTTCACATGCCGCCATTATTTCCGAAACAAAATCCTCATTGTTTTTATTGATATTCGTGCCTTCGAGGGATATGTTGATGTGTTTAAGTTTCTGCCTAAAGAGGTCCCAGTCTGCTTTGTCTAAATTCCAACGTCGGGCAGGCCGTTGCGTTACGCATTTGTGAGTGAAGTTGAGCGACGTCAGGATGGGGAAGTGGTCGCTCCCCATCGTGTCGTCTCCCACTTGCCACTCACTAGATTGGCATAGTGATGCGCTAACCAGTGTTAAGTCTATGGCGCTCGTGCTACCGCGCTCGACATTGAGTCGTGTGCCACACCCCGTGTTAAGGATTACGTAATCAGTGCTGTTTATGAAATCGACCAGTTCTAGGCCTCGTCGTTTTTCATATGTGGGGTTGTGGTTTGTCTCCCATAGTTCGTGTCTGGCATTGAAATCCCCTAGAAAAATTGATTTTTTCCCTAATTTTTTGTAAATTTCATCATAATCGTCAGACGTTACTACTGCTTTAGGTGGTGCATAGAAGTTTACTATGTCTATGTTTTCTTTTTGTCCAAAAATTCTGACGCTCACCGCCTCTATTTCTTTTTTTGTGTGTCTAAATTTGATTTCTTCCGAATCTAATCCTGTTTTGATAAAGGTGGCTAGCCCTCCCCCGCGCTCCCCCTTTTCCCTACTGAAACTGACCGGAGTTTTGTATCCTGGAATTTTTGTTGGTTTACTATCTTTTTTTGAGAAAGTTTCTTGGATAGCTATTACCTCCGGTGTGTAGCCTAAAGTTTCTAGATAATTACCTAAAGCCCCGAGTTTTGTTCCATTTTCCCTGCCAGACAGACTACGGGCGTTCCACTGCAACACACGGATTTTCGCAATGGTGCTGGGGTCCATAATTAGGCAGTAAGAGTTTTTTTATGTTTTAGTGTCGTATGTTTTTACGTCCACCCTTGATCCTTCGTCCAGGATCAGTGGAGCTGTAATCCGCGTTTTTCCTTAAGGGTTCTTGTGTCTCGCGCTTGTTGTGTTTTCTCCTTGTGATTTTCGCTTTCCGCCTGTTTTGTGCGGGTGTGGGTGTGGCGCTGGTTTGTTTATTTTCCGTTGATTCTGATGGTGATGGGGGGTTCTCATTGTTTGCGGCGGTTTCCCCTGTGGTGCCCGACGTATTTATGTTGTCGGTTTCCACTCTGTGTGTGGTGGCGTTTTCGATGATGAGGTCTATGACCTCATCTGACGCCTTGATGCTTAGCAGTTTTTGTTTGTTGAGCTCGTGCAGGATTGAGCTCGTGGCCTTTTTTATTGCTGCGGCGATGAGAGTTTCGACCTCCATTTTTGTGTAGGTCTCTTTATTGTTGTCCTTTTGGTTTTCAGGGGCTTGTGCAGGGGGTGCGGTAAAAGCCGCACTGGGGGGTGCAGTGTAAGCCGCACCCAAGCTCCTGATTTCTTGCGCGGTGTTTATTGATTGAGATTGGGACTTTGCTTGTTCCCAATCTCTGGCTATTTGACCGTTTATTTGATCGATTTGCGCCTTGTAGTTAAGAAAGAATGTGCACCCGCGCCATGCTGCTCCATGGCCGGCTAATCCGCAATTTGCGCACTTTTTATTATGCTTTGTTTTGCACCCATTATGTTTATGGACCCCAGCACAGTGCGGGCATGTGGTTTTTTTGTTTCGGCAATTTTTTTCCGAGTGGCCATATTTCTGACACTTTTGGCAGCGCAGGTATTGCAAATAGCATGGTTGCAGTGGATAAGTGATATCTGCTGTACTGGTAATCTCAAAGGTTGGCGTTTCCTTATTAAAAGTTAGTTTAACTAGATCGAGATCTTTGCCCCTGGACGCTATCCTATGTGCATCGCTGATTTGATAGCGCCCAAAGTCAAACATCTCCCTGAGTTTTTCCTGCCTGATGTTTGCCCCGATTTTCAGTGTCGCGTATGTCTTTTTTTGATGTGGTTTACTGCGTGTGTTGCTTGAATTCGGTTTTCCCTGTAATTCTGATAAGCTTTTACCTATAGTTATTTTAAGATCAAGGCCCTGGTAGTTGAAACCCTTTGCTTTTGATTCCTTGGCAGCTGAGATTTTAAAAATCGGGCCCTTTCCTTTCCCCGGGGCATGTGCTTCAAAGACCTCCCCTATGTAGGTCCTGAAGCCCGAAGCAAATTGCTCCATTTTCTGAATGGGGAAAGCGCCCCCCACCAGCGCGAACATGACGTATACATATGCCATGCCCGTTGCCGCTGTTTGGCGCGCCTCCGGTCTTTCCTTGCAAGAGGCGGGGGTGGGAACGGGGTTTGGTGCCCTATCTGCATGTCCCTCTTTGTGAGTCCTCCCATTTTTTTTGCCCACTTCTGTGAAAGTCCCCTCCTCCATGTCCTCCTCCCCGGCTCCGGAGTCGATGACCAAGACTGGGTCCAGGTCCTCCATCCCCTCCCCCAGTCCAAGGTTCATGGCCTTAGGAAGCGGCCGCCCCTCAAATGAATCCCCCTCTGAGTCGCTGGACAGGTATGTCCTGTCCCGCTTTTGGCCCGTGGCCTGGCTCTGATCAGTCTGATCAGGGACCACCTTCCCTTTGAAAGCCCCGGGTTTAGGGGTAGAGGTCATTTTGGACCCCATGGAACCCTGAAGGGTGAGAGTTGGATATCTTATCCCATCGCGCCACTCCCCTTCCTGCGTGGTGTTACCCTTTCCCTGGGTGACAAGCCCCTCAGGGAGGGGCCCAGAGACCTCGGTCTCTGAGCTCTCCCTTGCTGGGCTCGCCAGCAGGTCCGCAACCATGTCACAGACATCCCTGGTCCTATTCAGGCCCTCAACCTCCCCAGCCGATTGCTTTTGCTCAGCCTGCTCAGCCTGCGCAGCAGGTGCTGCGGTGGATGCCCCATCCCCTGATAAAGGGTCAGTGGAAGCGATGGGGGCAGCAGAGCCCATCCCCGGACCCATATCATGGGCCCCTGAGCCTATCACGACCTTGTCTTGGGTTTTGTCCTTCATTTTACTACTAATCAACAATATACTAACACAACAATATTCTAACACAACAATATACTAACACAATACTGACAATGTAATAACTAATCAACTTAATCAGAATGTCACTTTCTAACACGTCGAGAAGCCAGTTTTCACAGCTTGGAAAGGTGTGAAAATATGTGTGACACCGTGTATTGTGTCAAGCAAGATTGCAGACTATTGTCTGCAGAACAAGATTAATACAAAAAATAATAACTAGAGCAAGAGATCAATACGTCCTACCTGTCCGAAGACTCTACCTGGAGTCATGGGAAGATGGTGTAAATTGAAAGCATTTTATAGTAAAATTTAGGTCTGATGGGTGTGGTCATGATTTAGAGGTTACCTGTACAATTTGGACCACGCCTTCTCAGGTGAGGGATATTGTCTTAACGCTTTTCTTGTGACAGCAATGGTTAAAACAACACTTGATGGCTAAATTATTAGCTTGACACTAAGAAAGGTGTGAAAATTTAACTGAAATAGTAAATTAAAGTAAATTTTAACACCTTTGAATGTATCATTGATATACCAGAATATCACCTGTAACCATTGACAGTGGGGAGTGCTTGACACCCAGGGTATTGTAATAATCTTTGTCATTGTTTGACACCAAGGGTATTGCAAAAGAATAGTCACTGCATTTATCAGATTTTTATTTATTTATTTTATTTATTTTATTTATTTTATTTAGATGTTTCATTTTTCCTTAATTCTGCTCAAACCACGGGTCGTGGACATGCGATAAAAACACAGTAATAAGAGAAATAATGTGAAATTTTGCCTCCCCTGGAGGGGGTTTTGTCCACCCTACCAAAAATGACCAAGGGGGTTTTGTCCTAAGGGGGTTTTGTCCGTACACCTAAAATGACAGCCTAAGGTCGTTTTATCTGTGTTTAATAGCTAGGTTTTCGGATTTTCTCACCACGCTTTTCCTGGAGGGGGTGGGGGAGGGGGGTGATGTTTTCCTTTCCTTTATGCTTCTTTTCTGGTCTTTGGTTTTACGGCCCTTTCAAGATTATTTCACTCATATCGAGCCGATCGTTAATCAGAGGTGGGCGAAAACCGGAGTACCCGTAGAAAAACCACCTGGCCTTCCGCTGCAAAACTTGGCGTCTCACATGTAACACTAGCGAGGCTCAACACACAGCGGCGAGAGACCTAATGATCAAGGGTCAGCGCTCTTAACCACTAGGCTACGGAGGCCCGTGGAGGGGGTGGGGTGTCAAACTTTCACAATAGCGTTAAACCTGTACAGTGCACATTCTTTTGCCAGAACTTAACAAATGCACCTCTTGAACCAATTAAAGGGAGAGATTAACCATCGAAAGGATTGTATGATGTATGTAGCCGACCCAACAGGCATCGACTGATCACAGTCCGACAAATAGTGTAGACCCAGATCAGACTGCTCCTAGAGAGGCACATCTCACTTAACTAACAAGGCCCACTGACCTCAAGTTAAAAACTTTCATAAATAAATTGAATACCATTGGAAACATGTCACTGTTACATCTTTTGTTTTAGGGTTGATTGTTTGCCAATTACATAGTTACTAAGCACAATAAGTCTTCGATGTTGCTCTACACATGACTATCGCTGATTTGTAGGGAATCAAGGCAACGGTTATCTATATTTGAGGTCAAAGTCTAGCATAAGAGAGGTATTTATAGAACCTGGACTAGAATCATGTGTTGGGTTTGGCAAACAATGTAGATCCAGATCACATGCCACTGAACTCGGCATCTGATCAGGATTTAGATTGTTCGCCTACAGTCCAGGGATTTAAGGATTAAGCGAAACAGTGTAAGTCCCCGGTCAGGACCATTTTTCCAGTCCATACTTGAGAGTCAATCGACCCACCACGACCCACCAATGCTGTCAGTGCGATTTGTTTTCACATAAAATGAAAACATCATGATTGTTCATGAAAATATTGTTCACATGGAGCAAAGTGTTCATATATTCGCGACATCTAAAGAACATTTTTGGGTCTACTGTTTAGCATTCGTTGCTTCCAATTTTGTGGGACTTTTACCCGACATTGAGATGAGATGACATCTCAAGCCCTGTCGCCCAATGAAACTAACAGGGTTTATAAGCACTCACACCGCTTTGCCTGGGTTTGCTTAGACCCTCTAAGCGGTTTACAAGTACTCGTGTGCGGACCGGTTTCAGCTCTGCGTGGAAGCATCATGCAGCCCATCTATTTTTTCAAGCCCCGATGAGCGGGGGCCGCTGTATCATTTGGAATGACCGAGTAAAGATTTAAGCTGTTGTCGGATTGAAGTTGTGGTAGGTTTGTGAGAGCACGATCAAGTAGATGTTGGAAAGAAGTTACCTTGAATATTCGAATTAATGACTGAAGCAGTTGAGTTGTTTAAACAAAAATAAGCTCAATTAAAGACACACGCACGCACGCACGCACGCACATACACACACACACGAAAGAAAAGAAAAAAAAAGAAACCAATTAAAACATGTATTCAGTTTGCATTTTTTTATCTTTGATTGAAATTTATATATATCTCCATATATATAATGAAATCTAACATCCGTAGGTCAAAGACTGCCCAGGCAAAGTGGTGCGAGTCGGACCGTCCCTGCATATAAATCCTATTGGTTTGTTTGGGCGGTAGGGCTTCAGATGTCATTTCATCTCAATGTCGGATAAAACTCCCACAAAACTGGAAGCAACGTCTACAAAATAACCTAAATAGTGTTGACCGGGAATTGAAACCACAATGCAAACAAACAAACATCCGTTGTATGAACCCGTGGGAGCTATCCGGATGGAGCGGTATGACGTCACGCTACCCTATTCCAACAACATGGCTACATGGATGAGCCGGAACACTGCAATTCCTACAATTTAGATTTGCACCGAGCGGACTGCGCATCCAATGCGTCTGATTGGAGTCTTCCCTGTGTGCCAAATATATAAAATCTGGTTGCGACCAGTGAAAACTTAGCGGAAGGACAGGCCAATATAGTATTGACTGTGCGAACATGAAAATTGTAGGAATTGCTATGCCCCGACTCATATAATATATATGATATTCAAATACCTGATAAATATCAATATGATTCATATTGATTTCCGTATATTTTCATTTTACCAATGTCATATATTAGAATCCCAAGTCAACCGTAACTTTTTACGGTTGACTACCCGTAACTTTTTGCTGGACCCGTAACTATTTACGATGTAGAAGCTCCGCAAATTTCTCGTAAATGAGAACTGTATATTTGTATTGCTAGAATCAGATGGACTTTTTACACCTGATAATTTAGTCACACTGTTGAAATGTAAACGATTGACTAGCCTAGAGTCTTTCAAAACGCAATGAGACGTGACTGCACTTTTAATTTTTGACTCGTCCGTGTTTTAGGTAAGTCACCATTTAGCTGATTTAGTTGGTATTTTACATCGGGCGATAAACTTTTAGTGAGATTCGTAGTGAATCGCATCAACCACTTGGCCACAACTTCTACATATAATGGCATTATCAAAGTCTTGTTTCGATGTTTAAAAATCTGTGAAAAAAAGATATCCGAAAGCTGCCTCCCCTAAAACATGGAATAGTCTTGTCAAGCTTGAGCATTGAACTCTCAAAGGTCGTTGATAAACTACTTTTTGAAACGTCTATATAGCCCATGCAGCCAATTTGTGTGTTTGTTTGATTTGAGGTTTAACGTCCCCGTCAACACTGTAAAGGTCATTTTGGAGACGTTGCTTCCAATTTTGTGGGACTTTTACACGACATTGAGATGAAATGACATCTCAAGCCCTGTCGCCCAATGAAACCAATAGGGTTTATTACAATGGACGGTCCGCCTCGCACCGCGGTTCCTGGACAGGCTTAGATCCTCTAAGCGGTTTACCACTACTAGTGTGCGGGCCGGATTCAGCTCTGCGTGGAAGCATCGTGCAGCCCATATATTTCTTCAAGCCCCATATATGGGCGGGTGCCGTACCATGCAGCCAATGAAGCACGTTATGAGTGATAATAATAATAATTATTATAACTCCAATAATTATTTGAGTTACCGGCCCAGTGAACACTATTTAGGTCATTTTTGAGCGGGTCGGTTTACCTAGCCACAATTTTCCCGGGCAGGCTTATACTTAAGCGGTTAACTAGTACAGTGCATTCTTTCGCTAGATCCCTTCTTGAATCAGCGGAAGGGACCGTAGAAAATATTTCATTATCAGAATGTTGCCGACCCCGGCATATATCAAACCCCGTCCTCCTGATCACCAGTCAGACGCGCATCCGACCGAGCTACCGAGGCCGGCTGTCGTGAGTGTTTGAGTTTTACGTCTCATCAACAGCTGAGGTCATATGGAGACGGGACCTCGGTTTAAAGACTCATCCGAAAGTCTGGAGAAGCCCGGGATCAATCCTGCGACCCCTGATTTACAAGGCGAGTAGCGTAACCACTACACCACGTAGGATTCTAGGGGACGTTGTATAAAACAGTCAAAAACATTAGTCGACGCACCGTATAGATCTTAACGCTTTTGATCTTTTGTGTCAAAATATTTAAAATACTACAACAGTCATTGCGACTTTCTAGCCCAGAAGGCACACCTCGCTAAGACAACGTCAAAACAACGTCGATGCAACGTCCTGGCGTCACAATTACGTTATGTGTCTGCTGTGCTGTTTCACTCTCGAATGTGCACTTTGTAATCATGCAGGATATTCTTCGCATTACGAAAACACACCCGTGCGAAGAAGCCGCATTCTCTAATTTCTTCCAAATGGCTACTTTTCCGATAAAAAAATAAATAAGATATTTTCTTATTTCTACTCCGAACAAAGGTTGTGGGTGCTAACGAGTACCCACAACCTATGTCTTAGAGCAGAAATAAGCAAAATAATGTGTACCCCCGAAAACCCCAGTTTTCTCTATATATAAAATTATGACATTTTCTTATTTCTTGTTTGTTTGTTTGTTTTGGAGTTTAATGACCCAGTGAACATTATTTTAGGGCATTTTGGAGACGGGTAAGTTTACCTATCCACACTTTTTTTTTTTGACAGGCGTATATATATACGTATGCCGTTACATACTTCCGCCAGATACTTGAAAAATAGAACTTCCGAGCTTAAGAATAACTACAATAAAACTAAGGCACACGCTAGAACCACCCTACAAATAGCACAAAAACAAGGGTGGCAAGAAATAGTCAACAAACTTAAGCATAAGACCACTAGTAAGAAAATGTGGTCTACTTTTAATAAATTTAGGGGTAAACCTACTGAAAAGATAAACTGTCTCAAAATTAACGGCCAGACCATAACTAATGATAGAGAGAAAGCAGACGCCCTTGCCAACCACTACCATAATATGTCGAAAACCTCCAACCAAGATCCTGCCTTCCAAACAATAAAAGAGACCGAGGAGAGAACCTTCAACCAATCTCTCTCTGACCTCTTCAACGATGACCGAAGAAGCAGTAACCTGAACTGCGACTTCACCCTATTTGAACTTAATGAGGCTCTGCAGAGTAAACGCAGCACAGCTCCAGGAGCAGGCAAAATTCATTATGAAATGCTGAAACAGCTCCCACCAGATAGCAAACAAAAACTCTTAGACCTCATAAACACTTCCTGGCGTAGAGGAGAAGTCCCCACACAATGGAAACTAGCCACAACAATCCCAATAAAAAAACCACTCAAGGATAAGCTGGATCCACAATCATATCGACCCATCTCCCTCACCTCATGCACATGTAAAACTATGGAAACCATGATCGCCAAACGCCTCTCCAACTATCTAGAAGCTAATAATATCATCTCAGACAACCAATCAGGCTTCAGGCCTAACAGATCCACAACTGATCAACTTGTCCGACTGGAATCAGAAATAAACATGGCTTTCATGGAACACAAAATCCTAGTAGCGGTAGCCCTCGATCTTGAAAAGGCCTTTGACCTCATGTGGTCAACCGGCACCATAACCAAACTAAAGGAATACGGAATAAGCGGAAACATGCTAAAGTGGATCCATAGCTTTCTCAAGGATAGAAAAATTCAAACCCGAGTTGGGGACAATACCTCAGAGGAACTAATCCTGGAAAACGGCTGCCCCCAAGGCTCAGTACTAAGTCCCATACTCTTTAACGTAATTGTTAACACCCTTCACGAGGCCCTGAAACCACATAATAATATAGGCCTGTCACAGTTTGCCGATGATAGCGCGGTGTGGGGGAAACGCTCTACTCTAGAACTGGCGGTCAAAGACCTACAATTAGTTCTAAGAGAAATCGAAACCTGGGCACTAAGATGGGGATTCAAAGTATCAAACCTAAAGACGAAAGCAATCATATTCAGCAAACGACGAAATCTGAAGACCACTCAAAACAAACTATACCTCTTTGGTAGGGAAATAGAATGGGCCCAGAACATCAAATTTCTGGGCATGATCCTCGACAAACATCTGACTTGGAGAGATCACATTAAAGATCTCAAAGAAAGATGTGAAAAAGACCTGAACCTACTACGAGTAGTGTCAGGTACCACCTTTGGAGCTGATAAAAAGACACTCCTGATCCTATACAAAGCCCTTATTCTTAGTAAGCTAGACTATGGAGCCCAGGCTTACAACTCCGCGTCAGAGAATATCCTTAAAACTCTGAATATCATTCAAAACCACGCCCTCAGGATAGCAACAAGAGCATACCGATCTACCCCAATCAACGCACTAGAGGTAGAATGTGGACTTAAACCACTACATCTACGAAGGGAAGAACTCATACTAAAATACTGGGCTAGATCCTCCCCACTTGGCAAATCCCTCCCAGTGAATGATCTATTAACAGATCATGGTTGCTATTCATGTAAGAGAGCCAAGAACTACAACCCATATTGTAAGAAAGTCCGTGCCCTGCTGAAAGAGCACAACATACCCGATAAGATCCAGGCACCCAAGTACAGATCCAAATGGGATCTCAAACACAACACACCCTCCTGTTACCTCCATCAGGTCCTGGGGAGGAAAGAAGAAAATACAAATGAATACATGAAAAATAAAAGCCTCTCTTATGTTCGCACCATCCATGCTGGGAAAACTCTAATCTACACAGATGGCAGTAAGGACCCCACAACAGGAAAAACCGGCGCCGCATTCGTTGTCCCAGAGAGAAATCTTCACGTACCGATTAAAACAAACCAACACCTCTCAGTATTCACAACTGAACTGATTGCCATTCACTGGGCCATCTCCTGGGCCATCACAGTTAAGACACCCAAAGCCACAGTACTCACGGACAGCCTTAGCGCTATCCAGGCCCTACAGTCAGGAAAATCCAAAACACGACCTGACCAAATTGACTCAATCCTGTCTAAACTAGATAAGGCAAAAAGAGAAGGGCAAGACATTGAAATCGACTGGATCCCATCCCACGTCGGCATCCCCGGTAATGAGGCGGCCGACGAAACGGCCAGATTAGCACTAGATATAGGTATTAAAGATTATACTCTCCCTTCAAAACGGGAGATCTATACAATCATAGACACCGCCATAACGAGAAAATGGCAAGCCCTATGGGATAGAAACCCAACCAACACCGGGAGGCATTACCAACTCCTCCAGCCCACAGTAGGTAAATCTGCCCACCAATTTAGCAACAACAGAAAATTAGACGTGGTAATTTCCCGTTTGAGATTTAACCATAACGGCCTAAATGCCAACCTCACTCAACTAGGAAACACAACGGGTCTATGCAGAAAATGCGATAACTATGAACTAGAAACAACACAACACATCTTGTTTGAATGTGTAACAAACGCCCATGCACGAGAAGAGATAAAATCTGAAATGTTCAAATTAGGATATGAATCGGTACACCTACAAGATCTCCTCGCTCCCCCCGAAAAACACTGCTCGGCCATAGCCGAGGTGGTTAAGAAATTCCTTAAAGACACAAATTACTGGGAAGTAATATAAGAAAAACAGCTTTTGTTACCCACACACCGCGCTTAGGCAACCATCACCTACCGTCAATCTGCACTTGGACCTGAGACGGGGGCGTCAAAGCGAGACACTGTGGTTGCGGCTCATTTGCTTTGCACTTATGGGTGCCCCGCCGAGGCTACCCCCCGTCAAAGGACAAACCAATGACCCTCCCATACCTTCAACATCATAACAGACCACGGGCAAGGGTGCATCATAAGAAAATCCCATAGCCCGAAAACTCCCACGGACATGCTTGAACCTGCGGCGACAAGCCGATTCGGGACACTGTGGTTGCGGCTCATGTGCTTTGCACTTATGAGTGTTCCGATGAGGTAACATGCCGCGGCAGGACAGGCAGCCCCCGTGGGAAGGTAATTCTTCACAATAACCGCGCCACCCGTTAACTTGGTTTTGAACAAGTTACCCTAAGAGCCGGACCGTGCCTTTGTGGGGGGACCCCCCTCACAAGCCCGGCCCGCCCTGTGCACAGAATGGGAAGCCAAAATATGTGAAGGATGGCGGGGTCATATTAGCACAAGCACAATATGCACTAATGACTTTTGTTTGTATTACAGGTACAGGTGGGACCCCGGGGGACAAGAAACTGGACACAACTACACTGATCCGAGCGCAGACATGGGGTCCCAAAGCACTAATCCGACATTTCTTTTTCAGGAACGAGAGGAGGCTCGACGGAGCCCGTCAGGACAACATCCTGAGGGCACCTGGGAGAAAGCCCGTACTGGGCTCCCCCTAGGTACCAACAGAATGAAGTCCCCTGAAGTAGGCAAAGCGAAGGCATAAATACTGCCGGAACAGAGCATACAAACGGGGACAGGTCACACGCTAAATATCTTTATAGGCGGGGCAACGGCAATATCCACCATTTGCTAGGTATTTGGAAATAGGAAGTCCCTTAAAAATGCCTTTTGGAAGACCATTCAAAAATAAAAAGTAGCGGGATTGCAAAACGGCTGATTAGCCTCATCACTGCCTTTCCCAAGCAAACACATACCTCCAAACACATCACGAAGACACACCTGTCCAATTTTGAACCCCACTTGCATAGGCAGGTCTCCGTGATGAGAGCACGGGTACTAGGACTTTTCGCAATAGCCGGAATTGGCTGGTCTATTAGTCACCCTTCCTGGCTCACTTTAGATGCCTGTTCAAAATTCAAAAATTTCATGCGTTATCACCCTTTAACAAGCATCGTGACCGAAGGCGTTTTCTTTGCCATGTCAGGGGTGGAGGCAGAGAATAATGGAAGCCAGAACTGATAATGTATGTTAGCTTTTTTCCTCGGCCAGACATTCGAAAACAGGGCTGTGCTCTGACACATTTGGCAGTCGAAATTGGCAACACGTCATCACATACTAGAGCCCGTCTTTGGTCTGATTCCTGCACTCAAAATTCTAAAATCGCTATAGAACTGTGTTTCTTAGGACAAACGCTGTACCTTGGGTGCGATTTGTGCCTTCCTCCGATTGAGAGTTCAGTATATTCCCATTGGTCAGCTGACACCTGTCGAATTGACAAGTGCCAGCACATTGGAGGCCCTGGGAAGAGCAGTTCATAAACTAATCCCATTTAGCGAGATGGGGGTAGCCCCTATGTGCTTTTAGCGCCCGGTTACCTTACAAAATCTATCAAGTCAAGTACTTCCGCCAGAAACTTACTTCTTATTTCTACTCCGAACATAGGTTGTGGGTGCTCGTTAGAAACGCCTCGTTGAGGCGGTTCTAACGAGTACCAACAACCTATGTCTTATAGCAGAAACAAGAAAAATACTGCATAGCATTGTAAACCTAGGGGGTGTTCATTTTCAGGACTTGTTTGAGTGATGGTCGGCGGGGCCAGAGGAAACGAAAATGTCGCAGACGCTTTTATTTGCAGACGGCAGCGGTAATGAGTGTATTTTTGTTGTTTTTCTTGTTGTTATTACACTCTAGAGAGTGTCGAAAAATACCGCGACTGGGTCAGAGATTCAGAAACAGCCGACTTTGTACCTATACGCCACGTGTTTGAGCACAGGCGACTCAATCAACATTTCTGTGAAGTTTGATTATTTATACATTAGACGGAAAATGGATACTATCTTAATATAATTCAAATACAAAGGGTAAACTTTTAAACGATAATTGATCCAAAACAAAGTTTCGTTCATATGCAGATGTAATCTTAGATATCAGTTTTAACTTTCTTATATGTATATCTCTTATTGATTTTAATTTGATATTAATATACAGTGTCGTTCTATCATTCCCAACTCACTGTTTCTGAATACTGATTTGCGTTGGAAACAAGGGAAACTACTGCTTCTACGCCACATAAAATACAAGCAATAGCTTTTACAATGCGAGTTCACTACCATATTCAGAAATTTAGGCGAACGTCAAGGCTAGCGCATAATCCCTAGAGCCATCCCGGCTGGCACATAACGTCGATTCCACTTCGATGCAACGTCGCGAAGTTGCATCGACGTTCATGCGACGTTGCTTTAAAGCCACTCGCCCGCTAAAACGCTGTCTCCCGTCTAGTATGACGCAACACTATCTTGCACAGGATAGATATGTGTTTTACGTCCCATCAACAGCTAAGTTGATAGGCCTACGGAGACGGGAACTCGGTTTAAAACGTACCCGAAAGTCTGGAGACGCCCACGGGCCAGGATCGAACCCACGACCTGGTATTACCATTACACTACAAAGACTTCTGTTTGGTAACGCATCTAATTTTATCCCGCAACAACGTATTTTGTGTCTAAAATTTTCTTGCTTTTCATTACGAAAACACGCCTATGCAAATAGGAGGTTTTAGGAATTCCGTTTATGACGTCATTCTTGCGCATGCGCAAAGTACTGGCCGTCAATTGAAACGGCCATCGCTATACAAAATAAGTTTTAAACGTAACTTTCGTTTTATTCGCTATCCAAGTCTATCCAAGTCTATCTATCTATCTATCTATCTATCTATCTATCTATCTATCTATCTATCTATCTATCTATCTATCTATCTATCTATCTATCTATCTATCTATCTATCTATCTATCTATCTATCTATCTATCTTTCTTTCTTTCTTTAGAAATCTGTCCAACGATCTGTCTACATGTGCAATTGAAATGTCCATACTGACAGTCGAAATAAACTTATGAGTGGACTGACGGAGGGGCGCTGAGTCAATGTTGGTTCGACGCCATGCCCTCGACACCCACTCCAACTCACTTCATTGTCACATGACCGTTGGCATGGGAGAGAGAGAGAGAGAGAGAGAGAGAGAGAGAGAGAGAGAGAGAGCGAGAGAGAGAGGTTTGACTGACAGTCGACAGACAGACAGACGACACACTGATCGACTGACTGAATGAATGACTGACTAACAGACGAACGGACGGACTGTTAGGCAGACAAATAAACATACTGACAGTCGAAACAAAAAAAACAACAACAAAAAAAAACAACAAATGAGTGGACTTACAGACGGGCGTCGAGTCAACGCTGGCTCGACGTCATGCCGTCGACAACCACTCTAACTCGCTTCAATGTCACGTGACCGTTGAGATGAGAGAGAGGTTTGACTGATCCCTGTATCCAAGAAGCCCATAACCCTTTTTGTACCAAATGGAATCTTCCTCCTTATATATAGCAGGAGTCATTTCCAAAATTTAGGGGTGTCAGGTTGTGTTTTCTTAAAAATTTATTTGGAAAATGGCCGAACTTTTTGCAAACAGTGTAGGCCCCGATCAGACGCCGCGTTCTGCCGCGTCTGATCTGGGCCTGCACTGTGTGTCACTTACCCCTTTTGGGGTTTCCGGTACCAAATGGGTTAATGTAGACCTAAGGGCTGGGCAGGTTGAACCCATCTACAAATCTACCAGATTTTACTGTAAAGTCTTGCACTTGCGAAGGAGTGTTTCATTTTTATGCACTGAAAGGGTGGTCTACGTTTGTTTTGAGTTTAATGTTCCTTGATGGGCCCGAGCACTGGGCAAATGACATTTTATTAAGCAACGCCGTATTATCGCCAACGCAACGTTCTGACGTTTCATCGACGTTGCAATGTCAAATTCAATGCATCGCTTTGAAGTTGGTTTGATGTAGACACGACGTTGTTGACACGCTACATGTCGGTTGACGTGGCGTCATTTAACGACAAACTGTAATTTAATTTTGCCTGCGCTCGCTAATTGTTGGTGCGCTGAGACAGAGAGAGAGAGAGAGAGAGAGAGAGAGAGAAAGAGAGAGAGAGAGAGAGAGAGAGAGAGAGAGAGAGAGAGAGGACGAGAGAGAGAGGACCCTGTTGGGTCGTATCTACAATATATCATTTTCGTAATGCGAAATTTCATATCTGGCAGCATATCGGTGTTTCTCCCTTTATCTTACATTAGAATTCGCCAAAGTTTAAAAGAATTCCACTGTTTTACGCTGTAATTAATACTTTATCTGTCCAACTGCCTTTGAAGCAATACGACAGATGACGGCCAGGGCTTTTCCCGTTCTATTTTTAGAACCGGAAGTACGTCACGAAAAAACCTCCTATACATTGTCAATTTTACCGCCCAAAAAAACAAAGATTTTAAGATGAAAATTGTGATATTTTTTCTTATTTCTGCTCAAAATATAGATTGTGGGTACCCCTTAGAACCGCCTCATCGAGGCGGCTCTAACGGGTACCCACAATCTATATTTTAGAGCAGAAACAAGCAAAATAAGGATTACCCCTGTAAACCCAAGTTTTACTACATAAAAGTGGGGTTCAAGGGGGTAAAAATTATATAGGCGTGTTTTCGTGATGTTGAACCCAAATCTCATAATTTGCCATGTTTTATCACACGCTCAATACATATTATCTAAATATAGAAAACTATGTCTTGCCAGCATATCGTCGCATGCATGCGTTCACCTTAAGCATTCAACTTCTTTTACTGATATCATTTCAGCATGAAACTACACATGCTTACATTATACTCTCTTGGCTGCACAGTAATGCTTCCGTTTGTAATCATATTAAGCCTCACACATCGTACAAAATCCTAGAACCGGGCCAAAATGCTGCGAAAAACAAACAAATAACTTTTGTATGCATTCTTGTATTATCTGTTACTGACTTTACGTTATGGCTAAGTATTCTCCTCCTCTGTTGTGGTGACATCAGTCCTAATCCAGGACCACTTCGACGTCTTCAGGAAGTCAGAGCAGTTCATCCAGCATGTCCTCTGCCATTTTCAACTCTCTGCAGTTGAACCACCATCTTTCCTTTGTTCAATACAATGTTCAGAGTATCTCAAATAAACTAGACGTCCTACATGCAGAACTCTTCGAATTCGATATCTTAGCATTTACTGAGACATGGCTTAGTCCAACCACTAACACAGATTCTTTGCTTCTCCAATCTTACAATACTCCTGAACGAAGGGACCGTCTGGGCGACGCTCATGGGGGCGTCATCGTCTACGTCAAGGAAGGAATTCGCTATAAACGTCGTAATGACTTAGAAATCGGAGGTATTGAATGCATTTGGATAGAAGTGGCTAATACCAAGAAAAAAATTCTCTTTGGTCTTTTCTACAGGGCTCCAAATTCTGATGCCAACTATTACAGCAACATTGAGGATTCTATTGCTCTAGCTATTGATACTGGTATTGCAGACATTTTAATCACTGGCGACTTCAATTTTAACTACCTTGATTTGCAAACACGTAGGAAAATTGACTCACTCTGTACTCGGTTCTCTCTCCATCAGACTATCTGTCAGCCAACTCACTATACAGAGCATTCTTCTTCTCTTATCGATATCATTCTAGTTAGCAATAAGGAACATATTATTCTTAGCGGTGTTGGAGATCCTTTTCTAAACCAACAAATGCGTTATCACTGCCCCATATTTGGTATTCTTAAATTCGCCAAACCAAGGTTGAAATCATTTGATAGACATATATGGGATTATAAAAATGGTAATTATCATCTGCTACGGGAAAAGGCTTCTGCTATTGACTGGAACTCTTTAATACACGAAAATGTTGATATATATTCCAACAACTTAAAGAATTCCATACTTTCTATTGCAAAAGAATGTATACCAAATCGTACAATCAAGGTCAAACCCTCCGACCCCCCCTGGCTTACATCTTCCATTAAACGCCATATACGCAAACGCAAAAGGGCATACAAGAAAGCGCTACGCAGTAATTTAGAACGACATTGGACTAAGTTTAGAGCACTACGTAATCAAATCATTACCATTATACGCGATTCTAAACAAACCTATTTTGATAAAATGGCAGATAAACTCAAATCAGATTCACTTTCCTCAAAGGACTGGTGGGCTACGTTGAAAACATTTATTACCCCCAACTTCAAATCGGTAATGCCACCAATTGAAGCTGAAGGACGAATTTATACAGACGATACAGACAAAGCAACCGTCCTCAATACATTCTTTCAAGGCCAATCTCAGCTAAACGATACAAACGCCTTTCTTCCCAACTTGCCTGAACCTTCTTACCATACCAATTTAAGTACCATTACTCTCACGCCACCTGACGTACAATCAACCATGCAGTCTCTCAAAGTAGGAAAAGCCTCCGGACCAGACGGTGTAAGCAATCATATTCTGAGAGAACTGTCGAATGAACTCTCTTCCCCTTTCTGTACCCTGTTCAACCAATCTCTACGTTATGGAATCTTCCCTACGTCTTACAAAGACGCTAATGTTTCTCCGGTTCCGAAAAAAGGTGATTTATCTATTGCTTCTAACTACCGCCCAATTTCTTTACTTAATTCTGAAGCAAAAGTTTTCGAGAGACTTGTTTTCAAGCACCTATTCAATCATCTTCAAAACAACAACATCTTATCTTCTCTTCAGTCCGGGTTTATGCCAGGGGACTCTACTGTAAATCAGCTTACATTCCTATACCATACCTTCTGCGAAGCACTCGATGCTGGCAAAGAAGTAAGAGCTGTTTTCTGTGACATCAGCAAAGCATTCGACCGTGTCTGGCACAAAGGTCTTGTGTTCAAACTAAAAGCTGCTGGTGTCACAGGATCAGTTCTTCATTGGTTCAATAGCTATCTTTCAGATAGAAGACAGCGTGTTGTACTACCAGGTGGTTCCTCCGACTGGACATTTATAAGGGCAGGTGTACCTCAGGGGTCAATTTTAGGCCCCCTACTCTTCTTATTGTACATTAATGATATTGTCAACGACATCGGTTCAAATATTCGTCTTTTTGCTGATGACACTAGTCTCTTCATAATTGTAAACGATCCTGTCTCAGCTGCTACATGTCTTAACTCAGATCTTGACAAAATTTCAAGATGGGCTGCAACCTGGCTCGTAGCTTTCAACCCATCAAAGAGTGCAGCTTTTCTTATGTCACGTAAGTTAATCAAACCAAACCACCCACCTTTATTCATGCAAAACATTCAGATTGATGAAGTTAACTCCCACAAACACCTAGGTTTATACTTTTCACAGGATTGTTCTTGGCACAAACAAATAGATTATATAAAAGAGAAAGCATGGTTTAGAGTAAATGTAATGAGGAAACTTAAGTTCAAGCTTGATAGAAAATCGTTAGAAACCATTTACATAGCGTTTATAAGACCAATCCTTGAGTATGCAGATGTTATTTGGGATAATTGCACTCAGTACGAAAAGAATGAACTTGAAAAAATCCAAATTGAAGCAGCAAGGATAGTAACAGGCTCAACTATACTAGTCTCCTTGAATAAATTGTACCAAGAAGTCTGTTGGGAAACACTTCAACAAAGGCGATTTAATCACAAACTTACATTATTTTACAAAATGTCCAACAACTTAGCACCGACCTATCTTTCGACCCTTGTTCCACGACCAGTTAGCACTATATCCCGTTATAACTTGAGAAACTCAGACAATCTTCAAACCATTCGAGCTAACACAAACCTTTACTACAATTCATTTTTGCCGTCAACCCTCAGAGAATGGAACAAACTACCAGCAGAAGTCAGACAACTGCCAACCCTAAATTCTTTTAAATACTACCTGAGCAAAGATAGACGCAAGGTACCAAAACATTACTACCACGGAAATAGGAAGGCTCAGGTACTACACACACGTTTACGTACTGGGTGTAGCTCACTCAACATACAACTGTTCATGAAAAATATAATAGATTCACCACTTTGTCCTTGTGGTAGTATAGAAAACCCTCAACACTACTTCTTTCACTGCGGACTTTTCCAAGCACCTCGTACAATCCTCCTCAACGCAGTAGAAATGATCCAAACACCCTCACTAAATCTTTTACTGTATGGTGATTCAGGTTTGTCGCACGAGGCAAATTGTTTATTATTTGAACATGTACAAAAATTTATTGTTCAAACTAAGCGTTTTTGATGAATTCTGCATGCTTTGTTAATCAATAAGTCCGGCAAAACTGTGTGCCTGTATCCCAATCCTCTCCTCAACATAGTCCGTTCGTTTTTTTTTCTTTCTCTTTTCTTTTTCTTTTCGTCACTCATATTTTCCGCATTATCTCTGTATTTATTCAGTATGTTCAACTAGTAAAAGCCGCCACCAAAGTTACAGTTACATGATGTTAAGGAGAAGAACCCTATAAGCTGATGCTTTCGTTCTAATCCTTTCAAAAGTCACTGTTTGCATATGTGTATGAGTTGTGTTGTATACCTTTCTGAATAAAATATGTTTAAACTAATATAGAAAACTAGAATGGTAGAAACAGATGTTCCCCAGTCCCGACATGTCAATGCAGAATGCTACCTAATGAGGACGTTGAGTGTAGAGTGCTACCTCATGACGACATTGGTTGACATTATTTTTTGTTGAGGATTTTTGGTTTTTGTATGTTTTCTTATTCGTGATCAAAACATAGATATCGATTGAACTATGGTTCTAACGAGCACCTACAATCAATGACTTTTTTTTTTTATTAAAATAAGGAATTTCTAACATGCTTTTCAGTGAAATATAGAGATTTCTCAGTGAAATAGAAAACGATATTGTCACTGTTTCAAACAGTGACTGATATCAATTTTATTTTTCACTGTTATGGATTACTTTTTTCTCTAAATCTAATTCTGTGGTCAGTTTTTCCATCGTCAGATGATAGAAAATTAATGAACTTTATTAGAATTGACGCTAAGCCCGCCCACACGTCACGAGAAGGTTAATGGCGTCATTTTTGGCGCTGACGTCACGTATTTTCTTGCGCGACGTTAGATCTGTCCGCGCCTTCTTTGGGAAAATAATATCTCAATTATTTCAGTAACCATTCGTAAAAATGCCATCCAAGTCTATTTCTTAAGTGCAAACTTTTAGTTTATACCCAATATTATACACCACCAAAATTGACGCGAAACGACCAGGAACAAAGTTAGTTTTCTCTGAGGGTGAGTGACGCGATAAGTGAAGCTAAATATTGCCGTTTTGAAGCATGTAAGAAACAGACAATTTGATTTTTTTTAGTGTTAGATCAAATTTTATTTCACTCATGAACACCAAAACTGGTATTTTCACTCGTGGCTACGCCACTCGTGAAAATACTGGTTTTGGTGTTCATTCGGTGAAATAATATAAGAATCTTATATGGGTGTGAGGGGTGGATGGAAAAATCCGTCCCGAGGGACACTGTCCGGCATCACGAGGCTTGCCGAGTGATGCCGGACAGTGATCCCGAGGGACGGATTTTTCTATCCACCCCTCACACCCATATTGGATTCTTTTTCTTGCATACCTTCCATTTCGTAAAGCGGATTTTTAATGTTGCAGTTACTTCGGTTACCAACGTCCGCCATATTGTGTTGACACTGCAGGAATCTTTAGTGACGTTGCTGTGACGTCAACCTTAACGACGGCACATACAAGGTCGTAATCAACCAGTGCATTTATCAAACACGCGATTATATTCGATTTTGGGTCGGAACACCAGGGTCAGAACATAAATTTCTATCCCAGGGTAAAATCACGGATTTCCTTGTCTGGTGTGCAAGAAAATTCGATCTTACACTGAAAAAATCAAATATCCTCTATTATGGCGTCACGTCTGATAATGTAATAACGTCATGTAATCAATTCGATAAGCCAATAGTGGATTAAATATGCGTATTAGTTACTTATGGCGGAATATTGACATTTTTTTGTAAAACAATCCTGAATAAAATAATCTCGGTTCAGTCCATTCAATGTAAAATTTACATTGATGTTTATTGCACTCACTTGTTAAGATGACGCATGCTTAAAGAGCATAAAGCACATGCTCATGTATTATTTTGCATAAATATTAGCCTATAGTAGGTACATGCGATCAGTGAAGACTCTGATCAGACTGCGCGAATAAGCAGGCTGATCGGAGTCTTCGCTGGTCACTCAAGCATTCTTGTAGATTTTGTCATGCGCTGGCTCAAAATTTTATTAAAGTCGTTGAGGAAAAGAGATAAAATGCGAGGCTGTGCTCATGTATTATTAAATTTATTAAACTCGTTGAGGAAAAGAGATGAGATGCGAGGCTTCTGCCGAGCATTTTATCTTTTTTTCCTCAACGAGTTTAATGAATTTAATAATACATGAGCACGAATGCAAGATTTTGTTTTATCATATGACATTTACAACGCACTTTATTCACGATTGGTTTACATAAAAGTCAATATTTCGCCATTAGTGAACGTACGTGACGTCGTTAAGGACATGTAACGTTACGGGGCGTATCTAACTAATTTGCATATTTAATCCAATATAGACTATCGAATTTATTACATGGCGATATTACACTCTCAGACGCGACGTCATATGATAAAGTCGAGGCTGCTATGTGTTTTTACAAACTTTTTCGGTTCTTTTGATGTATAGATAAGCGCGGGGGTGGAAGGTTTGAGTTGAATAAGGCGAAAGTGACGTGTGTCCCACTAGGGTGTCCAGCTGATATTGGCTTACAAGTGGTCAAGGCCTGCTGTCCTGGTTTTTTGTTTGTTTGAATTGAGGTTTAACGTCCCCATCAACACTATTTAGGTCATTTTGGAGACGTTGCTTCCAATTTTGTGGGACTTTTACCCGTCATTGCGATGCAATGACAACTCAAACCCTGCCACCCAATAGGACCAAAAGGCTTATAAGCATTGGATGGGCTGACTCACATAACTTTGCCTGGGCAGGCTTAGTCCATCACGTGAACAAGTCCATGAAATGAACACCCCTTTAAACCCCACTTTATATAGAGAAAACTGGGGTTTATGGGGGTAAACATTACTTCCCTTATTTCTGCTCCAAGACATAGGTTGTGGGTGTTCGTTAGAACCACCTCAATGAGGCGGTTCTAACGAGCACCCACAACCTATGTTGGCAGTAAATATAAGAAAAAAGGTTCACGGATTTCCATAAGAAAAGTATCCATTTTAGAGATGTGAAAACAATGCACTATGCCAGAGCCATCATGGAGTCTGAACCTCGACCCACCGGCGTGCAATTAAATACGAAAGCATATCTGACCGCGATTGGGTCAGACAGACTGAAGACTGTTTAATAGCATTTCTATTGTGTCCATGTGTTTGTAACGTTTGATAATTTTCTGAAACTGTTTGGAAAAGTTACGCTTGCCTTTAATTATTCTTAATTGTAATACAATGTCGCCAAAAAAAAAAAAAAAAAAAAAAAACTCGGGTCCATGTCGCGAAGTAGACTTATGGTTAAATGTCATATGGTACGTACATGTAGATGTCGATACTTACACGCTTGTCCAATACTGTTAGAATTTTAATAATTATTTTCTTAAATTGTCATTTGAATAGTTTTTGGGTAAGTCAAAATAATCTTACCTGATGATGGTCTATAAATGTTTTAAGTATATCGAATGGTTTTACAAAAATACAGTGGAATTTCAATGGCTCGAACACCTTTGGGACCTCGACAATCTGTTCGAGACAGGGGTAGTTCGAGCCACTGAAGGTCACTGCCAAGAGGCATAACGAGATACTTTTGAACATCTTTCGATGTTAGATAATGAAAATGTTTGCTGTGTGTACTCATTAGAATCGCCTCATCGAGGCGATTCTAATGAGTACCCACAGCGTACATTTGCAAGATGAAAGACTAAAATCTCCTGAATTATCCCCACCATTTCTTATCTTAAGGATTTCCCTAGGGGCTTAAGTACGAGTTCGACCCATCCGTGGTAAACGAGCCATCGAAGTTCTACTGTAATCGTAGTTTGGTGCTGGTGTTTATATCTGCATTGGTGTTACTGGTTTTCTAAAACAAGAGGCCCATGGGCCACTACGCTCACCAGAGGTCATGTGGTTTATTCCATATATCGGCATGGCGCTCATCTTGGTCGTGTTACAACAATCCCATGATTAACTTTTCATTGCCTCATCCCATAGAGGCGCTTCATGTAATTTGGTTTCAATCAGCACTGCAGTTTTAGTGGCGAAGAAGATCAAAATACTGAATCTGAGCCATCGAAGACAGAGGTCAGTGATGGCCTTTGCAATCAGTAAAATCCACTGTCTCGCCTTTTTTATACAATAGTCTAAGTGACCAAATTTGACCTTGACGTAAAACAGGTAAAGGTCAACCAAAGGTCACCATTTGAAAACAAAATTGCCACGGCCTGAGTCCCCGATGCTTCTTACCAAATTTCAAGGTCATCGGACATTTGGTTCCTGAGAAGAATTCATTTAAAGTTGTTTTTTTACCATATATGATCATGGCAGCCATATTGGTCACGTGACCCAATCCTTATGAACATATTTTATTCCCCATACCCATAGAGGCTTCACATGGAATTTGGTTTCAATCAACCCACCAGTTTAAGTGGAGAAGATAAACAAGAATTCTCAGAAGACAACATAACTCACCTTTTGGGGCAGAAGTTGGATGAGGGCAATTAAGTTATCAAAAATAAGAGTTTTCTTCTGTAAAACAGCCCGACAGACTGCAACAATTAAGAGAGAACCAGATAGTACACATAAGAACCAATGAAGAATGAATCTAGTTTTAAGTGTTTTCATTTGAAAAAAAGAGGCCCATGGGCCACTATGCTCACCAGAGCTCAGGGGGAACTGCCCACCGGCAGCTATGTATTTTAATAAACCAGTGAATCCCTGCACCAAAGGACGCCACCGATAGAATTTGGACCCAATCAGACTAGTGGTTTCAGAGGTCTGATGCCACTTGAATGAGTTATAACTGAAAGACAACAGGCGATAATTGACAATTGCCGTTGCATGAAAACAGACGATAATTGACAACTGCACATATGTGGCAACCAATAGGCCACACACCATACGGTACATCTAACAATGTTAAAGGAACATTTCTCTGAAAGTTTGACAAAATATATTCAAAGGTGTGAATGTCATTTTTCAATTTTCCCCATTATAAGCCTATGGAAACTCTTAACTTCGCATAACAACCAAAATAAAAAAGCCAAATTTCATAAAATAACACACACACACACACGCACACACAAACGCACGCACGCACAAAACGTGTAAAGGCGAATAACTATGTTGAATATTTCTATAAAGTCTCAGCCTTATAGAGCATATGGTTGCTTAGGAGATAATTTTGTTTTCATTTTGGTTTCCATGGCAAACATCAAAAATGAGCAGAGGGTATAAAATAATATGGCAGATAGTTGATTGCTTAAGAAACATTTCTGTGGCAGTAAATGCCATTTTTCAATTTTCCCCAATATAAGTCAATGGAAACTCTTAAGTTGCCATAGCAACCAAACTAATGAGTCGAATTTCATAAACAACACACTTTTCAATCCCCGAGCCAATGGATGCTACAGATGAAATTTGGGCCCAGCGGTTTCAGAGGAGAAGTCGTTTAAAAGTGTTGACGTCAGCCAGACGACGACAGACGACGACATACAACTGCCTATCGGAGACTTCGACTCTGGCGAGCTAAATATATTACTATGAAAGTTTTGTCAAAATATATCTGCAAAGACTTCGCGAAACACAGTTGAATAGTGCGAAAACAAGGACTTATAAAACTACATTTTATATTTATTTCGCTTCATGTTTCGTTTTTATTCAATAATAGCGATCAAACATGTTTTTGCATGCATTAACATTCGCTAGGTCCAGAGAAAGGTGTTGAAAACCTCGGCCTGCCCTATATTGAAAGTTGATACTTGGTATCAAGTTTCTATGTCATTGCATTTCTACTTCCGGTACTGGACCGCGTTACTACACTTCCGCTGTTCGTTCGCTGCATAAAATAGTCCAAATTAAGCACTTGCCAGCGCATTGATTTCTTAACATTTGCGCTGACGGCGGACTTGATTCCACAGGTGTTCCTTCCCTTTCACCCCTCAGTTGCCGAACTGGAGTTTTCCAGCTTTGATACTCGGTGTATCCTTTTATATCAAGGCAGACTTGATGCCACAGGTGTTCCTTCCCTTTCACCCCTCGGTTTCTGGACTGGACATTAGCCCATATATAACTAGCGTCACTTTTTCTGGCATGTAAGTATTGTAGGCCCAGATCAGACGCAGCACAACTTGGCGTCTGATCCGAGTCTGCATTGATTGCTAAAAAAACATATATTCTTGCAAAACCTACCTTTAAAAAAACAAATCTGACAATCCTGTTCCGAACTTATTTGTTGGAAGATTCCATTGTCATATATTGGTTAAGCAAATTCAGAAGCCACTGATCAGACACCTCATTCTGTGATCTCGAATCAGAAACCTTCAGTGTTATAAAAGGAAGCTGTGCATTTTTTGGGTGCATATGCACTCGTTTTATAGACACTTGGGAAGACGAATCTAAGTCGAAGCGTCTCCACTGTTTAAAATGTAGAAATAAAAGGGCCCTGCTGTAACGCCTCCGAAAGCAATGTACACTTCATTTTTGGAGACCCATGACTCGCCGAAAGAAAGCAATAGGGTTTAAAGTTCACTCCCGTCCAGTGCTCCAGATAAACAGCGTATTTGCGTAAATACTCAATTAAACAAAGTGCTGAGAGAACTAGTGGATCGATCGTCTCTGAATGTAAGTTTGGAGAATAGTCATGAACTGAGAATCAGACTGTTCATTTAAGCAGGTACATTAGATCTGATCGGACTCTGCATTATGTGGCGTCTGATTATGAAGGTTCTGTTTGCCAATGGCCAAATGCACGAGCACAGTCCTACCGCCCCCGCCAATCAGGGCTTGAAGAAATAGACGGACTGCAAGATACTTCCACGCCGAGCTGAAATCGACCGCACATGAGTACTGGTAAAACGCTTAGAGGATCTAAGCCTGCCCAGGCAAAGTGGTGCGAATCCATGACACAGGCCTATTTGGTTTCATTGCGCGACAGGCTTGATAATTATGTCATTTCATTTTAGTGTTGGGTAAAAGTCTCACAAAATTGGAAGCAACGTCTCTAAATGACCTAGTCAGCGTTGACGGGGATGTTAAACCTCAAAACAAGCAAACAAACATACAAACAAATAAACAAGCACAGTCCAGAATTTTCTTCTGACGTTCCGCTCTGACATCTTAGGGGTGCTATCAATAACCAATATCTGGATTTTGTTCAGGGTCGGCGACAGTCTGATGGTCAGTGATTGTCACGAGGACAATAACAAGCAAGAGGAATTTTTTTTTTAGTCGAACCTGGTTAAACTCCTTTTTCAACCTTGTCAAAAAGATACTTAGAGAACTGTTTATTCTTGCCCACCAGACAAGGAAATCCGTGATTTTACCCTGGGATAGAAATTTATGTTCTGACCCTGTTGTTCCGACCCCAAAACGAATATAATCGCGTCTTTGATAAATGCACTGGTTGACTACAACCTCATGCGCGGCGTTGTCATGCGTGACGTCACTAAACATTCCTGTCGTGTCATCACAAAATGGCGGACGTCGGTAACCGAAGTGACAGTAGCATTAAAAATTGCAATAGAAATGGAAGGTATGCAAGAAAAAGAATCCAATATGGGTGTGAGGGGTGGATAGAAAAATCCGTCCCTCGGGATCACTGTCCGGCATCACTCGGCAAGCCTCGTGATGCCAGACAGTGTCCCTCGGGAAGGATTTTTCAATCCACCCATCACACCCATATAAGATTCTTATAATCTACCACTACCATTTTATCATGGTGAATATACCTCATAAATCAACTTTCCTCAGTACTTTCAGTACTTTGATTATTGCATAAAATCAGTGCCACACGCTATTTACAGCCACGCATTAACCAGCGAAAAATTAAGCCATGCATTAACAAGGAAATTCTCGAATTAACTCTTACCGGGCCACCGAATTAATTCGCCACGTGCTACCTTGTCAAAAGAAAAACAATGGACGTCAAGCTCCAATATTGGCCAAAGGTTGGCGATATTGTTACCTACACAGGTAAAGGGGCCCATTAAAAGTTCAAAATAATCTCCACAGGGACGAGTTTTCCGACCACTGTTTTACATAATAAAGAGTAAATAAACGGGAAAGGAGTACAGAGTCTATAGACATGAGCTCGATCTGGCGACCCCTTCTGACGCTCCGGGCGACCTCAGAGATGAGGATCACACCAGTTATGGTAGGTATCTAAATTAAGCACAAACATGTGCAAAGATGCAAGCACACCCAGCATTTCACATTTACCAATGTATCAACTGTGAGCCCAGAGTGAAAAGAAAGGATGTAAAAACCAGCAGCACCATTGGTTTCCATCGCTTCTTTTTCCTGGGACAAGTCCATGTTATTTTTAGTTTGTCAGTCTTTTTTTTATAAATCTTCCGGGCCAAGGTCATGTAATGATTTAATTTCAAAATTCAATATTGGACTTAAATCTCTTCTGCAACAAGGTCTATCGGAACCCGAATTTTATGGTGACTTAGTATATAAATTCAGAAAAATATATAACCGCAATGACTTCAGCACCCAATTTCGTAAAATCATTCTTCGATATAAAAAGATTGGGTACAACATGGATATTATACGACAGACTGCATGCATGGTAGTTAACCCAATCACGGTTGGCAACTTTGCTTCCCTCTTTAATTGCACGCCGGTGGGTCAGGCCTCAGATTCTATGACGGCTCCAACGTAAAGGCTTATTGAAAATTAAAGAGATAATGTTGGTTGGTGCCTGATGCTCTGTCTCTGGTCGGGCTCATCGGAGTCTAACTGTTGGTTTTCTTTTGCTCCAGCATTTCAGTGGTTTCTTGCTGTCGAGTCCTCACCGTTGTCTCACCTCTGTGGTTCTTTGATTTCTGTGTTCACGGAGATGTTGCACTGATGAGTTAGGAGGCCTTCATGCGGACTGAACAAATTATTTGTCTAAATCGCGACGGAAGTAAGGGCGAGGATTGTGGCCACGTAAAATCGATTTAAGCCCCCCCCAGTGGAAATCTTCCACTGACCGTTCCAAGGCGGCTCTTCTGTGGCGATTTATTTATGTTGTTGTTTGTTACTTACTGTGTGTATCACTTGTGTCTTTTAATTTTGGATGGCCATATGGCCATTTTTTGGGAAAGTAACTGTCCTTATGGCCTTCCTTTGTTTAGGTTTCCATTATGGTCTGGTCGCTTAATGTTTGTATTTCTTTCCCTTTGGTGTCTTTTATGGGTGGAGTAAGTTAATTGTATCAATTCCTGATCTTTGTTTTACTTCTACTTTTCTGTAATGATCCACAAAGGTCTGAGCAAGATCAGAATGCCCAGTATTTGCCCTACAGGACTTAAAACTGCCGTTCGACCTGCATCTTTATGATACCTTTTGGTGCGATAAAACGCCACTGCTAAATCTATTTTTGGGTGTCCAAACATGTCGGAGGTCTAATCAGAGTCATCTCCCCAATAAAGGGAACTTCCGTCAGATGTTTATCTACTAATTTTGCCTTTCCATAAAAGGAAAATATGGCCCTTTTCTCATCATGTGAACAAGTCCGTGAAATGAAAACCACTCTAAACCCCACTTTACACTCAGAAAACTGGGGGTTTACGGTGGTATACATTATTTTTCTTATTTTAGCTCCAAGACATAGGTTGTGGGTACTCGTTAGAAGCGCCTTAATGAGGCGGTTCTTACGAGCACCCACAACTTATGTTTACTGTATTAATAAGAAAAACATCACGGATCAAAGTTTCCTCAGAAAAGTAGCCATTTTGCAGACGTGAAAAAATGCAATATGTCGCACGGGTGTGTTCGTGGATTTTTTGTCTTTTGTTTATATCGGATTGCTTGAGTAAAAGAAATGAACAAATAGATAGAAAGAACAGGTTTTGACCATGCTGCGCATAACAGACTGTCTGTGATAAGTACCCTTTTCACGGGTTCTTGCTCATTTTTAGGCATTCATGTACAGTCATTACGACAGCACGCCTATACAAATACATTATTAACTTTACCTCCGAAAAATCGAATTTTTTAGATGAAAAATTGTGATATTTTTCTTATTTCTGCTCAAAATATAGATATTTTAGAATATAAAAGTGGGGTTCAAGGGGGTTTAAAACTATAAAGGCGTGTTTTCATGATGAATCATTAGTACCCAAAAATGTGCAACAGATCTATATTGCAGATCAGTAGAAGCCATATATTTTCCTTATTTTGTTTTACGTACCTTTCAATAATACTTCACTCAATAGAGATGATTCAGATCACCAGTTGGCCAAAAATGAGAATACCCTGAAAACATCACGTGACACACTCGCATGCAGACACATATTAAATAGATTTAAAGGCCAACATCACGAAAACACGCCTATACAAGTTTGCCCCCCTCAACCGCACTTTTATATAGGTAAACTGGGGTTTACAGGGGTAAACCTTATTTTTCTTATTTCTGCTCAAAATATAGATCGTGGATACTCGTTAGAACCGCCCAATCGAAGGCGGTTCTAATGAGTATCCACAATCTATATTTTGAGCAGAAATAAGAAAAACTATCACAATTTTTCATCTAAAAAAATCGAATTTTCGGAGGTGAAGTTTACAATGTATTTGTATAGGCGTGTTTTCGTAATGGAAAAAAATGTGGATCCACATCTACACATTGCTCCACATTAAGCATTTTAAGCTGAGTCTTTGAAGCCAGAAAGAGCTGGTTGCAAGATTGCCGAATGTGTAGATGTGGACATGTGGAATCTCCACATTGTGGATCCATATTCTCCACATTATATCCACATTTGCTCCACATTACCTCCACAATTTCAATGTTGAGATGTGGAGGTTCCACAATTTCAATGTGGAGATGTGGAGATTCCACAATTTAAAAGTGGAGGTTCCACAATTTCAATGTGGAGATGTGGAGGGCCCACAATTTTAATGAAGAGGTTACACAATTTCAATGTGGAGATGTGGACGTGTGAAATCTCCACATTGTGGATCCACATTCTCCACATTGCATCCACATTACCTCCACAATTTCAATGTGGAGATGTGGAGGATCCACAATTTCAATGTGGAAGTTCCACAATTTCAATGTGGAGATGTGGAGGGCCCACAATTTCAATGTGGAGATGTGGAAGTTAAGAGACCATTATATTACATTCAAAATATATCTTGGCACTTTAGCTCAGATGGTAGAGCGCCTGTCTGGTAAGCAGGAGGTCATAGGTTCGAGCCCTATTCGTGCCAAACATTTTTTTCACACCAGAGACTAAGTTATTTCCAAAAGACCAACATAATGTCGTCTTGTGGTATCCCCTGACCTCTTATAAGATTATCACATTTCCACCAAAAGACTAAGTTTGGTCCCTATAAATTTCAACAAACATCAAATTTATAGGGACCAAGTCATTTTAGGCTTGGTCCCTATAAATTTCAAAAACTGAAGATTTATAGGGACCAAGGCAATCAACAACAAACACATGGATCTACTTGAAAGATCACCAAAACAAAAATAAGTTATTTTCAGGCATAACCAAAGGTTAAGTCATTTTCAAGCTTGGTCCCTATAATTTCAACAAACATCAAATTTATAGGGACCAAGTCATTTTAGGCTTTGTCCCTATAAATTTCAAAAACTGAAGATTTATAGGGACCAAGGCAATCAACACAAACACTAAGGTACTTTAAGCATAACCATAAGTTAAGTAAGTTCAAACTTGGTCCCTATAAATTTCAGAAACTGAAGATTTATAGGGACCAAGGCAATCAAGCTACTTGAAAGATCACCAAAAAACTAAGTTATTTTCAAGCATAACCATAGGCTAAGTCAATTCAAACTTGGTCCCTATAAATTTCAGAGACTGAAGATTTATAGTACAGGAAGCATCATGCAGCCCATCTATTTATTCAAGCCCCAATGGGCCGGGGCCATCCAAAATAGCTTCAACAATATTAAAAGTTTACATTGATGTTAGGGGTTGAGGACAAATCCATCAGGACGGTCACAGTCCTACATCACGAGACTTGCCGAGGGATGCCGGAGAGTGGTCCAGAGGGTCGCATTTTTATCTTCCTACCGCTTACATCAATTTATGATTGTTTTTCTTGCATACCTTTCATTTCTGAGATGCAGTCACTTCGATTGCCAACGTCCGCCATGTTTTGATGACAAAAATGTGGCGTCTTGACGCCATTGTACGTGCAGTGACGACAAACTTAACGACGGCGTATTGTACGTGACGTCCTTTTCAACCGGTGCACTTCAAACACGTGAAAATTCTCAATTTTTATCCTTTCTCTGGATAGGATAGCCTTGGTAGGATAAAATATTCTATAACAGGGTAAAGTCCAGAATATTCTTATCTGGAATGTAAGAACACACGGTGTACGTGACAAGTATACTGGCGTTACTAATTACCGGTGTTTTAACTGTTTAATTCAGTATAGGAAGATAACTGTTCAACAGATTCTTATAAACTTGGTCTTGTTAAACTATTAATTTATTCATTCAACGGATATAAGCAATATATATTGTGAAGCCCAAGGGCTCCACTCAAGAGTTATTATCCCTTGACCCCTATTCCAGTATACATGATACATCCAGTCCTTTTTCCATGTTTATATGAAGTTTCAGCTTCCTAGCTTTCATAGTTCCTGAGAAATCTGTTACGAAAATATTCAAGAATGCCAAACTTAGAAAACCTACCAAGGGATATAACTGCAAGAGTTATGTGCTCTTGGTCATTATTTTGCTAATACACCTTCCTTACCTAAGAGACCAAGTGAAGTATAAGTTTCACTGAAGTAGGACGACAAACATACAAGTTATTAAGCAAAATGCATTTTAAAATTTGAAAACCTGTCAAAAGAGTTATGGTCCCTTGACCCCTATTCTGGTATACATGATACTGTGAAGCCCAATGGCTCCCCTCATTGTAGGGCTGATGTTAAGCAGCAACCGGTTGTAAGTCAACTAATCATTTCAAAGATTCATGGTAATGACCCTGTGGTAGCAGACAGTTTTCCCTGGAAAATTATGTCTTCATTAGTTTGCCTCCTATGGCAGCACTGACTACTGAGGCTGAATTGCTGAATTTCAAAGACAGTCTGCAGTGCAGTCCTGTGGAATGGGTCACCCTAATAAAAAGGGGCAAGGATCTAATGGTTGAGTAAAAGGGGATTCTGTTTTGTTGCCTAGGGTAATGCCAGGTATTTGACCTTATTTTTCCTAAACATGTGCTTGTGAAACATTTCATTTTATTTCTATTTTAAAAATTTATCCTTGGACTGACACTTACTCAGACTGTTGAATGGCTTCAAGATATACAAGGTTCAATCATTTAATCTAGCTGACATCTCAGCTTAACTGTAATATTTTTACTTTGAATTTGAAACTTTCTAAAGTTAGTAGGCCAGCTGTCGACATTGTTTTTGCTGGTAACTGCCAGGATGTAGATTGTACTTGTACTTGTTGCTTGGAGACTGTGCTAAAAATAACTCTGTCAGCTTCTTCTGGATGTAAATCAATACTGGAATCACCTTTAGACCTCAAACTTTGATGTTCAAACTTATATTTCAAACTTAATTCTAAACCAATTTTTGTGCTTTTTTGAGGTAATTGAAGGTTAATTATCATAGATTTTATTTGTTTTAAATATGGAACATACTTCATTCAGAAAAGCCATGTTTTATTAACTTAAAATGTATAGGAGTGACTTTCCAAGCCTCCATTATGTTTTCTCCCTCACAAAGTTTGACTGTGGGATTTGTGGGAGAAGTTAACTTATGTGGGAAAAGAAGGAGATGGGGGAATGGGGGACTGTGGGACTATATAAAGAATCCCACAAAGTTCTCTGGGACTTCGACCATTTTGATTTCTTTGGGTTAGGTTGGTTTTTTAAGGTGTGTTAGAATTTTGGGTTATTCTTTAAGGAAAAAAAGTTTTTAATTTCAATATTAGTTTAAGGCTTTGGGGAAAACATTTTAAATCAGTTCAGCTTAATTCTATAGCATTTAGGATATTTCTTAGTTGGAATAGATATTGTTTCTGATTTATTTCTCTTGTAATTTGAGATATACAAATATATCTATGTTTGCAAGCTCTGGAGGGTTAATGGTGAAGGCATTTAAAGAGAGTCCATATTTGCAAAGAAACTGTGAATCAAATACTGTTGTATGTAACAAGTTGTACTTTGCCTGCTTAGAAGCATTGTTCTTTCTTTTATCAGAGCCACACAGTAGCACCCTAAAGATGCATTTCTGTTGTTGTTATTTCTCAACCATATAAATCAGAATTACATTCCTTACTCTATTTTTGATATCCAGTTAAGTTTCAAATAAATAAAAACACAGCATTGTTGAAGTTTATTTGAATCTTTGTGATCTTTTCTTACCCTAACACTTAAAGAATAAGCTTATATTAAGTTAATGACCTTAATCTTTGGTTGGCGAAGTCCTGTTTAGTTCCCATGTAGCCGTATATGAGGTGCTTTTAGTGTGATCACTGTCCGTAGTCCGTCGTCCGTCCAATGCCGTTTATTTGAGAATAAATATAGACAGCAGCCAGTTTGGTGGAGCTAGGGTAAAAGGGGCATCCATCATTCAGATGTTGACATAATATTACTGTCCACAATTAGTCTGCTGTTGACTGTAAACCACGCTACCAATAACTAACAGTCATCAGTCATTCTGGTGGTCGACAGTCAGAGGTGAGTCTACCGTCGAGAATCAGTCGGAAACTGAACGTCATAAAATCATAAGTCCTTCTTAGACCCTCGGCACGTTACATTTTTGGTGGCACAGCGGTGGGATTGTAGCGTTTTTCTACGGTCCAGAGATACGAATCTGACGTCTTAAAGTAAACAGACACGGTGTAGAACCATAGTTGAGTTCATCATGGGCAGAAGAAAACAAAACAAAAAACAAAATATTGACCCAATAGCATCAGGGACATCCTTGATTGAGGGTGATATTTCAGGGTCAGAATCTGAGACCACTTTAGTACGTGGTGTGCGCAGTGAAACTTTGACTACTGCCTCTGCCGAGGTCCTACCAAGTAGTTCATGCAAGTAGACAGGACACACATTTGGGTGAGGGGAGCCATTCTAATGGGACTGACACTATTAGCCCAACTTCTAATAATAGCAACCAAGATCATAGCCTTCAGTCACAGAACACAGGGTCAGGAGATGAGCAGTTGAGCTCCTTTAACATGAACAGTCCTGACAGTGCTGCTCAAATGAGTATACTTCTGCAAACTTTGATCAAACAGCAAAATGAAGCCAACACTAAGGCCATGAAAGAATGCATGTCAGGTACCATGAATACACTGAGAGAAACATGCGAGGCAGTGAAGGAATGTGCTGTATCAGTGACAAGCACAACACAAAATAATTTTCAACAAATACTGTCTGAGCTGAGAGAAAGTAGGAATGAGAGAACATTCCATCCAACTTCAAAAATAAGCTATACTGGGTCACAAAACCAGCGTCCAGTTACAAGTGTTTCCCAACAGCATGTTTCCAGACAGCCTCATGAAGTACTGGTGACAAATGCAGGAACTACCATTCACAGCCCTATGCATAATCAAGTAGCAGTTACTTCCCTTGTTCAATCACAGCCCTGCATGACTACACATAGCAGACTACCCACAATAAGCACATCTCCCCCTACAAATGTGGCTCAAAGCACTGATTCATCAACAGGCACTAACAGTCCACAAAATAGCGCAATACGGTTAAATGTCAGTGATGCCCAGCCATTTCTAGCCCCAAGTTTGACAAGTATGACAGATAAGCTGACTTCTGAGATAAACAATGTAAGCGGGGTCAGTTGCGCTAAGCATCAAAGTGTGCGATTACCAGCATTCTCAGGAAATTCAAATGACAGCTGGAAAGTATGGCATGCACGCTTCACCACCATTGCTAATCTCAATAAATGGGACGAGACTACACGTCTGAGTGAACTTACGCAAAGGCTGCAGGGAACTGCAGCTGACTTTGTGTTTGATGAAATCACCACTGAGATGCTGACTAATTATGAGAGTCTCCTTAATGAGCTGGAATCAAGATTTAGGTCTGTCGAGACAAACAGAACATTCAAAGTCCAGTTCGGTAAGAGAATTCAAAGGTTTGAGGAAACTGTTGAAGATTACGCCGCAGAGTAGAAACGGCTCTATGATAAAGCTTATCCTGGTAGAAATCCTGAAATGCGGCGCCAAATCCTCTTACAGCAATTTCTAAATGGGCTTAGAGATAAAGCTGCCAAATTTGCAGTAGAATACTATAAAAAGCCCAACTCTATAAAAGAAGCAATTCACCATGTGGTAATATACCTGGAAGCCCAACAGGGTCCCAAGGTAAATGACTGGGGTCGACCTGATCCTCACTCTAGATCCGCCAGATTTGAGGATGAGGCTGGCAATGAGGGTGATTATGATAGTGATGATGATTATGATATATCCCGGGCACGCTCAGTATCTCCCTTCCAGAAGCGAAGAAGTAGGTCAACCTTAAGAAAAATCAAGACCACTCCCGAAGGGTATAAAGATCAGAGTCCCGGTGGGGTGAATACAGATGACAAAGATATTTTACAGAAAATTCTCTCATTAGTGGAGAACTCCAATAAAGAGCTACAGATAGCCCCATCAACCCAGTCTCAACATAAGGAAGTTCAAGGACACAAACCTAGTAACCAGAACTCTGACCCCAACTACAGAGGTCAAGGTTATGACCAAACCCAGGGTCAACACACAAGCAATATGAATCAGGGTCAAGGTCAGAACCAAGGTCAAGGTCGTTATGCCAATTTTCAATGCTTTTATTGTTCTCAGTGTGGGCATATAAAGGTAAACTGCCCAGTACTGAAGGCGGAGTATAACAAGGGTAGCCTAAGTAAACAGAACAGAAATCAGAGGCCGGCACCTGCTGGTACGCATTATTCATCACAGAGCCATGTTAACAATATTGATTTAAACTAGCAAGGACCGGTTTGTTTGGCCAACAGGCGGTCCCTGAAAATAAAGGCCAACCCCAATTGTTTTTAAATGAGAAATTAAACCATGAAACCATGTTGACCCCAGTTTCTAATTTGGTTAATATGAGAAATGCCAAGAAATTAGCACAAGAAGGGGCCCAACAAATTGAGCAAGACTGCTGCTCCTCAAAGTTCCCTTGTTTAATGGCAAGAATAGCACATATGAAACAAGTACAGATTCTGCACTCCAGGTCACCCCAGAACAGGTTTCAGCAACAGCCTCCCCAAAAGACCAAACAGTTCTTACATCATCTGGGGCCTCTACAGAACTTCAGTGCGCCTTTGAAGGGAGCAAAACTGACCAGAAAACCTCCGAATTAAGATCCAAAGAGGCTTCATCAACTGAAGAGTTATCTGACCTTAAGAACTGCTCTGAACCCCCAGTTTTAACAACAGACAAAAAGTGTGAGGGCTCTTCATTAAAACGAATAGTGCGCAGTGATGGGTTCTACTTGGAGGCCTTTTTGGAGGGCAGAAAAGTTGTTTTTACCATAGATACAGGGGCGACTAAAACTGTTATATCCAAAACAGTTTATCAATCAATTCCGCAGTCAAACAGGTCGGTATTATCTAAAACCATGGGTCTTACGGAGGCCTCAGGCCAGCCTCTCTCACAATTAGGAACCGCAGAATTCACTATTGAGTTAGCTGGTCTCCAGTTCAAGGCGGACATTGTAGTGGCGAATATTGAAGATGAGGGTTTATTTGGGCATGACCTTTTAAGCATGGGTGGGGCTCATTTACTGTATGATGAATGTGCTTTACTGTTTATGGGCATGCATATACCATGCATTAGAGTGTGCTCTGCACCAAGATTAGTAGAATCACTGCTGCAGACCGATTTGTTATCCCTGGCAACAGTGAAAAGATAATAGAAGTTTTCATCAGCAGGCTAGAGGGGGACGACCAGCATGAAACTCCTGTGCTCTTAGAACCAGGTCCAGAGTTTCAAGACCGGTACTGTCTTTTAATGGCATCCAGCCTTACAGACCTTAACTCAAGAGTCACCCATAAAGTGAGATTGCTCAATCCCAACATATATGACATCTCAATAAACCAAGACACGGCCATTGGAACTGCGGTGGATATGATGGAAATTACCACAGTTTTTGAGGAAAATGCACTTTCACACCTAGCATCCCAAAACACGCCAACAAACCAGGCATCTGAAAATGGCACTTCAAACCAGGCATCCCAAAACATACCAACACACCATGCATCCGAAAATGACAATTCACACCTAGCATGCCAAAACATTCTAACACACCGGGCATCTGAAAACAACAATGCAGCACCCCAATACATATCCACCTACTCAACATTCAGAAATGTCAATTCATTACCTGCAACCCAATACATCACCACACACTGTGCATCTCAAGCTGCAATCTCACCACCCACAATTTCATGCAAAACCACACATACTTCATCCGAAAACTGTCGTGCGGGATTGTGAAGGGTTGCTGAAGACCCAGTGCCTGAGCACCTTCAAGAACTTTATCGGACTGCCTGTACGGACAGAACAGAGGCCGAGAAGGCCAGGACAGCTCAGACTTTGAACAAGTTCCAAGAAACATTTTCAAAAAATGAGTTTGACCTTGGCCTCACACATTTAATAGAGTACACAATAGATGTAGGTGACCATCCTCAAATAAAACAGGCTCCACGCAGAGTCCCTGTTGCTTTTGCAGCCGAGGAAGAGAACGTCTTAAAACAACTTGAGGAACAAGGGATCATTAGGAAGGGTACCTCACCCTGGGCTAGCCCAGTATGTCTTGTACGCAAGCGGTCGGGAAAAATTAGACCATGTGTAGACTGTAGGAGGCTCAATATGATTTGTAAGAAAGATGCGCAGCCACTGCCAAGGGTTAATGACTGTTTGGATGCCATTGCAGGTGCTAAATTCTTGTCAAGTTTCGATCTTACGTCCGGCTTCCACCAGGTTCTAATAAGAGAACTGGATGTACCCAAAAATTCATTCTGCACCAAATTTGGCTTGTACGAATATTTAACTATGCCCACGGGAATGTCAAATAGTCCGGCTTGCTTTCAAAGGCTTATGGAATTAGCATTGACGGGCCTTCAGTGGCACACTTGCCTCATATATGTTGATGATGTGCTGGTTTACGGGGCAAACTTTGATGAGCACATGCAAAGAGTCGAGGAGGTGTTGACGCGAATGAAAGAGGCTGGCCTAAAACTGAAGCCAGAAAAATATCGGCTGTTGCAAACACAAGTAAACTTTTTAGGACATATTGTCTCTGCAGAGGGAGTTCTTCCGAATCCAGAAAATCTAGCAAAGGTGAAAGCATGGCCTATTCCTAAAACTCCCACACATGTTAGGCAAATACTCGGCCTGGGTAGTTATTACCGTCGTTTCATTAAGGGTTACAGTGACCTTGTTAGACCACTGACGCAATTAACACATAAAAATCAGCCTTTTATTTGGACTGACCAATGCCAGAAGTCCTTTGAAGCTTTAAAAGCAAAACTAACCAGCTCGGATATAATGGCCTATTAACAATGGTGGCTTATTTATTTTAGATACGGATGCCAGTGATACTCAGGTTGCTGGTATCCTTAGCCAGATCCAAGACGGGAAGGAGAGAGTCATTAGCTATGGAAGCAGGACTCTCAATAAAGCAGAAAGGAATACTGTATAACTGATAAAGAGCTACTTGCTATCAGGTATTTTACTGAATACTACAGACAGTATCTGCTTGGGAGAAAATTTTTAGTACGCAGTTACCACCAAGCTTTAACCTACCTTTTCCGGCTAAAAGAACCAAACGGCCGTATAGCCAGATGGATTGAGATACTCTCTGCGTATGATTTCAGCATTGAATTCCGCAATGGAAAAAAACACAATAATGTGGATTGCCTTTCACGTTGTCCGGATCCCTGGGACTGTGACTGCTCAGAGGTGGATAATCTTGAATCATTAAAGTGCGGACCCTGTGCAAAGTGCACCAAGTGATACAAAGAGATGCAAGGTGACACTCGCATAATGACTAATCAGGCCTCTGAACAGCACACAGAACAAGCTGAGAGTGTTCGAGCAGTCAACACTAGATCACAGACTGGGGGATACATTGACCAGATTCTTCCAGGTCTTTCAAAGAACACTAGCACCTCTTTAAATCAATGGCTATCTGATACAGATTTGGCCAGAGTGCATAGATTGCAATCAGCGGATCCTGAACTGGCACCTATTATGAATGCCATAGTCAAAGGGGAAAGACCTCCCCACTCTGAAGTGGTAGCGCTGAGCTAAGCCACCCGGCACTATTGGAGCATATGGGATTCTCTGACTTTGCGAAATGGATGCTTATACATGTTGTTCTACCGCAAAGATGCAACTGGTTGCCATTTGCAATTTATTGTCCCCACAGTGCTTAAAAGGGAAATCTTGGCACAAGTTCACAATTCCCTAATATCAGGACATTTAGGTCAAAAGAAGACCCTACGCATTACAAACTATTACAAAGGTTTTACTGGTACAATGTTAGGGAGGATGTTCACATGTGGATAGTAAAGTGTGATGTATGTGCCTCCATAAAGCCACCACAGCGTAAATCCCGTGCACCTATGGGAAGGATGCTGGTTGGTGCTCCACTAGATAGAATTTCCACTGACCTTTTGGGACCATTGCCCCTTACCCCACATGGCAATCGGTATATTTTGTTAGCCCCTGACCACTTCACAAAGTGGGTAGAGATCATGGCAGTGCCAGATCAGACCGCCAAAACTTGTGCCAACAAACTATTAAATGAGGTTATAGAACGATATGGCTGCCCCCTTACTCTACACCCAGACCAAGGAAAATGCTATGAAAGTTCTATTATGGCCGAGTTGTGTAAACTTCTTGAAATCAAGAAAACAAGGACCTCACCAAGAAACCCCTGATGCAAGGGCCAGGCTGAGCGATTCAACCGTAGCCTCTTACGGATGAAAAAACCTATCTTCAAGGAGAGCAGGAAAACTGGGATTTAAACCTAGGCTGCTTAGCCTTTGCCTACAGATCCACCCCACAGGAGTCTACCAGACTCTCACATTTTCTGCTCATGATGGGAGGAGAAGCCCGTATTCCTGCTGAACTAATGTATGGGGGTCAGTGCAATGAAAGCTGTGAAGTACAGAACAATGGAGAGTATGTTGAGCGGCTCCGAACCCGAATGCAGCATGCACATGAAGTGGCCCGGAAACACCTGGCTGTTAGTGCCAAAAGGCAAGGGGAAATATATGATTCTAAGCTTTCTGTGAATCACTACAATGTTGGTGATTTTGTTTGGGTTGAAATAGAGGCTAGCAAACCTGGAATATCTCCAAAATTACGGGCCTTGTACACGGGTCCCTGCATAATACCACAGAAGTACAATGACATTGACTTTAAAGTTCAGCTTTCACAGTCTGGGCTACAGCAAGTACTGCACCACAACAAATTAAAACTATACAAAGGGGAAAATGTCCCGGAGTGGGCCAACATAGTCAAGGCCACCCTGGAATCACAGGAACAGAACTAAATGGCCATATCTTCAAGATGGAATTTTTTCTCAGTAGTTTTAAGATTAAGTGAATGTAAATTGTGTTTGATTTTTTTTTTTTTTTTTTTTTTTTTGCCACGCTGGAGTCAGATAATTTTTTATTGCAGTTCAAGCCTGTGGTCGGATGGGAGAACATCAGAAGACAGAAGATATTTTTTTTATTACAGTTAGAGTCTGTGGTCTGATGGGAGAACTTCAGAAGACAGAAGATATTTTTAATACAAACTGAGCCTGTGGTCTGATGGGAGATCAGAGGACAGAAGATATTTTTTCATTACCATTCAAGCCTGTGGTCTGATGGGAGAATATCAGAAGACAGAATATAATTTTTATTACGGTTTGAGTCTGTGGTCTGATGGGAGATCAGAAGACAGAAGATATTTTATTACAGTTTAAGGCTGTGGTCTGATGGGAGAACATCAGAAGACAGAAGTTAATTTTTATTACAGTTTGAGTCCGTGGTCTGATGGGAGATCAGAAGACAGAATGTATTTTATTACAGTTTAAGCCTGTGGTCTGATGGGAGAATATCAGAAGACAGAAGATAATTTTTATTACAGTTTGAGTCTGTGGTCTGATGGGACAGCATCAGAGGACAGAAGAGATGTTTTTATTACAGCCAAAACCTGTGGTCTGATGGGAGATCAGAAGACAGAATATATTTTATTACAGTTTAAGCCTGTGGTCTGATGGGAGAACATTAAAAGACAGAAGATGATTTTTATTATAGTCTTAGCCTGTGGTCTGATGAGACAGCATCAGAAGACAGAAGATAATTTTTATTACAGTCTGAGCCTGTGGTCTGATGGGAGAACATCAGAAACAGAAAATATTTATTATTACAGTTTGACTCTGTGCTCTGATGGGACAGCATCAGAAGACAGAAGAGATTTTTTATTACAGCCTGAGTCTGTGGTCTTATGGGAGAACATCAGAAGACAGATTAGCTGGGTTTATTACAGTCCAAACCTGTTGTCTGATGGGAGTACATCAGAAGACAAGTGGAAAATATCATTTACTATGTTTTTAAAGTGTTGTCTAGTGGATGTTCACCCGAAGACAGAAGAAGAATCTTCTACAGTCTGGAAATCTTTTCCTGATTTGAACTCACTAGAAGACAGAACAGTTATCGCATATTCAGGTCTAAAACTGCACATGATTGGTACGATGTTAAAGACCCTTTTGTCATATCAGTCTATCCCAGTAACCGAATCGAACCAAGTACCGAACATTAAGATCCAAAATCTTCAGGGTGTTAAGGTGTGGCTCTTAAGGTCCCTCTTTTCCTCACATTATTGGATTTGTTCCTTGTCTATTTGTGGTCTCGAGATGTCAGAGCAGAAGAACAAACACAATGGTGGCAGGGCTTATCAGTGCCGCTACTGTCTGGCAACTGGTAAAGAATACATAAACGAGAAGGCAAGGGCCGAGAACCACATCAGGAATACGCACCTTAGGCCGGACCAGTTACCCTTCTACTGCCAACTGTGCAAGTTCCATTGCACTAAGAGGGACGAGTTAGACAACCATGTCAGCAACTATCGTTGGCATGCGAAGAGGCTTTTTGACCCAACAGGGAATCCAATACCTGATTCACCCAGCTTCCTAATGGGGAACATAAGGCATATGTGATTGGGTTACAGGACTACATTAAACTATCAAAGGAAGACTCTTACAGCTACTTTGCCCAGAAGCGCGAGGCAAAGAGGTCATCATCTATCACAGGGGATCTGCTGACCCAGGCAGTTCAGGTTCTGAATGGCTGTTCCGATGACCTTGATGGTGACCTCCTGCAAGACAATACAGTCCAGTCACCACAAGCTACAAGTCTGGGAGAAGGCCCACTCTCAGGTATCTCAATTGACAAAATGTCCTATCAACTCCAGCTAGGGTTACCACATATGAGGCTGTTCAACTGGTGCCAGTAGGACCTGCAATCCAGATGAGAGATGCTCCAGTTTTGAGTGTTCCCAACCCAGTCAAGGTGCCTACAGCAAGTGTTCCCCCTCAGGGTCAGGTATATGTTCAGCCTGTGCTAGACCTCATGCAGGCTATTCTAGGTGCAGCAATGCCAGGGTATTCAGGGCCATCTGAAAGTCTTACCAGACCTGTGAGTGGTTTAGTGGGGCCCAACTTGGAAACCACCAAACCAATGTTGAAGAAGACTGTCCCATCTAGCCATGCACATGGGAGTACCAGCACTGCAAAACCCCTGGATTTGACACAGACCTCTCAGAATCAGAATGATGAGTCTCTGGATCTATCCATCACGGAGACTGGTCAAATGGGCCATAAATCACCTGCCGTTTTACCTAGTACTACAAATGACCTCCCGAAGGGTCCTGCTGGATCAGAAGAAATATCAAGGAGCACTACTCCGGGCTCAAGCTTAACTTTCTCAGGGACCCCTGATGTTTTAGAGCCCCTCTCAGCAAGCCAGCCAGGAAGCAAGAACAATGTTGAGGTTCTGTCACCTAAACAAGGCCCATCTAGTGCTGAACCAATTGAGGAAGAAAAAACCTCATGAACCAACTTTTAGGAGATGGTGAAAAACGTACACTGTCTCCTATGAGGGATGACTGCCGGGTAGTAAAGTTAAACACTGAACAGGCAGAAACTAATTTCATATCACAAGAACATTTCAACACCATGATGGATACCTGGAAGGAAGAAAACAAGAAGTTAAAGGAAGAATTAGAGAGAAATAGCAGAACTGTAAGATGCCTGGAGAAAACTGTGGAGAGGGAAATGAAAGAGCAGACCAAGACCTTAAATGTAATAAGTGATAACTTGACAAATCTCGTAACATTTTTAAGAACAAATGCCAGGGAGGAAAGGAGAAGAGAGAGAGAAGAAGAGAGAAAGAAGGAAGAAGAGATCAAGCAGAGAGAAGAGGAGAAAAAACGGAAGAGAGATAGCCATGACAATGAAAATCAAGGCGCGTCTAAATTACCATCAGTACTTGGAGAAATAAGGAAGAATAAAAGGAAGAAGTGAAGGAATCACATTCTATTTAATACGAAGTGTGCCCTGAAGGCAATAAACAAAAACTTAAGGTCTCACACATAAAGGCAACATTTCTATTAAAATCACCCTTCCCCATAATTGTTTTTTTTAGCTGTTGTTACATACACCACCCTAGTTTTTGGACATTCATTATGAAAGAATACCGCAGAACCATTGCGAATCGATAGAGTCTGTTCTCTGATTTTCTTTGTCCTTGTGGGGTAGAGACACAGCTAGTTTGTATAACACAAATTGACCTTCCATGTGGGCCGTGTTTTCGCTCATGTGTGGGCCGGTTTGTGATATGCAGCTTATTCCGGTTGATCTGTGCTTTCCTTGGGCAGAGGGGTCGTGAATTTGACACTAGCACATTCTAGATGTTCTTGCTGTACTCTCTGAAGTGCCACCCCCTTTGTAATATTACCTTTACTTAATATCAATATTGAGTATATATCCCATATTCTTTGCTTCTGATATGCAATGTTACAGTTCTCAAATGTTGCCTTCTTGTGTGTTATGCATATTTAAGGCACATAGTGAAAGAAAGCAAAAAGTATAAGTTGTGAAAGTTCTGTGCTCAAAAATAAATAAAAAATGTGCCTAAAGTAAAATTTATATGTAGAATATATTGATTAATTGGTAATGGAACAAGGAGACTGACAAAACACAGCAAGACTGACAAAACAACAGCAGGACTACATATAAGAAATTCCCACTAGATGAACTAGGGACACCCATCAATTAGCTGTGCTAATGAACTGAAAGAAAATATAATTATATACCTGGACTGGTCCTGAAGGCTATGCAGGACTTATCTGAACAAACTTATTAGGTTTCTTACATAAATTTAATGCACAAATATTTGAAGGCAATAATCATTTTGTGTCCTGCAATTTGTTTGCATAACCTTCAGCACTATATTGGTCATTTTTGAGATGTTGAACCAGATTGCACCAATTTTTCTTGGCGGGTTTGGACCCTCTAAGCGGTTGTAAGTACTCATATATGTGCAGATGGTTTCTGCTCTGTGGTGGTCGCCATGGGGCTCAGTCTGTTTCTACAAGCCCTGATGGATTGGGGCCTTTGAGTCCTACATATTCACAAGTAACAGTGAAGATATGTTAGTAAATTTACAGCAAATGTCATTGGTCTAAATTGTGTGTGCTAGACAGTTGGTAGAAACAAAAACACATGATGTATCATGTGACCTGGGTGGTCACTGTTTTGGAAGAATGGCATTTTCCCGATCTCAAAATAATAGTGAAGCACATATTTTCAAAGTATGACATTTCGGATGAGGATTTTGGGGAACTGTGTGTTAGAGTTCCATAAGAAGTATCATCCTTAGCTCTCAGCTTTGGTTTATAGGTGCTGACAATGTTTCAAGTAAGTCTAGTCAAAACCATTTTTTTATTATCTCATCACCTTATATCCATGATATAAAAACATGTGTTTTATACTTCAATACTGTCTTGCACCGGAAATAATGTGTGTTGGCTCTGATCAAAGAAGTTAGTAAATGATTCAGTTCATATAGTAAGGGTGGTGCAATTTCTTTGTTACCTTCAAATAAATGAAGCTGCAATAATGCTGACAGGCAGGCAAGTTGGTTGCACATATTCCAAAACCATGACAGAGTTTCTATGTTTATAGTTTAACTTTCTCTGTATAGGTAGAAGAGGGAGTACTAGGGATGAAGAGTTTTAATTCTTTGTCTGCGAGTAAACAAGAAAATTAGTGCGGGGGAAAAAGTTATCCAAATACCCGCCTAATCTTAATTATGAAACTCTGCCGTGGTTCTGGAAGTCAATATGGCTCCAAGTTTTGATCAAACTTGTTCAAGTATTGATACATATGTGTCATGGAAGTGTGGACAAACAGGTGGCTGACAGCCCTTGATATCTATTAGGGACAAATCTATATGGATTTTGGTGTTCAGCAGGAGCTTTGAACATAAAAGTGGGGGGTAATGTGAAGCCCAAGGGCTCCACTCAAGAGTTATTATCCCTTGACCCCTATTCCAGTATACATGATACATCCAGTCCTTTTCCATGTTTATATGAAGATTCAGCTTCCTAGCTTTCATAGTTCCTGAGAAATCTGTTACGAAAATATTCATGAATGCCAAACTTAGAAAACATACCAACGGATATAACTGCAAGAGTTATGTGCTCTTGGTCATTATTTTGCTAATACACCTTCCTTACCTAAGAGACCAAGTGAAGTATAAGTTTCACTGAAGTAGGACGACAAACATACAAGTTATTAAGCAAAATGCATTTTAAAATTTGAAAAACCTGTCAAAAGAGTTATGGTCCCTTGACCCCTATTCTGGTATACGTGATACTGTGAAGCCCAAGGGCTCCACTCATTGTAGGGCTGATGTTAAGCAGCAACCTGATAATCAACTAATCATTTCAAAGATTCATGGTAATGACCCTGTGGTAGCAGACAGTTTTTCCTGGAAAATTATGTCTTCATTAGTTTGCCTCCCATGGCAACACTGACTACTGAGGCTGAATTTCATAGACAGTCTGCAGTGCAGTCCTGTGGAATTGGTCACCCTAATAAAAAGGGGCAAGGATCTAATGGTTGAGTAAAAGGGGATTCTGTTTTATTGCCTAGGGTCATGCCAGGTATTTGGCCTTATTTTTCCTAAACATGTGCTTTTGAAACATTTCATTTTATTTCTATTTTAAAGTTTTATCCTTGGACTGACACTTACTCAGACTGTTGAATGGCTTCAAGATATACAAAATTCAATCATTTAATCTAGCTGACATCTCAGCTTAACTGTAATATTTTTACTTTGAATTTGAAACTTTCTAAAGTTAGTAGGCCAGCTGTCATCATTGTTTTTGCTGGTAACTGCCAGGATGTAGATTGTTGTACTTGTTGCTTGGAGACTGTGCTAAAAATAACTCTGTCAGCTTCTTCTAGATGTAAATCAATACTGGAATCACCTTTAGACCTCAAACTTTGATGTTCAAACTTATATTTCAAACTTAATTCTAAACCAATTTTTGTGCCTTTTGGAGGTAATTGAAGGTTAATTATCATAGATTTTATTTGTTTAAAGATGGAACATACTTCATTCAGAAAAGCCATGTTTTATTAACTTAAAATGTATAGGGGTGACTTTCCAAGCCTCCATTTTGTTTTCTCCCTCACAAAGTTTGACTGTGGGATTTGTGGGAGAAGTTAACTTACGTGGGAAAAGATGGAGATGGGGGAATGGGGGACTGTGGGACTATATAAAGAATCCCACAAAGTTCTCTGGGACTTCGACCATTTTGATTTCTTTGGGTAAGGTTGGTTTTTTAAGGTGTGTTAGAATTTTGGGTTATTCTTAAAGGAAAAAAAGTTTTTAATTTCAATATTAGTTTAAGGCTTTGGGGAAAACATTTTAAATCAGTTCAGCTTAATTCTATAGCATTTAGAATATTTTTTGGTGGAATAGATATTTTTTTTTATTTATTTCTCTTGTAATTTGAGATATACAAATATATCTATGTTTGCAAGCTCTGGAGGGTTAATGGTGAAGGCATTTAAAGAGAGCCCACATTTGCAAAGAAACTGTGAATCAAATTACTGTTGTATGTAACAAGTTGTACTTTGCCTGCTTGGAAGCATTGTTCTTTCTTTTATCAGAGCCACACTAGCACCCTAAAGATGCATTTCTGTTGTTGTTATTTCTCAACCATATAAATCAGAATTACATTCCTTACTCTATTTTTGATATCCAGTTAAGTTTCAAATAAATAAAAACACAGCATTGTTGAAGTTTATTTGAATCTTTGTGATCTTTTCTTACCCTAACACTTAAAGAATAAGCTTATATTATGTTAATGACCTTAATCTTTGGTTGACGAAGTCCTGTTTAGTTCCCCTGTAGCCGTATATGAGGTGCTTTTAGTGTGATCACTGTCCGTATTCCGTCGTCCGTCCATTGCCGTTTATTTGAGAATAAATATAGACAGCAGCCAGTTTGGTGGAGCTAGGGTAAAAGGGGCATCCATCATTCAGGCTGTTGACATAATATTACTGTCCACAATTAGTCTGCTGTTTACTGTAACCACGCTACCAATAACTTACAGTCATCAGTCATTCTGGTGGTCGACAGTCAGAGGTGAGTCTACCGTCGAGAATCAGTCGGAAACTGAACGTTATAAAATCGTAAGTCCTTCTTAGACCCTCGGCACGTTACAATATTTTCAAAATAAGCTCCAACCTGCTAAAAACCTTTAATTATATTGGACTACCCCTGCCACTGTTTTGAATGCCCGCTGTTACTTATTACCGGTGTATATATAAACAAATTATCTGGAAAATTATCTGGGTATAATAGCCTTGCTGTGACGAGGTTCTGTTATGAAATATTTCTTTTGGCTTCAAAATGAAAGCAAAAACGGGCCTTTTTTTTGTAAGTTTTTTTCTGTTTTACACCGCCTATTTTAAGAATTATACCATTTTATTAACAGACTAAAAATCGTCGTTTGGAAGTGTTTTCTTTTTTTAATATAACATATTGGAAATCTTGTCACTTTAAAACTTCAATATACGTTTACTTTTGAAGATTTAAACATTTTTTAATTCACAATGCGGGCAAAGGAATACACTGCCCCGCCTCAGAATCTCACTTTTGAGCAAAAATTCAAGTGGGTCCAGTGACCACAGCTACTGCACTGTCCCCAGGTCACAATTTCAAGAAAGTAACCGAGGTTCAAATCATCTGGCTGGTACTTATTACAGATACAACAGAGATTACCATTGTCATCAAGGGAATCATCACTGTCCTGAGAGTCCTCCGTAACTACGTAATTCTGAATTCCAGAGGTACTAGGCTTTGGTGAACTAATACTTGGTTTACTCACGGACGTGGAAGCTTTCATTTTTGGACAACTTTAGCTGTTTTATTTATCTTGATGGATTTAAAATCATCTTTTTGAGTTGCATTTTTTTTCATTAGAGGCTCTTTTCATGGAGACATGATGTTACCATTGATGACCGGTGGAACCTTTCGTTTTGCTTCTGGTTCGTTCACAGTTACAACCTTCTTGCTGTTTAGAAAACTGCTAGATTCTGTATTTGATTTTGAAATTTTGCTGTCCTGTTCACAATAGATAAGTGATGGCGCAGTCTTAATTTCATCAATGACTTGCCTCCTAATAGGGTAAATGCCAGTCTTTCCGAACGCAGAGATGAGGTTTTCTGGTGTAAGGCCTTTGTTATAGGCACTCCCAGATATTTCTGCTACATTATAGCGTGTAATTTGCCTTCCAGAATTCTTTCTCATAAAAGCCTGACACTCGCTGTAGTAGGCGTTTTTGAGTGGTCCAAAACACCCAACATCTAGGGGTTGAGTAACGTGTGAGGTATGGGGTGGAAGGACAAAAAAAGGCTACATTATTGACAATGCCCCATTCCTTCAAAGTAAGGTTGATATGGGACCTATGACCGTCAAAGATTACAAGTGTTGATGAATCATTAGAAGGCAAGTGTTTCTTAAAATGCCGTTCCAGGTAGTCCATGAAAACAGCGGAATTAGACCACCCACTTTCAGTCATATATGCCGAAGACTCTGGACAAGAACCGGTCATAAGATCGCCATTCCAACGTTTTCCAGGGAAAACATAATAGGGCGGAATCCTTGTACCAGCTGCATTACCAGCTGCAATAATCGTCACAGTTTTACCCCTATTAGAAGTGACTGCTTGCGGGGTATAGCCTTGCAAACATAATACATTGCTTGGAGAATGTTCCATCACAATGCCAGTTTCATCGATGTTCCAGATATTTCCTGGCTTATCATTCAATTCAATATTGGACATCACAGATCCAAGTTCATCAAAGTATTTATCTAACACATCTTTGGATGTACACGTAGCTCTAACAAGTGATAATTTCTGAGGCTTTGCCAGGGTAACGTCTGGATGTCTTGATTTAAAGCTTGTAAACCATGATGCAGCAAAGTTTGGGTCGCTGTCCGATTTTTCCCCAAACTAATAGCAAAGTCCGTTGCCAGTGTCAAAAACTCCTGTCGAGAATAGCCATATCCTATACTAGTCATGTAGGTCAAATGGTCTACCAGCTGTTTCTCTTCGTCTCTGGAAAATGTTGCTGCAGGGCCTGGGTGAGGCATAGTCGCCTCCGCTCCGCTCCTTCCACAACGGGTTTCACAACAGCGTCCTGTCTCGTAGTGTGCTCTCTGGTATGCCGTACACCCGTGCTGCTCTGTACACTGATACTCCCTTCTGAGTGACGTCATGATATGCGGTCGCAATGAGCTGAGGGTTGTACTGACTTTCCTCTTCGCAATACCCCCAGTGGTAGGTAACTGGAAATACAACGAATAAAGTAGCATAAGAAAACAGTTAGATATTCATCAAAGGTTAGAAAGGAAAAACTGTTAGACATATTGTTAAACAGAATGGAATTGTAGGCCGATACATAACAATATTTAAAAAAAAAAAAAAAAAAAAACAATCAAGTGTCATATTTTTTTATTGTCTTTGTTCATTTTATTCTGTTTATGTTCTGTTTGCGAATTATATGTTAGCAATAGCATCTGAACAATGGTCATATCATAGAAAACATATTGCTTAGTTTATATTGGAACATACGGACTGTACCCTACAGGAGGTTGTACCAGTAATGGAGAAAACTAGCAAGATGAATTATAAACACCTTCATCATTATTTGGGCATAATGTGACCTATGAGCAAGGCAAAGGTTTGACGTCATTTTTGAGTCTATACACCGGGAACCAGGCTGTCAAACAGTTGGACGACAGGCAGACACACTTTTCTAACAGCCATTTTATCAGTTATTTTCAATGAAAATAGCATGTTTTTGTGCAATAACAGTGGCCCTGCATCATGATTTTGTGGCTAAAAATAAAAGAAGTAAGTAACTTACCCGGAGAAATGACATTTCTGTTATTTTTTTTTTTTCACAGACAAAGAGAAAACGTCTTGTAAACATTTAACTGGGAAGAATTCCGAATGTAAATAACGCACGCGACATTCATTTGGATAAAACGAAATGCACCGGTAATTAGTATACACCGGTAATACGTATACAAGTGTTATAGCGCATGGGTCACTTCGTTTGCTAAATCTTTCTGCAATGCAGAGTATTTTATCTTGCAACCCTAGTGCCCCACTGTCTACTCAACCATTTACTATAATGGCATAAATGACCTCTAGAAATCCATCTAACCAACAATGGCCCAAAACATCCTGCATCCTCTGGAAAATATCAGCGATGACGTCATTCGAAAGAAATATTAGCGATGACGTCATTCGGGAGCGCCTATTAACACGAATATCCGTGAAGACGTTATTCGGAATGTTCATGGCGTCGCGTTGTAACACTTGAGTCTTTGCAGGCCACTGGATTATTCCATTGATATTCTATCGTGTAATTTGGTTTGATCAACCCGAAAAATCTAAATTTCATTACAATGAGAGAAAACAAGAAGAACAACAAAAGGTGCTATGTTTCCCATTGCATAAGTAGATGATATTTACTTTTTTGAGGTGAGTACCAGATATATTTCATCGAATAGGCCCTATGTTGAAGATATCCAAATTTTCGCGAGGGCGAAAATTTTGGTATCCGCCGAAAAAAAGTAAAATTTCTTTTCATTTTTATTTAATTGTATATTACGTAACAATTTTGACCTATCTATGACGTCACAACTGTCAGTGACTTCAGCATTTCTACAGTTCAAAGAGTGCTTTTCACGGTATTTTGCAGAATTATTTTATCGATAACATGAATTTTGCTGAGAAAAGTAGTCCGGGCTGCTACTGTAAAAATTTCAAGGACATGTTATTGTTCACAGTGTGAAAATATCATATATTTTCACAGTGTGAAAATATCATTTTTATTTGATAAGATATGCATTTATTTCAGTGCAAAGTATAAAATAAACGATTTTTTTTGTCTTTATTGGGGTTCTACGGCCCAGTCAACACTATTTAGGTCATTATTATGCCCGGTCGGTTTACTTATCTACACTTTTTCTGGACAAGCTTATACGTAAGCGGTTAACCAGTACAGGGCACAATCTTTCGCCAGAAACTGACAACTGCCCTTCTTGAATCAGCAGAATGGAGAGAATGACCGTAGAAAATATTTTATGATCGATGTACATGAAAGAATGGTGCCGGCAGGTATCGAGCCCGCTTCCTCCTTATTACCAGTTAGACGCGCATCCGACTGAGCTACAGAGGCCGACGTAATCATAATAAGTTTAACCACAGATGCTTGGGGTCAGGCCCAATGAGCTTTCTGGCCCAACAAAACAGGCCTACTATCGATAAAACTTGTTTGAACACTTTAAAACAATGTTTAAAAAAAGGTCCCCATCACTGATAGGCTCTAATATACACAAGATAACAATCTTTTCAAGATCTGAAAATAGGGGTCACACAAGAAAACATCACAACATAATCAAATTACGAAATACATCTACAACTTACCCACATCCGTCGATCCTGCAAACATTCCCCTTCACGCTCTCGTAAATGTCATCCCAAGATCTTGTCAAATAGAATCATTATTCGACGAAGACTTTCACAAAAACAATATTTTTCTTGTCAAACACATCTTCTCGCAGACGGTTCCCGGCTCAATGGCGATTTAGCCTTTCGATTTGAGCGGCCGGAAAACCAATAAATTTAGACTGGAATCATAATGGTATTTCACATAACCTGTCGGAAAAAACCGAGCATTTCCGTGTAGTTACGGAAATTCAAATTTGAATTTTTGAATGAACATATTCTAAACAAGTGTTTTTTCTTGATCGTAGGAAAGTCATTCATTATGTGGAAGGCAAAATTTTGCGTATCTTGGTAGGTATCATAATTTAACTTTGAATTCAAGCGACAGAGAGTCGCAGTCAATAAAATAATCAGTGGGTGATAACGGTAACTGAATGTGAATGGTGGAGTATTCTGGGCTCCGTAAAATTAGGTTGAAAATGTGATAATATTAACTTTTTGAAACGAACTGATATGGTGAAATGGTAGAATAGAATGGACTAAATATTGTGAAAATGTAATATACGGATAATATTCGATATTTGGATCTAAAATATGAGGTACAAATTTTATATTCAATCAACATTGTCGATGCAGAGCGCCATTATAATGTAGATATTTGACCAATGACAATCCAGAATCAAGTCCCTGAGGCTACTCACCTATGCTGTTAAATTCGTCCATGTGTGAAGCTTGAACGGACACTGTCTAAAAACCTCCGGCTTGAAAATTTTTCAAGTATACTAACCAGCTTAAGTTACGCATACCACGTTACATATTTACGTTTATTGGGAGCTAAACGGAGCAATTTCGAAAATCATGGACGACAAGAAAGCCAAATCAAAAGCTAAGAGCCCATCAAATGTTATGGACGTCATAAAGAATGCTGCTGGCAAATTGGTAGCAACACCAATGGGCAAAGGTGAAAAACGGGAAGCGACTTCACCCCCCTTGCCTCAAGAGCCACAATACGAGAAGAAGATTCGCGACGACAACGAGTCTATGGAATCTGTGGAATCTGTGGAATCTGTGGAGACTGTACTTGGTGTCGACAATGAAGATGAACAAGAGGGTGCATTCGGTGGTTCTCCGGGTATGCACGTATTCTCCAAGCCTATGCACCCAAACGATATTCTGCAAATAGCAACTGAACTCAGATCTTTAATGATGCCTGAAATCGCTTCCCTTCTTAAAAGCCAGATGCCTGACTTCCAAAATCTTATCCGTCAGGAGGTTCAAGAGGCCACGAAATACCTGTCCGAGCAGCTAAAGAGCGCCATGTCAGAAAATGAATGTCTCAAAAACACTTGCATATAACTCAAGGAAAGGGTTACAAAGCTGGAACTTGAAACCGACGCCCTCGAACAATATGGCAGGAGGAATATTCTTCGCGTATCCGGGATACCAGAACAGAACAATGAAGAAACCGATGATATAATCATCCAACTCGCCAGTGACCTGAACGTGCCAATCACCAAACAGGACATTGACCGCTCACATCGTGTTGGCAAACCAGACGCAGGTGGGCGAACAGGTCGTACAGCCAAACCTAAACGCCGACACCGTGATATTATCGTAAAGTTCACGTCATATAATGCGCGCCACAGTCTGTTCCAAATGCGTAAAGAACTTCGCACTACTGAAGACGACAGCCTCAAATCAATATTCATAAACGAGGATCTTACGAAAACCCGATCTGAACTTTTGTTTGAGGCTCGAAACCTGAAACGCGGAAAAAAACTGAATGCCGCATATTCTTCGGACGGGAAAATACTTATCCGGGATCTCATGGACAAACGGCATATTGTTTCTTCCCTGAACGATCTAGTGAGATTTGGCTATGTGAAATGTGCTGACGCCAGTGAGCCTGATGGCACAGCACAAAGTGAGCCACAGCCATCCACCTCTGGCATGTAAATGGACATTATCATTAGGCTGGTGAAGGGATTTCGCTTACAACATATTCCATGCACCTACGCCCTCAGACAAAAGTAGCACGTGTAGTATCACTCGCCTTGAATGTTCCAAGGCGAGTTATACTACACATGCAAACGTGCTGAGCGGTATCCCTTTGCACAAAACCCAATAGTCTGCGTATTCACTCTCACTGGTTACTTATTCCATTCAGTATGATTCGATTAGTAGGCCATGTCATGGTAAAATCTGGTAAAATTAGCTGAGTTCAACAATCATACCATCAAATTGTTTGGGCACTCGAACTTGGAAGAGTGAGGAGAGCAGCCATGTTGATAACTCGAACACGGACACCTCACTTATCACGGCTGGTTCGAGCTCCTTCTGGAGTCGAATGACTCCATATATCCATATGTAACAGGGCGCTTTATGGTCTGTCACTGATTTTAGCTTGAAAATGGTATGTTGTGTGAACTCATTAGAGTTACCTCCCTGAGGCGATTCTAATGTGTACACACAACCTTGATTCTACAGAAGATTGGAAAAATATACGCCTCATGGTATGGTACTATGATTACCCCCAGTGGTTCGAACTACTACCCGTGTCAAGTCGAGGTGTGCGCTGCTACATATATATACTTTATAGACTTGTTCACAATATCTTTGAGCCACAGGCGTCGTGACTTATAGTGCGGGTCACATAGCTTCCTGACTTAGGCGGGATGAAAGGCGCCGGTCAGGTTGCACAGTCTGACCGGTACGTTTGTCTGCTGTGTTATTAGGCTGCTGTATCCTCGAAAGATTCCTTAGCAGGCTGATTTTATACTCCGTTTACCCTACCCAGCGGTGTGACTTAAAGTCTTTTTCTCAATACGTTGCTCTATTGCAGCGATCCGCGACGAACTGCGGAATGAGCCGAATGCAATACGCCTGCGCATTCGCTGTTTACTGCTTATCAAATCAGTCTATATATGTGTCTATTAAAAAAAGGAACGTCCTGGGCTCGAACACCGATGACTCGTTTGCCACGGCTTATTCACGTTTTCACTCCCTGGGGAGAACTCGCAAGTCTGCAGACTATATTACATTTTTGGGTAATATGGGGATAATTATCTTGGTTTGATTTGAGATGTTATGCTCATTGTGCTCTTTTAGGTCGCCTCAATGAGGCACAACTAATGGGTACACACTGCTTAACTTTATTTCAAGGAAGAATCGAAAGACATATACACACGATACCTTCTATTATTGCGTTATGGTTGACTCCCGGTGCCTCAGACTGCACCTGTCTCGTTCGAATTTTCGTGGCCCCAAAGGTGTTCGAGCCATTCAGGTTCGCTAGTATATCGATGCCATAGAAATATGTTTAGATGAACGAGCCACCGAGTCATTGTATAGCGCTTGAATTTATGTATTGTTGTTTTTATCAGTTTTTGTATGTATTCCCTGTTTGGAATACTGTTAATTACCAGTGAGTGAGTGTTTCAGTTTTACGTCCCACCAACAGCTAAGGTCATACGGAGACGGGACCTCGGTTTAAAGACTCATCCGAAAGTCTGGAGAAGCCCGGGATCGAACCTGCGACCCCTGGTTTACAAGTCGAGTAGCGTAACCACTCGACCACGGAGGCTTCTCTGTTAATTACCAGAAGTAACCACATGCATCCTTGTACACACTTTCTCTCAGCTTAGAGAAGCCACCTTATCCAACTCCCCTCATAAAACAGTGGTCGCGGTTTCGATCCCGGGCTTCTCCAGACTTTCGGATGGGTCTTGAAGACTGAGGTACCGTCTCCGCATGTCCTCAGCTGTTGTTTGTGGTGGGACGTAAAATTCAAACACATACACACATTCAATAAAAGTATCCACTTTACCGGCATATGCCAGTTTGTATACGATTGCATGTACATTTTGTATTAACCCGCTCGTCCACCTTATAAGTCTGGAGTGGTTCGTTTCTGAGAATAGGGGCGGCAGATTTGAGTTGTCTTGATTGTAGTGAGTTTTACAAATATGTGTGTGCTTGAGAAACGGTGGAGACCCGGATCAGACGTCGCGTTCTGTGGCGTCTGATCTTGGTCTACTTTGTTTGCTTGTGTCCCACAAAAAGGACGCTAGGCGTATGTGAGGTGATGCACTGCATTTATGTTGTTAAATTTGACAAATCAGAGTCATGCCTTATACCTTTCGCTTTCGAGTAAGGCTTGGTTCTGGTGATAGTACAGAAATGGATACTCATTCCGTAGTCGGTGTGTTCCCTTCCATCCTGGTGGAAGGGTGCGACCCCGATATACTGAATGTTGAATAGGACTTGGCTATATATTTATATTTACAATTCTAGTGTAAAGTATAATGTACACCTATAGAAAACAATGTGGTTCATACTTCCGCGAACGCATCGAGTCACATGATTTTCAGTGACGTCAATGACGAAAATATGGTGTGATTGACATTTCAGCTTTAAAAGTTTGCCATATAAGCATTTTTTCGCCCAGTCATGAGGGGCAAATAATGCGAATAGAAAATTAAACTTTTTTTTTTCTGCTTTCCATGGAGGTATGAACGACGACGGGTCGCTAGCAGAGTTTATCCTTCGGGGTTCGTTTACTCTGCACGCGACCCGCTGCGTCCATATATCCGTTGACGACGGTTCAACGATATTTTAGGCGTTTACCTTCTCCACACTTTGAGACTTTGCTTCATTAACAAATATTTGTGGTATATGTACAGTTTATGCTATCTTGTCTGTTCGCCATTATGTGTTGTATTATTGTATCCTCATGGACTTTATTGCCTTATGGAATTTGAAATAACTTACTTACATTCAACATACAGGAACACCTCATATCTGCATCGAAAATGAACTGTCCACTTGTTATACATGCCTAATAGAGCTTGCGCTTCCAAAGGTATTGGAGATAATTGTAATTATAATTTTTGCCTCAAGGGCCGTTGTTGTCAACTATTTCTTCTCATTACGAAAACGTGCCTGTTCAAATGTACTGAAAATCTTACCCCCCCCCCCCCCCCCCCCCACGAAAGAAAAAATCAGATAAAAATCCTGATATTGGACTTATATCTGATCGGATCATGGATTGTGTGTACTCGTTGGAGCCGCTTCGCCGAGGCGGTTCTAGCGAGTACCCACGGTCTGGTTCTGGTCAGAGAAAAGAAATTAATGTGAATCCCTCTAAACCCTCTACTATACAAAGATAGAATAATGGGGGTCAAAAGTATGCCTGTCTGTCCATCTGTCTGTCTGTCTGCTTGTTTGTCGATGCAGGGCTCCTATTCGGAATAGAATAATACATGTTGATCCAGTCAGTTCGTTTTTGTTTTTGTTGTTTGTTTGTTTTTTTTTCATCATGAATGATCTGTTAATCTGTATCAATATTGCTTTTATTTGTAACAATCATTTATTTATTTATTTGACGCTGACCGAGACCATGCGAACCACAGTTCATCCATTAGCAATCTACCATGCTCAACATACCACAACCTGGCGGCCAACAAGACTGTTGATCTTTCTAGAAATGATCCTATGTAGTACATAATGCTAAAGAAACTTAGGTCAGACGGTCTTGGTGGCTTCCATGGTGTATCAACAACAATAAACTTTGGTGCCCGGAAACGCATTGATAATAGGTGCATAAAATTAATGCTTCTCTTCGTGTTAATAACATTTACCCATGTCATTCAAACATATAACATTTCCAGCCTAAGTCTCATCTTATCCTTGCAAGAAAGCAATGAAATCTACAGGCAAATTAAACGGAACAGACATGACTACAAAACCATTACTAAAGCTCCATGTAACCTCGAATTTTCACGTTTTTGCTTTAAAGCCCTTATCATTATTAACATCTCCATATGGTTGATCGAGCTTATCATCTTAAGTGGTGACGTACACACAAATCCAGGTCCAAACTCAGTTGATGACACGGACAATAGTATCGTATCCAGCCTTTCTAACGATTCTCTACAAGAATTATTTTATTGTCATCTAAGTATTCTCCATCTAAATATCCAGAGCTTAAGACCAAAAATAGATCTAATACGGTCCGAGGCAGACGTTTTCGATATAGCTGTTTTTTTCCGAGAGCTGGCTAAAGCCTGATGTCCCCAATGACGAAGTGTTACTTGAACACTTCCTACCACCCTTTCGAACTGATAGGACTGACAGACCTGGTTGAGGTGTAGTAATTTACGTCCGTGACTCGATTTCTTGCAAAAGACGCCCCGATCTGGAAGTCCGGGGGCTTGAGGCTGTCTGGATGGAAGTTAATGTAAAGCGCAAGAAAATGCTTATCGGCGGCTTCTATAGACCCCCTAACAGCAATATAGAATACTACAATTTATTAATCGAGAGTATCGACCGTGCTCTCAATACCAATATAAACGATGTTATAATTACTGGGGACTTTAACTACAACATGCTTTCTAATGACACAAATAAAATAAATGATCTTTTGCAACTTTATAACCTCAAACAACTGATTTCAGAAGTAACACACTTTACTGAAAATTCATCATCCCTTATAGACTTAATAATGACACGCAATACCAACAATATAATATATAGTGGTGTCACCGATCCTTTTATACCCAATCAGGTACGCTATCACTGCCCTGTTATAGTGTTGTTAAAATTCGCACGACCATCTCTAAAGTCTTATAAACGTAAAATATGGACCTACTCACAGGCTGACTTCGAAAAATATAGAGAACTCCTAACAGAATATCACCTAGAAAATGCAGTTGAGCAAGCCAACATTGATGAAAGTGTGCAAATTATCCAGTCAGCAATTTTTGACGCCGCAGAAAAGTCTATCCCGAACAAACTCGTAGTTATACGTCCGAATGACTATCCGTGGATCACATGCTCGATTAAATCACTCATAAGAAAAAGGAGACGCCTGTACAGAAAATACAAAAAGACCAACAATATCCATCACTGGATCAGATTCAAGGCACTTAGAAATAAAGTGATTAATCTTATCAGAAAATCTAAGTCGGAATACTATGACAAGCTCGAAACAACCATAAACACTGAAAAACCTAACTCAAAACTATTTTGGAAAACATCTAAACAAATCCTAAAATTCAACAATAGCACTCAGTCTATACCAACACTTATATATAACAATGAAACTGCTGAAACCGACATTGAAAAAGCTTCAATGTTAAACAATTATTTTGCATCACAGTCAATTGTCAACGATAACAACAAACCACTTCCAACAAATACTACTGTGACCCATGAACATTTGGAGTTGATTCCTTTTACCGTACAAGACGTCAAAGATACTTTTGACAATCTGGACGTCAACAAAGCCTGTGGTCCAGACCTTATGAACCCTAGACTTCTAAAAGAGGGGTCTCCTGTCCTTGCACTGCCGTACTCCATAATTTTTAATCGATCGATACAAGCTGGTCATTTTCCCTCTCCATGGAAAGAGGCCAATGTCACGTCCATTCACAAGAAAGATAATCGATCTTCTCCCACCAATTACCGGCCTATTTCTCTCCTTTGCCAACCTGGAAAGAGTCTGGAGCGTTGCGTGCATAAACAACTATATAATTACGTTAAGGAAAACAACCTTATCACACCCTTCCAATCTGGCTTTATTCCCGGGGACTCAACCACCTTCCAACTTATACATACTTACCACGTCATCTGTGAGGCTGTGGACAGCGGGAAGGAGGTTCGAGTGGTCTTTTGTGACATAAGCAAGGCGTTCGATAGAGTGTGGCACCGCGGTCTTCTTCACAAGCTAAGAAATCTAGGATGTTCTGAAAGTCTTCTGAAATGGTTCTGTAGCTATCTGTTGGACAGACGACAGCGTGTACTTCTAAATGGACAAGCGTCTGAATGGACTAATATACAAGCAGGTGTACCACAGGGCTCGATCCTTGGTCCCTTGTTATTTCTCGTTTATATCAACGACATAGTGAACGAACTCCAGGCATCTGTCAGACTCTTTGCGGACGACACCAGCTTATACATCATAGTAGACACTCCAGACGCTGCAGCACGGGTACTAAATAACGACCTAGCATATATAACTACTTGGGCAGCTGATTGGCTGGTCGATTTCAATGCTTCAAAAACTGACTCCATGCTCATTTCTCGAAAACGCAACCCCGTTCAACATCCTCCACTGTATATGAATGGTATCATGATAGAAGATACAAAATTACATAAACACTTAGGACTTACATTTTCTAATACATGTAACTGGAATGAACACATCAACAAAATCGCAGCTACGGCTTGGAGCAGATTACATCTCTTAAGAGGTCTTAAATTCAGACTCAAAAGACATTCCCTCGAAAAAATGTACTTTTCATATATAAGACCCCTCCTGGAATACAGCGACTCAGTATGGGACAATGCCTCTGTCGAAAGTAAAAAACAACTTGATGCAGTACACACTGAAGCTGCTCGAATAGTTACTGGGGCAACGAAACTCTGTAGCTTAGAGAAGCTCTTTGCGGACCTGGGTTGGGATTCACTCCAAGAACGCAGAAACAAACACAAACTTATCATTTTCTACAAAATAATAAATGGTCTAACGCCACAATACCTTCAGGATATTATGCCGCAATTAGTACAGGAAACAGCCAGTTATAATCTTCGAAACTCCGACGATATAAGAACCCCGAGAGCATACACCAATCTATTCTTTAACTCTTTTTTACCATCAACAATACGGGCTTGGAATAACTTATCTGACGATATAAAAAATTCTCCTTCAGTATCTTCATTTAAATATCGTCTCAACAGGAACCGGTATACGCCGCCTAAATTTTTCAATGCAGGATCTAGGCAGGGTCAAATACTCCATGCTAGATTGAGAATGGAGTGTAGTTCCCTAAATTCTCATCTTTGTCGGAAAAATATAGTACCAAGTCCCTCTTGCCTTTGCGGTGGGTTTGAAAGCACATATCATTTTCTTTTTAAATGTCCAAACTACACAAGGGAAAGAAATTTACACCTACCTTCAAACCTACATAACTTTAATACAGAACAGTTATTATTTGGCAGAGACGATATGTCAAATACTGAAAACGAACAACTATTCACACAAGTTCAAAACTATGCCATAGCTACGAAACGATTCAAGTAGTCATATGTGCCGTAAACTTTCAAGGCACCAGCATCCACTCAGATTAAAAGTCAAACCTCTCCTTAGAGTGGCGGCCTCGGTCTCGGTCAGTATCAAAATACACGTGTTATCAGCATTGTAATGTCAGTGCAACTATATTGTATATACATATTCATATTACAAAAAAACATATTTAATGGATCGCTATGTTTGTATGTACTCTGGTTGTCAAGGTCATGCATTGTTTGGTGTCAGATATTATTATTATTATTATTATTATTATTATCATTATTTTTATTATTTTTATTATTAAATGTTTAACATATGTGTTATCCAGCTTATCTGGTTCTCATCATTCACACAGTACTATTGTCATCACTGTTATAGGAGATGATTTATATAAGCTCAGAGCTTTTTATCAGATCCTATACCATGTAATATTGTGTTCTGTATATGTGAATAGTTTAAAATAAATACTGTTTAAACCAAAATAATCGCTGATTCAGAAAGGAATTGAGCCAGTTCACCGACAAGACAACTCACAGATATTTTTTTTTTGAGACAATTCACCAACGCAGTTAAAGACAACTCACGGACACGTTTTGAAGGCAATTCACCGAAACTTTTGACAGACCTATGAATGATAATTATCATTGGTTATCTTTCTTTCTTTCTATATATACTGCAACACCCCCCTCACGAGGATTATGTGCAGCTATACATTACATACACTCCAGGTTTGCAGGATGATAGCCTCTAGCATGATAGGTAAGTGTATTAACCACTGAGCTACCCCGCTCCACGGTAATTAATGTATCAAAGGTAATTATGTCGTTGAGTTTTCTTGTCGGTGAATTGTCTTGTTACTTTCAGAATCAGTAATCTATCTATCTATCTATCTATCTTTCTATCTATCTATCTATCTATCTATCTATCTATCTATCTATCTATCTATCTATCTATCTATCTATGTATGTCTGTCGGTCCGTCCGTCCGTCCGTCCGTCCGTCCGTCCACCCATTGTCTTTCCATCCGTCCGTCCATCAATCTATCCCAACAGGCACACGTACGTCGCTAGGGTAACGTCCAATAAACGTCGGTGCAACGTCACGACGTTGCTCCGACGTATATGTGACGTTACAATTACGTCATGTGCCTGCTGGGATCTATCTATCTGTCTATTGTATTTCGGTCCGTTAAATTTGTCCGTCCATCTATTGTCTTTCCGTCTATCCGTCCGTCAATCCATTGCATAAACGTAATGACGTCGCACCGGCGTCATGTGACTGCTGGGATCTATTTATCTATCTATCTATCTATCTATCTATCTATCTATCTATCTATCTATCTATCTATCTATCTATCTATCTATTCTATCTATCTATCTATCTATCTATCTATCTATCTATCTATCTAATCTATCTATCTATCTATCTATCTATCTATATCTATCTATCTATCTATCTATCTATCTATCTATCTATCTATCTATCTATCTATTGTATTTCGGTCCGTTCATCTATCCATCTTTGGTCTTTCCGTCCATCGTCTTTCCGTCTATCCGTCCGTTCGTCGATCCATCTGCGATGGGTCACATTTCACTAGTACTCGCAGGTGTGCATTACTAACACAACCAAAATGAAAATGTTAAGAATTGTTTTATTGTTTTTCTTATTTCTGCTCAAAACATGGGTTGCAGGTACTCTGTAGAACCGCTTCGACGAGTACTCACACTCTTTGTTTCTGAGCACCAATAAGAAAAAAAACTAGGTATATCCTGTAAACCTCATTTGCACTGTATTAAAGTGGGATTTATAGGCGTGCTCTCGTGATGGAGGACCTCTAACATGCACAGGGAATGATTCCCCCACAAAGGATGTCTCCTCAGAAAAACGGTGCACTTTGTGGTGTTCGTCCCGTGGATCATGTTCGGACACCGCAATGTATCTATCAATCTATATTATCTTCTTATATTGAGTCGGTCATATTTGGCCATTCCCTCGGTTGATTGCAATTCCGCTGTCGGGTATCGAATCCTGGGGGCTCTAGCATCAGAGGCAAGTGCACTAACCACTGGGCTACCACGCTCCACGTGTTAAAAGGGCGCGAAGATATAATCAGTCAGTCGGGGAGAACAAATTTAGTATTGACAATTGAGTATGTTGACTCTTCAATATTCAAATACTATCAGCAGTGTTCTTTAGCGAAATGTGTGCTGTATGAAGGCAGATTCTCTTCCTACCAATACCAATGATACCAGTAGGACAAACATCATTTACTGGCGACAGAAAGAGTACTAAATATCGGATAACCACTGGAAAGGTCTTAATATTTCATAGAATCGGTGAGGTTAGGTTAACTTACTGACCTTGTTATCAGCCTCCGTTGCCTAATGGGCACGTGAGCGCTGACTCTTAATCATAAGCGCTGTGATCACTGTGGTTTGCGGATGGCTGGGGTCACACGTGAGACGCCTCAAGTTCTGCAACGGAGGATCGTGTGGTTTTGCTCCGGGTACTCCGTACTCCGGTGTTTGCACACCTCTGATTAACCCGCTCGAAAAAAAGATGAATAATCCTGAAATGGTGGTTAAACAGATGCCCCCTAAAAAAGAAGAAGAAGAAAAAAAAAGACGATGTTAAAGGGTTGAAAGTGCTGCTAAACCCTGTATCGAAAATGAGCAGGTTAACAGTGCTGTGTAAATGTTGGAATGGTTGGTTTGCATACGTTTCTTTGTGTAAAATAACACACACACACACACACACATTCTGGCCCCTGGTCATCGGGGCTTGAAAAATAGAACTGAAACTGACCGCACATGAGTGCTGGTCAACCGCTGAGCAGGACTAAATAAAGGATAATCAAAGATTAGGAATGAATGCATTCCCCCACACTTTCTACCAGAGACACAAAATGCCTTTAAACGAACATGAAGTAAATTACCCTAATGAAAACCACTGGCGAATAACCAAAAGGACAGTTACTGTCACACAAAACGGCATAACGGCTATCTAATATATATATTAAAGCAATAAGCAATACATACATGCTACGAACAAATATAGCACGACAGTTGAACCGCATTGGGACGTTTAGGGGCTCTTGTATCAGTTATACACGACCATAATCCTCGCCCTTGATTCTGTCGTGGTTTAGACAAATAAATGCCATTGTGGTTCAGTCGGCATGAAGGTTCTACTGGCACGGTTTATTTTTGTTATGGTTTGTCTTTGAGTGTGTGTATCGCTTATATTTTTGTTTTGGATAGCCAATTGGCCATTTGGTGGGAAACTAACTGTTCTTTTGGCTTTCAGCTATTGTTTCCATTACGGTCTACGTCTAGGGATTTCATGCAATTGCAATAAGTGAACTGAACTGAATTCATACGCTTTCTAGCGAGTGTGGACCGTCCGTACAGCTAGTAAAATCTGTTTTCAGTATAGTTTACTTATCCCTTTGGGGTCTCCGATGGGAGATGTGGGTTAATTGTATCGATTGCTGGTCATTGCCTTCAGTTGTATTTTTCTAACTCTTTGTTCAGTCAAAGAAGCGCGAGACTGACCGTCCAATGCATATATAAGCCCTTTTGGTGTCATCGGGCGGCAGGTCTGGAGATGTTATTACGTCTCAATTTTGGGTAAAAGTCCCACAAAATAGGACCCGCATACTTGCACACAGAGACAAACACACTCCTGTTAGTTAAGTATTTGTTGATAAATTCCAGGTTACAAGAAAGATTTAAGGAGGACACAGGCAGCGACATCAGTTTGAAATATATATATTCCAAGTATAAAAGTGACGGTGGTGAGCTCGAAAAAAACAACTTTGGAAAATACCTACATGGGGTATTTAAAAATGTCACTGTAACTAGAAGAAATGACGAGAGTCTGTATAAATTAATGGAAAAAACATTTGAAACTATTTCTGATATTGTATATGATATGAAACTTCTTCAAGAGTGGATTCCACCACCATATTTTATTTGCAAATTAGATCAAGAGGAAGCTCATGTAGGAACATTTTGTGAATTAGTTAATGGGCTACAGTTGGTGAAAAAAAAATATCTTTCATAGAACGGGAGAATGGGGCTTAGAAATTGCAAATAAAACAATAAATCTAGGTGAGTTGTCAATTGATGACAGCTTTAATTGCACTAGAACTTCGGTGCAGAATGTATGTTCCATTGTTTACATTATAAACACATGCAGAGGTAAAGAAAAAGAAAACATCTCACCGGATGACATAAAAAATAAAAACTATGTAACAGAATATCTTGGCCAAGACAAAATACAAATATATCGGTCAAACACGTGTAAAAGGGTGATTTCATTAGTGTCTCTGTCAAAGTCACTGACATGCAGAACCTGCCAAAACGGTATTCGATTTGTGAAACGTCCAAACAAGGAGCCTGTACCTGTCGAACCTTTACATAATGATTTTGAAAGTTCAAAGCAGGACGAAATGAGTAACGCTGTGACTTTAACGAATGACAGTAATGATGATATGAAAGCTGTCCTTGAAAAAGTGCTTCCGGATGCATCTGGTGAAATGCTGAACTTGTTGGTCAACCAAAAGCAAAATTTAGAGCGTAATCCAAAAGGAAGAAGATGGGATAAGCAAACCATAAGCCTTTGCTTGTCACTGTGGTGTCGAAGTCGCAAAAATTACCAACAACTACGCGACAGCAAAGTGCTTATCCTTCCTTCAGGAAACACACTGCAAATGTACAAGAACTCGGTTGACCAACGAGCAGGATTTCAAACAGATGTTTTCCTTTGGATGCAAGAAGAAGCCAAAAAACATAACTCTAACAGCTCATTCTTTGGGGGTATTTGTATAGATGAAATGAGCATTCAAGAGGATTTAGTCATGGTCAAGGCGAATGGTGAAATAAAGCTAGTTGGATTTGTTGATATGGGTCCTGAAGCAGACTACTTAAATTTTCTTTGTACAGGCAAACGAGAACGAGTACTTGCAACTCATGTATTACAATTTTTGTATCTTGGTATAAATGGGTTTAGATTCCCCTTTGCCTGCTTCCCTGTAACACAAACAAAAGCGGGAAACCTTCATTTCTTATTCTGGCTGTGAAATACAGTTGAACTTCGATGGGTCGAACTCGGTAGGCTCGAACACCACGTTTGGGTCGAACTGACTTTTCAGTCCCGGCAAAATCCCTATTCTTTTTAACTTAACACGCCACCCTTGGCTCGAACCACGATGGCTCGAACCCTCGAACACTAAGCCGGGTCCCTAGAGTGCATTTTCTATGTAAAATCCCACCGATGGCTCGGACTAATTACTTTTTTAAAATTCCAATTTTATCGATCAAGTCACGCAGGTGCGTGATCAGTATCATAATACGAGCAAAAATACGGCTCATCATTCACTCTTAAATTATGACCGATAAATGTACCGGAAGTCAACAAAATCGCCGCAGCTATGATAAAAAAATCATAGTACACAAAGATGGATCTTGCCGAGTTGGACTCCAATGGCTCGAACTACCGATGGCTCGAACTTTTTTCGGCGGTCCCTGCGAATTCGAGCCATCGAAGTTCGACTGTACTTAAATATATACGATTTTCAGGTATTATTTGTATCCATGGATGGAGCTCAAACTAATAGAGACTTCATGAAAATGTTTTTTACAGGGTCTTCACCATTACTAGAAAAATTTTCAACAAAAAACATATGGTCACCAAATGACCCAGAAATAATATTCATTATGGACTACTCGCACGTCATTAAAAGAGTGCGTAATAATGTTCTTAAAAGTGGTACGGGGAAAAATTACCCCAGAAATTTATGTTTCAACCAGTATATATATTGGGAGCATTGGGTGAATGCCTTTAAATGGGACCGGGAAACAAACGCATTTCCACTGCATAGAAAGTTAACGAACGATCATATGTCTCTAACACAGGAATCGAAAATGCGCAATAAACTTGCTGAGGATGTAATGGATAGTGAGATGCTCCATCTGATGGAATGCTTTCAAAAATTCCTCGGTGACGATGGTTATCTCCTGAATGACACCGTTGCACTTCTAAAGGCAACAAGCGTGATTGTTAGTACCTTTCGAGATCATAGACCCATTGCTAATATAGAAGACACGCGTCTCGACAATCTCATTGAAGCTTTAGAGTGGTTTAATAACTGGGAAAAGCATATTAATGAAAAGAATCTCAAAAACTCTGAGAAAGATAAACACTTGATGTCATCACAAACGCGCGAAGATTTGAGTTCTTGCATAACTGGATTCAATGCATTGTGTAAAAACACACTAAAAAACTACAAAAATTCAATTGTCCCTGCACGCATTAACAGTGATGTGATAGAAAATATTTTCTGCCAGCAACGTGGCATAATAAACGGCAACAACACAAACCCAACATTTTATCAGTATGTTAAAAATATTAACGCCGTTATCATTGGACAGAACAGTGTCTCTAAAAACTCTAATGCAGCACACAGAGGTTGTGAACCGCTTTGTTTCAGTTCCAAAAGGCCAGTAAAAAGAAAGAGGACACATTCAATTAATGCACCTGAAAGAAAACCTCTTTCTAATCTGAATAAGTGAACTGCACACTTAAACAAAAAGAAAGAGGAAATTACCATAATTTATATTTACTATGAAAGGGTTGTCCTTTGGAAGCAAGTAATAAACCCTGGTGTAGAAAGGTATGAACTGAACATTTTATTTTCTGAGCCACACGAGCCCAGCCAATTAGATCTCTTCAGTGACTCTCAGATATATTTGAAAATCCCAAAATTGGATCAATTTTCACAAAGGGCACGAAAATATAAAATACACTCTGATGAAGGTCAAGGAAACCCGGAACGGAGGTTTGTGTCGTCAGGTTTGATCCAAATCGGAGCAATCAATGAGGTAAGCAAGGTTGCAAACCATAATTAGGTTAAACTCAAAATATGCATTTCGTTGCAAATTATCCTCGTTGTTTCCAGTATATGATATCGAAATATTTACTTTTCTTAACTTGTAGGCGAAATCGCATTTCCCAGTTATTAATATACCATTGTGGACATAAATATCAGGCTATTGATGTTTCCATTAGGGTCTGGTTGTTTCATGTTTGTGTTTTTTCCCTTTGGTGTCTCTGATTCTGATGGGAGCTGTGGGTTAATTGTATCGATTCCTGGTCATTGCCTTCACTTATATTTCGGAAGGCCTTGGAGAAGAATTATAATTCGAAAGTGTATTAATTTATTAAAACGAAACCACGTCGATAAAAATTTGAACAACAGAAACAGACACAACAATCTCGTACGAAAGAAATATTAATTTTATAGCAAGAATTGTGTAGCCTTCTAGCCCTAATATCTGTTGTTAAATTATAAACTTTTGACCGTTAGGTTATTTGCAAAAGAGCACAAATCAGTATGAGACCAATCGTCATGCCTTAACCTCTTGAATATGCATTTCATCTACTCCACTGAACGATTTTGTCTAGCAGTGTCCTTCAGAACAAAGTGTAATAAATGAACTTAGCACAATGCAGATGCTTTTTTGCAAGTATGAACAGCGAGTGTAATCTGATTTTCAGTCTAGCCTATTTATCATGTAAAACAGTATTTAAATTGCAATAATTTACACTCAAGTGTAATAAATAAACTTAGCACAATGCAGACGCTTTCTAGCTAGTATGGACTGTCCGTACAGCTAATGAAATTTGCTTTTCAGGTTTGTTTATTTATTATACTCACCAATACGTTCAAATTGCAGTTATTCAGACGCAATTGCAATAAGTGAACTGAACTGAATGCAGACGCTTTCTAGCGAGTGTGGACTGTCCGTACAGCTAGTAAAATCTGTTTTTCAGTATAGTTTACTTATCATGCAAATTTACACTTTAACATTGCAGAAATTTTCACTAAAGTGTTATATATAACTAAACACATTGAGTATATTCTATAAAAGGGCTATCCGTTTTCTTGCGAGTAGGGACTGTCCGACCAGCTAGTGAAAACTGCTTTGCAGTTAAGTTTATTTATTACGCTTAACAATACCTTACGACTGCAATTATTTAGATGCAAGTATAATAATTGAAAGAAACAAAATGCACGCGCATTCCAGCGAAAGCAGACTGTCCGTAGTACAGCTAGTGAAATATGCCTTTCAATTTAGCTTATGTATTTTATGTTAGACTTGAAGTAAGTCCGATCCAATTGTAATAAATTAACTAAACAAATTGCAGGCGCTATCTAGCAAGTGTGGACAGTCCGTCCAGGTAGTGAAATCTGCTTTTCAGCTTAGTTTGTTTATTACGCTAATCAATACTTTAGGATTGAAATTATTTAGACACTGATGAAATGAATGAATTGAACAGAATGCAGACGCTTCCTAGCGAGTGTGGACTGCCCGTACAGCTTGTGAAATCTGCTTTTCAGTTTAGTTTATTTATTCTTCATCAAAACGTTAACAATTAGGTCATTGAGATTCAAGTGTAATAAATAATTATAAACTAAACAAAACAAAAAAAAAAAAAAAAAAAAAAAACACAACAAAAACATGCACTATCAAGCGAGAGCGGACAGTCCGTAAAACTGGTGAAATATGCTGTTCAATTTAGTTTACTTATTATACTCATCTAAACTACAACACCGAAGTAATTTAGATGCAATGTGATAAATTAACTAATTAAAATGCAGACGCTATCTAGCGAGTAGTGACCGTCAGTACAGCTAGTAAAATCTGCTTTTTAGTTCAGTTTTTTTATCATGCTCATCAATTCTTCAACATTGAACAAAATGCTATGAATCATCCATAATATCATGAGCATGGCACAGAGAGGGAATATACAAACCACACCGCTATAGGGGTTTGAGATTTTACTGCTACCTTCAATAAACAATTATCGTTGATGGCTTAAAATATTTAAATGCTAAATATCCAATATAACGTTGTAGTCTTCGTCATGCTCAAGATATTATTCCGGATCTGTACTTGCTATTTTCATTTCACACTCTCAATTCTTTGGGAAACCTACTCAATTGAGATTTTATTCACTCTACACAAAACGCCAAAGCATGTTAAATCATTTATGAAACAAAACATCATAATGAACACAGTGATGTTCACTTAGCCGTCAAAGAGCAGAGACAGAACTCATTTAAAGCGGTTTAATATGCATTTGCTTTAACTGTATGAGTAGCTTTCCCCCCAAAAAAAGGAAAGTCCACAAGTGCATGCACATTTGTTTGTTGGTTTGATTTTATGTTTAAAGTCCCCGTCAACACTGTTTAGGTCATTTTTGAGACGTTGCTTCCAATCCTGTGGGACTTTTACCCGACATTGTGATGAAACGACATTTCAAGCCCTGTCGCCCAATAAAATCATTAGGGTTTATAAGCATGGACGGACCGACTCGCACCGCGTTGCCAGGTAAGGCTTAGATCATCTAAGCGGTTTACCAGTGTTCGTGTGCGGTCGTTTTCAGCTCTGCGTGGAAGCATCATGCAGCCCATCGATTTCTTAAAGCCCCGATGGCCGGGGCTGGCATGCACATTTAAATAAAACAATAACAGCGTAATAACGTCTAACAATTCACCAGGTCTTTGTCTAGTCATTATATATGAAAATACATGTTTTATATTATAAACAATTACAAGCAAAACAGGCTGTCATTATACAGCAATGTAATAACTAATTTTGTCAAATAATGAACAAATTGCAAGGTTATAGCGTATAATAGAAGCCTGTCGCGCTATTTTATCGAGTTGACATCTAGGTCAGTGTGTTGAATTTTAAAAAAAAACAACCGTATACCCAGATCAGACGCCTGCTAAGACGCCTGCTCCGGGTCTACGGTGTTTGCCTTAAAAAACTTAACGTGCCGAATTTTAGTGATGTACGAGCTCACACCAGAAACACAAGGATGAGAAGGTTTGAGGGTAAATATATCAAAGCATTGAAAGCATTGATTGGCCGATTGTCTAAGTGCAGGCTTGGAAAATGGTCATGAAATGCGATTTGGACTATTTCGTTATATCTTTAAGTTCCTGTACTAAATGCAACAGTGTAGAACCTGATAAGACGCCGCGTTCTGTGGCGTCTTGTTTGGGTCTACACTGTTTGCCAAACCAAACATATGGTTAAAGTCCAGATTTTATAGATAACTCTCTTATATGTACGCAACACTCAAACCTCATAGTGTAACAAATAAAACGGCTCTACTCGATCGATTGTTAATCGATCCAAAGTTACTAAGCAGGAAAGATTTCAGTGCTAAAGTTCATGTTACTATCACTGACTTGTCGGAAAAAAACACCTATAGAAAACAGCCGCATTGAGGTTAGATTGTTACGTAAGAGGGTTATTTTGGAATTACTGGTTGGGCATGGCAAAGAGTGTAGACCCAAACAAGATGCCACAGAACGCGGCGTTTGATTGAGATCTACATTATGTGCTTAAAATCCGGAATTGTAGGGTATATATATATATAATTCAACACTTCAAACAGCATCGCATACCCTTGTTACTTCAGGAAACAATGGTATCAGCACATTTGACTGAGACTTATGACGAATTTTTAAGTCTTTCACTCTGAATTGTTTGACGAGTTTTGCCAATCTGTTACAGAAGGGAAACTTTTCTTATAGCCTCTTCTTTGTGAAACGATTTAGGAGTAGGCTATATTTGACATATGGCAGTAAATGTGATCATTGAATAAAATTAAAACGTATAACAGTTACACATTGTCAACTGGACAATTGAAAACTTGTAGGAATGTAGTGTTGTTTATTAATGGAACAATAATAAAATTACAAAATTCTTGATTTTAAATGCCACATTTTTGTTGGCCAGAAGGTTCTATGGAAGCAATGCAAAATTCGCGCAAATGATGCATTTTTATCCATACATCTTCGGCCGAAAAACCAGGAAATGATTATGTTTTGTTTTAATTATGAAAACTTAGCTTTTATTCACCCAAAGATAAAAGAATTCTGTATTCTTTTAAGATCCAAGTTTCACAAAGATGAGATTCAAATATATTTCAAATATATTTGCATTATGGTATGAAATTGACAGAGAACTATGTATATTATGTGATAGCAAAATTAATACATTAAATGACTGTGTGTAATGAAATAATAATGAAATTCTTGTTAATTTCGTTGTACAGTTTTAAATAAATACACTACTTTTAATGATTTGTATGATTATCTCTGTAGTGTTGGCAATGCGATCGAGCTGGTCTGGGTCGATGTACGGACAGTCCAAACTCGCATTGGTCCACCAGCGAGACCCATTTGAACAAAGTACAACAGTACTTCAATTGAACATCTATTGTTGGGTCGTCTCAACGAAATGCCTCATACCAAAAAAAAAAATATAATCGTCATAAAGCTCTCATAAAAAATAAGATGGACAGGGATCAAATAATATCCATTTTCTTACAGCAAACATTTAGATTTCTGATTTTACACAGTACCTTTTGGTAAAAAAAACAACAACAAATATATCGGTATTTATTGCCTTGACATTCCGCCAAAAAAGCTAGTAAGATGAAAACAGACTCACGCGTATAATGAAATAATAAAACATTCTACACCTGTGGACACAAAGCTGTTCAAACTCCTATGAAATACCTTTCAATGAATCTCTTTGAATCAAACTAGTTTGATTAGCAAATGTCATTCACAAAAGTAGTCTAAAACTAGATCAAGAAATATACATTGATTGGTCTCATTGTGGCAAGCACTTTTTTCCACTTTTAGATATGATTGACATAAGAGATATATTCTGATTGGACAATGTAGGAGTCTACAACGAAAAATAAAATCTGATAGATCTAGAAAGTATTAAGATTTTTGTAACGTTCGGTAAAGAAAGATATATTTATTTACTTAGTTATTTATTTTAAATTTATTTATTTATTTATTCGTAACTGTTTGCAGGTAAAACTGTAAACCTAAACAGTAAAATGATGGCAAACCCACGCATAGCATGAAATATTATTTTAAATCATTTCATTGTATGTATTTCAATTGCTGTATGCTATATGAAATAGTTATTATGATTTTTTGGCAATGCAATCGAGCTGGTTTTGCACGCTGTACGGACAGTCCACACTCGCATTGCTCTACCAGCTGGATCCATTTGAACCAATTACAGCTTTACTTTAACTAAGCATCTACTGCTGAGTCGACTAAACGAAATGAGTCAAACCCGACATAAAATTGAGCATCGTCAAGCTCAGATGTTATGAAATACGAATGGCATGGTTAAATCATTTTAGTTTTTTACAAAATAGCTTTTCTTGAAAAAAAAAAACAACAAAAAAAAACATTTACTATATTCACTGCTACGCATTGCTCAATCAGCTAGATGCATTTAAGGCAACCAGTTACATCAGTTACTTCTCTAAACGCGTACTTTAGAAGCAATGAGTCCAACCAATATAAATTTAGCATCGTCTAGCCCAGATATAATATACGCAGAACATGATTGATACTAATCTGATAGATTTAGCAAATATTTAGAGTTTTGTTATTTGAAGATAATAACGTTTCCTTAGAAAAGAATTTATTTATTTATTTATTTATTATTTATTTATTTATTTATTAGTAAAATGATGACACACCCACGTATACCATGAAATATTTTTTTTTTCATTTCAGTATATGTATTTCAATTGCCGTATGCTATATGAAATAATTATTATGATTTTTTGGCAATGCAATCGAGCTGGTTTCGCACGCTGTACGGACAGTCCACACTCGCATTGCTCCACCAGCTGAATCCATTTAAACCAATTACAGCTTAACTTTAACTAAACATTTACTGTTGAATCGACTCAACGAAACGAGTCAAACCAAATGTAAAATTGAGCATCGTCCAGCTCAGACGTTAAGAAATACGAATGACATGGTTAAATCATTTTAGATTGTTTTCCTTACAGCAAATATTATTTACATAATACCTTTTCTTGAAACAAAAAATTACTATATTTACTGCCATGTATTTCTGTTAATTAAAACGCTAACATAAACAGTAAAATGAAGACCGACCCACAAATATAATGAAATGATACATTCTAATTCATTTCATTTGATGAATATGAATAGATATTCATTATGAAAAATGCATTCGATCTAGTTTCGCACGCTGTACGGACAGTCCACACACGCAATGCTCAACCAGCTGGATGCATTTAAATCAATTACATCAGATATTATCGAAAAGCGTACAGTAGAGTAAACTCATATAAATTTAAGCATCGTCAAGCCCAGATATAAAATACGCAGGGTATGATTAGTACTAATCTGATAGATCTAGAAAGTATTTACATTTTTGTTATTTAAGATAATAACGTTCCGTAAAAAAGATAAACTTTATTTATTTATTTATTTATTCGTAACTGTTTGCAAGTAAAACTGTAAACCCTAAACAGTAACATGATGGCAAACCCACGCATAGCATGAAATAATAAATTTTTCAATCATTTCATTGTATGTATTTCAATTGCTATATGCTTTATGACATAATTATTATGATTTTTGGCAATGAAACCGAGCTGGTTTTGCACGCAGTACGGACAGTCCACACTCGCATTGCTCCACCAGCTGAATCCATTCAAACCAATTACAGCTTTACTTTAACTAAACATCTACTGTTGAGTCGACTACACGAAATGTGTCAAACCGAAGATAAAATTGAGCATCGTCAAACTCAGATGTTATTAAAACATTAACTATATTTACTGCCATGTCTTTCTGTTAGTTAAAACGTTAACTCAAACATTAAAATGAAGACCAAACCGCATATAAATTGTAATGATACACTCTAATTCATTTCATTTGATGAATTTGAATGGATATGCGTTATGAAAAAAATGCATTCGTTCTGGTTTCGCACGCTGTACGGACAGTCCACACACGCATTGCTCAACCAACTGGATGCATTTAAATCAATTACATAAATTATTTATGTAAACGCGGGGCCTGTCTAAAACGCTGAAAAACACGCTGAATTCAGCAGGTTGCTGATCAGCAGATAGTGACTAAAACGCTGATCTGCTGAAATGCTGAATTTTTATTAAATATGGTGATCTTGTTTAATTTTCATAGCGTATGTGTTTATTTATGTGTTTATTTATGTGTTTATTTATTTTATTCATTTAATTGTTTATATTTTATGGCCCAATTGACACTGTTGCTGCATTCTTAATAAATTGCTGACATCACTAGACACCTATATAGAGTACTGCCTATATAGAGTACTTGGGTTATGGAAATGTTGTGTGTGTGTGTGTGTGTGTGTGTGTGTGTGTGTGTGTGTTTGTACTTGCTACCAATCGGGGAAGTACATAAGAATACACACCTTCGAATCGGGGAGACACCTCCAAACGCGGAGCTCCCCGTTTTGAAATAGCAAGAAATATTGAAAAATCAGTACCAGATGAACCTTAAAAATAGTTTCCTATGGTAATCTAACGCCCTCCCCGTTTTGTAGGTTCAGGACGTATATCTGATACACAAAAGTGTATAACTGCTGATCGATTAAAAGTTTCAAGTGTGTAACACATATATCGAACCTCCCCGTTTGTGCGGAAAAATTCTTATTCCGCAGAACAGGGAAGTGTTAAGATCTACAGAGGTGATTTTTCTTTGTTTTGTTTGATTTGAGGTTTAACGTCCCCGTCAACACTGTAAAGGGCATTTTGGAGACGTTGCTTCCATTTTTGTGGGACTTTTACCCGACATCGAGATGAAATGACATCTCAAGCCCTGTCACCCAATGAAACCAATAGGGTTTATTAGCATGGACGGTCTGCCTCGCACCGCGGTTCCTGGACAGGCTTAGATCCTCTAAGCGGTTTACCAGTACTAGTGTTCGGGCGGGTTTCAGCTCTGCGTGGAAGCACCATGCAGGCCATATATTTCTTCAAGCCTCTATTGGCGGGGGCCATGGTTTTTCTTTAAACAACTTTAAATCAAAGACAATTATTAGGAATGAAGCGACTTTTTTTCAGCGGCTTGAAACTGAGTACATCTGAATACATTGGATATCACTGCCTTTGTATGTTTGTTTTAACAGTTTCATAGATTGATTTATTGATTTTGCAGTTTAACGTCCCCGTCAACACTGTACAGGTCATTTTGGAGACGTTGCTTCCAATTTCTCGGGACTTTTACCCGACATTGAAATGAAATGACACCTCAAGCTCTGTCACCCAATGAAACCAAAACGGTTCATAAGCATGGACGGTTCGACTCGCATCGCCTTGCCTGGGCAGGATTGATCCTCTTAGCGGTATACCAGTACTTGTATGCAGTTGGTTTCAACTCTGTGTGCAAGCATCATGCAGCCCATCTATTTCTTCGAGCACTGATGGACAGGGGCTTTTAACCGTTTCATTATTATTATTTAATCATTTAAAATCCCATAACTTTATTTATTAAATTATTTCATGGTGCGCCCTATTGCCCCCCTCCCAAACTCCACATCGGGGCTTTGAGAAATAGATTGGGCTGCGCAGGGCTGAAACCGACCGCACATGAGTACTGGTAACTGCTTAGAAGGTCTAAGCCTTCCCATGCACCATCCGTGCACATAAACCTATTGGTTTCATTGAGCGATAGGGTTTGAGATGTCATTTCATCTCAATGCCGAGTAAATTCCTTCAAAATTGGAATCAACGTTACCAAAACGACCTAAATAGTGTTGACGGATACATTAAACCCAAATTCAACTAACAAACAATTAATGCCATGGCAGATTGTAAAGTTTAATCGTATGTTCGCAATACAAGAATCAAAGCAATAAGTTCTGAATAATTAGATCCTTTGGAAGCAAAGAATACACCAAATAAACGAAATTAGCAGACTCGGTTTTATTGAGTCTGTTCATGACAAGTACTGAAATGTGCTACACCGGCCACGCCCCCTAGCACCGGCTTAAGCAGAACTGTATTTTCAAAATGATTCTAAATGAACTCAATAATCCCAAAGGACCAGAAAATATAATCTGCACTATGATGGATGTACGGGGAGACTTTTTACGGCCGCCACACGGCACAGCACCAGCTGCGGTGAAGATAAATAAGTTCGGAATAGTTAGATCCTTTGGAAGCAAAGAATAATTCGATTACTCTTTTGTAACTGATGCCTCTTTTTTGTTGGTGTCGACTTTCATAATTAAGCGCCGTCTAACGTTAATGATACCTACACGTCATCAGATTAGCAAGTTCGTGTAATGACCACCCATATAGACACCCAATTTATACAGGTGAAAGTGGGGTTACAGGGGTATACAAAGTATTCCTGATTTCCGCTCATAAAAATAGGAGGCGGATCTATCGAGCACCGATAATCTTTGTTTGGACTAGAACTAAGAAAAATCATTATGAAACACGCCTATTCAAATACATAGAAAAATTCATCACCCAAAAATGAAAATTTTCGGGTAGAAAATTCTGTTATTTTTAACGGTTTTGCTCCAAACAAATTATGGGAACGTGCAAGAACCGCCTAAGGCGCTTCCAACAAGTACCCTGAATATAGTTTTGTCTGTTTGAATTGAGGTATAACGTCTCCTTCAACACTGTATATGTCATTTTGGAGACGTTGCTTCCAATTTTGTGGGACTTTTACCCGACATTGAGATGAAATGACTTCTCCAGCCCTGTTGCCCAATGAAACCAATAGGGTTTATAAGCATGGACGTTCCGACTCGCACCGCTTTGCCTCTCAGAGGTTAATCAGTACTCGTGTGCGGTCGGGGAAGCATCATGCAGCCCATTTATTTCTTCAAGCCGCGATGGACGGGGGCCGAACCCTGATTATACTAAATACATGGTTAGTGCCTTTAATAATAAATATAATATTCGACAATTTAAAAGTGGCGATCTTCAGCGAGCCCCCTATAAAATTGTTGCGGCGAACCAATTATATCTTATTATTTAGTTTATACCGCAAGTCAAAAAAATCAAGGGGCTTTGCAATATGTTTGTGTTTCTTTCCCTTTGGTGTCTTTGATGGGTGGAGTAAGTTAATTGCATCGATTCCTGATCTTTGTTTTACTTCTACTTGTAGTAAATTTACCCTAAAAAGACAGCAGACAATATGGCCTAATAAAGGACAGTTGGTGCCATGGCGTGCACACGCACATGTAGTATACCGTGACGTCAAAGATTGCAAAGTTTCTGACGTCACCGTGCCACGAAGACGTAAGAACCATGGACGCTTGAATGAAAGTTTCTCAGCGCTTTACATCCTGTATATAAATCTGCAAATAAATAGTTTATTTTACTTTTGGAACCTATTTTCGAGCTTCAGACACAACCGCAGTAGCAGTGTGCCATTTTATACCGCAATCAGGCATACTAGTAACCTAATAAAGGGTGTCGAATAACTGCTCGCTATAATCGGCAGTGACCTAGGATACCTTCTACTGATCTATAATACGCCTAGTGACCGTTAATAGACCGGACCTACTTTTCAGGTCCCTAATTTGCAAGCGTAAACAATAACATACAACCTTTTATACACGAGAAAACAACAAAACTGCAAGTTATAATCTTTAAAATATTTATTTAAACAGATTTTCAGAAATTTCAGCTAAATTCTCAGTTTCTCGGGCTTTCCTGGTTTGAATGGTCCGTTGGAGTGATTGCGCACTGGTAATGCGGTTGCGTCTCAACCTCGAAAATAATTTCTAAAACTAAAATAAACTATTTATTTTCAGATTTTCATACAGACTGTAAGGCGTTGGGAAACTTTTATTCGAGCGTGCATGTTGTTTCCTGCGTCTCTGTGGCGTGGTGATGGCAGAAATTCCGGGCTATTTGACGTCCCATTATTCTACGTGTGCGCGCCATGACACTGAATGTCGTTTAACATGCAACACTGTCTGCTGTCTTCTTTCTTTTTTTTTTTTTTTTTGCTTAAATTTGCTAAATTATTGCAGAACCGTTGATAGTTTTGAATTGCGATATAAATTAAATACATGATTAGTGTCTTTTTATTATTAAAGACACTAACCATGTATTGACTATATTCCAACAGACCATGCAAACCAGGAAAGCTCGAGAAGGTAAGAATCTAGCTGAAAATAAGTTTAAATAGATATTGCAAAGGTTTTAACTTGCAGTTTCGTTGTTTTCCCGTCTATAAAAGGTTGCATGTCATTGTTTACATTTGCAAATTATGGATCTTAAAAGTAGGTCTGGTCTATAAACGGTCACTAGACGTATTATAGGCCAGTAACATAGTAAATGCATGGTTAGTGTCTTTAATAATAAAATATAATCGGTGAGCCTTAGACAATTTTATAGGGGCGAGCTTTAGCAAGCTTTAGCAATAATTTAGCAAATTTGAGCAAAAAAGACAGCAGACAGTGTGGCATGTTAAACGACAATCAGTGCCATGGCGCGCACACGTAGTATAACGTGACGTCAAATAGCGCAAAGATTCTGACGTCACCGCGCCACAGAGACGCAGAAAACATCATGGACGATCAAATAAACGTTTCTCAGCGCTTAACATTCTGTATGAAAATCTGCAAATAAATAGTTTATTTTAGCTTAAGAAACTATTTTCGAGGTTGAGACGCAACTGCAGTAGCAGTGCGCAATTATTCCAACGGGCCATTCAAACCAGGAAAGCCCGAGAAGGTAAGAATATAGCTGAAATTTCTGAAAATCTGTTTAAATAAATATTGCAAAGATTATAACTTGCAGTTTCGTTGTTTTCCCGTGTATAAAAGGTTGCCTGTTATTGTTTACGCTTGCAAATTAGGGACCAGAAAGTAGGTCCGGTCTATAATCGGTCACTAGACGTATTATAGGTCATTAGAAGGTATTGTAGGTCACTACCGATTATAGCGAGCAGTTATTCGACCCCTTTATAAGGTTACTAGAATGCCTGATTGCGGTATAAAATGTTATTATAGGTCACTACCGATTATAGCGTGCAGTTATTCGACGGCCTTTATCAGGTATTGCGGTTGGTCTACGTATATCTTTTTTGGGCAAAGATACGAACAATATTGTATACCCCTATAAACATTAGTTTTACTAGCGGTTTAATGGGGTAAAATTACATAGGCTTGTTTTGGCGATGACGAAAATAGAAAGAAAGAAAGAAAGAAAATAAAACATCCTGTGAAAAATGCTGGTTTCAAGACATGGCAAATGCCATTTTAGCGCACGGGAATGTTATAGTAATGCTTTTAAAGCCTCTGTACCGTTCGCTTTTGTTTTCTTATTTCTGCCTCTTAAACACAATATTTAGAAGATGTTGTTGTAGTAGTAGTGCTGCAGTTGTTGTTTAATGAGAAATTCCCTTTATCGTAATGTTTTTTATCCGTATCTCTACTAGATCTATCAATATTTCTTTTGAAATAAGATATTATAAAATAATTAATATTTCCTATTGACAGATCATATTTTTGCTCACATGAGCACGAAATGCACACGTGAGCTATAGCTTTAACCCTGTGTCCGTGGTAAGAGAGTCGTGCGTCAACCGTCATCAACCTTTACGTTTTTCATCCGCTACACTTAATGTTGTACTGGCCTCGGTAGCTCTGTCTGGTGATCAGCGGGCCCGCGGGTTCGATACCTGCCATGGTCGGCAACATTCTTTCGTGGAGATTGATCATGAAATTTTTCTACGGTTCATTCACTCTCTTCCGCTGATTCAAGAAGGGCAGTTGTCAGTTTCTGGTGAATGTGCACTGAAGTGGTTAACCGGTAACGTATAAGCCTACCCAGGAAAAGAATGGATAAACTGATCGGCTCAAAATGACCTTAATAGTGTTAACTGGGCCGTTAAACTCTAACTCAAACAAACAAACAAATATACCCTACAGATGTACTACAGTTACCACGAAACTTTGCCAGAATGTTTGTCCTGATGATATAAGGACAAGGTCGATAGGTTTTGTCCGGTTAAAAACTAGGTGAAGTTTCTGTAAAACATTGTTCACTCTCTATAGACCATACGTTTGCTTCAGTTGACATTAGACGTTATCGTAATGCTTGTCATGATGGTATCTCGGTCTAATTTGAATATAAGACATGTTGGATCAGAGTGCTTTAAAATCTTGTTCACAATCTACAGGCCACAGGTTTTGAATAACTATTCATGAAACTGTACCAGAATGTTTGTTTTGATGCTCTGTTTTTGGTCTATTAAAATTCCTAATGAGGTTTAAATAAATTAAGATCCGGACTTTTTCGTGCAGGTAGTCTGTCAACGTATGAATTTCCAGCGCTTTAAAATACTATACCTCATAATTGTTTTAAAGAACTTACTGATTTAATTGAAATGAGATTCCCTCCATCTTACATGTAAGGTAAGAAATGCATTTTTAGATGGCTTGATCAGTCGAACTTCAACTGAAAACAGCTAGTTCTTCTGATACCTAAAACCCGTCTTTGTATTTACATTTCTCTACTTTCGTTGGGTTTTTTTTTTCATGCAAAATTTCCGTAAAACTGGTGGTAACAGGACACTTCGGCCCCAAAACCACCTCGGCCCCTAGACACTTCGGCCCCTAGACACCTCGGCCCCAAAACCACCTCGGCCCCACATAAAATTGAAACCCTAGACGGGTCGGCCCCTGGACACCTCGGCCCCTAGACACGTCGGCCCCATATACCTAGACACTTCGGCCCCACTTTGCTTTTCACGGGGCTTCCACTTAAATAGGAGATTGGGTTGGATGCCCGATGAGTTTGTTTTTGTTTTTTTTAATAATTTTTATTTGCTGATTTGATTATTTTGATAGGGACCCACGAATATTTGAACCTATAATATATATATTTATTATATATTATAACGTTACTAAACGGGAAATCTATATGTCCATTTAAGAAGAATGGAAGATACATTTGAAAATTCCCCTCTTTTATTTCAATGTATAATTCTAATTGCATTGCTGCATGCTTTAGAGCAGGCTCTTTGTACTTTTCTGCTCTTTTGATCATCTTCAGGCTTTTTTATTATCCGAAACAATTCCACACTGCTAAAATACTTTTATAATTAATTTCAATAAGTTATGCTTTAAAGTTAATAATTGGATGGAAATCTGGATGGATCGGTGGATGGGGCCGTAAAACCAAAAAAAAAAAAAAAAAAAAAAAAAAAAAATCATTCCTCGGTTCCGTCAATCATGGTGATGATGGGGGTTAATCTTATATTTGTTAACATATTTATATATTTATTTATTTGTTCATCCGACCTCGGTAGCTAAGCCTGATGCGCGTTTGACTTGTGATCAGGAGGACGCGGGTTCTATACCTACCGGGGTCGGCAACTTTCTTTCGTGGAGATTGATTATGAAATCTTTTCTTCGGTCATTCTCTCCCTTCTGCTGATTCAAGAAGGGCAGTTGTCACTTTCTGGCGAAAAGAATGTGCACTGTATTTGGTTAACTGCTTACGTATAAGCCTGCCCAGGTTAAGTGTGGATAGATAAACTGATCGGCTCGAAAATGAACTAAAATAGTGTTGACTTGGCCGTTAAACTCCAATACAAACAAACAATTTATTTATTTATTTATTTATTAGGTAATTATCAGTGTTCAGGTACGCTGAACTACAACTATCCTCGTGAGTAAACCAATTAATTCTATGTATTCAAAAACGGCATGAAAAACGGTGCAGATCCGGTTCAGAGGGCAGAAGCAATCTGATCAGGATCTACACTGTTTGCAAAGATAACGATAATCGTGCTCAGCGGGGTAAGGATTAATTAATTTCAGGTTAGTACACTATTTAGCAAAAAGTTTTACAAGAACAATTAATTATTGACTTAAATTAGTAAAGTGTGAAGCTCAATAAACAACCAGGCGTTCCTAATCCCTTTACCCCAATAAAGAGATCCTTGATGATAAACAGATCATTGTTATCAATTTTCACACATTTGATTGTCATTTTAGTTGATATTAAAGACGGACAGTAACGAGTATATTGTATACTTTATTAATTAATTAATTTATTTATTTATTTATTTATTTATTTATTTATTTATTTATTAGTCGCATTTCTGACTATCAGTTACCCAAATTACTTGATACATGTACATGTGTACAATATGTATATATTAGTGGCAAACAGTGTAGATCTGGATGTGCACTGTGTGCAATGTCTTCACTGCTCGTGTTTTTGTAGGAATTGATCAGTATATTTCCATTGTTATCAAGTTTCACACATTTAGAAATTCCTATTTGATTGTCATTTCAGCTCATATTTAAAGACGGACAGTAACAAGTATACTGTATAATTTATTTATTTAATTTATTTATTAGTCCCATTTCTGACTATCAGACCCTCAAATTGTATTCATTTAAAATTCGAAAACTGAATGACAGTGAAGATCCAGATCAGATGGATCTGGATGTGCAATGAGTGCAAAGTTTTCATGGCTCTATATATTCTTGTAGAAAAGGCTCCTTGACTATCAGTATCAAATATTTACAATTAGAACAACCCGCTAAACCCCACTTTTCGTGATGCTGACGATTGAAGGCGGCGGGGGATTAGCTGTCCTTAAGAGTGTAGTCCAAGTTAACCTGAAAATTTCGTGTATGCGTTGTTCTATTTATTATAAACGTCTCATTGGTTATTTGTTATTTTTATACGAAATGTAAATAGCAATAAAATAATTTGATCTTATTTCCTAACAACTTAATAGAAGATTCCGTAAAACCAAAATTATATAACGAAAAGTTGATAAAATTATATTTCTTACTTCTGCTCGAAAACATAGACCTTTGATACTGGTTCAATCGTTCTCAAGGAGATGGCTGTTAACTAATATGAAAGGTATCTAAGAAATGACTAGTTTGCATAACACAGATTAATATTAAACTAGTTGTGATTAAAGGTTGTCACAGACGCATTCTGATCAGGCCTGCACATTGGGACGGTTCTAACCAGTACACACAACCTGTATCTTGGAGCAGAAATAAGAATTACGAAAACATGCCTATCTATACAAATGCATTGTAAACTTTTCCGCCGAAAAAAAAACGAACATTATAAGAGGAAAAATTGTGATATTTTTATAATTTCCGCTCAAATAAGAAAAATAAGGTTTACCCCTGTAAACCCCAATTTTACTATATAACAGTGGGGTTCAAGGGGGTCAAAATTATAAAGGCGTGTCTTCGTGATGTAAATAATGTATGTCCCTATGAGCCCCAAGTTTCCCTATATAAACTGGGGCATAGCGGGGTCTTCATTACACGGGCTTGTTAACATGATGTTTTGTTTGTTAGATTTGACGTTTAACGCTCCAATCAACACTGTATCGGTCATTTTGGAGACGTTGCCTCAAATTTTGTTGGAATTTTACCCGGCATTGAGATGAAATGACATCTCAAGCCCAGCAGACCAATGAAACCAATAGGGTTTATAAGTATGAACGGTCTGACTCGCACCGCTTTTCCTGGCCAGGCTTAGAACCTCTAAGCGGTTTACCAGTACTCATGTCACAGGCTGTCGGTTTCTTGAAGTCCCGATGGGCGGGGCCGATTTTAACATGATATAACTGCCCATACCCTAACAGATATCAAAAGTGGGGCCGAGGTGTCTTTGGGGCCGAGATGTCTAGGGGCCGAGGTGACAGTGGGGCCGAGGTGTCTAGGGCCGAGGTGACTAGGGCCGAGGTGTCTAGGGCCGACTTGGTTTTGGGCCGACCTGTCTAGGGGCCGAGGTGGTAGTGGGGCCGAAGTGTCTGGAAATCAAACTGATTACAGTACACTCTCGTTATCTCAAACTCTGACATCTCAAAGTGGCTTAAGTCCAACTAAATTTTGTGCACTGTTATGTTAGTTTTGCTATATGCTCCTTAGATTTCCACTCCTTTTATCCAAAACTTCTGTTATCGCAAACCAATTCCAGTCCCTTGGAGTTTGAGATAACGAGAGTCGACTGTATTTTGAAATAAATGTTCCGTTCGTGGATGGTGATGTTGCTCTTGTGCATCAGATGGAGCTTAATAATCGAAATTACACTGTAATTCGATTTGCCAAAGTGTCTAAACTTGTAACTGACTGACATCAACACCCGTAAGAATTTTTAGCTGCATAACTTCTTAACCAGGGTAATTGATATCATAAACTTCGCAAGTCTTTTCTTAGTTTTATAGACGTCATTTCGATTTAGTTTCAGAATTCAGTATGGAACTTAAATCTTTTCTGGAACAAGGCTTGTCGGAACCAGAATTGTATGGTGTCTGAGTATATAAATTCATAAATATATAAGCTTACAATGATTTCATGTTCGTAAATAACTGTAGAACTGAAAAGTATGGAATGTACAAGTTTTTCTGGCCATAATAGCTAGTTTCGGCCAATAAGGCCTCATCAGCTACCCTTAGATAACTTTGTTCTTTTTTTTAATTGCAAGCCGGCGGGTTGGGTCTCTGATTCTATAATGGTTCATGCCTTAAGAGGCCCTAAGACTTACCTAAACTTGTATTAAATGATGTCGGTTGATGCCTTTTTTTTGCTCCGGTTTTCATCGTTGAAGAAGAAGAAGAAGAAGAAGAGGAAGAAGAAGAAGAAGAAGAAGAAGAAGATTGTTATTTTCTCTGGTTTATCCTTCAGACACAGATTTTTGGCACGCTATTACCGCTGGAATAGGAGTTTATACTACCCGAAATCAATGTTTTAAGCAGAAAAAGGAACAAATATCACTTTTTAATGACTAAAATGGGATTTACTGCGGTTTTATCTAGATCTACATTGATATGTTAATGTATTTAGGTATGTATAATTCTTTGCACATTCTCAGGTACATGTAAACATTGTTTTGCGTTAACGCTGTTTTATTTCATTGCTGGACTATACGCAGTGTGATTTTCTATGATTTAAACTCATCTATGTGTTTTAGATAAAATAGGAAAATATTTCCTACCCTGCAATCAATACTTTTTTTTTTACATAAAGAGGTTACTACCTGAAGTGGTGTTTACCGGTGTTAAAACTACGATGACATGTTAATGTATTGATACGTTTTTATGATTCTGTGCAGCATCGAATGTACATGTAAACATAGTCTTCCTTATTGGGCGGCATGTTGTAACATAGAAGGTTTTTCTCCTGAGAGTTTTTCAGGAAAGTGAAGTGTTATTTTTTGTGATTTATAGGCTACTTCAAGCAGATATTTTTAAGCAAGTTACATATGTTTTAAGCAGAAATAGGAACAATTATGTATATACCCCTATAAACATCGCTTTTTACTACATGAAGTCTAATTTACCGGGGTTTTAACTACCGTGTCATGTTACAATGTTATTTATGCTTACACGGTTGGATATTTGTGAATGTTAAATGCGCATCAAAAAGTAACTCTAATGAGTACTCGATATCTAGGTTTTAACAAGAATTAGGAACAATATTACATGTATAAACACCATGCAAACATCACCTTTTCCACATGAAGTGTGGTTTAATTGGGTTTAACTACATTTATATGTTAATGTAATGTTAGGTACAATGTATGTATATTCCTATGCTAGGTGCGGTTTCCTGCACATATTAACATTGTCTGGGTTATGTGACACATTGCACAGGAGTGAAAGTGATATCTTTGCGTTTCATGCTTCAAGCAGATTTTTGTGCTCTTTAGAGCCTCTAAATAAGAATGCTCTAAATAGTACCTGATATCTATGTTTTAAGCAAAAAAAGGGAAAACAATCTGTGCACATGCAAAAATAACGTGTAACAACATAAACATTGTGATAGCAGGGGTTTTAACTACTATTGCATGGACATGTGAATATATTGCCGAACATTTTTATTCATTGCGGAACGGGTACATGTACATTGTAATATGATCAAAATTCCACAGTTGTATCAATGATCCTAATGGACTAGATATTATCGGCCCCCGCTCATCGGGGCTTGAAGAAATAAATGGGCTGCATGATGCTTCCACGCAGAACTGAAACCGACCGGTACAAGAGTAAACCGCTTAGAGGACCGCTTAGAGGATTTAAGCCTGCCCAGGCAAAGGGGTGCGAGTCCATGCTTATAAATCCTATTAGTTTCATTGGGCGATAGGGCTTGAGATGTCATTACATCTCAATGTCGGGTAAAAGTCACACAAAATTGGAAGCAACGTCTCCAAAATGACCTTTACAGTGTTGACGGGGGCGTTAAACCTCAGATCAAACAAACAAACAAAGGACAAGATAATATAACCCGCACTATGATAAAGGACAGGGAGCCTTATTACGACCGCCACACAGTCCCTTAACACCATCGGTGGCGAAGTTAAATAAATTCGATTGAAAGGTAGTCCTTTGGAAGAAAGGTCGACAACACCGGACTGAAAACCGTCAAGTGGACAAGAATTTTCTGGGCGGGAGAAGCAAGTTTCGGACTATTAGGCCTCTTCAGTGACCCTCAAAACTTTCAAAATTCCACAGTGGAGATCCGAACACTAATTGACCTTAAGTAGCTATATAAGACATTTACTCACATAATTGAAATCATGCTATTTTGTTTTAAATATAAGTATTACCAAAGCAAAAATATTAACTCCGCATTTGGCTGTGCATATTCAAAATGTGTTTAATGATCTCCTCGTTTGGGTGTGTATCTTCATAACTCCTCGTTTCGGTGTGTGGATTCAAATTGTGCATCCCCGATCGGATAAAAACTTTTGTTTTTTAATATTTTTCTTGTACGTATAGCCTTTCAGTAATGCCACTTGGTGACATGCAAGGAAAACGTTGATCAGCCTGCGCATTTGCAATCTGAAGAGAGCACTTAAAGCGATTAATTTATATGTATAATTTGGGGTACAACATGAACTTCCAACCTAGTCTGAGAACTAGATGGATTGCATACCCAAGTACATGTCTAGCATTTTGAAGGAGGAATAATTTGATCTTGTCTGAAATTAAATTGTGTTAATAATTCTCCTCGTTTTGCTGTGTGTTCGGATTGTGTATCCCCAGTTTGTAGGTAGCCCGTTTTGTAGTAAACATTTCACAATTGTGTATAAAAATGGGTGTTTCCCCGCTTTGGTTGTAAAAATTCACATTTCAACAGATTTTTAAAATAGGAGAGTTTTAATGATAAAATTTCAAATTCTAATTGAACAAATCTATTTTATGCTAAATATATCATTTTCTACCAAAAATACCGAATCAAAGCTACCTCCGCGTTTGGTAGGTTACAGGCAGACTTCCCCGATCTGTTCACTTTACAAGTATGTGTGTGTGTGTGTGTGTGTGTGTGTTTTACGCATCATCAACAGCTAAGATCATCCGGAGTAAATACCTCAGTTTGAAGTTTCATAGAGTACTGCCTATAAAGAGTTCTATATCTGCTTGGGTTATGGAAACGTGTGTGTGTGTGTGTGTGTGTGTGTGTGTGTGTGTGTGTGTGTGTGTGTGTGTGTGTGTGTGTGTTTTACGCATCATCAACAGCTTAGATCATACGGACTTAATACCTCAGTCTGAAATTTCCTCCGAAAGCCTGGAGAAGCCCGTAATCGACCCACGTCTATTTAGTTTATGGGGCGAGTAGCTTAACCACTAGAACAGGGAGATTGCTAGAAGTTGCCAAACTCATGTAAGTACTAAATACATTATGGATACTCGTTAGAACTTGATCTTTTGTAGATGTTATAGCGAGTACCAGAACTTTTTAATAATGCTAACCCATAAAAACCCAGGTTTTTTTTTTTTTTTTACTAACATGGGTTTTTAAGGGTTATCATTTCATAAACTTTTTAACTTGAAAATTGTCAGCTTAATACTGTAAACAGAAAAGACTGGACTATTTTGTGTTCTTAGTTTTATTCTATTTATACATAATCTACTAAGTAAGTAGGTAAGTAGAAATAAAAGAAATAACAACATCACCAAATGCAGTAACATATTCATGCGATCATATTTTATTCGTTTCTGATTACGAATAAGAAAGTATGCCTAGTCAAAGTATATTGAATTTGTTACCACCAGAAAAAATCAGAAAATCATCTGATATATTGCAAAATTCTAAGATTGTAGGTATTGTAGAGCAGTTTCGGCGAGGCAATTCTAACGTGTACTGGCCACAATCTATGTTTGGAGCAGTAACAAGAAAAACAATGCATACAATGTTAACCCCAGTTTAACCGTATAAACATTAAGCCCCCGCCCATCGGGGCTTGAAGAAATAGATGGGCTTCATGATGATTCCACGCCGAGCTGAAACCGATCCGCACAAGAGTACTGGTAAACCGCTGAGAGGATTATAGCCAGCCTAGCAATGCGGTGCGAGTTGGGCCGCCCATGCTTAAAAACCCTATTGGTAACATTGGACCATAGGGCTTGAGATGTCATTTCATCTCAATGTCGGGTAAAAGTCCCACATTTCATCTCAATGCCGGGTAAAAGTCCCCCAAAACTGGAAGCAACGTCACCAAAATTTTTACAGTGTTAACAGGGCCGTTACACCTCAAATCAAATAAAAAATTTAAAGTATAAAAGTGGTAATAATACTGGCGTACTCCAATATCAACATAAATCAATCAGTAATTGACGACACGCTTTCATACCAATTCACACCTGACTGACGGGCGAGCCGTCTTTAATCCGGTGTTCGATGAACTCAGCGCTACTGAATTCCTCCTATTACCTGGATATTTTATGTGTCAACGTCGACAAAGGGCTGCTTAAACATGATGCAATCTACAAATGAGATTTGATTCATTTATAGTAAATAACCCTTTCTGTACCAAATGGAATCTTCCTCCTTATATGTAGCTGTAGCTCATTTCAAAATTTAGGGGGGTCAGGTTGTTTCTTCAAAATTTATTAGGAAAATGGCTGAATTTTTTGCAAACAGTGGAGGCGGCGTCTGATCTGGGCCTGCACTGATGCCAAGTTACCCCTTAAATAGGGGGTTTATGGTACTGAATGGGATAATAGGCAGTAAAACTCTATGTTAAGACCAACTTTGGAACTGTTCAAAATGTTCTTTAAGACCATTTTTGAACAGTCCCAAAGACCACCTAAGAGACTGTTCAAAAATGTTCTCTTAGACCATTTTGAAAAGTCCAAAAGGTGGTCTCCCATCAAAGGACCCTGGTGGTTGAGTATCTTTTTTTAAAAACGAGTAAGATCATAATTACTTTAAACATTTATCGCATACAAATTTATTAGTTGGGCAGGAAAAGTCGGACGTATTTTTACACAAACTTGTGATATGAAATTCGGCACCCTTCGCATTTCACCATTTCTCCTACGCAGTTTGGTAATCGGCAATAACAATATAAATTGATAGGAATTGACTTAGATTTTGTCCTGTTTCCTTTTCTTATAGGCCGTTTTGGAACTATTGGGAAACAGGTTAGATATTCAGATGTAATGCAAGTCAGTAAATGTGATCGCATTTGTTTCGTGACAAAACAGACTGTTGGATTAAGGACGCGCTTTGTGCAAAATTCTACTAAGTGTGCGATTTCGAAAACACCGCAATCAACACCATTTGTCTGCTTTTGGGTCTCAATTAATATGACTTCCAAATCATGATCGGTGTGTTCCACATACAGTAAACCTAACTGAATTGACAAGCTCCAAAACGTTTACAGTGTTGACAGGGACGTTTAACCTCAAATCAAATAAAAAATTTAAAGCATAAAAGTGGTAATAATACTGGCGTACTTTTCGTTGTCCATGATTTACCCAATATCAACATAAATCAATCAGTAATTGAGTAATTGACAGCACGCTTTCATACAAATTCACACCTGACTGACTGGCGGGCCGTCTTTAAATCAGGTGTTTGATCAAATCAGTGCGTGATAGTTTACACACTGAATTCCTTCTATTACCTGGATATTCAGAAGTAATGCAAGCCAGTAAATATGATCACATTTTTTTTTTTTCGTGTCAAAACAGACTGTCGGATTAAGGACGCGCTTTGTGCAAAATTCAATTAAGTGTGCGATTGCGAAAACACCGCAATCAACACCATTTGTCTGCTTTTGGGTCTCAATTAATATGAGGGACAAGCTCGGTGTCATTATGAAGCGGGCCTGTCTGTCGAATCCAAGGCTGTCAAACATAAAAATACTGTTTGTCTCATCCCTAAATGAGATTACCCAGTGATCTCTACCAGTGTGATGAATCTGGCAAGCTAGACTTTTGTCATTTGGAACAGAATTCATAACTGTTTGTTTTTGGACATGTCAACGTCTTTCAATCGGGAGATATAATGGGACCTTTTCTGGCAGCTGAAGGCTTGATATCATCGGAAATCGCTTTCTTGCTAAAACATTAACTGCTTTTATTATTTGTGAATTAAGCTTACCGCTGTTTTTAATGGCATTTTTATCAGTAGAAGTTACACCTAAATACTTTATCCACAAGGGTTCTGATTTTGGCGGTTTTTGTTTTTCGAAATGAGGTAGGAGGGGTCTTCAGTAGTATCATGACGGGAATCATTAATTTCCATCAGAATCTCTTCAACTATATGATCTTCAGATACATTTGTCAAGTGTGGAAGTTCAAGTTTCATCCTTTTAGGTGTAGGCGAATCTGTGTTTTCACTTTCAAAGAGACGTTTCTTACTATATATTTTTTTTAATTGATTTGGGGGTCTGCGTAGAGAAACAATGACTACTTTGGGGTTCTGAAATTAGAAGTACGGGTGTCATCTTTACAACGTTGAAATTGCTGTTTCCCGATGTTATTTCATAATTCTGCTCTAAACTTAGAATGTCGGTACTTGTTAGCACAGCCACGACAAGGCGGTTTTAACGAGTACCCACAATATATGTTTTGTGAGAGAAAGAAAAACGTATACCCATGTAAACCTCATCGTTTACAGAAGCTTTGGCTTCTTGGGTTTCCACTGAGCGCCCTGCTATAATTCTGATCGATAACTAGGGTCTATATGGGGTGTTCATTATTTTTTGTTTTAACGAACACCCACAATTAACATACATGTGGAATATATATAAGAAAAGTATCATTTATTTTATTCAGACGTAAGACAGACTGTTGGTACTCGTCAGGACAACCTCATTGACACTGTTCTAACGAGCACCCACAACCTACGTGTGGAATATAAATAACAAAAGTATCATTTTTCTATTCCGACGTAAGACAAAGGTTGTGGGTACTCATCAGTAAGAAAAGTATCATAGATTTTCTGCAGTAAAACTTTAGTAAGTGAGAGTCTAGATGACAACATATTTATTTTATAAATATGGACTTTTTATATCCGATGTTTGTTTTAAAGTTTATTTCATTAATTGTTTAAAACAACAGTATTTTTAGTGTTAAAATTAAGAATGATATTTTTTTACCGCTACCTTATGCATTCTTAAAAGAATGACCATTCATTTTCTCTTTACCTGCCTCAGTCAGTGGCTGGTTATTATCTTATCCTCTGATCTGCTACAGGGGCAATAAAACGATTATGAATACAATGTGATTGCTACTGTTTGTTTATACACGGTAGAGCAGTTTTCCGTATATTAATGAAAGCGAGCGCTAGGCAATACAAGAAATCAAACGCAAGCCACAACCCGTATATTGGAGATAAAAATCATATGTACTTGTTAGCACAGCCTTGGCAAGGGGGTTCTGACGAATACCAATATTAAAATAGGCGTTATCAGGAATGACATGTTATTGATTAGACTGGTCCGTTTATAGTAAACTGTTTTCCATTCATAAAATCATAGAGTGTGAAACGTGTGATAAATAAAAAGGCCGTTACAAAGCATGTTCTGCACGAGCAAAAGTAGTAGAAAATGAATGGAATATGTTTACTTCTGAGTGGTAAGTGTAATAATAAGATTATAGAGGTGTCTCTCTCTCTCTCTCTATACAAACATATAGACAGATATTCATTACGAAAAGCACGCCTTACCCCTGTAACCAAGGTTTTACTATGTAAAAATTTTATAGGCGTGTTTCCCTGATGTAAAGCGACTGCGTATAGAAAAGTATTAAGTGGCCCGGCCGATTGATAATTTCTATTTCTTTTTTACGTGTACTAAATAAGCTTATTTATACATCACATCTTTATAAATGTCTGTTTCTAATGCCAAACAAGTATCGCATAGATATCTTACAATAACATAATTAACTTACGTTGAACTAACTTCTTTAATTCTGTGAGGCGGTTCTAACGAGTACCCACAACCTTCGTCTTAGAGGAGGACTCAGAAAAAAACGTTTTGTTAACCTAGTAAGCCCCATTTTACTCTATAAAATGGGTGTAGGGTGGGGGGGGGGGGGGGTAAATTACGCACAAGTTCACAAGATAGATAGATAGATAGATACATACATACATAGATATACGGCAAGTGTTGTGTCATGGCAAATTTATCCACAACAAAATCAGTAATGGAGTACTGTATTTCATTTCTATACGTTTATAACAGGGACTCAAGGTTCTCGCCTTTTGTAACAAATATTTCGCCGTCCGGTACGTAAACCACGCAAACAGCAGCAGCAGCAGCAGCAACTACAGCAAATATAATTTCTTCTATAAAATTGCTTCAAGATGTGTCACCAGTAATATGTCTAGGAAAACCCTTTACTTCAAAACCTTCAGCATCTCACTGTTTATATTCTGTTATATTTGCATACATGCAGCTCGATATGGCAACAATATTAATGTCTGTGACGTAAAACAAATTAATTAAATTTATAAATATTATACATAAACATAATATTAACACACACGGCCGGTTTCTGGCCCAAAACAAAAAAATATACTAAAATTCAGCATTTCAGCAGATCAGCGTTTTAGTCACTATCTGCTGATCAGCAACCTGCTGAATTCAGCGTGTTTTTCAGCGTTTTAGACAGGCCCGTAAACGCGTACTCTAGAATCGTCTCGAAGCAATGAGTCAAACAAAATATATTTGTGCATTTTGGAGACAAGAAATAAAATACGCAGGACCCGATTGATACTTATCTGATAGACCTAGCAAATATTTTGATTTTTGTAATTTAAAATAAGTACGTTTCATAAAAAATACATATTTTTGTTGATTTATTTATTTATTTATTGTTTGTTTGTTTGTGCGTTTTTTCTCCTAACTGTTTGCAGGTAAAACTGTTAACCTAAACAGTAAAAGGATGGCAAACACAAACATAGCATGAAATAATAACATTTTAATTCATCTCAGTATATGTATTTCAATTGCTATATGCTATATGAAATATTTTTAAAGGTTTTTGGCTATGCAATCGAGCTGGTGTCGCACGCTGTACGGACAGTCCACACTCGCATTGCTCCACCAGCAGGATACATTTGAACCATTCAGAGCAGTACAAAACCTTTGTTTCAAATATAAAGTCGTCGCTACAGAAGAAGTAAAGTTAATGTTAATTGAAGCATCGTTAATCTCAGACGCAAGGAGGAGGTATCAGATCAAGTTCTATTTTTCTATTATACATATAGCATTTGCGTAAAACAGATATTTACAATAATTGTGATGACCTACACGTATTATAATATTAAAGCATAAACTGTGAAATGATGACAGTCACATGTCTATCAATGTAAGAAATATTACGATATTTCAGGCAACATCACGCATGACCAACACATGATGAGAATTGGGGAGGGGGTATTAAAAAGTTTTAAGCCTCACAAAGAAAGAGTAATTAATTCGGATTAAATCTGCTTTAGTTTCAACACAGTCTTATTTCAGCACGCACACTCTAATTTGGCAGTTATTGATACCCGATTGTAGAAGTCAACAACTTGCTCATGCACGGCAGCAATCAGTTGATTACCAGTATTCGATATCCGAACACGACGGTATTTCTTCAGTTTTTGAATGAGATGGAAGTCATTGGGGCTAACTGATTTTCCTCACGCCATTTCACCTTGATGGATTGACGCAGCTGATTAAGAAGGCTAGCGTAATTTTCCTAAACCATTGACTCAGGTAGTCGATATAGAAGTAGATTAGGTCGTAGTACCAAAGCGTATATCCAAAATCATTAGTCCATGGACAAAATGGCAAATATCAATGTTCAGATTAACAGATATGGACTCCAGAAGAGTGTAGTCAGGCGTCCTAGGATAGTAAGCGTTACTTGGTAAGCAAGGTTCGCCCACAATGCCCAGCGACCCGAACGAAGACAAGGTATAAATGCCGAGAAGGGTATGTCCGAGATTTTGGAAGTCTTCCTATGGCTTTCCATTGGCAAACATATCAGAAATTATTCTTGAAATGGCCACATTGTACGGATCAACAAGACAATGGCGACTCCCATAGAAGTTCTTTAGTGTTGATACCAGTTTGTTTTTTTGACATTTACAGTGTTGACGGGGACGTTAAACCGCAAATCAAACAAATAAACAAGTTGTTTCATGTGTGTGCTTCTTACCCTGTGGTGTGTCTGATGGGGTTTGTGGGTTAATTGCATGGATTCATGATCATTGCCTTCACTTCCATTTTGTCATGCTGTGTATGAATTCATATGAAAAGCCACTTCCTCTTACAACTCATAAAAGGTAATACGGTTTTCCATCACCAGTTGATGCACTCATTTTAATTTGAATTTTCAAAATGGCTGAGGCTCAAAACTATTCGATACTCCATGTAAGTTAAACAAAATCTAATTGAAAATAACCTCGCTAGATCAGCACGAAATAAAGCATAAAATATGCTTGTCAACTCGAGGACGAATAGCATTAATGAAAATAAATTGTATGGGTTCTGGACGTTTTTCAGTATAATTTAAACATAAAAAGTGAAAACGAATAACGAACTCCGATAGGCTTGAGTGTCTACATAATAAGATAATACGTCAGAAATTTGTTCCGTTGGAATATATCAATAAATTTAAAAGATCATCTACCAGACCATGGTAGCGGAAGTCAAAATGTGCACGTTCTTCCCATGATTTCCGTGTTCTTTCACCGGTGTAATCGAACTACGTCTGGAAGATGTTTGGTTGACTGGTACACAGACCATCTATTTCTTAAATAGAAGTCTGTGTAGCAGTGTAGACAAACCATGGGGTGGACACTTAATGTCCGACAAATTTCCGGGAAATGGGGTTAGTGGTGCATTATCCCTAATTTCTCCACTTCCGGTGGTCCGAAATTAATAAAATTAGTTTCAAATGAAATTTTAAGCTCCGTTCTAAAAGATAAAAAAATAAAATAAAGAAATAACAATTTAGGGGTCAATTTTTTTTTTAAAGTTAATTTGTCCGGGAATTTGTCCGGGAATTTCCCGGACAAATTAACTTCAGAAATGGAACCTTAAAATGATAAGAATGAAAAATATTTTTAATGATATTTTAGCATGGAGCTTAAAATTTTATTTGATACTAACTTTATTCATTTCTGACCACCCGAAGTGGAGATATTAGGGATAACGCACCACTACCCCCCATTTCCCAGATAATTCCCGGCCATTTCCGGGACAATTCCCGGACATTAGTGTTCGCCCTTTCGCCGCCATCTTTGTTACGTATGGTGTGACGTATCAACCAGAGTAAGCCACGCTCTAGTCTGGGCCGACCAGAGTGACATCATACTTTCCCGCCATGCTACCAGACTACTACTTGACTGAGTTCGATCACACTTTGGTTAACAACTGGTTAACCACGGTACGTGATCGAACTACTTCAAAGCGGGCAATGTAATGCGCTTTCCTCTAGTACTCGAAAATAATTGTCTTAGATATTTCCAATCTGTAAAAGGACTAATTAGGTTAGCTTTAAATTCAGAATATACAAAAATATCGAGGGACCTAAAACAAATTACAGGTATTAACTGCACTATGATGATCTACGGGAATAATTTCCAAAAACCTTAGCTTGAAAAATATATACAAGCTCTGACCAGAATATCCATACCCCTTCGGTATTCCGTTATACGGAAGTGAAAGTATGGAGTGGACAAAATTTTGTGTGCCAGACTAGCTAGTTTCCCAACTAGCTAGTAAACTATTTCTTCGTTAAAACAAGACAAGACTGGGTGCAACATTAATGTTATACGATAGACAGATGGTATGGTATTTAACCCAATCATGGTTCCTTTTGCTTCGCTCTGTAATTGCACTCCGGCTTGTCTACTTGGAGCTGTAGGTTAATTGTATCGATTCCTGAACATTGCCTCCACTTCTACTCAGATTCTATCACGGTTCCACAGTAAAGGGATACTGAAACTTTAGTTGGTCTCTGTTCGCGACCACCGAAGACTCACTATTGTTTTTGTTTTGCGCCAGCTTTTCAGTTATTTCATGATGTCGAGCCTCAACGTTGTTTGATTTCTGCATTTGATTTTTTGTGTTCTCGAAGACGCAGCACTTATAAGTTAGAATTGTTCTGAAAAGGGGTAGTCCTTTGGAAGCAAGGAATACAGTACAGGACTGAAACACGAGCGTGGAATAACTAAACCACAAGCGGAAAGCCGAAAGGACAGTTACTTTCACACTAAATTGCATAACGGCTATCCAGAATAAAATATATAAGAAATGCATACTTTCAAAGACGAACTATAAAGTAACCAGTGCTTCAGCTGAAGTGCACGACCCGCCGGATGCTTTATGCTTTATGAGTGTTACCATATATGGGTATGGCGGCCATTTTGGTCATGTGACCTGGACATAAAACGGTTCCCCCAATAAATGCGCCTTATCGTAAGGAGCAAAAATATATCTTTTACTTTAGTACTGTATTCTGAATCGTTTGCAGGATAAAATCCAACACAAAAGCATATGTGTCAAAGTTTGACCTAGGCACAAAGAAGGTCAAGGTCAACCCAGGGTCACCATTTTAGCAATTTATGATGGGCCTACGTTCCAGATGCTATTTATCAAGTTTCGTGGAAATCTGCACAGTGGTTCTGGAGAAGACTATTTTTGAAGGGTTTTTACCAAATATTGCTTGGCAGCCATTTTGGTCATGTGACCTGGACCCCATGAGGAAATTTTGGTTTCCCCCATCCCGTAGAGGCTCCATATGAAATTTGACTTCAATCGGCTCAACGATTTCCGAGGAGAAGCAGTTCGAAAATTTTCACATGTTTCGCCTCGGCGAGGCTGTACTAAATGGAATGTAATATTTCCCTAGTTCATTGATAAGATCTCATAGATATTAATCAGTATGCCAAAAATTGTTTAAATATTCCAAGCGGTTAAGTCACTATCACCAATTTTCACAAACGGGTTATGGACGGACAGAAAGACAGACCATATATGGCTTGGCGGCTATTTTGGTCATGTGTCCTGGACCCCATGAGCAATTTTTGGTTTCCCCCATCCCATAGAGGCTCCATATGAAATTTGATTTCAATCGGCCCAACGGTTTCCGAGGAGAAGTAGTTCGGAAATTTTCACATTTTTCGCCTCGGCGAAGCTATACTAAATGGAATGTAATATTTCGCAAGTTCATTGGATAGATCTCATTGATATCTATCAGTATGCCAAAAATTGTTTAAATATTCCAAGCGGTTAAGTCACTATCACCAATTTTCACAAACGGGTTACGGACGGACAGACAGACAAACCATATATGGCTTGGCGGCCATTTTGGTCATGTGATCTTGACTCCATGAGCAAATTTTGGTTTCCCCCATCCCATAGAGGCTCCATATGAAATTTGACTTCAATAGGCCCAACGGTTTCCGAGGAGAAGCAGTTCAAAAATGTTCGAAAATTTTCACCTTTTTCTCCTCGGCGAGGCTATACTAAATGGAATGTAATATTTCGTAAGTTCATTGGTTAGATCTCATTGATATCTATCAGTATGCCAAAAATTGTTTAAATATTCCATACGGTTAAGTCACTATCACCAATTTTTACAAACAGGTTACGGACGGACCCAAAGAAGGTCACGGTCAACCCAGGGTCACCATTTTAGCAATTTATGATGGGCCTACGTTCCAGATGCTATTTATCAAGTTTCGTGGAAATCCGCCCAGTGGTTCTGGAGAAGACTATTTTTGAAGGGTTTTTACCATATATGGCTTGGCGGCCATTTGGTCATGTGACCTGGACCCCATGAGCAAATTTTGGTTTCCCTATCCCATAGAGGCTCCATAGGAAATTTGACTTCAATCGGCCCAACGGTTTCCGAGGAGAAGCAGTTCGAAAATTTTCACATTTTCGCCTCGGCGAGGCTATACTAAATGGAATGTAATATTTCGCAAGTTCATTGGTTAGATCTCATTGATATCTATCAGTATGCCAAAAATTGTTTAAATATTCCAATCGGTTAAGTCACTATCACCAATTTTCACAAACGGGTTATGGACGGACAGACAGACAAACCATATATGGCTTGGCGGCCATTTTGGTCATGTGACCTTGACCCCATGAGCAAATTTTGGTTTCCCCCATCCCATAGAGGCTCCATATGAAATTTGACTTCAATCGGCCCAACGGTTTCCGAGGAGAAGCAGGTCAAAAATGTTCGAAAATTTTCACATTTTTTGCTTCGGCGAGGCTATACTAAATGGAATGTAATATTTCATAAGTTCATTGGTTAGATCTCATTGATATCTATCAGTATGCCAAAAATTGTTTAAATATTCCATACGGTTAAGTCACTATCACCAATTTTCACAAACGGGTTACGGACGGACCCAAAGAAGGTCAAGGTCAACCCAGGGTCACCATTTTAGCAATTTATCATAGGCCTACATCCCAGATGCTATTTATCAAGTTTCGTGGAAATCTGCCCAGTGGTTCTGGAGAAGACTATTTTTGAAGGGTTTTTACCATATATGGCTTGGCGGCCATTTTGGTCATGTGACCTGGACCCCATGAGCAAATTTTGGTTTCCCTATCCCATAGAGGCTCCATATGCAATTTGACTTCAATCGGCCCAACGGTTTCCGAGGAGAAGCAGTTCGAAAATTTTCACATTTTTCGCCTCGGCGAGGCTATACTAAATGGAATGTAATATTTCGCAAGTTCATTGGTTAGATCTCATTGATATCTATCAGTATGCCAAAAATTGTTTAAATATTCCAATCGGTTAAGTCACTATCGCCAATTTTCACAAACGGGTTACGGACGGACAGACAGACAAACCATATATGGCTTGGCGGCCATTTTGGTCATGTGACCTTGACCCCATGAGCAAATTTTGGTTTCCCCCATCCCATAGAGGCTCCATATGAAATTTGACTTCAATCGGCCCAACGGTTTCCGAGGAGAAGCAGTTCAAAAATGTTCGAAAATTTTCACATTTTTCGCCTCGGCGAGGCTATACTAAATGGAATGTAATATTTCGTAAGTTCATTGGTTAGATCTCATTGATATCTATCAGTATGCCAAAAATTGTTTAAATATTCCAAGCGGTTAAGTCACTATCACCAATTTTCACAAACGGGTTACGGACGGACAGACAGAATGACAGACTGACAGATTGACAGAATGACAGACTGACAGAATGACACGGTGATTTTAGGGCACTCTTAGAAAAAACCGACTTCAGTCGGTTGCTTTTTCTGCGGGTCGTGCAATAAAGTATGACAGCCTTGGAAGGGTCAGTAAAATGCATTTCACTGGGTGGGGCGGGCTTAAATAAATTATACGGGGCAACAATCAGTGCAACATCTCAGAGAACATAAAAATCTAACTACTTAGATAAAACTACGATGAGGACAGTATGAAATAACTGATAAGCTTGAGCATAATAATAACAATAATAATAAAACAGATACACGGGTACGCAAATAAAAATCACGTTTTTTGCTGGGATACAGACTTTGTTTAGGTTTCCATTATAGTCTGGTCGCTTAATGTTTGTATTTCTTTCCCTTTGGTGTCTTTTATGGGTGGAGTAAGTTAATTGTATCAATTCCTGATCTTTGTTTTACTTCTACTTTATTGCCTGGAACAACCATTTTTGACAGACCTTATTTAAAGGGTGAACGCCATCACCGAACAAGTCACTAGAAAGAGATGTTCTGTGTTGGCGCTGACCCTTCTTTTTTCTGGACTCCATGGTGTCGCAGATAAACTTTGGAGATCTATACTCCAATCTACTGTTCATTTGCCTGATATATTCATTGACATATTCCACTTGCTCGTGCATTTTTTTTTATCGTCTGCACTTTGCCAGTCTGGGTCCCCCTTAAGGTGATTCCATTTACTCCAGAATATTGGCGGACACTCAAGAACCCCAACGTCAAACGAATTTTCATTATGAAGCTGCTCAAGCCTATCAAAGCTGGGTTTTAAATGCTCCAAAAGCTCGTCGGAAGAGTCGAAATTATTAATTAGATATCTTTCTGGCCGCTTAAGTTTAGTTAGGTCACACGTAATGTGCCAAAATAGAACTATACTCTTCAAAGGGCCGTTTAATCGGTTTACTTGCCGCTCTAAATAGCGCACGCCATCTGCGGTATTTCGACCGCCATGGTACCAAAATGATACCGATGACGTATCAATAATATCATCAATAGATGATGATACATTTTGGAGATACCTCCCCTTGCTGTCTGATAATATATAAATCCTATTATATTTAGGCATATATTCTACATTATTTTGTCTTAAGTCTTCCATATAAGAATCAATTTTCCGCATGGTGTTTGGTACACCCCCACCGACGTTACTGGCCATTGCAAGGTAAGATTGGACTGAAAAAAAGACAACAAAAGTGCTAATTTAACTTCATAACGTAATGTAATATACAGAGTAATTTATTATCTGTGTGTTAGACACAGCTGAGTATATTACCACTCTGATCTACAAATTTCTCCGCTTTATCGCATTGTAATGAAATGGGGATCAAGCGTGACATTATTCAACGTATATTCAACGGAATTTTCAAGGTTTTTCATCAAACAGACCTGTTAGCGATATTATACGTCATTATACAGATATTATTCGGACAAATTATTGGCCAAAAATCTAATAATAACTCTTGCGATTATTGCAGATGGAGTTATAGTCCTTGTGTACTGCAGTTCAAGCGTAAAAGCATAAATGGAATTTAATTTTATTTTAGTATTCTTTATGTTGGTTGGCGCCTGATGCTCCGTCTTTGGTCGGGCCCCTCGGAGTCTAACTGTTGGTTTTCTTTTGCTCCAGCAATTCTGTTGTTGTATGCTATCGAGTCCTCCACCTTGTTTCATCTCTGTAGTTTTTTTATTTGTATGTTCTCGGAGATATTACACTGATGAGTTAGGAAGCCTTCATGCGGACTAAACAAAATTAGTGTATACAGAGACAGGGGTAAGGGCGAGGATTATGGCCATGTAAAATCGATTTAAGCCCCACAGTGGAATTCTTTCCACTGACCGTTCCAAGGCGGTTCTTCTGTGGCGTTTAATTAATGTTGTTGTTAGTTACTGTGTGTATCACTTGTGTCTTTTTATTAATGATGGCTATTTGGCCATTTTGTGGGAAAGTAACTGTCCTTATGGCCTTCCTTTGTTTAGGTTTCCATTATGGTCTGGTCGCTTCATGTTTGTGTTTCTTTCCTTTTGGTGTCATTGACGAGTGGAGTAAGTTAATTGTATCGATTCCAGATCTGTGTTTTACTTCTACTTTCCCTTTACAAATGTGTGAAGTTTCATCTAGATATCACAAGCGGTTTTTTAGTTTTTCTCCGGACAAAATTCTGGCAGTGACAAACAGACAGACAAACGGCACAAAATGCTGACTCATAAACCTCGAATGCGTATAAAATAATTAAGCATGCTTTCCTTTATTGCATAGGCACCTGAAGTATAGCATTAAAATTCTCATCTGAATACTCATTTTTTACAGAATAGGCGCAGCGAGCTCAATCTTTCACTGCTGCATTGAGGCTGCACTTTTAATAAGGCGTATTGAAATCTTATTCTCGAGGGCCAAAGGCGGCTAATCCTTTGCAGTGTCTTATTTGTGAATTGGTTGTATGTATTTCTACAACTCCAGGCTACTATACTGTACGGCCAGTCCACAATCGTATAGTAACATGGGTTTTAGAAAACATGGGTGTTATTGCATAAAAATTAAATAAATTTTTGGCTTCTTCTGTAAATAGTATATAAATATTGTGACATATGATATACAACTGTGATAATGAGTACCAGTGTCTTAGAGACTGATATAGACCCAACTTCAACAGAACCTAAGCCATTGTATATTTCTGTATACGTTCCTTCTAATAAATGATTGTTTTAAGTCGTGGAGATTATGTAATGGAACTATTATTGGCTGGCCACCTTTAGATGTGATGAAATATATCCTGTATACATTACCTGAAACAAGATTTTCCATAGAACATATTTAACTCCACCGCAGCTGGTGTTTAGGGAATGTGTGTCGGACGTAAAGAGTCTCCCTGTCCTTCATAATAGTGGTCATGGATAAAAGACTGTTACTGACAAAAAGGACAATAAAAATTTACGGTTTCGTCAGCATATCTATCCCACTCTTCTGGTGTGATAATGCCAACACAGTGACCATGTACCCATTTATCGCAGTCGTCACACTGTATCCATTCCAAAGAATCATCATACTTACCTGAGCAGACCGGACAACAATCATCATCTTCATCATTATTTTCTTCTTCTTCTATTCTTTGTCTCTTCGACTTTCCTTTACATTGAGAAGTTTTCGATTTTTGTTTCCCTTTTCCCTTACCTATTCTTTTCTTGTTTTGTCCGTTTCGATCTTCCTCTTCTTCTCCTTCCGAAACAGTTGTGCTAGAGCTCGAAGCAATAGCTGTCACATTGCGCGTAGAACCTACCTTCGCAGAAGACTTAGAAATTCCTGATTTAGTTCTTTTGGCCTTCCCTTTCCCCTTTCCTTTCTTTTGTTGACCTTGGTCAGCCTCAATTGTTTCAACGGGGTGTTCTTCGGTTTGAGCACTTGTAAAAGATGGGTCTACACCAGTCTCTAGTTCTTCAGAGAAAATTTGGGGAGTTAGCATAGAGTCACATTGTTTAATGACATTAACCAAAACATCATTCGTTTGTTTTTTAGTGAGATGTTTAGCAACTAAAATTTCATATGCACTACAAAGCTTCATAAGATCAGGTTTCGTGTATTTGGGTTCGCAAAAATAATCTTCATTATCAATGACACCGGCTTTAAGTTTAAGGTGGGAGACGGTTTTTCCAAGAGATTTGTCTGAAGTAATTTCGTTAAGAGATATTTTGACATTAAATTGCTTTTCTTTTTTTTCCATTACCTTTTTTCGATGTGCCTTACTTTTTTGTCTTTTGATGCATAATAAGTAATCTTTTCTGAAGTGTGAAGCAGATACTTTAATGTATTTGGAAAGAATTTCATTATATATCTCAGATAAACAGCAATTGATTTCCACTAAATTATCTTCTTGTGACTCATTAATATTAAATAGACAGAGCCATTCTTGTAAAAGATCATGACATTGAAGCAGTTGTGTCTTGATATATTGTATAACATTTTCTCCATGTTCATGCAATTTAGAAAATGTTTCAAGTTCTCTTATCTTATGATTTAACTTATCATAAAACAGGTAGGCTTCATCTGTAATATTTGTCAAGCCTTCTCTAATATTTTGTTTTCTTGATGTCAAATTTAATGTTTCACTATAGTGAGTAGAGGATGAAATTTCTGAAAATGATACTACGAGCTGAGATATAAAATTTAACTTATTTCTATTTTCTGATAATTTTTGTTCTTTCTTGGGGTCAAAAAGTGAATTTTGAATCTTTTTTTGATGTTTTTGTCGCAATCTACTTATACAGTAGCCGCCTACGTATCTTACACTCCCTTTTCCCTCCTCAAATTTCTCAGTGGGTACCGGCCGCTCATCAACAGATGTCATAGCGATCAGTTCACTTTTTCGTTCAATGATGATTTTTTGTAAACAGAAGCACGCAGAGGTACACATAAATTGTCCAACTTTTGTTGGTGTACTACCATATTTAGATAACATTTCATTGCATGATTGAAAGTATTGATCTGTTTTTAAATAAGTGTTGATATCCGTACAAACTTTTGTAATATGTTTTGTTTCCAAGACTTGTCCATCAGGAATATTATCATGAGACAATTTATTGAATTTCAAAAACTGAGCAGAGAGCCAAATTGAAAAATGTTCGGTGTTTTCGATTACACTGCTTTTGAATTTCTGAACTGGCTCTTCCATTGGAGTACCCGAGTATTCATTTGTTACAGAGCATAAAATACCCGTGACATTAATATAATTAGGTTTTGATAATGGCCTCTGACTAATGGGAGATTTATCTGTGTCAGACTTAATGTCTGTACCTTCATTACTTTTATGCACCGCATCTATATGAGTCACATCCTCCGCATCATTATCATCATCATCACCATCATCATCATCATCGTTAAAATCATCATCTTCATCAAAAACAAAATCCACATCATTTTCAGTGTTTTCTAGATTTGTATCAAATGGGGAATACAGTTCTCGTTCCAAATCTAACGAAATAAATACATTTTTACAGCAACTAAGATCTGAACAAATTTTTCTAGAGGCATGAGAATAAAACTGTGTAACGAGAGGAGGATGCTCACATATTAAATGCGGTTTGAAATTCTTCACTTGTAAGTGATCTGGTGTTACTGCACGACCTAAGGCAACTCCAATTTGTCCAGGAATTCTGGCATTTTCACAGTCTACAATCACGGAATCCAATGTCATTCCTTGGGATCGATGAACAGTAATACCGAAACATAAAATTATTGGGAATTGACGTCTTTTTGACAAAATACATCTAGTAACAGGGTCAATTTTCGTGAACAGGTGTCGTTCTAATTTTACAGTCTGATTTGGGTTTTCAAAGTAAACAACAATTGCATCATTGAGAATCTCTTTCACTATACCACGGGTGCCATTTACCAAAGTGTTGCTGAGATTCACGACAAGAATAACAGGACATCCAACTTTGAGGCCAAGTATTTTAGGAGCTTGAAATTTTTGAAGATAAAATAAATCACCTTCATCTATAGAATGAAACATTCTCACAGGGCCAGAAATAGTTTTAAGTTTATCGTGATTAAAAAGATTTACTTTAAAATTTGTTGAAAAAAGGTGAGTTGTCCTGTCATTCTCAGGGATATTTCTTTCCAACGACTTTACATACTGTATGGTTTCTTGAGAGGGGTTTCCTCTTTCGATTTCATTTATACAAGAAACCAAATTCCTATCTGTCTGCCTAAAAACGGTTTGTAAATTAACGGAATGAGGAACTGCATTATAAAATGACTTAGATTCGAAGCAGTATTGCCCTGTTTCTCCGTAGAGTTCATCTGGTACCGGGGGGAGCTGGTAAAAATCACCAGACAAGATAACTTGCATACCTCCGAAATAGCTTTCGTTTTTTCTGACGGACCGGCAAACATACTCAACTGTGTCAAACATCTTTTTGCTGATCATCGATACTTCGTCAATTATTAAAACATTACAATCTAAAATACCTTTCTTTGTGTTTTGATAGCGTTCGTCATCACAGATCAAGTTTGCAAGCTCCCGACATGGGATCCCGCCGGTCCCAATGCCGCACCATTTATGCAAAGTCTGCCCATTTTCATAATTTGTGGCAGCAATTCCTGTGCTGCATGTAATCGCCACATTTTTACCATTTGATATAAGGTCATTTGCTACCTTTTTCAAAATAAATGTTTTACCAGTGCCACCTTGACCTGTGAGGACGACGCTATGCCCACTGAGTGCCATTGCATAGAATATGCCTTGTTCTGGGCTAAACATGGTTCTTACTTACAAGAAATAAACGTTGATAAACAATATCAATCAGTAAGCGTATATAACAACAACAAAACCACTTCGCTACAAAGAGAATACAAAAGAAACGCTGTTTGGAAGCTGAAGCACCGTCAACTTGACAGATGGCGGTAAAATCACGTCATAACACCGGGAATAAGACAGTTCACCGACAGTATAGTTCTCAAACATGTAATTGGGAGACAGTTCACCGACACATTTTAAGACGCTTCACTTACACATTTTCTTTGAGCAGGAATGCAAATATTGCTGGATATATAATTGAAAGTAACATTCTGGGATAGTTGAAAGTTTAACCACATGTTTAATGAAAAATTGTAAACAATTTTGACGTTATGCTTGTACCGGCCCCGATAGCTCGTTGGTATAGCGCTTCGGGATAGGGAGTTCACGGGTTCGATCCGGGGCCGCGCTTAACAAAAGTAGTGAAAAATGGAACTAGGAGCTCCCTTGGCTAACTCTCGCAATATCATGGGTATTTCTAAGAAGATAAATGAAGGCAGGGATGTATTTGTGAAAGGACTTTCTTTGTCGCCAAAAAAGCTGAACAGAGCTTATGTTAATTGTTTCTAAAATGCGATGTTAAATAAAGCTTCTTTATCTTTTTTTATCTTTAATTTTAATCAGAATAAAAGAGGTATACTAAAACGCATACCTCTGAGTCCCAGTCTATACGTTACGGACTTTGAACTCCTCTGACTTCTCCGTGGTCTTGGCATCTACCATAGAAGAGGGAAGACTCTTCCTTTGAGGAATGGTTCTATTAAAGAAAGAATTATTCCGGGCCTGCTACCTACGATAGTGTGTGTTGTTTACATTTGGTGACCTTTTTTAGGTTGAATCTGCTGCAGGGTTTGAGCATCTATCTTTATTAAGACACATTATACCAGGGTCTTAATGCACTATACCAGAGTGTATCTTATAGAAGCAGGTTAAAGAGGATTGTTCGCGACTGGCCCCATTTCTCTGATGTGCATCTTATAAAAAATCCATGGAGCATCATCGCCGTCCCCCCCCCCCCCCCCCATCCCAACCTAACAACACACTTCGAAAAAAACACAACATTTTATATGACTTGCAACACGGTTTTCGAGAGTGCAGGTCTCGTGAAACACTGTTGATTCATCTTTTTGAGGACCTCATTGGGTCTCTTTCACAGGGGAGGCAAACTGATCTTATCCTGTTTGACTTCAGCAAGGCTTTCACTTCAAACTTCTCTACAAACTACAGATGCCTGGAGTACAAGGTAATATTCTCAGCTGGATCCAGTCCTTCCTGATAGGAAGAAGCCAAAAAGTTGTACTTGAAGGTGATTGTTTAAACCAAGCCCCAGTGTCTTTAGGTGTACCGCAGGGGTCGGTTCTTGGTCCTACATATTTTCCTTTGTACATCATTGACATACCTGATACTGTACAGTCTACTCTCAAACATGTGCAACACCTGCGGTAATGGTTACACCTGCGGTAATGGTCAAATGTGACCGACGCAGTATCAGTAGATAGAGATAGATAATATGAGTATTCTATCTCAGGCTGTGTGTGATTGTCACACCAAGGTATTTAGTGGAGTCCACATTCTCGTGGCACATTATCGAGGTGTAAGAAGCCTCAATTTTATTAGATCTCTTCCTAGTTATCTGCATAATGTTGCATTTAACTGACTGAAATCTCATGCCCCATTTTGCAGACCCAATATCCTAATCTATCTATGTCATTCTGAAGTTTCAGTGAGTCATCTGTATCTCTAATTTCCCGGTAGCAAACACAGTCGTCTGCGAACAGTCTTATTTCTGAGTCAATGTCCGTAGAAATATCATTGATGTACAGGAAGAACAAAAGTGGACCAAGAACAATCCCTTGTAGGACTCCAGAAAAAAATGGAGCCCACTCTAAAGATTCACCATTAACAACAACCCGCTGTTTTCTGTAGCAAAGAAAGGAATATACCCATTTGAGAGTCTTCTCCCGCAACTCCGTAACCAAATAACGGTTTAAGCCTTGAAGTAACTTGATTACTCCTGCAGTAGACACAACAATATTGTTCATGAATGGGGCCGATCCCCCCCCCCCCCCAACCTAACAACACACTTCGAAAAAAACACAACATTTTATATGACTTGCAACACGGTTTTCGAGAGTGCAGGTCTCGTGAAACACTGTTGATTCAACTTTTTGAGGACCTCACTGGATCTCTTTCACAGGGGAGGCAAACTGATCTTATCCTGTTTGACTTCAGCAAGGCTTTCACTTCAAACTTCTCTACAAACTACAGATGCCTGGAGTACAAAGTAATATTCTCAGCTGGATCCAGTCCTTCCTGATAGGAAGAAGCCAAAAAGTTGTACTTGAAGGTGATTGTTTAAACCAAGCCCCAGTGTCTTTAGGTGTACCGCAGGGGTCGGTTCTTGGTCCTACATATTTTCCTTTGTACATCATTGACATACCTGATACTGTACAGTCTACTCTCAAACATGTGCAACACCTGCGGTAATGGTTACACCTGCGGTAATGGTCAAATGTGACCGACGCAGTATCAGTAGATAGAGATAGATAATATGAGTATTCTATCTCAGGCTGTGTGTGATTGTCACACCAAGGTATTTAGTGGAGTCCACATTCTCGTGGCACATTATCGAGGTGTAAGAAGCCTCAATTTTATTAGATCTCTTCCTAGTTATCTGCATAATGTTGCATTTAACTGACTGAAATCTCATGCCCCATTTTGCAGACCCAATATCCTAATCTATCTATGTCATTCTGAAGTTTCAGTGAGTCATCTGTATCTCTAATTTCCCGGTAGCAAACACAGTCGTCTGCGAACAGTCTTATTTCTGAGTCAATGTCCGTGGAAATATCATTGATGTACAGGAAGAACAAAAGTGGACCAAGAACAATCCCTTGTAGGACTCCAGAAAAAAATGGAGCCCACTCTAAAGATTCACCATTAACAACAACCCGCTGTTTTCTGTAGCAAAGAAAGGAATATACCCATTTGAGAGTCTTCTCCCGCAACTCCGTAACCAAATAACGGTTTAAGCCTTGAAGTAACTTGATTACTCCTGCAGGAGACACAACAATATTGTTCATGAATGGGGCCGATCTTCCAGTCAATGGAACCTCCGTTAACTCAGATCTTCCAGTCAATGGAACCTCCATTAACTCGGTTTTATTAAACGCATCATTGAATTGACCAACAAGTTCCTCTGCCCTTTTAGAGCATGAGCTTGCCTCCGGGGATCGAACCGGGGGCCTTTAGCATCAGAGGCAAGTACACTAACCACTGAGCTATCGCGAGACAGGCTTTTTTCTTTTTCTTTTTTTTTCTCCTGTTACTGCCACTCGCTCACATCTGGGCATTACGAGCAGGAGTTCCTGGGTGTTCTTTCTGTTTTCTTGGATGTACTTTCTGTTTTCTTTTGTTTTTTTCTTAAGCAATGTGGATGAAGTGCCTTGCTGAAGGGCACAACACTTTGTTCAGCGTGAAGCTCGAACCCGCAACCTCTTGATCACTAATCCGATGCGCTACCACTGCTCCAAAGCGCTACACACCTTACCACTGTCGACGAAACTCCTTCCTGGAGGTTCTATCTATCTATCTATCTATCTATCTATCTATCTATCTATCTATCTATCTATCTATCTATCTATCTATCTATCTATCTATCTATCTTCGAATACTGCCCACGCCCTCACGGGCATTTTCGGCATGTGTACACTAGATACACTCCAGACTTGCAGGAAGAAAGCCTGCAAAGTAACCATGTAGTTACGGTAGGGATCTTTAATCTGCACAGGGGATTGTTCTCCATGCACAAGGGGCCTCCAGTTAACGTACCGATCTGAAGCTGCACTTTATGGCATTCATCCCAGTGGAGCGTGTTCGGACCCCGAAATTTTATCACCTCTGCCGGGGATCGAACCAGAGACCTCTAGCATCAGAGGCAATGCACTAACCACTGAGCTATCACGCTCAGTGCATTTTTTCAATAACTAATGTTCTTTCTTTCTTTCTTTCTTTCTTTGTTTCTACTGATACTGCGTCGGTCACATTTGGCCATTACCTCAGGTGTATATTACATACACTCCAGGTTTTGCAGGATGAAAGCATACACAGTAATCATGTAATTACGGTAGGGATCTTTAACCTGCACAGGGGATGGTTCTCCCTGCACAGGGGGCCTCCAGTTAACGTCCCGATCCGAAGGACGGTGCACTTTATGACATTCATCCCTGCAAATGATGCCAATGGAGCGTGTTCGGACACCGAAATTTTATCGCCGCTACCGGGGATCAAACCCGGGACCTCTAGCATCAGAGGCAAGTGCACTATCCACTGAGCTATCACGCTCCTATTAATGATATTTTTTAATTTATTTATTTTAATGATAAAATAAATTAATAAAAAGTAACGGTTTCTGTACTACAGGCAAAATAAACTGTGTTGTAAGGGACATTGTGTTGAACAATCTTATTTTATGACTAAACACAACAGGTACAAGATAGATAGATAGAATAGGTCGGTTCTAAAGTACCGTCTTTAACCTTCCGTTTGTATTGATTCCAGTCTAAATTTATTGGTTTTCCGGCCGCTCAAATCGAAAGGCGAAATCGCCATTGAGCCGGGAACCGTCTGCGAGAAGATGTGTTTGACAAGAAAGGACCAGAAAGGACCTGATTACCGGAAAGGACCTGTTTCTACCCAGTTTCCTACCTATTTCATGATATTTTTTATTGTATGCACCCTAACTACACTGCTCTCATCATTAACCACATACTACATGTTTTGTTTTTTTTTGCATAAAAAGTAGATTTTTGAAATCAGAGTGCCCAGTGCCTGCCTCAGTCTAATGTGGAACGGATTTAATTGCAGAAAGTCTGTACATATTCTGTATCTATACCTATTTGCTAGTTTGACCATGAAATATTATTTACTGTTTTAATTTAGGCCAAGAAGTGCAGTTGTCAGCTTCTGGCGACAGACTTTACGCTACATAACCACATACGCATACACAGGCCCTGGAAAGGTGTGGAGATCTGTGTAAGAACTTCATGCAGTCCCAATATTTAATCAAGCCCTGGGGCGGGGGCGCATTTGTATCATCATTTGTAACATGTTTTCAGTTTTCAATGACCTTAATAATGTTGACTAGGCTTACCAGTTTTCATGTCCTTGTAACTCTGCTCTGCGTTAGAACATCATGCGGTCCTTATATTTCTTCAGTTCCCGGTGGGTTTGGGCGCTCCTAGTGTGTCAAACTTAAGTCATTTGGATCAAGTATTCAGTTTTTTAAAATGACCTTTAAAGTGTTGACTTGGCTGACCAGTACTCATTTGTGGTTTTGCAGCTCTGCGTCTGCATAATATGCAGTATATCTATGTCTTTAATCTTCGGAGGGCGACGGCGCACATTTCGTAAGACAATAAGTAAATAGGAACACATATTCATTATTCATTTTTAATGAACAACAGAAATTATTATATACAAGCCAGTGCATGAAAAAAATCCACGAAAAGGATTGAGCGGCCAACAAAGACTCAGATCAGCCTGCGCATTCGCGTAGTCTGATCAGAGTATTCACTGATCGCATGTACCTATTATAGAATACGATCAACGAGTCTTTACTCGTCGAACTGGTGTTATTGTAGGTTTTTTTCATCTTATTGTAGATTTTTTCATGTGCAGGCTCATATGTATTTACATGTATATAACAGTATGCACAATATAACTTCATTATTCTTCTTTTAAGGTCTGACCCTGTGCGGGCCTCTCAACATTGAAATACGACGTGCACGCCGGTTTTTTCCCCTCCATTCACGACGTCTAAGAAACGTCCCATCAACGTCAATGAAACGCTAGGGCTTTACACAGACATTGATACGACGTATTCTTATTGGAAATACATTGGCCGGTGAAAATACAAAATCCGGATTTTTTTCTTATGAAAAAAAAAAAAATGAAGAAAAAGAAAAGAAAACTGACCGCTTCTACCCTATTCGTCGAGGAACGGCGTGCGCGCCAGCTTTCTTTTCTACTTTCCTTTTCTTTAATTTAACGACGTCGTAGCAACGTCGATGTAACGTCAGTAGATCACGACGTAGCACTGACGTTGATACGACATTGCTAAGATTCTATTCCATTCAAAAGAAAAACAGAAACATTAAACATTTTTAGGTTATAACAGTAAGAAAAAATAAGGAATAGGAAAAAAGAAAAGAAAATTGACCGCTCCTACCCTAAGCAGGGCTCCTCAACGTCGAGGAACGGCGTGCGCGCCAGCTTTCTTCTCTACTTTCCTTTTCTTTACTTTAACGAAGTCGTAGCAAGGTCGATGTAATGTCAGATAACGACAAGGTAATGTAGTTCATGTTAATTTTGGGACTGCATGAAGTTCTTACACAGAGCTCAGGCTAAAACATACATTAGTACCGGTAAGCCCAGTCAACACTGTAAAGGTCATGTCGCGGCCGTTCAGTCTTGTGATCCACTTTTCTGGTGCTGGGTTATATAGTAAATTCTTTCGACAGAAACTGAAAGCTGCCCTTTCATGACTGGGTGGAACGAAAGGAATGGCTGGTTATTGAAATAATTACTCAGAGTTTAACAGCCCATTCAACAATATTACGGTCATGTCAACCAGTTCAGTTGACCTATCCACACCTTTCTAGGGCCTGTGTATGCGTATGTGGTTATGAAGCGTAAAGTTTGTCGCCAGAAGCTGACAACTGCACTTCTTGGCCTAAATTAAAACAGTAAATAATATTTCATGGTCAAACTAGCAAATAGGTATAGATACAGAATATGAACAGACCTTCTGCAATCAAATCCGTTCCACATTAGACTGAGGCAGGCACTGGGCACTCTGATTTCAAAAATCTACTTTTTATGCAAAAAAAAAAAAAACATGTAGTATGTGGTTAACGATGAAAGCAGTATAGTTAGGGTGCATACAATAAAAAATATCATGAAATAGGGAGGAAACTGGGTAGAAACAGGTCCTTTCCGGTCCTTTCCGGTAATCAGGTCCTTTCTGGTCCTTTCCGGTAAATTTACGCACCGAGAAAAATATTGTTTTTGTGAAAGTCTTCGTCGAATAATGATTCTATTTGACAAGATCTTGGGATGACATTTACGAGAGCGTGAAGGGGGATGTTTGCAGGATCGACGGATGTGGGTTAGTTGTAGATGTATTTCGTAATTTGATTATGTTGTGATGTTTTCTTGTGTGACCCCTATTTTCAGATCTTGAAAAGATTGTTATCTTGTGTATATTAGAGCCTATCAGTGATGGGGACCTTTTTTTAAACATTGTTTTAAAGTGTTCAAACAAGTTTTATCGATAGTAGGCCTATTTTGTTGGGCCAGAAAGCTCATTGGTCCTGACCCCAAGCATCTGTGAGTTTAACAAACATCAATACAATGAACTAAATAATCTTAACGGGGACGTGCAAAAAGCAATGCAATAAGCTGACAAAATGTTCCAATACCATGTTAACCAATCCGTGAAATGAACACACCACTATTCCCCATTTTAGAGAAAACTGGGGTATACAGGGGTAAACTTTATTTTGCTTTTTTATCTGCTCTAAGACATAAATTGTTGGTACCCGTTAGAACCGCCTCATTGAGGCGGATCTAACGAGCACACACAACCTAAGTTTCGAGTGTAAATAAGAATAATATGACAAATTTAAGCAGGTAAAGTAGTCATTTTGGTAATATGAAAAATGCACAATGTCGCACGGTGTATTTTCGTTATGAACCATGACATTGCGATCTTATCTGTTCCACTTTCAATTGTCAGATGATTTTTTAAAAGAGGATCTTACATTCGGGAGTGCTCATGTATCATTGAATTTATTAAAAGCGAGAAAAAAGGATAAAATGCGAGGTAGCAAAAACAAGTTATGCCTATTCCTCAACGAGTTTAATAAATTCAGTACTTGGCCCCCGCCCATAGGGGCTTGAAGAAATATATGGGCTGCATGATGCTTCCACGCAGAGCTGAATCCGGCCCGCACACTAGTACTGGTAAACCGCATAGAGGATCTAAGCCTGTCCAGGAACCGCGGTGCAAGGGGGACCGTCCATGCTAATAAACCATATTGGTTTCATTGGGCGACAGGGCCTGAGATGTCATTTCATCTCAATGTCGGGTAAAAGTCCCACAAAATTGGAAGCAATGTCTCCAAAATGACCTTTACAGGGTTGACGGGGACGTACATCTCAAATCAAACAAACAAAATTCAATACTACATGAGCACGAATGCAAGATTCTGTTTATCGTATGACATATAAAATGCATTCAACAAATTTCAGTATTCCACCAGAAGTCAACACGACGTCGTAAAGTGCGCCGTACGTGTAACGTTACGGGGCTTACCCAACTAATTTATATATTATTACCGAATTAAAAACATCACATTATACCATTCTCAGACGCGACTTTAAATGATACATTTTTCTTATTTCAAAATCAAGTATAGATCGTTGGTGCTAAAACGAGTGTCCATAAACTATGTTTTGGGCCAAAAATAAAGAAAATAATGTGCAGCACTGTAAGCGCCAGTTTTCTCTAAATATAAAGTGGAGTGTTCACTTCACGGACTTGCTGATGGCTGTTGGATCCTTTCAGCAAATACTTTGACATTGTTTAGTCTATTCGGCATTTGAAAAATAAACTTCATTTTTTGAAAGGATATCCTTGTTTTCACGTACGTTGCTATTAGTAACTCTTCTCAAATGTATATTATTATGCAAAATATATTTTGCAAAAATGACTTATTTCTGTGCAAATTTTGAACGAAGGTGTGCATTTTTCTGCATTGTATATAAAAATTGTTTGTCAATTTATATTTGAATTTTTTTCGGTGTAAGATTGATATTTATTTCACCAAGTTTGTAGCGCAATTTCAGAGCGTCATCTGTCATCACAGAGAACAAACGTTTTTCAGGGAGATTTCGCATCGTTTTAGAGGAAACTGGCAGTTGTGACGTCATAGTAATGTTAAAATTGTGACGTACGATACGATCGATCAATTACCGTAAGTGTCCAAATAAATTATAAAATAAAATAAAAATTACTTTTTTCGGCGGATATCCAAAGTATTTCAACTGTTTACCTTGCAGTTAACGTAATTCATCTATACTTACGTCATTCTTAGCCATTAGTGCAAAAACTGAAGGGCGACGTCCGCCGATAATGAATTTAATAATCAAATGTTTGGTAAAAATCTGTAAACAACAAAAACAACTTCTTAACAATTTTGCAAAGTTTAGATCCTTAAACGTTCAATCCTCCGTCGCCATCTGTCCCATATTCCAGGAGGTAACAGACGAATTTCGGTGGCTCGATCACCTATTACGCAAACACGCCTATACAAATACATTGCCACCTTTATCGCCGAAAAAATGAAGATTTTATGATGAAAAATTGTGATATTTTTCTTATTTCTGCTCAAAAGATAGATTGTGGGCACTCGTTAGAACCGCCTCATCAAGGCGGTTCTAACGAGTACCCACAATCTATATTTTAGAGCAGAAATAAGAAAAATAAGGTATACCCCGGAAACCCCAGTTTTACTATATAAAGGTGGGGTGCAAGGGGGTCAAAATTATATAGGCGTGTTTTCGTGATGTTTGTCATCACGTCAACAAGACCGCGAAGTGAATACTCCCATAAATCCCACTTTATATTGTGAAAACTGGGATTAAATGGGGTATACTATACGAATCTTATATGGGTGTGAGGGTTGGATAGAAAAATCCGTCCAGAGGATCACTGTCCGGAATCACGAGGCTTGCCGAGTTTTGCCGGACAGTGATCCCTAGGGACAGATTTTACTATCCACCCCTCACAGCCATCTAATCATACGAGTACCTTCTATTTATGAGCGTGGATTATTGTGATGTCAACCATAACGACGGCACATATCAGGTCGTATTCAGCCAGTGCATTTACTCGGTTCAAACACACGAGTATATTCGCTTTTTGTTCCGGGGTTAGAACAGAATTTTATTCCCAAGCTAAAACTATGGATTTCCTTATCTGGTGTGCAAGAAATTATTTTCCTTATTTCTGCTCCAAGACATGGGTTGTGGGTACCCGTTAGAACCGCCTCTATGAGCGCCCTCACCCTATATTTATATGTAAATAAGAAAAAATATGACACATTTCCATCAGAAGAGTAACCATCTCAGACACATGAAAGAATGCACTATATCACCCGGATGTTTTATCGTAATTGGGACCAGGAAATATGTTCTGAACGGTATTAGTTGAAGGTCTAGGGCTGGCTAATCGGAACTGAAAAGACAATCGATTATCATTCATGTCATCGCACTGTTTGCCACTCATACAGCTATTTTAGGCACAACTTTGGGTAACAAATTGTACTTATCAAATAATCGATTACAAGCAAATCAGTAATGATAATCAGTTTTGTAGAGTTTATCGATTTAATGATCGATTATCCGATTAATCGTGCCAGTCTTAGTTGGAACTACAGTTGGTTAATCTCAGCACCAGGCCAGAGGTCAGGGGTATATTTGCGATTTTCTTTGAAATAAATATATGTCGTGTGTTTGTGAGTGAGTGTTGAGTTTTACGTCTCACCAACAGCTAGGGTCCTACGGAGACGGACCTCCGAAAGTCTGGAGAAGCTCGGAATCGATCCCGTGACCCCTGGTTTACGAGGCGAGTAGCATAACCACTGCACCATGGAGGCTTCTGTCGTGTGTTTGTACTCATTAGAATCGTCTCATACATTCTTAAGATATATGTAAGATGACAGTGAGACTCTGGTGCTGAAAGCCTGTGGCCACCTCAGGCACCCCGTGAAGTCGGCATTACCTCAAGAAAGCCACACGTGTCTCTGGAAGACGGTATTCTTTCATAGAGAAAGACATGCTGAGAAGACGATCTGGACTGTTCGGCGAGGCGATTCTTACGAGTACCCACAATCTATAATTTTGAGCAGATATAAGAAGAAAAATTTATACACCTGAAACCCCAGTTTTACTATATAAAAGTGTCTCTGATGGGAGCTGTGGGCTAATTTGATCGATTCCTGATCATTGCCTTCACTTCTATTTTAAGGCGGTCAAAATTGTATAGGCATGTTTTCGTGATGGCAAACATGCAGCCTCACCAATGTCTTCCCAGCCGGCAATGAATGCCGGGTTAGCGTCGGACTTACTCCGACACGGCATTGTAACATCGTATCGGCGTCGGTCCGGCTTTGGTTCGCTGTTCTGTGAAGGCTGAGTGTGGAATGATCAACAGGTCACGTTTGTGACTTGCGAATACGGATCAACATGTCCGGGTGTACACACTAATAAGTCTTCGCCGTTCGCTAATGCCAACTTGCTCGCGCCTTCGAGGATTGGAGAAATAGATCGGTGCTTCAATGCAGAGCTGAAACTGACCACACCTGAGTTCCGGTAAACCGCTTAGAAGGACTGTCAAGGCAAAGTGGTGTGAGTCAAACCGTCCATTGCAAATAGACATTTTGGTTTTATTAAATGACAGATCTTGAGATGTCATTTCATCTCAATGTCGGGTAAAAGTCCCACAAATTTGGCAGCAAGGTCCCCAAAATGACCCATCTAGTGTAGACGGGGACGTTAAAAATCATTTCAATCAATCAGTCAATGCCAACTTGCACGTTTGCGTCATGTGCATTTGCCCGGGTCATTATTGATTTTACTACTCGGAGACTTCAATACATCGAACTTGGATGGCTCTTGTACCTTGGCCAATTTGAGCCTTGAGACTTCTTCCAGTATTTTATTTTTTGAGTTGTGGTTTAACGTCCCCTCCAGCATTGTATTGGTTATTTTGAAGACGTTGCTTCCAATTTTGTTGGACTTTTACCCGACATTGAGATGAAATGACACCGCAAGCCCTGTCGCCCAATGAAACCAATATGGTTTATAAGCATGGACGATCCGACCCGCACGGCTTTGCCTGGGCAGGCCTAGATCCTCTAAGCGGTTTACAGGTATTCGTGTGCGTTTGGTTTTAGCTCTGCATGGAAGCATCATGCAGCCCTTCTATTTCTTCAAGCCCCGATGGGCGGGGGCTGGTTCCAGTATTTGAATGTTTTAGGGAGGCTTACCTGATTTTATCTTTACCAGATATGTTGTGTGTACTCATTAGAATCGCCTCAATGAGGGGATTCTAATGAGAACATATAACATACCTTGATTTTATAGCCGGCCTCGGTATCTCAGTCTGATGCGCGTCTGACTGGTGATCAGAAGGACGCGGGTTCAATACCTGGCGGAGTCGGCGGCATTCTTTCGTGGAAATTGATCATGAAATCTTTTCTACGGCCATTCTCTCCCTTCCGCTGATTCTAGAAGGGGAGTTGTCAGCTTCCGGCAAAAGAATGTGCACTGTACTGGTTAACCGCTTACTCAGGGTCCTACGGAGACGGACCTCCGAAAGTCTGGAGCCCATCTATTTCTTCAAGCCCCTACAGCTTTCGGAAGCTGACAACTCCCCTTCTAGAATCAGCGGAAGGGAGAGAATGGCCGTAGAAAAGATTTCATGATCAATTTCCACGAAAGAATGCCGCCGGAAAAAAGTGTGGCAAGGTAAACAGACCGGCTAAAATGACATTAAGAGTGTTGACTGGGTCGTAAAACTCCAATACAAACAAACAAAACCTTGGTTTCATAGAAGATCTGTAAATCTCAGTATGGCCCCCGCCTATAGGGGCTTGAAGAAATAGATGGGCTACTTGATGCTTCCACGCAGAGCTTAAACCGACCGCACACGAGTACTGGTAAAGCGCTTGGAGGATCTAAGCCTGCCCAGGCAAAGCGGTGCGAGTCGGCCCGTCCATGCTTATAAACCCTATTGGTTTCATTGGGTGACAGGGCTTGAGATGTCATTTCATCTCAATGTCAGATGAAAGTCCTACAAAATTGGAAGAAACGTCTCCAAAATGACCTATACAGTGTTGACGGGGACGTTGAACCTCAAATCAAACAAACAAAAACAAATAAATCTCAGTACCTCGAACTGCATCTATCTCGATCCTAAGTTTTGTTTGTTTGTTTGTATTGGAGTCTAACGGCCCAATCAACACTATTTAAGTCATTTTTGAGCCGGTCAGTTAACCTATCCACACTTTCCCTGGACATGCGTATACGTAAGCGGTTAACCAGTACAGTGCGCATTCTTTCATCAGAAACTGACAACTGCCTGTCTTGAATCAGCGGAAGGTAGAGAATTATCGTAGAAAAGATTGCATGATCAATTTATTCCAAATATCAGTCATCATACATATGTACATAATACAGACATATATATATGGCTCGGATTGGGCGTAGGCTTGGCCTATATTTGCCCTCTCCGTGGGTACCACATTTGACAGAGAGTAATAATCAATGATCAATCTCAAGGAAAGAATTTTGCTGACCCCGGCAGGTATCGAACCCGCGTCCTCCTGATGCGCGCATCCGACAGCTAACGAGGCCTGCTCGATCCAAGGGTATTCGAGTTGAACTGTATAGGGGTTGTGAAACACACGCGCCCAATATACCGAATCGTCTCCGCCGCTGTAAGTCATTACCACAACAAACCCGTGTGACATAGAGGCTTTTTTCACATCTCCAAAATGGTTACTTTTCTTATGTATACTGCAAACATTGCTTGCGGGTCTCGTTAGAACCGCCTCATTGAGGCGATTACAACCTATGACCTGGAGCAGAAATAAGAAAAATAATATATACCCACGTAAACCCCAATTTTCTCTATATAAACTGGGGTTAATGGAGTGTGTTCATTTCACGGACTTGTTCACATGATGTGATGCTATGTAACGGAACATGCTGTCGTGGCTAAGCCTAAAAAATCAGACAGTCTCACCCTTAAATTGTATTAAAGCAATAGTTGAATGAATTGTTTGTAAAGTAAATTGTTTTAATGAAAAGTTTAAAAGTTTTATTTCTTTAAACTTAACGAGAAACCTAGGCCCCTATTCTAGGTATTTTCTGCGCATTCGTCAAACGGTCGCGTTCAATTAAATTTTTATCAATACACTATTAATTTTTTTTCAAACACGTGTCAAAATTGACAACTATATATTGTGTCCCAGTGAAAACCGTAGAACGAAATCAGAATCAGAATTCTTACTTCAACTGACATGCACTCACCAGGTCTAGCGATCATAGCCCTTCCCTAAAAGGCTAAATCACGAAAACACGCCTAGATAATTTTGACCCCCTTGAACCCCACTTTTATATAGTAAAACTTGGGTTTAGAGGGGTTATATGTTCTATATAAGGGTTATCCTTTGGAAGCAAGGAATGCACCACAGAACTGGAAAATGTGAAGTGTGCATGTTTTCTGGGCCAGACTAGCTAGTTTCGGCCAAGTAGGCCTCATCAGTGACCCTCACGTATTTCCAAAATTCCACATGGAATAAATGATCCCAAAGGACAAGAAGATACAAACTACACTATGATATTTTTCTTATTACTGCTCTAAAATATAGATTGTGGGTACTCGTTAGAACCGCCTCATCGTGACGGTTCTAACGTGTACCCACAACCTATATTTTGAGCAGAAATAAGAAAAAAAAAATAGCGCAATTTTTCATCTGAAAATTTCCGTTTTTCCTTTGTCAAATTTACAATGTATTTGTATAGGCGTGTTTCCGTAATGTTTAGCTACATTAACCTCCGCAGTGTCAGCTGATAAATTTGTCGAATATGCAAGAGCATTCGTCTCTAATGGTCCGAACGAAGAAGGACCCATTGTACAGTTCTTTTCATGCACTATGGGTCTGAAATGCCAAGACGTGACCATTTCTGCGGTGCCTTGTTTAGATACTAACGACTTGTGATGTGATGCAAAATCTGTTGCATAGAACATGGAGCACAATCATGGTCAAGAGGTGTTTCCCGTAAAAAGCCCCAAACCCCTGAGGCAGTCGGCCTATGGCACTCACGTAATTTACAACTCTACATTCTATACAGACACCAGTAAGTGTACTAAGCAATCTGAATAAAATGTCTTGCCCAAGGGCACTTAGGGGATCGAAACGGCTACTTCTCGACCTCGAGTCCGATGCTTTACCACTGCATCAAAGCGCCCCACCGTGTGGACATACGTCGGGGCAACGTTTACGTTATAGAACGTAACGTTAAGAAACGTTTGTTGCGAAGCAACGCTTGCAACGTTATCGCATGATAGCTGAAACCAAGCACAAGCTTTTGAAGCAGTTTCAATAGAAATGGAATGTTTTCAAAGAAACCGCAATAGGACGAGAGTAAATTCAAGCACTGAAGAAGACCACCGACCAAAGAATATTTTCTTGCGGGCAGTTAGTGCAATAAAAATCGGAAAGTTTGCCAGAAGTGTAAACAAATGGCTAAGCAAACGCATTGTCAAACGCCGTCGACGCGATGAGAACCAAGAAGAAGATCACGCCAGTCCGCCAATGCCTCCGAATCACCAGGAACTCGAAAGCGGGCGGGACACTGCAGGGGATAACTTAGTAGAAACCGCAAGTAACACGCCAAGATCTGATACTGAAACAACAGAGGTGAGTTTTTTTCCGATAGTTAATATTTCATTATAGCAACCTAAAATGTCTTGAAAATTCACCTTTTTTGCTTCTATCGGTCACATTTGCACTCCATGCAATACTTGGAGTACATGGCAGATTCAGATTTGACCACTACCTCAGTTGCATTGTGGCTAATTTCAGGGGTCAGTGGATGATTCCTTAAAACCATTAATAATCTGAATAACAGGTATTTTAAAGTCCCAGTCTGTATAGTACGGGCTTTGAACTCCTTGGCGTTCTTGACATCTATCGCAGAAGAAGGAATATTATTCTAGGTAAGAAAGAACTATTCAGGGGATCACTATAGGCCTGATACCTACGATATTGTTTGATGTTTGCTTTTGATGCCCTTGTTAGGGTTGAGACTGTCGCAGGGGTCAAGTATCAATCTTTTTCGAGAGTGTATCTTATAGAAGGTTTTTTTTCTTTCTTCCAATTCCGCCTTAACCCCAGGAGGGACACAGACGGTGTATATTATACTTACACTCCAGTTTTGGAGGATGAAAGACTACACAGTAATCATGTAATGTCGGCAGGGTTCTTTAACCTGCACATGGGATTGCTCTCCCTGCACATGGAGCCTCCAGTGAACGCCCCGATCCGAAAGACGGCACACTTTATGACACTCATCCCTGCAAATGATGCCAATGTTGTGTGTTCGGACACCAAAATTATCACCGTCGCCGGGGAGCATCAGAGGCAAGTGCACTAACCACTGAGATATCACTCTCCACAGGTTTAAGAGGACTGCTCACCACGACCTCAATGGATGGCCAGTCTAACTTCGGACCCACTTATTTTTATGTTGATGCATGTAAACAATTTCAGGATTTTGTAGCTCTAACCATTATTGACATTATACAAGTGTAATGGACGGGCAGACAGGCCAAAACCCTTATGCCCCTCAACCCTACGAAGTTCCGTTTGGGGCATAATAAAAATGCCATAAACATCACAACAAGACGAATACCTTAGAACTAAATAATATTTTATTTAGAGACCGGTGGGGCTTGTTTTATTCCTTATCCTGCAATGATTAACCATGATTAACCCATTTTGTACCAGAAACCCCAAAACGGGTAGTTGGCAAAAAGTGCAGGCCCAGAAAGCGGTGTCTGATCAGGGACTACATTGTTTTCAAATCCAAATAAATTTTGAAGAAAACACAACCCGACACCCCTAAATTTTGAAATGAACTCCTCAGTGCTATATATATATGAAGGAAGATTCCAATTGGTACTAAAAGGGTTAAGTCAAGCAGTGTTGGTACACCCTAAAAACCGCCACCATAAGGTGGTTCTGCCGAGCAAAAGCTATTTACTTTCATGTATGTATTGAATACCATATATGGGGGAAAGTTGTTATTGTTTTTCTATTACAGTCAACCCTCTTTATACCGACAATCGTTATTTTGTTTGTTTGATTTGAGGCTTATTGTCCCCGTCAACACTGTAAAGGTCATTTTGGAGATGTTGCTTCAAATTCTGTGGGAGTTTAGCCGACATTGAGATGAAATGACATCTAAAGCCCCGTCGCCGAATGAAACCAATAGGGTTTATAAGCATGGACTCACACAGCTTTGACTGGGCAAGCTTAGCTCCTCTAAGCGGTTAACCTGTACTCGTGTGTGGTCGGTTTCAGCTCTGCGTGGAAGCATCATGCAGCCCATCTATTTCTTCAAGCCTCGATGGGCGGGGCCGTAATCGTTATAACGGCAAAACTCGTTATTACGGCAATTTCAATGGAATGACGACTTAGCTAAAGGCGTAGCCTCGGTTCTGAGCGGCGTGGGCTTCCCTCGGGTTGGAAATGCACAAATCGAGTCCAGGGTCTTGTAATCTAAAACGCCAAGAACCGAGGCGATTCTAACAAATGTCTATTACAGTTGTTTCTTGGAGTAATATTGGCAGAAGGTCTTTTTTACCTATCATACTCCAAATTGGGATTCTTTATAACGGCAAATTCTTTATAACGGCACAGTACATGTCATAGGGAAAAATGTCGTTAAAACGCGTGTCCTCTGTATATATCCTGCCAGTGTGTCGAAAAAATGATTAAGACAAGCACTCTTGATACTCGTTGGAACCAGGCGGTTCTAACGAGTACGAACAATCGATAATTGATGTAGAAATGAGAATTTTTATCGGAAACATATTCTTCTTATAGAATAATTTTAGAATGATGGAGATTACATTATACCGCGTGGATGAGTTATCGTAGCGAGGCAACGGGCTCGGTAGCTCAGTCGGATGCGCGTATGACTGCTGATCAGGAGGTCACGGGTTCGATACCTGTTGGGGCCGGCAACATTCTTAAGTGGAGGTTGATAATGGACGCTTTTCTACGGCCATTCCTTCCCTCCCGCTGATTCAAGAAGGGCAGTTGTCAGTTTCTGGTTAAAGAATGTGCACTGCACAGATTAACTACTTATGTATAAACCTGTCCAGGAAGTGTGGTTTGGTAAATTGACCAGCTCAATATGACCTAAATACTGTTGACTGGGCCGTTAATCGTAAACAAAATTGACATCACGAAAACACGCATATATAATTTCGACCCTCTCTAACCCCACTTTTAAAGAGTAAAAATGGGGTTTACAGGGATAAACCTTATTTTTTCTTATTTCTGCATGCTCTAAAATATAGATTGTGGGTACTCGTGAGAACCGCCTCATCGAGGCGGTTCTTACTCTAAAATATAGATGTGGGTACTCGTTAGAACCGCCTTATCGAGGCGGTTCTAACAAGTATCCATATTTTGAGCAGAAATAAGAAAAAATATCACTATTTTTCATCTTAAAATTTTTATTTTTTTCGCCGATAAAGGTTGCAATGTATTTGTATAGGCGTGTTTTCTTAATGAGTTACGAAGATGACATCATACCACATGGCTAAGTTATCATACCGTAAATATCCTAACTATTGGGATAATCTGATCAGGGTCTCCACTCACTGGTTCGCCTTCTGGACTTCTTGCGGGGCCGTGAAACAATCTTGTTAATCTTATTTTGGGAGCATTTCAGCAAGTCCTCAAGTTGTCCGAATTGTTTGGATTTTTACGGCAATGGCTATTCCTTATAGGGCCCCATACCCAGGGGAATTTTACGCCGGGAAGGTAAAAGAAAAAGAGAAAAGAGGAACGTCAGATTCACGATAGAAGAAGACCAGTTGGAAGACTCCCTGGCGAAGTTCATGCGCAGTCAACAGGACAGACCGGCTGGAGAGAGACGGAAGAACTTTAGAACGCCTTCCAACGAGGCTTGGCCTCTGCAGAAATCTAAGAAAAATGAGGGTTTGGCGATTTTTGTATTCTAATAAGAAACTTTAGTTAATTTCTTTTAGTTGATTGTTTGTCGGTCGATCCGAAGTCACTAAGCACAGTAACTTTACGTATCTGATGTTCACAGGAATATCACTTAATTGTACGAAATCCAGGTATTGGCTATTTAAAGCCGCGCTTTTCCTGTCGTGACGTCAGAAAACTATCTATCATATATTGACTAGGCTCATGTCCTGGAACATTGAACAACAATGTAACCCCAGATCAGACGCTGCAGAGTGCGGCGTCTGATCAGGGTCTACATTATTTGCATAAAATACAGGAATTTTAGGGTTTAACGAAACAGCCCAATTTTGCAGTTAGGACCACTTTACCAGCTCAGAGACAATCGACCCACCGGTGTTATCACTTCTTTGATTTCCAATATTTAGTTGGACACAGGTTCCTTCTTTACCAAGGGGTTAGGATGTGTGTGTGTGGGGGGGTGGATGTATCTTTCGGCATGCATTCCTTTAAACTGACCCCCTCTGACAAATAGAAGTGGATGCAATGATCAGGAATCGATACAATTAACCCACAGCTCCCATAAGAGACACCTAAGGGAATGAAACGCATGAAACAACAGACCCTAATGGAAACATCAATTGCGGTAAGCTAAAAGGACAGTTACTTTCCCACAAAATGGCCGATAGGCTATCACAAATAAAATTATATCAGCGACACAAACACCCAAAGACAAACCATAACGAAAAAAAAAAAAAAAAATGTACTACGTAGTAAGACAACTTTAGCCCAAAATCCTGCTGAATAAATTATTTTTTTCCACGCCAATTTATGATTATCAACCAATCAAATTTCTTGATACAAAGTATCGTTTCATTTCACAAACTGCCTGAGAAACAGTGTAGATCCTGATCAGATGGCATCTGTATCTACACCGTTTGCAAAGGTAGGTGTTGTTGTTTTCAGCGGAGTAAGGATTGGTTGCTGAGTTTTTTTTTCTTCCTTTTTTGTTTTCCTCATTGTTAGTTAATTGTCCTCTTTATCGCCCCCGCCCATCGGGGCTTGAAGAAATAGTTGGCTGCATGATTCTTTCACGCAGAGCTGAATCTGACCCGCACATTACTACAGGTAAACCGCTTAGAGGATCTAAACCTGCCCAGGCAAAGCTTTGCAAGGCGGACCACCCATTCTTATAAACACTATTGGTTTCATTGGGCGACAGGGCTTTAGATGTCATTCCATTTCAATATCGGATAAAAGTTCCACAAAATTGGAAGCAACGTCTCCAAAATGACATATAGTGTTGACGGAGACGTTAACCCATATATGCCTAGTGGCCCTTTTTTGGGACGTTGGCAAACAATGTAGACCCAGATCAGACGCCGCATAACGCGGCGTCTGATCTGGGTCTTCACTGTTTGCTCAAAGAACATACATTTTGTACAACTTACATTAAACAAAACAAATCTGACACCCCTATAATTGAAAATGGACAACTCCAAATTTATATGATGGAAGATTCCATTGTCATATATGGGTTAAACACAAATCAAAGAAACAAAAACTGTCCTCTTGGTGCCATTGGTAGGCTGCAATCTGTTATTGTGACTTTTCCAGGGCAGCTATTTCGGTTACATGTCTAAACACGGTGATAACTGATTACAGGTACGACCGATAACAAAAAACTGATTACAGGTACGACGCACGAGAACAAAGAAGACGATGCAAATAATAATGTGAAGGAGGTGACTGTTATTGGAGATGATGATAAAGATAAGAAGGATACCATTGATAATGTCATAAGGTGAGAATATAAGAATCTTATATGGGTATGAGGGCTGGATGGAAAAATCCGCCCCGAGGGTCACGGTCCGGCATCACGAGGCTTGCCGAGTCATGCTGGACAGTGATACCGAGGGACGGATTTTTCTATCCACCCCTCACACCCATGTAGGATTATTTTTCTTCTACCTTCCATTTCTCAGCGCGGATTTTTAATGCTGCTGTCACTTCGGTTACCGACGTCCGCCATACTGTGATGACACTACAGGAATGTTTAATGACGCTACGTAACGTGCTGTGACGCCAACCTTAACGACGGCGCATATGAGGTCGTATTCAACCAGTCTATTTATCAAACACGCGACAATGTTCGATTTTGCGAAAGAACGCCAGGGTTAGAACAGAATTTCTATCCCGAGGTAAAACTATGGATTGCAAGACTAAAACTTACGCACGTGCACCTCAAATTACAATAAACCTGTTTGACCAAATCAGGTCAACATGCGCGTCCGCGCATTTCCTTAACACCCTGGCGAGACTGTTGGATGCACATATTGATTTATGCTTGTGCAGTTCGTAATGGTTATCCTGCAGGTTTTGTTATGTTCTGACGCCAGGAAAACTGCATCTGAAAATGTCATTTGTTTGTATCGCCTGCTGATTTTCAAACTATATTTGTGCATACAGACAAATAGTGTTTACATTGATGAATCTGCTGGTGGAGGAGCAGTCTGACCTTAGTCCACACTGTTTGCAACAAAGACTTACCAGCAGTCGACAAAGCAAAGCACAATTGTTGTGATTGGCTTTTTTTATAACGGTTAATTATTCTTTTTATTTTGCTGAAGGTTATTCCGACCGATTTTGCTAAGACCGAAAAAAATAGCTGTGTTTCCGCTAACAGGCCGACAAAGGGTATGGGTCGATAGGTCGCTAAAACTTTTTATATTTTGTCAACTTTTTATTTGATGTAAACAAGCAAAAACAGTTAAAAAGGCTACATTCGAACTATATTACCTTTAAACATTCAAATAATGAGGTTTAAAACATAAATGAAGCAAAGGAACAGGGTTTCAATTATTAGTTTTGCTATTTTGAGAGTTTTATGAATTTTCATCAAAAAATATTATGGTCGGTTGGTAAAAAAAATGTTTTTATTTTTTTTTTTCTGGATGGCAATAAAAATTGCAGGGTCGGCAGGAAAAATCAGGGTCGGTCGTGTTAGCGGAAACACAGCTATTTTTAGGCCTAAAGAACAGCATGGCTGCCTGTCTGATCACACTTATCGCTGATTGCAGTATGGAATGCGTGTATCACATTCCATCCCCACCCCCAAAATATGTTATGCATCATAATTAAGTTATATTATTCATCAAAACTTAATCTGGCTCTTAAATAGTATAGCATCTCCGATGGATTATTGTTTCAATATTTTTATCAGAACTTTAGGGCGTGAAACACGTTGTGTTTGTGTTCAATAAAGTATTTTGACTTGACTTGACTTGATCAGATTATTAATCGCTTGTTATTTTTTATTTTTGTTTATATAAATTGATTGATTCATTAATTTAATTACTGAGTGAATGAATGCTAGATTGATTGATTGATTGATTGATTGTTTGCTTGCTTGATTGATTAATCGATCGATCGATCGACGGATTGATATATTGAATGATTGATTGATTTAATACAGGGATGATACCACTGATCACATTCAAAAAGGCGTTGAGGAAGAAGATATTAATGACATCATATCTGACATCATGAGGTGAGAAATATGTATTATTTTGTACATTGCATACATTGAAAATGGTTCTTTGACCATGCGCAGTCAGCGAAGACTCAGATCAGTCTTCGCTGTGCAATTTATAGATGGCACATTATGAAAATACGACTATATAATTTGAACCCCTTAAATCCCAATTTCATTTAGTAAAACTGGGGTTTTCAAGAGTAACATTTTTTTTCTTGTTTCTGCTCAAAAATGAAATTGTGGGAACACGTTAGAACTGACCTGCCGAGACGGTTCTAACGAGTACCAGCAGTCTATGTTTTGTGCAGAAATATAAAAACCATCATAATTTTTTTATCTAAAAATGTTTTTTATGGTAAATTTTTCAGTATACTTGAACAGGCGTGTTTTCGTAATGCACTGAAGGCATTTTTATTCCCTTTAAATTGAAAATCAAAATAATGGTGTACACCTGGTACTCCGGCTTTTGCCCACCTCTGATTAACCATCGGCTCGGAAAATCTGAAATAAATCTTGCCTGGGCCGTAAAACCAAACGCAAGTAATAAAGAAGACTGTTGTAACTGAATCATATCTGGTACCATGTAATAGATTTTTGAAACTGGTTAACAATTTTGATATAATAGAAACAAACCCGGTAATAAGTGACGGCCACTGTATCTTGGGTGAGTCTTTTTCTCACCGTGCCATTTCAACGGAAAATGTAAATCCTACGAGAAAACAGACGCGTCTCAAATACACAGAATATTAATTTTGATTAAATTGTGCTAGTTTATCCTTCTTAGACTGACACGCTCGATCATTTAAAAGTAAACGAGGCAGCGGGACACATAGTTAAAGCTTTCCGACCAAGAGAAAAGACAATTAATTACGAAAACACGCCAATTGAAATATACATGGTAAATTTTATCGCCTAAAAACAGCAATTTTCAGATGAAAAATAAGGTTTACCCCTCTCAACCCCAGTTTTACTACATGAAAGTGGGGTTCAAAGGAGGGTCATAACTATATAGGCGTGTTTTCCTGATGTATGTCGAAAAAGCCGTGGTATAGACCGTGTGTCAGACAGCGCGTAACTTAGCGTACAAGCGTACTAATACATTTGAAACCGTTAATAATAGACACCTATTAGTAAGAGCAAGTAAAAAATATAAGAAAACAATGAATACATTTACTGCGAAACACAGGAAAGAATAAAATGAGAAAGGGGTTGGTTCACTAAGGGTCATAATTGGCCCAACATTTTTCTGATTTTTCAAGTGCATAAATGAAATATGTATGATGTGTATATTTGCAAACGAAGTATTAAACTTTATAACTTTGCGTTTTGAAATTCGTTTCTTTGTTTAGTAAAGACAGGAAAGGTTCCTGAAAACACCCTCTGTAACGCAAATTGTCCATTTTGCGAGTTCTTTTGGTGTTTGAAATATAAAATTAAATACCAGCACAGGCCTCGACAACCATAAAATTACAAAATGTTGTCCCTAAACTTGTTTTTGTTAAGTCAGAAAAATCTGATGATTGTCGACAGCTGTGCTGGTGATGAAATCTTAAAAAATATGATTTGATGTAGACGCGATCTTGCATGCAACGCAATGGAAGTCATGTCAAAAAACATCATAGAAACGATTTTATTTGCGAAAGCTGGACCTTGAAAGGGGGTCTTTCATTTGTGCCCATGCATGTTTTTTCTTGAAACTTTGTATATTAATAACTCAGCATATACGACCTATAAAAATGTATTTAATAAATTATATAAATCAAAGTAGGACTCAGGAGGCCACTCTAACTGACTCCCTCCATGAGCTGGTGTCTGCCTCTAAATAAGTGCGTCTTAAATCTTACGTTTTATTTAGATTCAAGATCTGTGAACTGGATTGAATGCAGAACTCCATAGGCATTCCTTTGATACTATAAAACCTTTTGAATTAATTAAAGTATACATTTTCTGATGAAACAATTATCAAAAATCTCATTTTTAAATTAAACTTTAAAAAAATATCAAAATTCAATCCCTAAGATAAATATGTTCTAGTCTTTGTCAAGATTTCATTTTGCTAGGAAAACTTGCCATATGTATCTTCTTTAGCTATGCCAAATTTCATGAAAATCCGAAACCGGTAACACTGTAGTTTTACACCTTTAATGGATGTAAGTCGTTTCTGCAAAATTTACTATTTTATTGAAATCATCCAAGAACCTTACAAAAAGGCAATCCGTAACACTTACATAATAAAAATGAGATTATACAAATCAAAATGAATACATATTGAGCTGATCTAGCTTAGAAACTATTAAAATATCATGAATTTATGATATTTTTCTTTCATTTATACACTATGATCTATCCAAAATAGTAGATAGTAAAACACTAAAGCAAAGGGTATTCTTATCAACAAATTAGGATTATATTGCTTTTTTATTAGCAGCAAAATTATTGTGAACAAGTGCAACTTTATTTAATGACTTTGCATAAGTCATGCTACTCAAATAGGTGTAAGGCAAGGAGATCCATTATTTTCATTTCCCTACCAAGCTGGTATGCAAGGACGCAATGGTCAGTGGTTTGTTGTTACTAGTAAAAATAGTTCTGTTGATAAATCAATGGCCAGATTAAGCCTTAGATATACTGTCTTTATGAACACTGGATTATTATCCTAACAAAAAAGTTACAGTAATTATTGGTTAGTATTTCCAAAAATCGAAATGTCACTGATATTGAGTTTCTGTGCAAAAGATATCATTGATGGATGAAGCGCAGAATATTTGGTGTAAACAAAGCTGTTCCATGACCTAGACGGAAATTTTGCTATTAGACAGGGAGAAAAACAGTTTCCTTCCTTATAGTACACATACATAAATATGTCTCTTTTCTACATTGGTATTGTAATTGTTGACGTTTCTTTAGTGTCTTATTTTTTCTATTTACTTTGTCAATATAGTGGTTAATTTATCGGAAGTGAGCTTTCAGTATTTTTTCTTGTTGTAAAACTTTCAACCACTTCTTGAATGTTTCTGCTGAATGCAAGTTCACTGTTTTTTAAGCACTGTTCTTGCTTTTTGTTCATTAATAATTACCAGTACATTTCTGTGCAATGTATCTCTCCTCGCCCATAGGGGCTTGAAGAAATATATGGGCTGCATGATGCTTCTACGCAGAGCTGAATCCGGCCCGCACACTAGTACTGGTAAACCGCTTAGAGGATCTAAGCCTGTCCAGGAACTGCAGTGCGAGGCAGACCGTCCATGCTAATAAACCCTATTGGTTTCATTGGGCGACAGGGCTTGAGATGTCATTTTATCTCAATGTCGGGTAAAAGTCCCACAAAATTGGAAGCAACGTCTCCAAAATGACCTTTTCAGTGTTGACGGGGACGTTAAACCTCAAATCAAACAAACAAAAACAATGTATGTCTCAGCTTAGAAAGAGCATTGCAGTGTTATGACAGAAAAAAGCATCACAATGTATTTACTGAAAATAATTTAAAATCCTATGAGTAATGCGATAACTACTCACAGATTGAATAATTATTATCAACAGTTTAAATGCTTCTTGATATCTTACATAATGTGCTTTGTAATTACTGCAACAACTGCTGAGATAGGTAAATGAAGTAAAAGACCTTTACAAATATATAGACTACACAATCATGGTCACATACGTTTTGGAACACTGACAAATGTACGACCATATGAATTCTAAAAGCAAATTCAAATGGCTTTGGAATACAGCTTCAGGAAGCCGTTTGATTTCGTTCATAGGGGCTATACAAAAAAGATAGATTGGCTAGTGCCTATGCAGATACAAATTCGGAAAACTTAATGTCCAGGAAAAGTAATCCCAAGTGTTATTGATTTTCCCTAGAGTAAACCTTTCTTTTTAAATGGACAGTTAAATAAGCAAACAACAGTATGACTTGAGTCATTTATCTCGAGTCGGATAACAAACCTCAAAAAAATCTGAAGCAACATCTAAAGTGACTGGTATGTTGTTGATTTGAATGTTAAATCTAAACATCACGTTAGCACCATTGCCAAATTAGACAAGAAAGACAGAAAGAAAACTGTGCACATGATTACATGGGTGCGTGTGATGATGTTTGTCATCAAAACCTTTGCGGTATAGTTCTGTAGACAAAATAGTTTGTTCCATAGGGAGCAAATTTACCGAAATGGATGTTTAGAAATAATACTAATAATTATGCAATGAACTACTTACACAAATCATACTATACTATAGCCATCCGAATTGAAAGCAATAGTAAAGTATTATTAAACAGCATGACCATCACATGATAATTATACAATTTCACATTTTGCTGAATCAGGACTATCAGTATTCAGTCTGTTAAAACATAATGTTACCGGTTCTCAATTTCCATCAAAATTCATCAACATGTTCCTAAGATATGTGGGTAGTTTTTACGCCAAATTGGTGTCTTGACAAAAATTGGAACATGGTAAAAATGCATATACAATTTTAATGAATACAAAAATAGGAGCTGAAATATGGGGACACCATCAAAGAAAACTGAATGCCCAGCCACTATTACTAGACATATGATGTCATTCATAGTATCAACTAACTCACTAATTATGGCTTTAATTCATAAAACATATCAGCATTAGATATATGAAACTCTGAATACTGTAGACAAGTTTATATGAGAGTACTCTCTGTTGTGATAGAGACTTCATAAAATATGTAATAAATTTACTACGGAAATAAAATTTAAAAGTGAATGCATCGTAACTATAATGGTTATACCCAAGGCAATTATTGTGCATAGTTTCATCAGAATCCAAGCGTGGGCAGAAACCAATGCAAATTTCCTATACCTTGAAAGACCCCCTTTCATTTGACTGACATCAAACTGTGATAAAAGTAGGTAAGGTCAGTTCTGCCACTTCTCAAACACTGGAGCAAAAGTTTTCTGGACAATAAAACGGCCCGGTTAAAATCTACTATGACACCGTTGCCATGTCTGCTACATAAACAATGAAGCCGCCTCGATTATTTAATCCCGGTATTTACCAGAATTTTGACCAGACTACAAGCACGTAATTGTTTCAATGTTTAATTTAATCTCCATGCAAATTAGTAACATCTAGAGTATTTTTATTGTAAAAATCACGATCAGGACATAGATTTTAATTATATTATATAACGAAACGCTGAGTTGCTGTAAATGACGTAATAGCGCGATTAGCAACGCCGTCTACTCTCACGCCGGCAACCCCGGTTCGAATCGCGATAGTTTTTTTTTTTTTACTTTTTTTTTGTTTATTGCTTTCTAATTCTTATCAATCTGCAATATATGTTTACATAAGCTGACAGACGTCTTTTTTCTTGACTTTTTGTCAACTTTTCACGAGCGAAAAAGGATTAAGTGACAGAGTTTGCTTAACATCAGGTTTTATATCAGGTTAGACGTCCTCATCAAAACAATTTAGAGTAAAGTCGGGTATTATCGTTATTATGAAGAATTATGTATGCCAGGTACGACTTCTTCCAGGAGTCAATTAGTTTTCTCATAAAACAAATTAAGCCAGACAGGGGGTCGATAATGCACATGGGTCGACACTAGACTCGCTTACTCTAGTTCATTTTAGAGACGTTGCTTCCAATTTTGAGGGACTTTTATCGAAAGAAATGACGTCTCAAGCCCTATGGCCGAAAGAAACCACTAAGCTTTAAAGTACGGCCCAGTTCGCATCATACCTGAGACAACAGACAGCTCGGATACAGATTCCCAGGCTAGCAGTGTAGTGGAATTCCCAGCAGCCACTCACCGTTAAATCCATATTTGAACAACGTTGAAAATGTTTCATTAAATAGGAACACCAATGTGTTTTTTTTTTCACACACGTGACAGCTAAATACGTTAAATATTAGGCAGCTAGGCCGAGTGTTCTGATATCTTCCGAGGGACACGGCAAATGTAATTACAATGAAATAGATCTACCCATGGATTATTGTTATTTTTTTTCTTGCATAACTTTCGATTCCAACGGCAATGATGACGAAAACGCCCCAAAGCTCCATAGAAACTCTATATAAACTGTTCCAATGTGACCGCAAACCAACATGGCGGCTTGTTCAGAATCTTGTCTACAATGACGCCTGTTAAGCAAAGACCCTCTGACGTCATCATAACATTCTAAAATGCTATGTTCAGTGCGATAACGTTACGTTGCTCAACGTAACATAAACAAAGAAATGCCCGTCTTGTGATATCAAAAGTTCGAAATCCGTGTTTTCAAACAACATATGAGTTTTTATGTTTGCTGTTCGCCTCAGGAAACCAAGCGTTCTATCGTGTTGCTAATGTGTGCATTCTATCTCAAATCTCGTGTGATTGTCACACCAAAGGTATTAATTCTCGAGGACCGTTTCCTCTAAAGTGTAAGAAGCCTCAATTTTATTGGTTCTGTTCTTAGTTATCTACATAATACTGCATTTAACGGACTGAAATCTCATGCCCCATTTTTGTGCCCAGCATAATTATCTATATCATTCAGACGTTTCAGTGAGTTCTCTGTACTTCTAATTTCCCAGTAGCAAACGCAGTCAGCTACGAACAGTTTATATCTGAGTTAATGACAGTGGAATATTATTAATGTATACAGGGAGAATAACAATGGACCAAAAACAGTGCCTTGTGGGATCCCAGACAAAACTACTGGAGCCCTTTCTGAAGATTAACCACGATGATTAGCAGCATTGCGCTGTTTTCTATAGCAAAGAAAGGAATCTATCCATTTGAGAGCCTTCTTCCCAATTCCATAACCAAATAATTTGGAGTTCATTGGTGTTGAAAACCTTCTCGAAGTTCAAAATAAATATGTCTGCCGCGGTTTATTTTTGTTATGGGTTGTCTTTGGGTGTTTGTGTCGCTTATATTATTTTATTTTGGATAGCCTATTGGCCATTTTGTGGGGAAGGAACTGTCCTTTTGGCTTTTCGCTATTGATGTTACCATTAGGGTCTGTTATTTCAAATTTGTGTTTCTTTCCCCTTGGTGTCTCTGATGGGAGCTGTGAGATAATTGTATCGATTCCTGATCATTGCCTCCACTTCTATTTTTTATATTATAAACAGAACCTCACACTCATGAAGTTTATGATACTCGCCATAGGCTCGTTTTATAAATTTCATATGAAATGACCACTTGTGTAAGATCCTCTTTTTTTTTTTTTTTTGCACATTTATAAATGTTTTGTGGTTTTTACTTGGTTGTTCATTACACGGAATGTACATAACATAAAATCTAAACAAATAGTTGTTGTGTACGAGGGCGTTTGGAAAATATTAGTTGTTGATGCGGCTTGTAAATATACAGGTTACCTGGTCAAAACTAGCTAGTGGAGTCCCTCAAAGTATTTTTGCTTAACCTGTACATACTTTCCAGTCTTTTGATCCATTCAGACGTCCTTTTTGGGTAAACTGTCTATACACTGGAACAAGGTACAGCCCTGGGCATGACAGCTTTCAAAAGGACATCCTGGCTGACATTATAAGTTATTTTGATTCTTGACGGGGAGCATGGGATCATACTTCTCACCCCCGAAGAGCGAAGCTTTCAGGCGGGGAAAGTTACGAGCCCATGTTCCCCATCAAGAATCAAAATAACGATTAACGAATTTGTTATACTGCAAAGTTTTTTTCATGACATTTTGTGCATCGTTCTTATGTTTTCTTTAGAAGCGGACGTCTTGAGAAGTCGATGTTTATATGCCACTATGCTGATCACATCGCTCAGTAGGAACGTGTTTACGTCATGTTACAATGAAAGTTTTATTACAGAAAAAAATAAAATAAATAAAGCACCGAATGAATGAAAACAATCAAAAGTGTTTTTTAAAAATTATTTTGCTTATACAATGTATTTATCAACTGCAGTAAATCCAAGAAGGTGGACATCGCAATTCAGCGAAGGCAAGCGCGAGAGGGGTACATATTTTTGCTGACGGGGTATATGGAAAATAATTGCCCTGGCGCTGTCCAATCAAAAGCCTGGAAACTCCTTTGCAGTATTACACGTTTACTATATGGGTTGAGCAAGAAATCACAGGGAGAAAGGTCTGGTAATGTTTTAATGTTCAACTCCTCCCACGGTTGACCTGTGCATTGCCGTTGTCATTAACAATATGAAGACCCCGCACCCCTGTACGTGGGCGCTTTGCAATATAGTGATCCACCATAGCAGAAATATGTTTTCTTTAAATAATCCTGTGACACTCTTGTACTCAGGTACTGGTACTCGGGCCACAACTCCATCACAGTCAACAATAGAGCGTACATGACATGTCTCTAAGTCATTTCTCCGCGTGATTTAAGGTGTTTCACAGTTTCTTCTACCCAAACTACTATCAATACTCCAAATGACCCTAGTATGTTCACTTACTGTTGCCATGCATATTTATCTATGGTATGCAATTAATGAACACAATGTATTTGTTTGAATCAGTTTTATTGGCCATCTTATTATGTACAACTTGAAACTCTATATATACTTCTGTGATCATTGAACTATATCTGTAGCTTTTGCGTATATAATACTTGCTATGGTAATGGTGATTGTCTGAGATTCCACCCTGTAATGAATGTATTAGTTAAACATAAGTGCATAACTGAATTGTCCTTAATTCACAAACTTCTGAACTGATACAAAGTATTCACATTTAGGTGTATGTTCAAAATTGCCAGTGCCGTAGGTCACTTATATACTATGTGGGTGGGATAAATCAGCATGTCATTTGGTTCTGAAAATTAAAAATTGGATTACATGTTCATTCTACATGGCTCTGGCAATGATAAGAGTCAGACTGGAGTTATTAAATTGGTTTTCAAATGTATACGAAGTCCTAATTTCACATTTAGCCAAAAAACAATGTATGTTATATATTCAAAAGGGGTTATAGATGTTTCGATACTTACAACCTTTGCGTCAAAATTTTGACGTCACTCAGATCCCAATATAGTAAAACAATTTTATTTTACTATATATCATGCTTGAAATGTTATGTAGCCAAAGTTTCAAGTATTTCTGAAGGTGGGCCATTTTTGGCACTTAATGAACCCACCCCTTTAGGGTCCAAAAGTCCTAAGCAGTACTGAAAGTTTTTAAACAGCTTAAAGTTACAAAATAAACAATGTGGTCCAAATCTAAGGGAGTTATACGAATATCTTAGCGATCTGAATGCTACTGATGAAACAGAGGTTGTCTTTTCTGGATTGTTTTAAAACTGATAACAATGAAGTTTTAAACGTACGAATAACACGTGAGGAAATCACATCCTGTATAAATAGATTACACAATGGCAAATCTTCGGGGACAAGGAGAGGACTTATCGCCCATATTATTCTCAATGTACCTGAATGATTTAGAAAGTTTTCTACTACGGTCACAGACGGCCCAGCGCTCATCGGGGCTTGAAGAAATAGATGAGCTGCATGATGCGTCCACGCAGAGCTGAAACCGACCGCACACGAGTACCGGTAAACCGCTTAGAGGATCTTAGCCTGCCTAGGCAAAGCGGTGCGAGTCGGGCTGTCCATGCTTATAAATCCTTTTGGTTTCATTGGGAGGTAGGGCTTGAGATGTCATTTCATCTCAATGTCGGGTAAAAGTCCCACAAAATTGGAAGCAACGTCTCCAAAATGACCTATACATTGTTGACGGGGACGTTAAACCTCAAATCAATCAAGCAAACAAACAATCAAAAACTTCGGTCACAGAATACTGGTCTTATACAAGATGTAATAAATGATTAAGTTACAATGTATGTATTATCTCGCGTTGGTGGTCCTGTTATATGCAGACGATACGGTGATCCTCGCTAATTCTGCACAAGAACTGCAACATTCGCTGAATTTATTCCAGATATATTGCGAACAATGGAAATTAAAGTATGCGTAAAACTACAGTCATTATATTCGGTGCTCGTTAAACAGACCGATTTAAGTTTACATTAACAATAATGGAATTGAAATATCAGATAGATCTAAATATTTAGGGATAATTTTCTACCAATCTAGAAGTTTCCTTAATTCACGAAAACATATAGTAGAACAGGCAAAAAAGGTATGTTTCTCCTGTTTTGTCGCATTAATAATTCTATATACCAGTTGACCTACAACTTTGCTGTTTGATCAAACCGTACTGCCAATACTAACCTTTTGGATTTGAAAATCTTGACTTACTGGAAAAAAATCACACTAAATTATTGCGGAAAATAACTAAATGCAGACGAAGCACCCCGTTGTATATGCTTTACGCAGAACTTGGGCCGTTTCTGATAGAAAATTAACAATACATCGAGGGTCACAGGGTTTTGGGGCAGAATTATTTTTAATCAAAATAAAATTTCATACATTATATATCAAGCATTGAAGACTTCCCTAAACACCACATCTAAATGGGTTATCTACGTTGAAAAAATCCTTTTTTGAAATTGGCAGACATGAAATACGGTTATATCCAACGAAATTAGCACCTAATCAGCCAAAATGCTGGTTAGGCATTCGTTGAAAGATCAATACATCCAGATGTGGAGATCAAACATGAATAACTCGACTTAGTCCAAACAATATGGATACCTGAAAGAAAATATAGAGCTAGAAATGTATTTTAAATGTTTGCCTAAAAGCCTTTGCCTCAGTATCGCCCAATTTAGAACTGCGAACCACAAACTCACAACAGAAACAGTCCGATGCAATGATACAGACATTGAGGATCAAGAATGTACATTATGTCAAATAAACTCGTTTGGTGATATATATCACTGTATACTTCAGTGTCCGTTTTTCAAGAATGAAAGAAAAATTGATATGCCCAACGTATTTTCAGGAACCTAACATGCCAAAGTATAAGCAACTGCTTTCTAGCCGAGACGAAATTGTTCTAAAACATCTAACTGTGCTAATGGGAAAAATCATTAAACAGTTCAAATGATCCCATCAAACATTTTACATGTCACTGGGTTTGGTTCATTACAGAACATGCGCATTAGCTTTATTTGTAATGGTTGACAATCCGTTCTACAGTTTTATCTTTCCTCATTTTCTCAGTTTTACATCCACTAATTTTTTACGTTGTTTCAAATGTATCCACATTCACGGTATACGCCAGAGGCTTCACTGACCCTATTCACTAGTAGGTGGGGCTAAGATATAAAACTCGCATTATACGCTAACGTGATACAACGAGTTCATTTGCTGAAGTAGTAAGCATGAATCGGTGGTGTTAATTCGGATTTGGAAAGCTGAACAAAATACCATGGGTTAGGTCATGTTCACAGTTAGATTGTAGTTTTCACAACACAGTTGGTAGGCGGCGATGGAGCGGCGACTGCTCGACGTTGATTCGACGTAGGCGTTTTTCAATTTTGTGACGGCTTGTAATTTTACTAAGTAAATCGAAGACTCGAAGTCAAATTTTGTTGTTGTATTTGATGAAACAACCTCTCCAGTATGGCGATCTGTCTCCCCTTCCCTTCATCGTAAATTGTTTCTTATTAAGAATTATGCAGATCCGTGGCCAATGGCAAATTGAAACGATTGCCCAGTGAACACGCAGCATTCCGGCGGCGTCGATGTGACGCCATGATGTCTCGCCGATGCTAGTCCGGAGTTGTTTTGGGGCCGCATGCCTGCTGGGTCCGTCAGCATACACTCTTGAACTCTGATATTGTATTTACATTCTATCTCCTCTTTTTTTTTGCTAACAGTAGTAAGCATGAATCGGTGGTGTTAATCCGGATTTGGAAAGCTGAACAAAATATCATGGGTTAGGTCATGTTAACAGTAAGATTGTAGTTTTCACAACACAGTTGGTAAGCGGCGATGGAGCGGCGACGGCTCGACGTTGATTCGACGTAGGCGTTTTTCAATTTTGTGACGGCTTGTTATTTTACTAAGTATAGTGAAGACTCGAAGTCAAATTTTGTTGTTGTATTGGATGAAACAACCTCTCCAGTATGGCGATATGTCTCCCCTTCCCTTCATCGTAATTTTTTTTTATTAAGAAATATGCAGATCCGTGGCCAATGGCAAATTGAAACGATTACCCAGTGGACACGCAGCATTCCGGCGGCGTCGATGTGACGCCATGATGTCTCGCCGATGCTTGTTTTGGGGCCGTATGCCTGCTGGGTCCGTCAGCATAAACTCTTGAACTATGATACACGTATTGTTATTATAACAAATTGTCATTATTGTGTCACTCAACCACCGGAATAATTGAAGTTGTTAGTTTTCCTCCCACACCATCGAGATACTCAATAAATGTCTGTTCTGTTCCTTTCTGTAACGGTTATTATAGTCATAAATCGGTTGTTATATCCTTATTTGATAATTAGTTTATTTCGTTTCAGGAATATGGATTGAAAAAGATGAGTCATTAAACAGGCAAAAAACACAACAAGAGCCTTTAATTGGCTCACGAACGATAACAAGATCCTTGAAATTTACAAGAAATATAACCATAACTTTTGAAATAAATAAAAAACATAAAACGGCATTTTTATAGACACGAAACAAAAGACGAACCTTCAAATGGTAAAGAAAAATGACAAGAACAAAAAGATAAGAAACATAGAACGACATTTAGATATACACAAAACATAGAAGACAAGAAACATCAAAAAGATAAGAAACATAATAGATATGAAACAGACAAGAACCTTGAAACAGATAAGGGACATAACAAGAACCTTGGAAAAGATCAGAAGCAAATAACGAGAGCCTTCAGATCGAAATAGATAAGAAACATAATGCGGGCGTTGATATAGAAACGAAACATGACAAGGACCTTGAAATAGATTAGAAACATAGATGTAGATATAAAACAAAATCACAAAAGGTTTAAAATTGATAAGAAAACTAGCAAGAACCTTCAAAAAGATAAGAAACATAACAAGCGAATTAACATAGAAAAGAAACATAACAAAAAGTGACTTGAGATAATCAAGAAATATGACAGGACAAATCGAAATAGATACTTAAACATAACACGAACTCTGAAATACATAGGGAACATACCCACCGCGTTGAAACAAACAAGAAACACCCACAAAAAACAAAAACATTGAATAGAAAAAAACAACACAAGGACGTTACGAAAGAATCATACAATAGTCTAAACTACTCAAGAAACAACAAGAGCGTTGAAACAGATCATACATATAACATAAACGTTGAAATATATTGGCACATTACAATAGCCGTGAGAGAGATAAAAATACCCACAGGAGAAACGTCGCTGGCATACAAGGTAGCCTATGATTTTTTTTTTGGAGCAATGCGTACTTGAGAGGCTGGACGGATCCCACTAGCCCGCCAAGGACTTTTCGCACACTTATTTAACTTTCTTCCTGTACGAATTGTATCAGACACAGATGCTGGTATTTTCTTTATTCGAATTTTGATAACGCTAATTTCACGGGTCAACATTTTGAAGTGTGTCTATACAGTCATGTACTTATTTTGTAATTATTGTAAACCCTGCTGTCAGGCTAAGTAAGGGTCCAGGACTGTGACTCGAATTTAGCTATACTACCAATAGTTTTTCATCGTTAAGTCGGCTTTGTGTGACTGCGGGGTGCAACCACCCAATCATCAATTTACTTTGGTTCTGTATATTTTACTGAGCATCCTCCGTCCTTTGGTGGCCCTTGTTCTTGGCAAGGGCAACTACGAGGATTTAAGGCCTGCTAATTTTTCATATTGTGTTGTTTCTTTTCTTCCGACTACTTTTGCAATTCACTTTCGGCAAAAGACGGAGGTATGGGATAGACAGAGACTGTTTTTGATCTGAAATTTTCGAATGCAATTTCAAGCAACTAATATTATACTTTTATGCTTCACCGTGTTACTCTGTACATAAAAATCAGATTCACGAGGAAGAATCTCAGTGCACCTCTATGTAGCCAACTTGTTTCTCTCACCTCAGTTCCAGACTCTGGCATGGGTTTGAGGATGGATAGAAAAAAAATCTGGCCCGAGGATCACACAGTACATCACGATTGTGCTGTGGTGCCGGAAGAAGGATTTCTGCAGGAGGTCGAATTCAACCAGCGCCTATCAAACTCGTGATATTTTTTTTTATTTCATTCCTATCCCTGTGTAAGATAAGAATTTCTATCCCAGTGTAAAATCCAGGATATCCTTTCTGGAATGTAAGAAGCTTGTTTCATTAACCTCATGACAAGACACTGTATTTAAACTTTGGCCAGCAGGTAAAAAAATGTTGTAGCCACATTGTGTCTGTCTCATAACATTCCTTTCTTTGTCCAATGTCACATCGGGGGACATCCGTGACCTATAATTTCGATTCTAATCTTGATTCTGAGAAAAAACAAAAACGATTTTGTAATCGAATGGTCATGTATCAGTTTCATTACATTGCGATGTCAAATGCTGGAAGTAGAATACGAGAACTGTTCAAATATGAATGCAACTAAGCACATAAAAATGATTCCGTGACAGATGCCGATGAAAAATTTATTTTGTCCTCTCAAAGTATTCCCCTTCAACAGATATACAAACTTTCAGTCTTCTGATCCAATCACTGAATGCATTTTAGTAGTCTTTTCGAGGTATACTATGAAGGCACTGGAATATTGCAGAACCGAGGTGTTTGCGACCAGAAAGGTATTTTTTCAGCCGCGGGAACTAAAAATGTCACACGGGGCAAGGTCAGGGGAATACGTACGGGGGGGGGGGGGGGGGGGGTGAGGGAGTTCAACAACCTTTTCCTGCTTCAGATAGTCTTGCACAATGAACGCCTTGTGCGATGACGCATTGTCATGAAGCAATCTGACATTGGCCAAACCAGTTGCGGGTCTTCGTTCTTTGAAATATTTCTTCAATTTTCGAAGAACTTTATTCTTGTAAAACTTCGCATTTACAGATTTGCCTTTAAGCACAGCAACCTGAATAGCAGGGCCCTGATTTGAAAAGAATATGGCATATATTACCTTCTTGACGCGCATGGTCTGCTTTGCAATCCATGGTCTTTTGCAATACTTTGTTGCCCATATTTTGTTCTGAATCTTTCGTTTTGGCTAAAAAAAGTGAACCCATGTCTCGTCACCTGTGACGACATTAGCGAAAAACCGTGCATTGTAATTTGGAAACTTTTTAAGCAACTTCTAGGCGCACTGAACGCGTGTCTTTTTCTGCTAATCTGTCAACAGATGGGGAATCCATCTAGCACAGATCTTTCTCATTTTCAAATCCCGTTTCAGAATTGTATGAGCTGCTCCTAATGAGATGCCAACCATACTAGCTATTTGCCTAGTGGTGTATCGTGCATCGGTAGCAACTATTTCTTTCACTCTAGCAACCATCTTGGCAGATGTTCCTGTTTTCGGCTGACGATCATGTGGTGCATCTTCTGTTGAGCCTAGCCCACAGCTGAATTTCTTACACCAACGAAAAACTGTCGGAAAAGACATTTCATTATGCCCATAAACCGAACATATTTCATCAAAAATGTCTTTGCACCGTATACCAAGAATACAACGATTCTTAATATAGGACCGTATTTCAACGGCGTACTCTGACCTTCTTCCAACCATTTTTGTATTAGTATACAGGAGTAGACGGTGTTTATCGAACGATATACATGACTAAAGTAGACGGATTTTAACAGGTTTGGTATCAATGAATAGGTAAAATGTTTTTCTACCCTGTGATATTTATTTCCAGGTAATTTTCGCATTAGTGCATGAGAAAATGTTCTCCTTGCATTAATATTTGAACAGTCCTCGTAATGGTCAGATTTCACTAGGATACTACAACGTGATGAGATTATGGTTTTTATGTTTGTTACTTATATGCAGGCTTATATGATGAAGCCTCATTGGACGTAACTAGTTAATCTGGCCCGGAACACATGTACACTCCCTACTTTTCAGTTCTGTGGTAATATTCCTTGCTTCCAAGGAATAACACTTTTATAGATCATATTTAACGTCACTACGGCTGATGTTACGGGAATATGTGGCGGCCGAAAAAGTCTCCCTGTCCTTCATCATATGGTAGTTTTTATTATCTTGTCATTCGGGGTCGTTGATTCCATTGTTGAATTTTGAAAATGTTTTTGGGGTTACTGATAAGGCCTAATGGGCCGAAACTAGGTTGTCTGGCCTAGAAAACATGTACCCCCTATACATTTCAATTCTGTTGTGTATTCCTTGCTTCCAAAGGATAACCCTTGCATAGTACATATTTAAACATAAGCGGTTAGCCAGTACAATGCACATTCTTTCGCCAGAATCTGACAACTGCCCTTTATGAATCAGTGGGAAGGAAAAAAATTACCCTAGAAAAGATTTCATGATCAATATCCACGAAAAACAAATGTTGCCGATCTGGCTGATATGGAACCCGCGAGCAGTCAGATGCGCATTAGACTGAGCAACCCAGCCCGCCGATGAAATATTGATCTCCCAAAGGACCATTTACATCACGTGAACAAGTCCGTGATACATGTATGAACACGCAATAAACCCCATTTTGTATAGAAAGACGGGGGTTACGGGAGCGGGGTGGGATAGAATATTTATCTTATTTCTGCTCCAAGACAAAGATTGTGGGTACTAGTTAGAACCACCCCATGAGGCGGTTCTAACGAGCACCAAGACCTATGTTTGCAGTGTAAATAAAAATATCACGAATTCCTGAAGAAAAGAAGCCATTTTGGAGAAGTGAAAAATGCACTATGTTGTACGGGTTAGTTATCCGTAATGTTTCTGATGACAGCTTGTGACATTTTTCTTCTTTTTTTTTTTTTTTTTTTTTTTTGCTTCAAAAATAGATTTTTGGAGCTTGCTAGACCCGCCTCATTGTTATCTAATTGCTATTTCTGAGAAACTTCCCGGCCTCGATGGCTCAGTCGGATGTGCGTCTGACTGCTGATCAGGAGGCCGGTCCAGCAGCGGGTTTGCTCCCCGGCAACGTTCTTTTGTGGAGATTGATCACGATATATGATCACGATATATTTTATATTGACTGGTTAACGGGTGAATAAGTGTGGTAGGTAAACTGACCCATCACCTTAACAAGTCCATGTATTATACACCCCCTTACACACCGCTTCATACAGAGAAAACTGGGGTTTACGCGGGTATACATTATTTTTCTTATTTCTGCTCCAACACATGGGTTTTTGGTTCTCGTTAGAACCGCCGCAATGAGGCGGCTCTAACGCACACCCAAAACCTATGTTTGCAGCGTAAAAAAGAAAAATATCACGGATTTTCATCAGAAAAGTAGCCATTGCGGAGATGTGAAAAAAATGCATTATGCCGCATGGGTGTGTTATAATGCGGCTCGACATGGTCTTAATAGAATTGGCTGGGCCGTGTAAAACCAATCCAGTCAGCCAATCATTTTGATATGTGCTCTGAAAATGGGCATGACAAGAACGCATAGGCTAAAGTATTCGTTGAATGGCCTGGCTCCACAGTCATGAACACCACATTTACAAGTCCGTGTAATGAACATCTATGTCAGTCCAACTTTACACCAAGAAAAAATTTGGTTTAGAGGGGCATACATTATTTTCCTTATTTCTGATACAAGATATAAGTTTTGGGTTTTCGTCCGAACCGTTCTAACGAGTACTTAGAACTGCCTTAATGAGGCGGTTCTAGCGAACACATGAGTAGGCCTATAAATAAGAATAATATCACACTGTTTCATTAGAAATTAGAGAATTCACTTTGTCACACGGGTAAGTTATCGCAATGTTGTTGTCTAACAAAGATGACGTACTCCTCGCATATTAACCCCGTGACGATGCAGAAATTCATATACAACAGATCAGCCAAAACAATGAGAAACCGATTTTTTCTGTGACAACAAAACATTTGATATAGGCCTATACTGACTAATTGACCTTTTGGCAGAAGCCCAGCCTGATCTTTGGGAACCGCTGGAAGTTGTGCGAAGCAAACACAAGACCCCTAATGGTGATCATGAATATTTCATTTTTTGTTAGCTAAGTAGATTGCAAGCAGATGTTCATCTGATAAGAGCTAGGCAAGTAAACATTTTTGAAATGTTTGAACCAGTTGATCAGCAGGGATTCTGATTTTCACCAAATAGTTATCAAGATTGGGATTGGCAGACTCATGATGATAACTCACTCGTACACCATAGTGCATTTGTCACATCTCCAAAATGGCTACTATTCTGAAGAAAATTCTGGATATTTTTCTTATAAATTCTCAAAACATAGGTTGTGTGTGCTCGTTAGAACCGCCTCAATGAGGCGGTTCTAACGAGTACTCACAACCTATGTCTTGGAGCAGAAATGTGAAAAATAATGAATAACCCGTAAACCCTAGTTTTCTCTATATTAAGTGGGGTTTAGGGGGTCTTCCTTTCACGGACCCTTTCACGGGATACTTACAGAACTTGTGTTTGGAAAAAGGTCCTGAGGCTGAACGGGGTCATAGACTGTTTAGTTTAACCCTTTTTGTACCAAATGGAATCTTCCTCCTTATATATAGCAGGAGTTCATTTCAAAATTTAGGGGTGTCAGGTTGTGTTTTCATCAAATTTTATTTGGAAAATGACTGAACTTTTAGCAAATAGTGGAGGCCCTGATCAGACGCCACGTTCTGTGTCGTTTGATCTGGGCATGGACTGTTTGCCAGGGTACCCGTTTTGGGGGTTTCTGGTACAAAATGGGTTAATCCTTTAATTCCTGTACTCAGTCAACAACAGTGTAGTCCCTGAACAGAAGCCGCGTCTTTTAACGGCGACGCTTAGTTTGTGCCGTGTCTCTCCATAATGCTCTTATTATTTCATTCCTCAGGGCTTGCATTTGGATATGCTTTCACTCATAAACCTACCTCTTTATATAACGCTGGCTTTGAGATTTGAAGACAGTTATTTTGTGAGTCAACGGATTACCTGACGTGTAAATTGTGGAATGCAATATGCGTATGTTAAAAACAAAACTCCATCGTAGACTTTTAATTATTTGGACCCTATTTTGATTTATATCAGTCTTTGAAACGACTGCCTATTCGAAATTCGCAAAATTGCAGTATGTTTCCTCTGGCTTTCTTTGCCGGATCATTACAGGGTCACTGATGAGGCTTTATTAGCCGAAACTACGTAGTATGACCCATCTTCTTTCTTATGAATGTTTTCATTGCTCTTAAAGGAACTCATTTTTGATTTTTATTCTCTACTCCATCATAGAATAAGAAAGCATAAAAAATGACACTTTCCTGTTCCGACACATAAACTACAAGAAACTGATTTGGAATGGATAAAATCATTAAATACACCTTTCCACTGAGGTTTAAACAATACCATAATATTTCTAAAATGACCAATTTTGATATTTTCTCTCTTTTGGAATGCCGAAAACGAAAATTAGGTCTCAAGGTACCAGGGCCCCCACCTATCGGGGCTTGGAGAAATAGGTTGGGCTGCATGGTGCGTCCACGTAGAGCTGAAACTGACCGCACTTGAGCGCTGATAAACAGGTTAGAAGGACTAAGCCTTCATAGGCTAAGTGGTGCGAGTCCGACTGTTCAGTGCATATAAGCAATATTGGTCGGGGCTTGAGGTGTCCTTGCATCTCAATGTCGGGTAAAAGTCCCACTACGATGGAAACAAAGTCTCCAAAATGACCTAAATGGTGTTGACGAGGACGTTAAACCTCAATTCAAACAAATCAAACAGTAAAACAAGAATAGCGGCAACTATAAACTTAATCTACGTAATTCACGCGCATTTAAAAGAAATAACACTAGGCTGAAGTGACTCGCGGTGTTGACGTCAGTTCTCAAGTACTGATTTAAATAACTATATTATATCTTTAACATTTGCGGTATAAAATTCGATTTTTTTTTCTAAAACTAAGACTTACTTGTCAGGTGAGACATGTATCTTAGCGGATTTGGTTGCCACTTTTTGTTATATTTTAAATATTGCAAGTCTCGCTACATTGGACATCTCCTTCCTGATGCCCCGGACCTTCATGGAGTGTGGGCCATGTTTGCTGATGTTGGCTCGGTGTGTGTGTGTGTGGGGGTCGCCTAAAAGTCCTAGGGTAGGCGTCTCCAGTTGACCTGTCGGTGTGTGCTCGGAGGTGGATGTGCTGTGTTTGCCGGGTCTTGTTCATCATCCGTTTTGGTTTCAGAACTTTGGGGTTGAGACACACTGATGAAGATTAAATATCAGAAAGGCATCTGTGTCACTAAATTTGGTATAGTTAGGCCTTTATTGCAAGCTCTGGGTCGCTATCTCTGCTGGTGGATGTTTCATTCGTCCCCGAGGGTACCATCAGCTCAGTATCAGATCCTTAGTGCTGAGGTTGTCACTGCAGTGTAGACGTCAGTACTCGTGTGTGTGTGTGTGTGTGTGTGTGTGTGTGTGTGTGTGTGTGTGTGTGTGTGTGTGTGTGTGAATTCGGGTTTTACGTCGCTTTCAACAATTTTTTCAGTAATATCACGACGGTGTCTGTTTGCGACAGGGCGCTCAATGCTCACTTTTATAGTGCTGTCTCACTGAAGTATCATGTCCCAGACACATTACATGATACCACACCCAGTCACATTATCCTGACACTGGGTCGACCAGTCCTAGCTCTACCCCGTAAATCTGAGTGCCAAGCGAGGAGCAGCTAGTACCATTTTTAACGACTTTGGTATGTCGCGGCCCGGGATCGAACCCGTGACCTCCCGTTCCCCGGAGCGGACACTCTACCAACTGAGCTATCGGGGCTGGTCAGTACTCAAGTACTGATTTAAATAACTATATTATATTTTTAACTTTTGCAGTATAAAATTCTATTTTTTTTTTCTAAAACTAAGACTGACTTTTCAGGTGAGACATGTATCCTAGCGGATTTGGTTACCATTTTGTGTTATATTTTAAACTTTGCAAGGCTCGCTAATTTGAACATCTCCTTCCTGATGCCCGGGACTTTCGTGGAGTGTGGGCCATGTTTGCTGATGTTGGCTCGGTGGGGGACGCCTATAAGTTCGAGGGTGGACGTCTCTTGCCTGATGCCCCCAGTTGACCTGTCCCATAATCTATGTCGGTCGGTGTGTGCTCGGAGGTGGATGTGCTGTGTTTGCCGGGTCTTGTCCATCATCCGTTTTGATTTCAGAACATTGTGGGTTGAGGCACACTGATGAAGATTAAATATCAGAAAGGCCGCTGTGTCACTAAATTTGATATAGTTACGCCTTAATTATAAAGACTCGGTGTTTTGCTATCTTACTTACTTGGAATTAAAATAATTCCCGATTCCTGAATTCTAAAGGGACGAAATATCGATTTCCTTCTTATATCGATTTCAATAAGTATATGAAAGACATTCTGCTGACATGACTCGGTAAACAGTGGTGTAAGCGAGGGTATGTTGAGAGCATAAAGCCCTTAGAGAATGGAAACTGAACATTTTGATAATAGTTAATAAAAATATTTCTTTCTATTGCCAAAGCTCCTTAACCAAAGACGTCTTTACATCATTTGAAGTATGTTTTGGCTCCGGCAAACAAAAATGTTCTAGAAAGGATTAAACCATAGAACTGGAAAATATGGAGTGCACATGTTTTCTGGATCAGACCAGCTAGTTTCGGCCATTTAGGCCTCACGAGTGACCCTAAAATATTTTCAAAATTCCACAATGGAATCAATGATCCCAAAGAACAAGAAAATATAAACTATACTATGATGTAGGACAGGGAGACCTGTTAAACGGTGCCGATATGTTAAATCTCTCCAGCAAGAACTTGGTGACACAAAGGCCTATGAACCACAGCCTTTGGCTGAAGGGAGTTCTGTGGTCAATGATCATATCTGTCATTTAGCCGCCAAGTTTGCTATATGTGTCAAAAAGGCGAAAATAGACTTCATGTGCTACATTGGTTACCTAAACTTTCTAAAATGCCATACCAAGCGCGATTTATTGAAAATTCAAGTTATTGTAACAGTGCTGAACCACTGATGAGGCCTAATTCAGGCACCGAAACTATCTAGTTTTGTCGAGAAAAAACTTGTCTAGCCGACATTTTTCAGTTCTGTGTTCATCCTTGCTTCCAAAGGATTAACTTTCCATAGAACATATTCAACTTTGCCACAGCTAGTGTTAAGAAAATGTGTGGCGGCTGCAAAAAGTCTCCCTACACTTTATCACAATGTGGGTTTTATTTTTTTAGTAGTTTGGAATAATTAATTCCTCTGCAGAATGGTGAAATTATGTGCGGGTCATTGATTAGGCCTAATTGGCCGAAACTAGCTGGTCTGGCCAAGAAAAAAGCTGCTCGAAACTTTTCAGTTCTTTGTTGTCGTCCTTGCTTCCAAAGGATAGCTTTTCCATAGAACATACAACAGAACTTCGATGGCTCGAACACCGATGGCTCGTTTACCATGGATGAGTCGAAAAAATTCTTGAGCCCCTAGAGAAATCCTCTACATAAGAAACATAGTGGGGTATTTAAGGAGATTTTAGTATTTTATCTTGCAAATGTATGATGTGTGTACTCATTAGAATCGCCGCGATGAGGCGATTCTAATGAGTACACACAGCATACATATTCATTATAGAACACCGAAAAGATGTCAAAAAGTATCTCGTTATGCCTCCTGACAGTAACCTCAGTGGCTCGAACTACCCCTGTCTCGAACAGATTTTCGAGGTCCAAAAGGTGTTCGAGCCATCGAAGTTCTACTGTATTTCTAAATTGAGCCGGGGTACAGCATTTCCTACAACTTACAAGAACGCACAGCGAAGAATCAGATCAGCCTGCGCATCCATATAGTCTAACCAGAGACTTCCCTTGCTGCATGAAGGAGCATCGGGCTCTTACAGCGAATACTCTGATCAGACTGCGCGGATGCGCAGGCTGATCTGAGTCCTCGTTGGGCGCACATGTCTAATTGTAGGTTTTGTCGTGCGCTGGCTCAATTATTAATTGCAAGAAAGTGATGAAACGATGATCAGAACTCGACATTATGAAAACCAACAGTAAGACTTCGGTGGGCGCTGCCAGAGACAGAGCTTCAGGCACCAACCGACGTTTCAAAAAAGTAAGTAAGTGTTTAGGACGTACCGTCATAGAAGTTGAGGCCCGACCCAACGACGTGCAATTAAGGAGGGAAGCAAAGTTATCAACCGTGATTGGGTTACATGTAACTATCATGCATGCAGTTTGTCGCAAAACCGGGGCTTCAGTATGAAAAGAATTAGCGTTATTTAATTAAGGTTCTATCGAAGTAGGTATTGCAAATATTTAAAAAATCGTCCAAATATCTAGATGTCGAGCTGAAAGCTTCAATAACTCCAGAATGCTTTTCTACAGAAGTCCGTTTCATAACAGAAGAAGAACAATCCATGCCCACCGGAATTCCCATAATTGGGCCCCGTCAAGCGATTTTGTTACTAATCGCCTATGCGAGCAGCGAAGGTTCAGGCGAGCCTGCGCATCCGCGCAGTCTGGCCAGAACCATCGCTGCTCTCTCATACAAGCAGTGGATCAGGAGGAACCTTCAGACAGAAAGCCATATCACTGGCCCCTCTGAATGGCTGGGCATGCGCAGTTAAAATTTGCCATGACGGAATGCTCGAAGACACATGCGCAGTTAAAATTTGTCATGACGGAATGCTCGAAGACACAAATTCGCTTTAGCCGAGGCTCAATTTATCTTAATATCTTACTACCAAACCCTATTTAATTATTGTCAAGTAGAAAGTGGAGAGCTTCGCACACTTTCTGACATGACCATAAGATTATGAGGACGTGTAGGTGTAAAGCGTGGAAAAATCATGACGTTGACAGTCTAAATGCACGATTCACGAAAACGTCTGCATAACGCAAACACGCCTATACAAATACATTGCCACATTTATCTGTGAAAAAATGAAAATTTTATGATGAAAAATTGTGATATTTTTCTTATTTCTCCTCCAAATATAGATTGTGGGCACTCGTTAGAACCGCCTCATCGAGGCGGTTCTAACGAGTACCCTCAATCTATATTTTAGAGCAGAAATAAGAATAATACGGTATACCCCCTGAAACCCCAGTTTTACTATATAAAAGTGGGGTTCAAGGGGGGTCAAAATTATATAGGCATGTTTTCGTGATGGGATTTTAATTTATTAAAATCCCATTTGAATTTCTCCGTGATCTTTCATAAACTGTATCGAAATATTTAATCACATGCTATTTAGTGGCAGTAAGACAGGCAGTTAATAATTTAGAAATGTATCGCTGGAAAAGCTATATCCTTTGGAAGCAAGGACGACAACAAAGAACAGAACAGTTTCGAGCAGATTTTTTCTTGGCCAGATTAGCTAGTTTCGGCCAACTAGGCCTCGTCTATGACCCGCAGATAATTTCACCATTCTGCAGGGAGATTAATTATCCCAAAGAACTAGAAAATATAACCCACATTGTGATAAAGAGTAGGGAGACTTTCTAGAGCTGCCTCGCATTCTCTTAACACCAGCTGCGGCGAAGTTGAATATGTTCTATGGAAAGTTAATCTTTTGGAAGCAAGGATGAACACAGAACTTGATTTCAGCTATTTTGATAGTGGGTCACCTGAGCAACATTCCATGAAGTTTGATTGAAATTGCCCAAATATTTCGGAGGAGTCCGTGTTTATAGCAAATTGTTGACGCCGCACGACGCACAACGGACGACGAACATTCACCGAGCACTTCGTGCTCAGGTAAGCTAAAATAGGGAACGTGTATTGGGCTAAGCAAACAATGCAGTCCCAGATTAGACGCGACAGGACGGGGCTTCTGATCATGGTCCATTTTATTTGCTTACTGTACTGGAATGTAAGAGTTAAGGGGAATGGGAACACCTTAAGGGGAGGCAACTCCTGCATAAGTTTTTTGTCTCCCATGTCAATAGGGGTCAACTCTTAAAGGAAAGAATTTGCTCCTGAGGAGCAAATTCTTTCCTTTAAGAGTAGACCCCTTTTCCAGTGGGACAGGGCTTATAGAAAAGCGAATAGGAAGTCCGAAAATTGTCTCCCTTTGAAAAATGGCGAAAAAAATTGCCAGGTGTTCCCAATCCCCTTAAGGATTAAACGAAACGATCCATGTCCTCGTTCACGACAATTAGTGCTTCGATTTTAAATGGGCCGGCAAACGTCGGCTGATACAGGGGTGACAACCTACGTCATAGCAGAGATGTCGTACCTATTTCAGAAGCGGTCATATTGGTGTAAATAGGGTAAATAAAATGCTTCAAATAGTATATTACGAGTCTTCAGAAAACATACTTCAGCTGGTAACGAACAATATTTGCATCCCATCGGTGGGCTAATTCCACCTAGAGACATTGAAAAAGGCTTCGATAGCTTCGCCACAAGATTTGATTCGGCGCTGTAAACAATGATAGTTCCGACATCATTGCCAAATCAGCTTGTGTCGAATTATTTATAGAAAAGGCCGCATTTCTGAGACACATTTCAGTATGTTTGATTCTTTTATGACCTAATGCACCGACTGCGCCTACTTGTTGTGACAAATGTCTTTTGTGTAGTAAACGCCGGCAACCTACGAATGGATATGACGTCACTGCTCTGACGTAGGTTGTTCCCCCTGTGATAGTCTCGAAAAAATATTTTTGCTCCCAACAAGGTGAACCTACTCCACAGCTTGAGTATCGGATCCATAAGCACAAAAAACACTGGTATCGAATGCATATATGTTAAAGCCATTTTGAAATTAAATTTTAAATCGTAATATGAATCATGTTGTCTGTGACATAGTACCTTTTTTCATCACATAAAGTGATTTAAGCCCCTATGGTCTACTCTTAAAGGCATTTATTCTTGATTATTGAGGACTATCGTTTCATTACATAATATTATGTAGCCCTCAGAGCTGACTCAGGAGAAGTCCTCTGTCTTCAACAGGTAAGGGGCCTCCTTGGGGAAAATCAATAAATTACTTACTGTTGACTGGTGTACATTATTGATTTTCCTCTTAAGTGCCTCAGTCAGGGGATTCAACAAGAGCTACTAATCACCCTATTAAGGGCCGTCTTTGATCTGCTATAGTCAGTATCACAGGGGGCAATAAAACAATTATGATCACACCGTGTGTTCTACTGTTACAGAATAAATGCCTTTAAAGGAAAAAATATTATTCATAAAGAGCCTTCATTCTTTTACGAATAGAATACAGTAAACTTTCTATATTAAGAACACCTTTGGGACTGTTCAAAGGTGGTCTTTAATACCCTTTTTGAACAGTTCCAAAGGTGTCCTCTTACAAGAAGACACTACATGTGGAAAACACAAAGAAAGAATAACTGAAACCTTCTCAATAAGCTTTTGAAAGCAGATTAAGGGGAATGGGAACATCTTCAGGGGATGCAACTCCTGCAAAAGTATTTTTGTCTCCCATGTCAATAGGGGTCAACTCTTAAAGGAAAGAATTTGCTCCTAAGGAGCAAATTCTTTCCTTTAAGAGTTGACCCCTTTTTCAGTAGGACAGGGCTTATAGAAAAGCGAACAGGAAGTTCCGAAAGCTCGAAATAAGCAAGTTCTCCCTTCTCCCTTAATTGAGAAGAAATAGTCGTGGTTACAGGAAAATATACAGCAACTTTTTTAGAAACTAGCTAGTCTGGCCCAGAAAACATGTACACTCAATATATTTCCGTTCGGTGGTGTATTCCTTGCTTCCAAAGGATAACCCTTTTATAGAACGTATTTAGCTTCACTACAGTTGGTGTGTGGGAATGTGTGGCGGCGGTAAAACGTCTCCCCGCCCTACATCATAGTGTAGATTATATTTTCTTGTCCTTTGGGATCATTGATTCCATTGTGGAATTTTTAAAATATCTGAGGGTCACTGATGAGGCCTAATTGACCGAAACTAGCTAGTCTGGCCCAGAAAACATGTACACTCCATATAGTTCCGTTCTGTGGTGTATTCCTTGCTTCCAAAGGATAACCCTTTTATAGAACGTATTTATTTGACAAACAGAACAATATATAGCCACTTTATTTGACTAACAGGGAAATCTATAGCCACCCTTTTTGACTAATAAGAAAATATATAGCAACTTTATTGGACTTGGTGGAAAATCAATAGCCACCCTAATTGACTAACAAGAAAATATATAGCCACTTTATTGGACTTGGTTGAAAATCAATAGCCACCCTAACTGACTAACAAGAAAATATATAGCCACTTTATTTGACAATCGGGAAAACCCATGTATTTAACCACTTTTCTTTGACTAACAGGAAAATATACAGCCGTTTTATTGAACTTGCTGAAAAATATATAGCCACTTTATTTGACTAACAGGAAAATACATAGCCACTTTATATGACTAACAGGAAAACAGTTAGCCACTTTATTTCAATTTAGACTTTCAGTATGTTAATTTACTCAGTAACAGTCGAAAAGTATATCGTATATTATTGACTATAATTGATAAAAATAACATTTATTCTCCTTCTAATGTTTCGAAATGCTTTAATGCTATAATTAGTAACACGTGATGGCTTGAAAATAACACGTTTGAATGTAGGATCTTTTTCTCTGAATTTCTTGCAATTCCACGTCACTTCCGCCCATTTCCTTAAATGTCTCAAAAGCGACGTCCATCAACCTCTGCAGCATGCGATTGGCTAATTCTCGTTCACGCGAGATTTCCTGAAAGAAAAAAAAATGATAACATGACAGCGATGGTGGCAAAACTGTTTAAAGCTTTCTAGAAAACATCAACGGTGCTAATGGGGACTCATGGGGGAAGTATCGACCTTCTTCAACCTGTTTCTGGCATTGTGGGAAATAAACCGACTTATGCGCGATAGCTCGTACGAAAGTGTGCCTCCCATTGGAAAAGTAGCTGAATGCTATAAATAGGTGTTTTAAAGATTTTAGTACTTTATATTTCGATAACTCGAATCTCAATAGCCGTGGTTGATTCGAACTAGCTCTGCAGGGACTTGGAAAATCTTCAAAATGCCCGAACACACATTTAGAGAGCTTTTTGGGGCTTTCTCTTATTTTACACTGAAAGGGTATGTTGTGTGTACTCATTAGAATCGCCTCGATGAGGCGATTCTAATGAATATCACAACATACTTTTAATTAACAGACAATCAAAATGACACCTCGTATAAATCCCCATCGTACCTTATAACACTGGGCCGTCCACCTATTGATATTGGCTTACGGTTTGGCAAGGCCTGCTAGGGTAGAGGGGGTGGGGGAGTGATTATTACTTCTCTTTCTACATTTTCCGCCCCGCTCATCGGGACTTGAAGAAATAGCTTGGGCTGCACGATGTTTCCACACAGAGCTGAAACCAACCGCACAAGAGTCTGGTAAACCGCTTTGAGGTTCTTAGCATGCCCAGGACATTAAAAAAAATCAAACAAACAAAAAACATTCTACATTTCTTTTTATTCTCATTACGATAACATACCCGTGCGACAAAATGGATTTTTCACATCACCAAAATGGCTACTTTTCTGATGAAACTCTGTGATATTTTTGTTATTTTTACTTTGAACATAGGTTGTGGGTGCTCGTTAGAACCGCCTCATTGAGGCGGTTCTAACGAGTACCTTCAACCTATGTCTTGGAGCAGAAATACGAAAAATAATGAATACCCCAGTAAACCCCAATTTTCCTTATACAAAGTGGGGTTTAGGGAGGTGTTCATTTCACGGACATGTTCACGTGATGTCCTCTGTCCCTTACTTTCATATCATCTACTATCCCTTCTATTTGTTTTCTCCCTTTCAATTGGACAATTGGAGACGACACACAATGGCCCGCAAGGGTTGACGTGTCGTTAAACCCAAAACAATCACCCCGGTGGCTGAAACCACTCGTGCCTAGAACAAAATTTGTCTCGGCCAAAAATGATGTTCGAGCCATTGAACTCGACAGTGTAACCTCCAATAACCAGCCACCATTGGAAAACTCCAAAACTGACTGCTTAAGGGAGAAGGTTGTTCATCAGAGGGAAATGTCGGAGACAATGTATGGATTGATACAGACATACAACAATTAGTGATTAATGCAGAAAGGTTCAATATCGATGTACTAAAAGAGAAATAAAAGATGGAGAGGTGTCATCTGACATTACAGTAAAAGTCATATATTAAGACCACCTTGGGGACTGTTCAAAAGCAAATTTAGTCTTAATTTTAGATGATCTTAATCGCGGAATTCTACTTTTATTTTTCATTTGTTTATATATGCACGCCCCACAATTATGAAAGAGATAAATAAGGATAGCTTTTAAAAAAGCTGAAACGGCCCGCCCATGCTTTGTCAATAAGCATAATAGCTATGAATGAATTTTTCATCTTGTTCTTCAGATAATTTTTTCATGGAATATTTTGTGTGAACAATGTGGTTCGTTAAATGTAGAAGAAGAAGAAGAAGAAAAAGAAGAAGAAGAAGAAGAAGAAGAAGAAGAAGAACAACAACAAAAAGATAATTTGTAGCACATTTAGTGATGGTAGATAATAGTAAGTATGTGATTTGGGCAGTATTTCATTTATTTTTAAAGAAATCGAAATTGGCTCAGTGATTTCATCTGGAACAGAAATAATTGGGCCCCGTCAAGCGATTTTGGTACTCATTGCCTATGCGAGCAGTGAATCAAGAGGAACCTTCAGACAGAAAGCCATATCCCTGGCCCCTCTGAATGGCTGGGCATACGCAGTTATAATTTGTCATGACGGAATGCTCGAAGACACAAATTCGCTTGGCGATGAAGCATTGAGAAACTTTCAATCGCCCCCACACGACACTAATACCAGCTGCAATGAAGTGAGAATGAAACTGTTTGTATTGATGCTGTTTTTGTACCTTAGGGAAATAGTCACTGTTTTGCCACTTTCCCATTAAAATACATTAGGTCTTGACGTAAAATAAGGCAAGCTTAACCAAGTGTCAACACATCCGGTAGGGCTTCAGTCTCCAAGCATACCAAGTTTCAAGCTTCCTTAAAGAAGATATGCCAATTTTTACTGGGTGTGGGCATGGTGGCCGTCTTGATTATGACACCCAGATCTAATGAAAAAATTTCATTTCCCAATCCCGGGGGCTCCATGTGTAATTTCGTTCAATCAGCACAGTAATTTCAGAGGCGGCGGAAATAAAATAACAAAATCGGTAGTATTCAGGACAAATGTCTGTAAATGATCTGAAACATTGGTATTTATAAAAGTTCATTCATCTGATCTCACAATTCTTCTTTCATGTCATAGACTACGATAGAATAAGAAAATTCATTGTTTTTTCCTTTTTTTCAGAAAATGTATCCTAACCAGTATGGATTTAACGAAATGTCATAGAATTGCAGTAAGTAACTTGTGCTAAATGACCAAGCGTAAGCTATTTTGTCTCATTCCCTGTTTTGTCTTGTGTACCGCAAGGGTCGGTACTTGAACCGCTCCTTTACTTGGTGTTCATTAAGGATCTCCGTTATTCTATCAAGTCATCTATCCGTTGTAACTGATGGTTGCGATAACCTTTACACTTTACAGACTGGCAGATGAATGCCACAAAGTGCACCGTCCTCGGATCGGGGCGTTAACTGGAGGCACCCTTGTGCACGGAGAACCACCCCATGTGCAGCTAAAAGATCCCTACCATAATTTCATGGTTACTGTGCAGGATTTTATCCTACAAATCTGGAGTGAATGTAATTTTCATCTGCCACACATGCCCGTAAGAGCTTAGGCGGAATGTGAAGAAAGAGAGAAAGAAAGAAAGAAAATAAAGAAAGATGAGTTCAATATGGCCAAATATCCAACGAGGTTGACACGGCATCTCTCAACCTACTCACTTCACCAACAAACGCAAGGCCAGGTTAAATCCGCCAATATTTTGGCATCACCATTGCTGTCAATTTTGATTGTTGTCTTCTGGACCTTCTTAACCTGTTGAATCTGAAATAACATTCGGATGCCAGACCACCAATACATGCCTTAGCTGAGGGAAAACCAGTATTTCGTATACATTATCCTTGGTCTGCCTGGATGTAAAAGCCAAATTAAATCTAAGAAGTACTAATGCCCAAGTTGTTTTGAATGTGATACTAACCCCTGCTTAATAGACACACAGGTGGACACATTTATTCTGGACTTTGAAAAGGCTTTGACACCACCCCTTCATGGGCACCTGAAACCCAAATTATTTGGCTATGACATCAGGGAGAATACCTTCAAATAGATACATTCCTTTCTATGCTACAGAAAAAAGCGAGTTGTTGCTAATGTTGAATCTTCGGAGTGGGCGCCAATTCTGTCTGGGGTCCAACAAGGGACTGTTCTTGGTCCACTTTTATTCTTCCTGCACATTCGTGATATTCACTGACATTGACTAAGAAATAAGACAACTGTGTTTGTGACCTGGAAATTAGACATACCAATGACTCAGTGAAACGAAACTTTAGAATGACATAGATAGACTAAGATGTTAAGCACGAAAATGGGACATGTGTTTTCAGCCCATTAAATGCAGTATTATTCAGATTGAAAGAGAACCAATAAAATTGAGGCTTCTTACACCTTGGAGGAAATGGCCCTCGAGAATGTGGACTCGATTCCATTAAATACCTTGGTCTGATAATCATACACGATTTGAGACTGAATACATACATTAGCAACTTTTATACCAAGGCAAACAGAACGCTGGATTTCCCGAGGCGAAATCTTCAACATTGTCCTCAATATGGTAAAGGGGCAGCATCTTAAGAACTTGTTTGCCCAATCTTGGAATACGATAGTTATATCTGGGACCTCAATGCAGAAATTGAAAAAAGTTCAAAATAGATTTACTAGATAACAAGCAATTACTGCTTCGAAACTGGGGATATGACGAGAGTACTAGGAACATTAAGATGGGAGTTTCTCAAGAAAAGGAGGAGAGACAGAAGGCCCATACTGTTATATAAAGGTCCAAATGGTGCTGCCAGCATCCAACAGATGACCTTGTCAGCCCAGCTAGGCGCTTCAGAAATCACCGTTCACTGGCGTTTCAGACCCCTACTGCCAGAAGTGACATCTACAAAGAATATTTCATAAGATTGGCATACCCTTCTCAACTCAATCATATCCAGAGCTGAAGGTGCTGAGGATACTGTAGCTAAGTTTATCTCTTTGGTAAGAGATTGGGGGCCAACTTCCAATTCCACAGGTCCTGGTGTATGAATGCAGTGAGGGCGGAACAAGTTAGCATCTGTGACATGCTAAACGAATTGTAGAGGCCATCCCAGGAGGCCTGTCGTGAACAGTTCTCCTGAAACACACTTTAAAACATAACTATTGATACAGTGTCTCAACCTGATCATGTTTTATTTGTTTAAGCTAAGGTTTTACGTCCCCATCACCGCTGTTAATGTCATTCTGAAGACGTCCCTTCCGAGTTTGTGGGACTGTTACCCGACATGTCTTAAGCCATATCGCCAAAAGATTCTGCTATGACTTTACCGCTGTAAAAGGTGCATCATAATTAAACAACACACTGTTCTTTAGGTGCCTGTACTTGAACCAACCAGACCTCTACAGGAGTGCCCTGAAAACTGTTTTTCCACAGAACTGTTCTTCATTGTGATTACCTGCCTTCTTTGGTAGATGCCAAGACTGCATAGGAGTTAAAAGGCCGTATGCTGTAGATTTAAGAAAGCATTCCTCTGCTAAATAATTATTTATTCAAAATAGTTTCAAGGACTCATCCAGCAATTTTAGCCAAAATCTTAATGTATCCACACACTTAACCGAGGAAATGGTCAGAGACCGACTATAAGAAAAACTGAAGATTCTTATCGCCTACTGATAAACCCACAATGCTTTTACTATAAAGAAACAAGTTCTAAGAAAGTCTATGTAAAAGCATGTTTCTAATAAAACATCATAATTATCTGTATCGTGACAATTTCTCCATCCTGAAAAAAATATCTGACTTAATCTCGTATAAGTACCTCTATTTCAGTTTTTTTTCCTCAAGTCTGATTTTATCGTCCCAGTATTTCCTAAGTCTACAAGAAATGCATCACAGAAATAAAAATTGTGAAGTGTACATGTTTTTCTTGGCAGACTAGTTAAACATGACCAGGGCCTCCGTGGTCTAGTGGTTAAGAGCGCTGACGCTTGATCATTAGGTCTCTCACCGCTGTGGTTCAAGCCTCGCTCGGGCCATATGTGAGACGCCAAGTTCTGCAACTGAAGGTCAGGTGGTTTTTCTCCGGGTACTCCGGTTTTTGCCCACCTCTGATTAACGATCGGCTCGATATCAGTGAAATAATCTTGAAAGGGCCGTAAAACAACAAAAAACAAAAAAAAACATGACCAACCTCTAATGGGCCAACCGAAGAGAACCAAAGATTGTTCCATGTGCGTTACGCAGTTGTAACCTGGTAACGTCTACAGTTGTAACTATCGTCATGTCTACAGAACCTCCGCTAGGTGACTGCAGATATAAACCTAAACTTTTTAGAAAGAACATACGTAATTGATTTGCCGAGCTTAACATAGCCAATGACTGCCCGAGTTTCAAAAGTGGCATGTTTTCAGCAGCACCAGAAATGAAACAGGAAACGCCAGGAAACGACTCATTTTGCCAATTGGAACGTTTTGGGTTTCTTCGCTATTTCTTTGCGAAATTCCTATCGTATACCCGGCCGCCCGTGAGCGGGCCGGAATAAACGCAACCAAAGAGACATTGTCATCAAATTCTCCCTTTTGATTTAGCTCTGGCCATTTAAGGGGAATGGGAACACCCTCCCATGTCATTAGGGATCAACTCTAAAAGAAAAGAATTTGCTCCTAGGGAGCAAATTCTTTCCTTTAAGAATAGACCCCTTTTTCAGCGAAGAGGAAGTCCCGAAAGTTGTCCCTCTTTTTAAAATAGCGGAAATATCTACCAGGTGTTCTAATTCCTCTTAAGAGAGGAAATTTAGATCAAGTGAGATGGCTGTTGGCGATAGGAGACTGAGGTGGTCACTTAGCAGAGGTTAAATAAAAAGTAAAATATTTATGGAGTGAGTGTTTCAGTTTTACGTCTCACCAACAGCTAAGGTCATGCAGAGACGGGACCTCGATTTAAAGACTCATCCAAAAGGCAGCAGAAGCCCGGGATCGATCATGCGTCCCCTGGTTGACAAGGCGAGTAGCATAACCATAAATTTTTTAGGAACTTACTGTTGCTGCTGAAGAGGGATGGCCGTTAAACAAAGGTGACCATTATATTGAGGTGATGCACATGTCTTATCTAGTGAATGTTAACTGAGCAATATATTGCCGATGCGGATGTAACTTTTGGGAACCAATGAAATTTGTGCACGGGCCTCCGTGATCTGATAGACTCTAAATCATTATGTCTCTCACTGCTGTGGGTTCGCGCCTCGCTCGGACCACATGTGAGACGCTAAGTTGTGCAACGGAAGGGCATGTGTTTTTCTTCGGTAACGCCTGTTGTTGCCAACCTCTGATTGACGTTCGGCTAGAAATAAGTGAAATAATCTTGAAGGCCGTCCCACACACACACACACACACACACACACACACACACACACACACACACACACACACACACACACACACACACACACACACACACACACACACACACACACACACACACACACACACACACACACACACAAAAGACAATAGAATTTGTGCATCAAATGCTTATACTGTTTCCCAATATGGAGCCAGTCCCGGTCTGACAGTCGGGCGCGAGAGCGACAGCTATGCAAGAGGACGCTGGTACAATCCACCACGGACCCAACAACTTCAATGGGATTGATCATACATTAATTCTGTGATCTTCCGGTCCCTTCCGCTAATTCAATAAGGAAACCGTCAGTGGCTGGCGAAAGATGCACTGTACTGGTAAAAACCTGTCCAGGAAAATTGTGATTTGGTATACTGACTGACTCAATATGATCTTTATGGCGTTGAATGGGAAATTTAACACCAAACCAACTAGCCTAAATACAGTAAAGGATTTCCATATGATTCTACCACCAGGTTAACTCATTGTATGCTAGTGGACTCTTCCATGGCCATATGTTGGACAAGTCCATTTGGCATATAAGGGGTTTCAGGCCTGGTTTTTTTTTCTATTTTTTTACGGAAAATACTGTTAGCAAACAGTGCATGTTCTGATTCTGCGGCGTCTGATCTGGGCCTGCACTATTTGCCAAGCATTACGATAACACACTCGTGCGACATAGTGCACTTTTCACATTTCCAAAATGAGGAAGGTGAATTTGGTGTGATTTTCGTTTTTCGTTTTTCGATATTCATTTTCAGGTGAAGTTGGTTTGATTTTCGTTTTTCGTTTTTCGATATTCATTTTCAGGTGAAGTTGGTTTGATTTTCGTTTTTCATTTTTCGATATTCATTTTCAGGTGAAGTTAGTTTGATTTTCGTTTTTCGTTTTTCGATATTCATTTGCAGGGGAATTTGTTTTGATTTTCGTTTTTCGTTTTTCGATATTCGAATTGAGGCCGAATATCGTATTTTGACATTCAAAATCCTAGTTTGACATTCGATTTGGCGAAGAAAATCGTAGTTTGACATTCAAAATCCTATTTTGACATTCGATTTGGCAAAGAAAATCGTATTTTGACATTCAAAATCCTAGTTTGACATTCGATTTGGCGCTGAATATCGTATTTTGACATTCAAAATCCTAGTTTGACATTCGATTTGGCGAAGAAAATTGTATTTTGACATTCAAAATCCTAGTTTGACATTCGATTTGGCGAAGAAAATCGTATTTTGACATTCAAAATCCTAGTTTGACATTCGATTTGGCGAAGAAAATCGTAGTTTGACATTCAAAATCCTAGTTTGACATTCGATTTGGCGAAGAAAATCGTAGTTTGACATTCAAAATCCTAGTTTGACATTCGATTTGGCGCTGAATATCGTATTTTGACATTCAAAATCCTAGTTTGACATTCGATTTGGCGAAGAAAATCGTATTTTGACATTCAAAATCCTAGTTTGACATTCGATTTGGCGAAGAAAATCGTAGTTTGACATTCAAAATCCTAGTTTGACATTCGATTTGGCGAAGAAAATCGTAGTTTGACATTCAAAATCCTAGTTTGACATTCGATTTGGCGAAGAAAATCGTAGTTTGACATTCAAAATCATAGTTTGACATTCGATTTGGCGAAGAAAATCGTAGTTTGACATTCAAAATCCTAGTTTGACATTCGATTTGGCGAAGAAAATCGTAGTTTGACATTCAAAATCCTAGTTTGACATTCGATTTGGCGAAGAAAATCGTAGTTTGACATTCAAAATCCTAGTTTGACATTCGATTTGGCGAAGAAAATCGTAGTTTGACATTCAAAATCCTAGTTTGACATTCGATTTGGCGAAGAAAATCGTAGTTTGACATTCAAAATCCTAGTTTGACATTCGATTTGGCGAAGAAAATCGTAGTTTGACATTCAAAATCCTAGTTTGACATTCGATTTGGCGAAGAAAATCGTAGTTTGACATTCGAAATCCTAGTTTGACATTCGATTTGGCGAAGAAAATCGTATTTTGACATTCGAAATCCTAGTTTGACATTCGATTTGGCGAAGAAAATCGTATTTTGACATTCGAAATCCTAGTTTGACATTCGATTTGGCGAAGAAAATCGTAGTTTGACATTCGAAATCCTAGTTTGACATTCGATTTGGCGAAGAAAATCGTAGTTTGACATTCAAAATCCTAGTTTGACATTCGATTTGGCGAAGAAAATCGTAGTTTGACATTCAAAATCCTAGTTTGACATTCGATTTGGCGAAGAAAATCGTAGTTTGACATTCAAAATCCTAGTTTGACATTCGATTTGGCGAAGAAAATCGTAGTTTGACATTCAAAATCCTAGTTTGACATTCGATTTGGCGAAGAAAATCGTAGTTTGACATTCAAAATCCTAGTTTGACATTCGATTTGGCGAAGAAAATCGTAGTTTGACATTCAAAATCCTAGTTTGACATTCGATTTGGCGAAGAAAACCGTAGTTTGACATTCAAAATCCTAGTTTGACATTCGATTTGGGGAAGAAAATCGTATTTTGACATTCAAAATCCTAGTTTGACATTCGATTTGGCGAAGAAAATCGTAGTTTGACATTCGAAATCCTAGTTTGACATTCGATTTGGCGAAGAAAATCGTAGTTTGACATTCAAAATCCTAGTTTGACATTCGATTTGGCGAAGAAAATCGTAGTTTGACATTCAAAATCCTAGTTTGACATTCGATTTGGCGAAGAAAATCGTAGTTTGACATTCAAAATCCTAGTTTGACATTCGATTTGGCGAAGAAAATCGTAGTTTGACATTCAAAATCCTAGTTTGACATTCGATTTGGCGAAGAAAATCGTAGTTTGACATTCAAAATCCTAGTTTGACATTCGATTTGGCGAAGAAAATCGTAGTTTGACATTCGAAATCCTAGTTTGACATTCGATTTGGCGAAGAAAATCGTAGTTTGACATTCAAAATCCTAGTTTGACATTCGATTTGGCGAAGAAAATCGTAGTTTGACATTCAAAATCCTAGTTTGACATTCGATTTGGCGAAGAAAATCGTAGTTTGACATTCAAAATACTGGTTTGACATTCGATTTGGCGAAGAAAATCGTAGTTTGATATTCAAAACCCTAGTTTGACATTCGATTTGGCGAAGAAAATCGTAGTTTGACATTCAAAATCCTAGTTTGACATTCGATTTGGCGAAGAAAATCGTAGTTTGACATTCAAAATCCTAGTTTGACATTCGATTTGGCGAAGAAAATCGTAGTTTGACATTCAAAATCCTAGTTTGACATTCGATTTGGCGAAGAAAATCGTAGTTTGACATTGAAAATCCTAGTTTGACATTCGATTTGGCGAAGAAAATCGTAGTTTGACATTGAAAATCCTAGTTTGACATTCGATTTGGCGAAGAAAATCGTAGTTTGACATTCAAAATCCTAGTTTGACATTCGATTTGGCGAAGAAAATCGTAGTTTGACATTCAAAATCCTAGTTTGACATTCGATTTGGCGAAGAAAATCGTAGTTTGACATTCAAAATCCTAGTTTGACATTCGATTTGGCGAAGAAAATCGTAGTTTGACATTCAAAATCCTAGTTTGACATTCGATTTGGCGAAGAAAATCGTAGTTTGACATTCAAAATCCTAGTTTGACATTCGATTTGGCGAAGAAAATCGTAGTTTGACATTCAAAATCCTAGTTTGACATTCGATTTGGCGAAGAAAATCGTAGTTTGACATTCAAAATCCTAGTTTGACATTCGATTTGGCGAAGAAAATCGTAGTTTGACATTCAAAATCCTAGTTTGACATTCGATTTGGCGAAGAAAATCGTAGTTTGACATTGAAAATCCTAGTTTGACATTCGATTTGGCGAAGAAAATCGTAGTTTGACATTGAAAATCCTAGTTTGACATTCGATTTGGCAAAGAAAATCGTAGTTTGACATTCAAAATCCTAGTTTGACATTCGATTTGGCGAAGAAAATCGTAGTTTGACATTGAAAATCCTAGTTTGACATTCGATTTGGCGAAGAAAATCGTAGTTTGACATTGAAAATCCTAGTTTGACATTCGATTTGGCGAAGAAAATCGTAGTTTGACATTCAAAATCCTAGTTTGACATTCGATTTGGCGAAGAAAACCGTAGTTTGACATTCAAAATCCTAGTTTGACATTCGATTTGGCGAAGAAAATCGTAGTTTGACATTCAAAATCCTAGTTTGACATTCGATTTGGCGAAGAAAATCGTAGTTTGACATTCAAAATCCTAGTTTGACATTCGATTTGGCGAAGAAAATCGTAGTTTGACATTCAAAATCCTAGTTTGACATTCGATTTGGCGAAGAAAATCGTAGTTTGACATTCAAAATCCTAGTTTGACATTCGATTTGGCGAAGAAAATCGTAGTTTGACATTCAAAATCCTAGTTTGACATTCGATTTGGCGAAGAAAATCGTAGTTTGACATTCAAAATCCTAGTTTGACATTCGATTTGGCGAAGAAAATCGTAGTTTGACATTCAAAATCCTAGTTTGACATTCGATTTGGCGAAGAAAATCGTAGTTTGACATTCAAAATCCTAGTTTGACATTCGATTTGGCGAAGAAAATCGTAGTTTGACATTCGAAATCCTAGTTTGACATTCGATTTGGCGAAGAAAATCGTAGTTTGACATTCAAAATCCTAGTTTGACATTCGATTTGGCGAAGAAAATCGTAGTTTGACATTCAAAATCCTAGTTTGACATTCGATTTGGCGAAGAAAATCGTAGTTTGACATTGAAAATCCTAGTTTGACATTCGATTTGGCGAAGAAAATCGTAGTTTGACATTGAAAATCCTAGTTTGACATTCGATTTGGCGAAGAAAATCGTAGTTTGACATTCAAAATCCTAGTTTGACATTCGATTTGGCGAAGAAAATCGTAGTTTGACATTCAAAATCCTAGTTTGACATTCGATTTGGCGAAGAAAATCGTAGTTTGACATTCAAAATCCTAGTTTGACATTCGATTTGGCGAAGAAAATCGTAGTTTGACATTCAAAATCCTAGTTTGACATTCGATTTGGCGAAGAAAATCGTAGTTTGACATTCAAAATCCTAGTTTGACATTCGATTTGGCGAAGAAAATCGTAGTTTGACATTCAAAATCCTAGTTTGACATTCGATTTGGCGAAGAAAATCGTAGTTTGACATTCAAAATCCTAGTTTGACATTCGATTTGGCGAAGAAAATCGTAGTTTGACATTGAAAATCCTAGTTTGACATTCGATTTGGCGAAGAAAATCGTAGTTTGACATTGAAAATCCTAGTTTGACATTCGATTTGGCGAAGAAAATCGTAGTTTGACATTGAAAATCCTAGTTTGACATTCGATTTGGCGAAGAAAACCGTAGTTTGACATTCAAAATCCTAGTTTGACATTCGATTTGGCGAAGAAAATCGTAGTTTGACATTCAAAATCCTAGTTTGACATTCGATTTGGCGAAGAAAATCGTAGTTTGACATTCAAAATCCTAGTTTGACATTCGATTTGGCGAAGAAAATCGTAGTTTGACATTCAAAATCCTAGTTTGACATTCGATTTGGCGAAGAAAATCGTAGTTTGACATTCAAAATCCTAGTTTGACATTCGATTTGGCGAAGAAAATCGTAGTTTGACATTCAAAATCCTAGTTTGACATTCGATTTGGCGAAGAAAATCGTAGTTTGACATTCAAAATCCTAGTTTGACATTCGATTTGGCGAAGAAAATCGTAGTTTGACATTCAAAATCCTAGTTTGACATTCGATTTGGCGAAGAAAATCGTAGTTTGACATTCAAAATCCTAGTTTGACATTCGATTTGGCGAAGAAAATCGTAGTTTGACATTCGAAATCCTAGTTTGACATTCGATTTGGCGAAGAAAATCGTATTTTGACATTCAAAATCCTAGTTTGACATTCGATTTGGCGAAGAAAATCGTAGTTTGACATTCAAAATCCTAGTTTGACATTCGATTTGGCGAAGAAAATCGTAGTTTGACATTGAAAATCCTAGTTTGACATTCGATTTGGCGAAGAAAATCGTAGTTTGACATTGAAAATCCTAGTTTGACATTCGATTTGGCGAAGAAAATCGTAGTTTGACATTGAAAATCCTAGTTTGACATTCGATTTGGCGAAGAAAATCGTAGTTTGACATTCAAAATCCTAGTTTGACATTCGATTTGGCGAAGAAAATCGTAGTTTGACATTGAAAATCCTAGTTTGACATTCGATTTGGCGAAGAAAATCGTAGTTTGACATTGAAAATCCTAGTTTGACATTCGATTTGGCGAAGAAAATCGTAGTTTGACATTCAAAATCCTAGTTTGACATTCGATTTGGCGAAGAAAATCGTAGTTTGACATTCAAAATCCTAGTTTGACATTCGATTTGGTGAAGAAAATCGTAGTTTGACATTCAAAATCCTAGTTTGACATTCGATTTGGCGAAGAAAATCGTAGTTTGACATTCAAAATCCTAGTTTGACATTCGATTTGGCGAAGAAAATCGTAGTTTGACATTCAAAATCCTAGTTTGACATTCGATTTGGCGAAGAAAATCGTAGTTTGACATTCAAAAATCCTAGTTTGACATTCGATTTGGCGAAGAAAATCGTAGTTTGACATTCAAAATCCTAGTTTGACATTCGATTTGGCGAAGAAAATCGTAGTTTGACATTCAAAATCCTAGTTTGACATTCGATTTGGCGAAGAAAATCGTAGTTTGACATTCAAAATCCTAGTTTGACATTCGATTTGGCGAAGAAAATCGTAGTTTGACATTCAAAATCCTAGTTTGACATTCGATTTGGCGAAGAAAATCGTAGTTTGACATTCAAAATCCTAGTTTGACATTCGATTTGGCGAAGAAAATCGTAGTTTGACATTCAAAATCCTAGTTTGACATTCGATTTGGCGAAGAAAATCGTAGTTTGACATTCAAAATCCTAGTTTGACATTCGATTTGGCGAAGAAAATCGTAGTTTGACATTCAAAATCCTAGTTTGACATTCGATTTGGCGAAGAAAATAGTAGTTTGACATTGAAAATCCTAGTTTGACATTCGATTTGGCGAAGAAAATCGTAGTTTGACATTCAAAATCCTAGTTTGACATTCGATTTGGCGAAGAAAATCGTAGTTTGACATTCAAAATCCTAGTTTGACATTCGATTTGGCGAAGAAAATCGTAGTTTGACATTCAAAATCCTAGTTTGACATTCGATTTGGCGAAGAAAATCGTAGTTTGACATTCAAAATCCTAGTTTGACATTCGATTTGGCGAAGAAAATCGTAGTTTGACATTCAAAATCCTAGTTTGACATTCGATTTGGCGAAGAAAATCGTATTTTGACATTCAAAATCCTAGTTTGACATTCGAATTGGGTCCGAATATCGTATTTTGAAATTCAAAATCCTATTCTGACATTCTATTTGGCTGTACTGGGCCCCTTTGAGCGTGACCTTGATCCCCAAGGTCAAAGGTCAAAAAGTAGGACATGGGCATATCTTCTAAACCGTTGGGAGTTACACTTCTGAAACTTGGTCATTGGATGGTCCTTGGAATTTAGAGTGTACTGGGCCCCTTTGAGCGTGACCTTGATCCTCAAGGTCAAAGGTCAAAAAGTAGTACATGGTCATATCTTCTAAACCGTTGGAATAACACTTCTGAAACTTGGTCATTGGATGGTCCTTGGAATGTAGAATGTACTGGGCCCCTTTGAGTGCATGCTTGGCACCAAGGTCAAAGGTCAAAAAGTAGGACATGGTCATATCTTCTAAACCGTTGGCGTTACACTTTTGAAATTTGGTCATTGGATAGTCCTTGAAATGTAGGGTGTACTGGGCCCCTTTGAGTATGACTTTGACCCCCAAGGTCAAAGGTCAACAACTAGGACATGTTGATATCTTCTAAACCGTTGGAGTTACACTCCTGAAACTTGGTCATTAGATGGTCCTTAGAATGTCGAGTGTACTGGGCCCTTTTGAGTGTGACTTTGATCTCCAAAGTCACGGGTCAAAAAGGAGGACATGGTCATATCTTCTTAACCGGTGGAGTTACACTTCTGAAACTTGGCCATTGGATTGTCATTGGAATGTATGGTGTACTGGGCCCCTTTAAGTGTGACCTTGACCCCCAAGGTCAAAGGTCAAAAAGCTGGCCATGGTCAGATCTTCTAAACCTTTGGAGTTACAATTCTGAAACTTGGTCATTGGATGGTCTTTGGAATTCGGAGTGTAGTATCCAAATTATGATTTGACCCCCTAGGGTTATGTAGAGCCGATCGTCCGCTTCAGAAGGGCGAAAATTGTGTTTTGTATTTAACAGAGAGAGAGAGAGAGAGAGAGAGAGAGAGAGAGAGAGAGAGAGAGAGAGAGAGAGAGAGAGAGAGAGAGAGAGTTCAACAAGTATAGTAACGTAACAACACAAAGGAGACACACTCAAATGAGTCCCCTCGTCCACCGGGGACTGAAGAAATAGATGAGCTACATGATGCTCCCACGCAGAGCTGAATCCGACCGCATACGAATACTGGTAAACCGCTTAGACGATCTAAGCCTGCCCAGGCAAAGCGGTACGGACCATGCTTATAAACATCGGACGACAGGCTTTTAGACGTCATTTTATCTCAATGTCGGGTAAAACTCACACAAAATCGGAAACAACGCCTCCAAAATGACCTATATTAAGTCCCCACCCATCGAGGCTTAAAGAAATATATGGGCTGCACGATGCTTCCACGCAGAGCTGATCGCGACCGAACATTAGTACTGGTAATCTGCTTAGAAGGCCTAAGCCTGCCCAGGAAAACTGCTGCGAGTCGGCCCGACCATGCATATAAACCCTTTTGGTTTTATATGACGGCAGGGATTGAGAAGTCATTTCATCTCAATTTTGGGTAGAAGTCTCACAAAATGGGAAGCAACGTCTTCAAAATGACCTAAATAGTGTTGACGGGGACGTTAAACCTCAAATCAAACACAATGACCTATACAGTGTTGACGGGGACGTTAAACCTCAAATCAAACAAAACAAAACACTCCAATGCGGTGTCTGATTATGCTCGTTGATTATAGATGATTTTCTAGTGTTCGTTCGAACCAGACTTTTTGTCTGAATCCTTGACCAACGTCTAAGCAACGTCGCATCAACATGAACACGAATACGACGCTGCAAAGAAAATAAAGTTTTAACTTGACAAATTCATATATTTAAGGTCAATGTCACCCAAATCAAATAAAATATTTTAAGTGGCAATGATATATCGAACCAAGTTCGACCAAATTTCATCTAAGGCGGTCCATAATGCAGGCGTCACACTGTCCCGAAATTGACACAAGATGGAAACACGATAAAGGAAATGTTCTAATTCGGCTCTGATCGTGAAAACATCAGGCCATTCGTGAGGACATCTTAAGCCATCGTATGATCGCCGGTGGATTTTCTGAGGCTCCGGCAGCAACTTCGTGAGCGGCGGCAAAATCTTTGGCATGCCAAAAAATTGCCCGAAGACCTTGCGAAGGTTCATTTTCGTGTTGAATTCGTTTGTCCATCTTGCCCTTCGTAAGGCCATCGTGAGGGCATCTTGTCAAATCGTGTCATCTTCGTCTTTTCTTCGTGTGATCATCGGTGCTCTCGGGCATTTTACGTCTCACGAAGACAATACGAGGGAAACAAGAAGTCGTCCGATTGTCTTAAGAAGGCAATACGACTACGTGAAACCCTCGCATTGACGTCGTGTAACCATCGTATTATAGTACGATGACATTGAGATTGGACCACGGTGTCGACGAAGACAGCTGAATTTGAGTAGCTCAAGCGATATCCATGTGTCATGGTAACGTAGACATATAAAAGGCCAACCTCAGAGCATCTTCCTCAGTCAGTATTGATGAGCAACTCTGCAGAGCATAGGCTTGTGTAACTCCCAAAGCTTCAGTCATAATTATTCACAATTCCGTCCCTGCAGAATGGCATACTTTGATGATGAGACAACCAGGAAAAAGAAGGGCAGCAGCATTGCTTCTTTTGATGCACCGAAGAGAACAAGATGAGCAGATCTTACTGTCCTATAAACCAAGTCTCTCTGAAAAAGTGGTCTTCTCTTTGGGTGGCATTTTAAATTGGATTTAAGTTGAATCAAATTTAAGAGAGTTGAAATGTACTGTGTACTCTCCGATCATCAAATGAATTTAAAACGGTCGGCCGAAGGTTTTATAACATCGGGAGGTCACGTGTCGCCTTCGGGACCTAGTTCGAACGCATCGTACTCTCAATACGACGCCGTGAAGCCGTCGTGTGGCCTTCGTTTGGCCTGCGGGTAAACTTCGTGATAAAAATCCACATCTTCGTGTTGCCTTCGTGTGTGGTTCGGATGCCATCGTGTGACCTTCTGCATGCATCGTTCTTGCTTCGGCTAGAGATTGGCTGTTGACCATGTTCGGAGCGATCTTCGCGTGAAATTCAAAATTCCATATTCGTGTGGCCACCTGGTGTCATTTTCGGGACAGTGTGACGCCTGCATAAAGTATGTTCTATAAAAAGTCTATCCTTTGAAATCAAGGAAGACATCGCAGAACTGAAATTATCATCACGAAAGCACGCCTATATAATTTTGACCCCCTTGAACCACACTTTTATACAGCAAAACTGGGGTATATAGGGTTAAACGCTATTTTTTCTTATTTATGATAAAAAAAAACTTAGATTCTGGGTACTCGATAGAACCGCTCCATCGAGTCGGTTTTATCGAGTCCCCGCAATCTAGGTTTCGAGCAGAAATAAGAAAAATATCAGAATTTTCAAAGAAAAGTTATTTCTTTGGATTTAAATTTCCAATACATTTAGACAGGGCCTGTTTTCGTAATGGAAGTGTGTATGTTTCCTTGGGCAGACTAGCCATTTAGGCCTCATAAGTGACCCTCCGATATATTAAACATTCAACAGTGGCAACAATGATCCCAAAGGACAAGAAAATATAAATTACGCTATGATGTAGGATAGGGTGACTTTTTTACGTCTGCCTTAACACCAGCTGCAGTGACGTACTATATAAAGATTATCATACGCATTTTTTTTCATATTATACCCCATATGAGCTCGAGGGTTGATGTGGGGTATGATATGCAATATGCCTTTTCGCAATACGAAAACACCCCTCTTACCCCCTTGAACCTTAGGTTTACATAGGTAAAACCATGGGGGTTACAGGAGTATACATTATTTCTTCTTTTCTTATTTCTCCTCTAAATCAGAGATTGTGGGTACTCGATAGAGCACCTCGTCGAGGCGGTTCTATCGAACCCCGCAATCTATGTTTTGAGAAGAAATAAAAAAAATATTACGCCGAAAAAAAATGACAACACACATCTTTTATACAGCATCTCATTTAGAGGTTGGCCTGACGTTGCATCGACGTTGCAGTGTGGTTATGTAGGTCGCGATCCAATTTCAACAAAAATACAACGTCTCTACAACGTCGCATTCTGACCTTGAACTGACATCGCAGTTACAACGTTGTATCGATGTTGTGTTGTGTTGTGTTGCGACCTAAATACAAAGAAATACCAATGTTGATCCGATGTCAGGCGTTTGCTTGGAAAATATCCTAAATCATTAAAATAGTGTTATTTGGCCATTAAATCTAAATTTAAACAAAAATAATTAAATGGAGGCCTCGCTTATGTGGTCCGGCCTCGGTAGCTCAGTCGGGTGCGCGTCTGACTGGCGATGAGGAGGACGTTGGTTCGATTCTAGCCGGGGTCTACAGCATTCTTTCGTGGAAATTGATCATGAAATATTTTATACCGCCATTATCTCCCTTTCGCTGATTCAAGAAAGGGCAGTTGTCAATTCTCGTTCTGGCGAAAGAATGTCCTCACGGACTACGCTCCAGGTTAGTTCACTGCAGAGGAGTCAAGATATTTACCAAAGGACTAGTACGGACTCCGTCTCGTTTAAATTCAATGGAAACTTCACCTCAGATGAGGCTTAAGTTGAGTTCAGTGGAAACTTTGCCTCTGGTGAGTTCTCTGGAGACTTCGCCTTAGGCAAGTATCTTATGTGTTCATGTCAAGTGAGTAAGTTCGCTCTATCAAGCAGAGGTGGGGAGGACATAATTTTGGTGCGAATTCCGTTTGCATCGGTGTTGGCGTCAGTGAACCCTGTGTTAACCAATGTGAAGCCTACATGGTGGCATTGCTGTGTTGAAGGATTTCATTTTAAAGGAAAAAGTCCCAAAACTGTCACTTTTGAGTAAAACACACTGTTTTCTCCGTTTCGCTAGATCCGCCTTCTAATATAGATAAATTACAGTTAAAGGCAACGTTGAGAACGTCCTAGCGTTTTTCTCCGTCATCGGCATCGGTATCCGTATTCTGTATTGGTGTAAAATGTCTAAGAAAGAAATGATGGATTTTGATCAAATTTTGCATATGAATTGATATTGACAATGTCTAGCTTGGGATTGTTACACTGCTTTTCGCGTCAATTTTCAACAGAGTTATGGCCTTAGAATGATGCCAGAAAATGATTTCCGCTCAACATATATCTTAAGAAAGAAATGATTGATTTTAATCAGATTTTGCATAAGAATTGATATCGACAACCTCTAGCTTGGGATTGTAACACAGCTTTTAGCGTCAATTTTCAAAAGAGTCACGGCCCTTGAAGGATGCCAGAAAGTTGTTTCCATTTGATATCTTAAGAAAGAAATGATAGATTTTGATAAAATTTTGCATATGAATTGATGCTTGGGATTGTTACACGGCTTTTGCGTTAATTTTCAACAGAGTTATGGCCCTTGAATGATGCCAGAAAATGGTTTCCACTCAATATCATAAGAAAGAAATGATTAATTTTGATCATATTTGGTATATGAATTTATATTAACAAGATCTAACTTGGGATTGTTAAGCGGCATTTTGCATCTATTTTCAGCAGAATTATGGTCCTTGAATGACATCAAATATTTACTTCAGTACAATATTTTGAGAAAGAAATGATGAATTTTGATCGAAATTTGTATGTGAATTTATATTGACAAAATATAGCTTGGGATTGTTACATGGCATTTTGCGTCAATTTTCAGCAGAGTAATGGCCCATGAATTATGTCAGAAATTTGTTTCCGCTCAATATCTTGAAAACACATTAATGGATTTTCATCAATTTTTGCATATGAACTGATATTGACAACCTCTAGCTTGGGGTTATTACACAGCTCAATTTTGCGTCAATTTTCAACAGCGTTATGGTCCTTGCCCGATGCCAGAAAGTCTAATTAATTTTGATCATATTTATATGTGAATTTATATCAACAAGAGTTAGCTTTGGATTGTCATGCCAAATTTTGTCTCTATTTTTAACAGAGTTATGACCCCTGAATGGCATCAAAAATTCGTTTCTGCTCGATATCTTGAGAAAAGAAATGATGAATTTTGATCTAATTTGGTATGTGAATTGATGTTGACCAAATATAGCTTGGGATTTTTACATGCCATTGTACTATTGCGGGGGGGGGGGGGGGGGGGGGGGTATTTAGTAAGCCCTGCTTACTGACATCTAGTTGGTCCTGAAGCGCTCACCTAACAGCTCAAGATCTGAAGGGGTAAGGGACACCCTGGGATCCCAAGATCCATGTCTCTTGGTCATGAATCGCTCACCAGAAGAAGAAGAAGAAGAAGAAGAAGAAGAAGAAGAAGAAAGTAGTAAAACTAGATATTATGCAATTGATGAAATGAGGGAGTGGGGCATGCCCCCGTTGTACACTCTAGGGTCCAAAGATCCATGCCTCTAAATGGCCCTTATCATAATGAACAAGAATATATATGGTTTATGGGTGGGTATCTGAACGGTTTCAGAGATATTAAGCATTTTACCATATATGGGCATGGCGGCAATCTTGGTCATGTGACCTGGACCCAAAATGGTCTCCGGATTAAATGTCCCTTATCATAAGGAACAAGAATATATATGGCTTATGGGTGGGGATCTGAACCGTTTCCGAGATATTAAGCATTTTACCATATATGGGCACGGCAGCCATCTTGGTCATGTGACTTGGACCAAAAATGGCCCCCACTAAATGCTCCTTATCATAAGGAGCCAGAAAATATGTGGTTTAGGGGTGGTATTCTAAACCGTTTGTAAGATATCATGCATTTTCACTTTTTCCCATATAAATGCCTATGTGACCAAATTTGGCGTTGGCAAAAATAGGTCAAGGTCATCCCAGGGTCACCATTTATGCAATTTATAATGGGCCAATGTCCCACATGCTACATACCAAGTCTAATGCAAATCGGCCCAGTGGTTCCGGAGAAGAAGATTTTAGAAGGGTTTTTTTACCATATATGGGCATGGCGGTCATCTTGGTCGTGTGACCTGGACCAAAAATGCAAACTTTCGTTCCCCCACCCCATGGAGGCTCCACATGTTCCAGAGGAGAAGACGCTTGAAAATGTGAACACACATACACACACGACACAAGACAGACAGACAAACTCTGGCCACCCTGTAAGCTTACCATTGAGCCTTCGGCTCAGGTGAGCTAATAAATGGTTCATATGTGGGGATCTGAACGGTTTCTGAGATATTAAGCATTTTACCATATATGGTCACGGCGGCCATCTTGGTCATGTGACCTGGACCAAAAATGGTCCCCCCACTAAATGCCCCTTTTCACAAGGAACAAGTATATATATGGTTGGTTGGTGGGGATCTGAAAGGTTTCCAAGATATTAAGCATTTTACCTTATATGGAAATGGCGGCCACCTTGGTCATGTGACCTGGGACAAAAATGGTCCCCGGACTAAATGCCCGTTATCGTAAGGAGCAAGAACATGTATGGTTTGGGAGTGGTATTCTGAACCGTTTGTAAGATATAATGCATTTTCACTTTTTCCTATACAAATGCCTATGTGACTAAACTTGACCTTAGCATAAAATAGGTCAATGTCGACCCAGGTCAACATTTTAACAATTTATGATGGGCCTACGTCTTAGATAATACTTACCAAGTTTCATGAAAATCGGCATAGCGGTTATGGAGATTTTAAGGGTGTTTTACCATATATGATTATGGCGGCTATCTTGGTCATGTGACCTGGAACCCATTAGCAAACTTTCGTTCCCCCATCCCATGGAGGCTCCACATGAAATTTGACTTCAGTTGGCCCAGCGGTTTCTGAGGAGTAAAAGTTTAAACATTTTACCATATATGGACATGGCGGCCAGTTTGGGCATGTGACCTGGGCCAAAATGCCCCCCCCCCCCCCCCACTAAATGCGCCTTGTCACAAGGAGCAAGAATATATTTGGTTTAGGGGTGGTATTCTAAACCATTCGTATGATATAATGCATTTTCGATTTTTTTCCATACAAATGCCTATGTGGCCCTCGTCCCAGATGCTACATGTCAAGTTTCGTGGAAATCGGCCCTGTGGTTCCGGAGAAGAAGATTTTTGAAGGGTTTTACCATGTATGGGCCTGTCAGCCATCTTGGTCATGTGACCTGGACTGAATGTCAAAATACGATTTTCTTCGCCAAATCGAATGTCAAACTAGGATTTTGAATGTCAAAATACGATTTTCAGCGCCAAATCGAATGTCAAACTAGGATTTTGAATGTCAAAATACGATATTCAGCGCCAAATCGAATGTCAAACTAGAATTTTGAATGTCAAAATACGATATTCAGCGCCAAATCGAATGTCAAACTATGATTTTGAATGTCAAAATACGATTTTCTTCGCCAAATCGAATGTCAAACTAGGATTTTGAATGTCAAAATACGATTTTCTTCGCCAAATCGAATGTCAAACTAGGATTTTGAATGTTCAAATACGATTTTCGTCGCCAAATCGAATGTCAAACTAGGATTTTGAATGTCAAAATACGATTTTCTTCGCCAAATCGAATGTCAAACTAGGATTTTGAATGTCAAAATACGATTTTCTTCGCCAAATCGAATGTCAAACTAGGATTTTGAATGTCAAAATACGATTTTCTTCGCCAAATCGAATGTCAAACTAGAATTTTGAATGTCAAAATACGATATTCAGCGCCAAATCGAATGTCAAACTAGGATTTTGAATGTCAAAATACGATTTTCTTCGCCAAATCGAATGTCAAACTAGAATTTTAAATGTCAAAATACGATATTCAGCGCCAAATCGAACGTCAAACTAGGATTTTGAATGTCAAAATACGATATTCAGCGCCAAATCGAATGTCAAACTAGGATTTTGAATGTCAAAATACGATTTTCTTCGCCAAATCGAATGTCAAACTAGGATTTTGAATGTCAAAATACGATATTCAGCGCCATATCGAATGTCAAACTAGGATTTTGAATGTCAAAATACGATTTTCTTCGCCAAATCGAATGTCAAACTAGGATTTTGAATGTCAAAATACGATATTCAGCGCCAAATCGAATGTCAAACTAGGATTTTGAATGTCAAACTACGATTTTCTTCGCCAAATCGAATGTCAAACTAGGATTTTGAATGTCAAACTACGATTTTCTTCGCCAAATCGAATGTCAAACTAGGATTTTGAATGTCATACTACGATTTTCTTCGCCAAATCGAATGTCAAACTAGGATTTTGAATGTCAAACTACGATTTTCTTCGCCAAATCGAATGTCAAACTAGGATTTTGAATGTCAAAATACGATATTCGGCCTCAATTCAAATATCGAAAAACGAAAAACGAAAATCAAAACAAATTCCCCTGCAAATGGATATCGAAAAACGAAAAACGAAAATCAAACTAACTTCACCTGAAAATGAATATCGAAAAATTTATGATGGGCCTACGTCTTAGATAATACTTACCAAGTTTCATGAAAATCGGCATAGCGGTTATGGAGATTTTAAGGGTGTTTTACCATATATGATTATGGCGGCTATCTTGGTCATGTGACCTGGAACCCATTAGCAAACTTTCGTTCCCCCATCCCATGGAGGCTCCACATGAAATTTGACTTCAGTTGGCCCAGCGGTTTCTGAGGAGTAAAAGTTTAAACATTTTACCATATATGGACATGGCGGCCAGCTTGGGCATGTGACCTGGGCCAAAATGCCCCCCCCCACCTCCCACTAAATGCGCCTTGTCACAAGGAGCAAGAATATATTTGGTTTAGGGGTGGTATTCTAAACCATTCGTATGATATAATGCATTTTCGATTTTTTTCCATACAAATGCCTATGTGGCCCTCGTCCCAGATGCTACATGTCAAGTTTCGTGGAAATCGGCCCTGTGGTTCCGGAGAAGAAGATTTTTGAAGGGTTTTACCATGTATGGGCCTGTCAGCCATCTTGGTCATGTGACCTGGACTGAATGTCAAAATACGATTTTCTTCGCCAAATCGAATGTCAAACTAGGATTTTGAATGTCAAAATACGATTTTCAGCGCCAAATCGAATGTCAAACTAGGATTTTGAATGTCAAAATACGATATTCAGCGCCAAATCGAATGTCAAACTAGAATTTTGAATGTCAAAATACGATATTCAGCGCCAAATCGAATGTCAAACTATGATTTTGAATGTCAAAATACGATTTTCTTCGCCAAATCGAATGTCAAACTAGGATTTTGAATGTCAAAATACGATTTTCTTCGCCAAATCGAATGTCAAACTAGGATTTTGAATGTTCAAATACGATTTTCGTCGCCAAATCGAATGACAAACTAGGATTTTGAATGTCAAAATACGATTTTCTTCGCCAAATCGAATGTCAAACTAGGATTTTGAATGTCAAAATACGATTTTCTTCGCCAAATCGAATGTCAAACTAGGATTTTGAATGTCAAAATACGATTTTCTTCGCCAAATCGAATGTCAAACTAGAATTTTGAATGTCAAAATACGATATTCAGCGCCAAATCGAATGTCAAACCAGGATTTTGAATGTCAAAATACGATTTTCTTCGCCAAATCGAATGTCAAACTAGAATTTTAAATGTCAAAATACGATATTCAGCGCCAAATCGAACGTCAAACTAGGATTTTGAATGTCAAAATATGATATTCAGCGCCAAATCGAATGTCAAACTAGGATTTTGAATGTCAAAATACGATTTTCTTCGCCAAATCGAATGTCAAACTAGGATTTTGAATGTCAAAATACGATATTCAGCGCCATATCGAATGTCAAACTAGGATTTTGAATGTCAAAATACGATTTTCTTCGCCAAATCGAATGTCAAACTAGGATTTTGAATGTCAAAATACCATATTCAGCGCCAAATCGAATGTCAAACTAGGATTTTGAATGTCAAAATACGATTTTCTTCGCCAAATCGAAAGTCAAACTAGGATTTTGAATGTCAAACTACGATTTTCTTCGCCAAATCGAATGTCAAACTAGGATTTTGAATGTCAAACTACGATTTTCTTCGCCAAATCGAATGTCAAACTAGGATTTTGAATGTCAAACTACGATTTTCTTCGCCAAATCGAATGTCAAACTAGGATTTTGAATGTCAAACTACGATTTTCTTCGCCAAATCGAATGTCAAACTAGGATTTTGAATGTCAAACTACGATTTTCTTCACCAAATCGAATGTCAAACTAGGATTTTGAATGTCAAACTACGATTTTCTTCGCCAAATCGAATGTCAAACTAGGATTTTGAATGTCAAACTAGGATTTTGAATGTCAAACTACGATTTTCTTCGCCAAATCGAATGTCAAACTAGGATTTTGAATGTCAAACTACGATTTTCTTCACCAAATCGAATGTCAAACTAGGATTTTGAATGTCAAACTACGATTTTCTTCGACAAATCGAATGTCAAACTAGGATTTTGAATGTCAAACTACGATTTTCTTCGCCAAATCGAATGTCAAACTAGGATTTTGAATGTCAAACTACGATTTTCTTCGCCAAATCGAATGTCAAACTAGGATTTTGAATGTCAAACTACGATTTTCTTCGCCAAATCGAATGTCAAACTAGGGTTTTGAATGTCAAACTACGATTTTCTTCGCCAAATCGAATGTCAAACTAGGATTTTGAATGTCAAACTACGATTTTCTTCGCCAAATCGAATGTCAAACTAGGATTTTGAATGTCAAACTACGATTTTCTTCGCCAAATCGAATGTCAAACTAGGATTTTGAATGTCAAACTACGATTTTCTTCGCCAAATCGAATGTCAAACTAGGATTTTGAATGTCAAACTACGATTTTCTTCGCCAAATCGAATGTCAAACTAGGATTTTGAATGTCAAACTACGATTTTCTTCGCCAAATCGAATGTCAAACTAGGATTTTGAATGTCAAACTACGATTTTCTTCGCCAAATCGAATGTCAAACTAGGATTTTGAATGTCAAACTACGATTTTCTTCGCCAAATCGAATGTCAAACTAGGATTTTGAATGTCAAACTACGATTTTCTTCGCCAAATCGAATGTCAAACTAGGATTTTGAATGTCAAACTACGATTTTCTTCGCCAAATCGAATGTCAAACTAGGATTTTGAATGTCAAACTACGATTTTCTTCGCCAAATCGAATGTCAAACTAGGATTTTGAATGTCAAACTACGATTTTCTTCGCCAAATCGAATGTCAAACTAGGATTTTGAATGTCAAACTACGATTTTCTTCGCCAAATCGAATGTCAAACTAGGATTTTGAATGTCAAACTACGATTTTCTTCGCCAAAACGAATGTCAAACTAGGATTTTGAATGTCAAACTACGATTTTCTTCGCCAAATCGAATGTCAAACTAGGATTTTGAATGACAAACTACGATTTTCTTCGCCAAATCGAATGTCAAACTAGGATTTTGAATGTCAAACTACGATTTTCTTCGACAAATCGAATGTCAAACTAGGATTTTGAATGTCAAACTACGATTTTCTTCGACAAATCGAATGTCAAACTAGGATTTTGAATGTCAAACTACGATTTTCTTCGCCAAATCGAATGTCAAACTAGGATTTTGAATGTCAAACTACGATTTTCTTCGCCAAATCGAATGTCAAACTAGGATTTTGAATGTCAAACTACGATTTTCTTCGCCAAATCGAATGTCAAACTAGGATTTTGAATGTCAAACTACGATTTTCTTCGCCAAATCGAATGTCAAACTAGGATTTTGAATGTCAAACTACGATTTTCTTCGCCAAATCGAATGTCAAACTAGGATTTTGAATGTCAAAATACGATATTCGGCCTCAATTCAAATAACGAAAAACGAAAAACGAAAATCAAAACAAATTCCCCTGCAAATGAATATCGAAAAACGAAAAACGAAAATCAAACTAACTTCACCTGAAAATGAATATCGAAAAATGAAAAACGAAAATCAAACCAACTTCACCTGAAAATGAATATCGAAAAACGAAAAACGAAAATCAAACCAACTTCACCTGAAAATGAATATCGAAAAACGAAAAACGAAAATCACACCAAATTCACCTTCCTTCCAAAATGGCTACTGTTCTGATGAACATCCGTGATATTTTTCTTATTAATACTGCAAACATAGGTTGTGAGTACTCGTTAGAACCGCCTCATTAAGGCGGTTCTAACGAGTACCCATAACCTATGTCTTGGAGCATAAATAAGAAAAAAAATGCTTATCCCCGTAAACCCCAGATTTCTCTATATAAAGTGGGGTTTAGGGGGTGTTCATTTCACGGACTTGTTCACGTGATGGTACCCCTTTAGGGGTTTCTTTCATGCAATGGTTAAACAAGTCAATGTAATCCCGCTTAACCCAACTTTGTATACAGAAAATTAAGGTTTACGGGGGTAAACATTTTTTTTTCTTATTTCTGCTCCAAGACATATATTAAAGGTACTCGTTAGAACCGCCTCAATGACTTCTAACGAGCCCCCGCGACTTATGTTCAGGGCATTGATAAGCAAAATATCATAAAATTATTAATCTTCATCAGAAAATTAACGCATATGCAGATGTAAAATTTGTTTTCTTTGATTTGCAGTTTAACGTCCCCGTCAACACTGTAAAGGTCATTTCGGAGACGTTGCTTCCAATTTTGTGGGATTTTTACTCGACGTTGAGATGAAATGACTTCTCAAGACCTGTCGCTCAATGAAACCAACGGGGTTTATAAGCATGGACGGTCCGACTCGCACCAATTTGCCTTGGCAGGCTTAGATCCTGTAAGCGGTTTACAAGTACTCGTGTGCGGGTCGGATTTAGCTTTGCGTGGAAGTATCTTGCAGCCCATATATTTCTCCAAGCCTCGATGGGCGGGGGCCGGCAGATATAAAATAATGTACTCCTTACGCGGTTGTGTGGTTATAGCCTTAATGACGGGCTCAGAAAGTCTCACTGGGCAGATCATTAATTTGTTTGATGTCTTTGATTTGAGGTTTAACGTCCCTGTCAACACTGTAAAAGTCATTTTGGAGACGTCGCTTCCGATTTTGTGGAAAGTTTACCCGACATTGAGATGAAATAACATCTCAAGCCCTGCCGCCTAATAAAACCAATAGGGTTTATAAGCATGGACGGTCCAACTCGCGCCGCTTTATCTGCATGGGTAGGCAGCGGTTTACCAGTGGGCGAGTCGGTGAAGCATCATGCAGCCCATCAATTTCTTCAAGCCCCGATGGATGGGGGCAAAATGGAAAATGGTTCTAAACGGGGATAAAAACTATTGAATTTAATATTTTCATTTGCAATACACACCCTGAAATAACGTCGCGTTCTGCATCTACGTATACTTTACCCATATATGACAATGGGATCTTCCACATGATCAGTTTCACGAAAACACGCCTATACAAATAGGTTGTGAAATTAACGGCTTAAAAACGAAAAAAAAAAAAACATGAAAAAATGTTATAATTTCTTATCTCTGCTTAAAATATGGAAGGTGGGTACACGAGTACCCATAATCTATATTTTAGAGCAGAAATAAGAAAAATAAAGTTTACTCCTTTGTTTGATCTAGGTTTAACGTCCCCGTCAACACTGTAAAGGTCATTTTGGAGACGTTTCTTCCAATTTTGTGGGACTTTTACCCGACATTGAGATGAAATGACATCTCAAGCCCTGTCGCTTAATGAAGGGTTTATTAGCATGGACGGTCCGCCTCGCACTGCGGTTCCTGGACAGGCTTAGATCCTTTAAGGGGTTTACCAGTACTAGTGTGCGGGTCGGATTCAGCTCTGTGTGGATTTTACTATATAAAAGTGGACTTCAAGGGGATCAGAATTATATAGGCGTGTTTTCGAGATTTTAAGTGGACCATTTCCATTATATGGGTATCAGGTTTGTTTTTGTTTGTGGCAAATTTTACAAAAACGAATGTTTTTCAATTGATTTGAGGTTTAACGTCCCCGTCAACACTGTAAAGCTCATTTTGGAGACGTCGCTTCCAATTTTGTGGGACTTTTACCCGACATTGAGATTAAACGACAACTCAAGCCCTGTCGCCAAATGAAACCAATAGGGTTTATAAGCATGGATGTTCTTTAAGCAAACACTGTTGACCGAGATCGATCTGATCAAGTCTGCACTGTTTGCCAATGTTCCGGAAAAGGGCCGCTAGGCATATATGGGTTAACCAAGCACAATAGATCAGTCCTGGGTTTGCAGAAAACCCTCTCAGCATAGCAATGGGACGTCACTGCGACAAAAATGGCCATTTACACACTGTAAAAAATTAATGAAAACATTACACCAAAACTGGTGGCAGCTGGGCTGCCACCAGCTTTGGTGTAAATTATCTCCATTGTATGCTCGGTAACTTTTCACCGAATAGCCCGCTATTAATACAGATAAATGGTGTTATTACGCTCCCGAAAATCGACGGAAAGTTTACACCGTAGTGTAACTGATCTTCATTACCGGTGTAAATGTGCCAATATTTTTTTAAGGAAACGTTTCCGGGTGTAATGTTTCTTTCCTTCTGTCGGTGTAACATTACACCCTTAATTACACCACAGTGTACATTTGTGTATTTATTTATTTTTTTTTTTAATTGGTACAGAACTTATCATACTCCGATACCCTTTTCATAGGGTACCTTTGATACACTTCTTTTAGGGTATCAGTTACCATTTTTTAAATGGTAATGTTATAGCCTCCGTGGATGGGGGCAAAATGGAAAATGGTTCTAAACGGGGATAAAAACTATTGAATTTAATATTTTCATTTGCAATACACACCCTGAAATAACGTCGCGTTCTGCATCTACGTATACTTTACCCATATATGACAATGGGATCTTCCACATGATCAGTTTCACGAAAACACGCCTATACAAATAGGTTGTGAAATTAACGGCTTAAAAACGAAAAAAAAAAAAACATGAAAAAATGTTATAATTTCTTATCTCTGCTTAAAATATGGAAGGTGGGTACACGAGTACCCATAATCTATATTTTAGAGCAGAAATAAGAAAAATAAAGTTTACTCCTTTGTTTGATCTAGGTTTAACGTCCCCGTCAACACTGTAAAGGTCATTTTGGAGACGTTTCTTCCAATTTTGTGGGACTTTTACCCGACATTGAGATGAAATGACATCTCAAGCCCTGTCGCTTAATGAAGGGTTTATTAGCATGGACGGTCCGCCTCGCACTGCGGTTCCTGGACAGGCTTAGATCCTTTAAGGGGTTTACCAGTACTAGTGTGCGGGTCGGATTCAGCTCTGTGTGGATTTTACTATATAAAAGTGGACTTCAAGGGGATCAGAATTATATAGGCGTGTTTTCGAGATTTTAAGTGGACCATTTCCATTATATGGGTATCAGGTTTGTTTTTGTTTGTGGCAAATTTTACAAAAACGAATGTTTTTCAATTGATTTGAGGTTTAACGTCCCCGTCAACACTGTAAAGCTCATTTTGGAGACGTCGCTTCCAATTTTGTGGGACTTTTACCCGACATTGAGATTAAACGACAACTCAAGCCCTGTCGCCAAATGAAACCAATAGGGTTTATAAGCATGGATGTTCTTTAAGCAAACACTGTTGACCGAGATCGATCTGATCAAGTCTGCACTGTTTGCCAATGTTCCGGAAAAGGGCCGCTAGGCATATATGGGTTAACCAAGCACAATAGATCAGTCCTGGGTTTGCAGAAAACCCTCTCAGCATAGCAATGGGACGTCACTGCGACAAAAATGGCCATTTACACACTGTAAAAAATTAATGAAAACATTACACCAAAACTGGTGGCAGCTGGGCTGCCACCAGCTTTGGTGTAAATTATCTCCATTGTATGCTCGGTAACTTTTCACCGAATAGCCCGCTATTAATACAGATAAATGGTGTTATTACGCTCCCGAAAATCGACGGAAAGTTTACACCGTAGTGTAACTGATCTTCATTACCGGTGTAAATGTGCCAATATTTTTTTAAGGAAACGTTTCCGGGTGTAATGTTTCTTTCCTTCTGTCGGTGTAACATTACACCCTTAATTACACCACAGTGTACATTTGTGTATTTATTTATTTTTTTTTTTAATTGGTACAGAACTTATCATACTCCGATACCCTTTTCATAGGGTACCTTTGATACACTTCTTTTAGGGTATCAGTTACCATTTTTTAAATGGTAATGTTATAGCCTCCGTAAAATGCTAGTGTAAAAGTCTGCACTTTCCATTATATTTTAAATAATTCATTTTTTAAACAGAAATTGTGTTTATAGTGAAATGGAGTTTATCTCATTTTAATCTTATTTAGCAGGATTTTCATTACGCATGAAACAACCCTATTATCAATATTAATAATTATATAATTGCACGACCCGCAGAAAAAGCGACCGACTGAAGTCGGTTGATTTTCTAAGAGTGCCCTAAAATCCCCGTGTTATTCTGTCATTCTGTCAGTCTGTCTGTCCGTCCGTAACCCGTTTGTGAAAATTGGTGATAGTGACTTAACCGCTTGGAATATTTAAACAATTTTGGCATACTGATAGATATCAATGAGATCTAACCAATGAACTTGCGAAATATTACATTCCATTTAGTATAGCCTCGCCGAGGCGAAAAATTTGAAAATTTTCGAACCGCTTCTCCTCGAAACCGTTGCGCTGATTGAAGTCAAATTTCATATGGAGCCTCTATGAGATGAGGGAAACCAAAATTTGCTCATGGGGTCCAGGTCACATGACCAAAAAGGCCGCCAAGCCATATATGGTAAAAACCCTTCAAAAATAGTCTTCTCCAGAACCACTGGGCAGATTTCCACGAAACTTGATAAATAGCGTCTGGGACGTAGGCCCAAGATAAATTGCTAAAATGGTGACCCTGGGTTGACCTTGACCTTCTTTGTGCCTAGGTCAAACTTTGACACATATGCTTTTGTAAAGTGAGACTGCATTTTATCCTGCAAACGATTCAGAATACAGTACTAAAGTATAAGATATATTTTTGCTCCTTACGATAAGGCGCATTTATTGGGGGAACCGTTTTAGGTCCAGGTCACATGACCAAAATGGCCGCCATACCCATATATGGTAACACTCATAAAGCTAAAAGCATCCGGCGGGTCGTGCACTTCAGCTGAAGCACTGGTTTGTATGATATTTATGCCGTTTTAAGCTATATGACACGAAAGAGGAATAAAATAACATATGTCGTGCATATAACACATGTTATACGACTAGTTACACGATTCGACAAGAAACGTTAACTTCCGTTACGATGAAACAAAACATCAGTATTGGTGCAGCAAAGCACCGATAAGCTGGAGAGATTACACTTTCAAAGTGTAATTACTTTTTTACACTGAACATAACGAAATATTATCCATAATTTGAAAAAATATTACACCGATATTTTCGTTACACTGAACAAAGTGTAATGTTCACAGTTACACCGCCCTTCAAAAATGTTAACCTGTAGTAAGACTAAAATTACTCTATTTAGTAGCAAACTTTACACCATAAATAGTGTAATTATTTCAAACACCAATTGATACGAAACGTAACACTTGTCTTACAGAATCGTTACACCAAACACCACATTTGCAGCCATACACCAAATTTTACGTAAACAATACAAGTTATCAGTGTATTGTTACACAAAGTTACATTTACACCCAAAATGGTGTATGGTTCGAATTCACACGAGTTTTAGTGTAAACTTTACTCTGCCTTCAGGTATAATTAACACTAATTTTTACAGTGCAGAATTTCGCATAACGCAAACACACCTATACAAATACATTGACACCTTTATCGCCGAAAAAATGAAAACTTGTGATATTTTTCTTATTTCTGCTCAAAATATAGATTGTGGGCACTCGTTAGAACTGCAAACATTGAACGACATTATACCAAACTTGAAAAGCTCTTTAGCGCACGAATGTGTTGACACTGTTGACCGAGATCGGTCTGATCAAGTCTGCACTGTTTGCCAATGTTCCGGAAAAACTTCAATGTCGAACTTCAATGGCTCGAACACCTTTGGGACCTCGAAAATCTGTTCGAAACAGGGGTAGTTCGAGCCACTGAGGTTACTGTCAGGAGGCATAACGAGATACTTTTAGACATCTTTTCGGTGATCTATAATGAAAATGCATGATGTGTGTACTCATTAGAATCACCTCATCGAAACGATTCTAATGAGTACATACAGCATACATTTGCAAGATAAACGACTAAAATCTCCTTAATTATCCCTCACTATTTCTTATGTAGAGTATTTCGCTAGGGGCTCAAGAATGGGTTCGACATATCCATGGTGAACGAGCCATTGGTGTTCGAGTCATCGAAATTCTACTGTATTTCACTGGTTTTGAGTCGATCCTGAGCGAGGTGGGCGAAATCCTCAGTACCCGAAGAAAAACTATCGATTGTTAACCAGAGGTGGGGGAAATCCGCAGCACCCGAAGAAAAACTATCGACCGTTAGCCAGAGGTGGGCTAAATCCGCAGTACCCGAAGAAAAACTATCTGGCCTTCCGTTGCAGAACTTGGCGTCTCAGATGCCAACAACGGACCCGAGCAAAATACGCGGAACGCGGCGTTTGATCAATCTTTGCAATTTGCTTAATGAAAAGGGTTATAGTTAAACTTGAAATAAATAAAACAAATCAGACACCCTTAAAGTTGAATTAGACCTGACTGAAGTAATTAGATTAAAGGCATCACTTTAAAGTATGTCCATGTAACGAACACCCACCTTTACCCAATTTTACATACAGAACAATGGGGTTTACAGGCCTCAGATTCTATGACGTTTCCAGCATAAGGGCTTACTGAGAATCAGTGAGAATTGTTGGTTGGTGCCTGATGCTCTGTCTCTGGTCGGGCCCATCGGAGTCTAACTGGTGTTTTTCTTTTGCTCCAGCATTTCAGTGGTCCTTGCTGTCGAGTCCTCACCGTTGTTTCATCTCTGTGGTTGTTTGATTTTTGTGTTCTCGGATATGTTGCAATGATGAGTTAGGAGGCCTTCATGCGGACTGAGTAAATAATTTGTCTAAATCGCGACGGAAGTAAGGGCGAAGATTGCAGCTGCGTAAAATCGATTTAAGCCCCCACCCCCAGTGGAATTCGTTTCACTGACCGTTCCAATGCATTTCTTCTGTCGCGGTTTATTTTTGTATGGTTCGTCTTTGAGTGTGTGTTTCGCTTATATGTTTTTGTATAGGATAGTCATTTGGCCATTTTGTGGGAACGTAACTGTCCTTTTGGCTTTCCGTAAGTGATTTTTCCATTAGAGTCTTGTTATTTCATGTTTGTGTTTCTTTCCCGTTGGTGTCACTTCTTGGAGCTCGCGGTTAATTGTATCGATTCCTGATCATTGCCCCCAATGAGGCGGTTCTAAAAAGTAATCACAACCTGAATAAGAGAAAAAAAAATACAGTCGAACTTCAATGGCTCGAACACCTTTGGGACCTCGAAAATCTGTTCGAGACAGGGGTAGTTCGAGCCACTGAGGGCTACTGTCAGGAGGCATAACGAGATACTTGAGACACCTTTTCGGTGTTCTAAAATGAAAATGTATGATGTGTGTACTCATTAGAATCGCCTCATCGAGGCGATTCTAATGAGTACACACAGCATACATTTGCAGGATAAAAGACTAAAATCTTCTCAATTATACCCCACTATTGCTTGTGAAGAGGATTCCCCTAGGGGCTCAAGAGCGAGTTCGACTCAACAATGGTAAACAAGCCATCGGTGTACTGTATATAAAATTTTCATCTGAGAAATAGCAGCCGCCATCAAAGAATGCACTTTGACACAATGGGACAGAGTAATGAGACATCACGTAAGAAAGTCCATGAAACGAACACCCATCTTAACTGCAAACTGGGGCTTATACTACGGAACCCTGGAAGGGACATACAATTTATTTTCATATGTTGTGCGAACAACATTATATCCTGTGCGCATATGTTGTGCGAACATTATATATTGTGCGCATAAGTTATTATTTTGTGCGCACAACTTAATATGTTGTGCACACAAGATATTATCTTTTTTTGCACAACATAGATCTTGTGCCGACAACATAATATCTTGTGCGTACAACACATCTTGTTCGCACAACTTAATACATTGTGCAGACAACATTATATCTTGTGCGCACATCATATTATCATGTGCGCACAAGATAATATCTTGTTCGCACAATATATTATTTTGTTAGCACAATTTAATCAGACAAAATAAGATATTATGCTGTCCGCACAAAATCTGTGTTGTGCAAACAAGATAATTTGTTGTGCGAACAAAATAAGATATTGTGCGCTCAATATATATAGTTGTGCGAAGAAGATATTTTCTTGTGCGCACTAGATATTATGTTGTCCGCACAAGCTATATTACGTTGTCCGCTCAAGATAATATCTTATGCGCATAACATATTATCTTGTGCGCACAAGATACGACATATTAAAAAAAATCGCATGTCCCTTCCGTATTGTAGGGGTTCCGTATTGTAGGGGTATACATTATTTTTGTTATTTCTGCTCTAAGACATAGACTGAGGGTACTTGTTAGAACCGCCTCAATGAGCCCTTACAGCCTTTGCATAAAACACATCTATACAATTTTTACCCCCATGAATCCCACATCTATATAGTAAAACTGGGGTTTTCAAGGGTTAAACCTTATTTTTCTTATTTCTTCTCTAAAATATAGATTGTGAGTACTCTTTAGAACCGCCTCGATGAGGCGGTTCTACGATGAGGCGGTTCTAACGAGTACCACAATTTATATTTTGAGCAGAAATAAGAAAAATATCACAATTTTTCAACTTAAAATTTGCTCTTTTTTCGGCGGTAAAATATGCAGTGTACTTGTATTGGCGTGTTTCTGTAATGCTTTGAGAATTAATAAGAAATTTTATTAATTGAATACCCTGTATTACACAAGGTCAAGCAATATAAACGGAGGTCAAAAATCATAAATCATGGTTTTTAATGCGTCAATTAATAAAATTGTCATTAATCAAGTAATTTCGTATTGGCCAAGTCACAGGGCCTCGGTCAGCTGTATTGGCCTCGGCCTTCGGCCGCGGGCCAATACAACAGACCTCGGACCTGTAACTGGGCCAATACGAAATTACTTGATTAATAACATTATAATCCCACTTTTTCGTCATAAAAAATAACCCATTACGAAACGCGCCTAAACAGATACATTGTAATCTTAACAGCCGAAAAAAATGAAACTTTCAAGAAGAAAAATTATGATTTTTTTTTATTATTTCTAAAGAGAACCTACAGTCTATATTTTAGAGCAAAAATAAGAAAAAATAAGGTTTACCCCTGTAAACCCCATTTTTACAATATAAAAGTGGGGTTCAAGTGGGTCAAAATTATATAGGCGTGTTTTCATGATGTGTTTTTGAGATGTGGAGGAAATGTACTATGCATGTACGAGTGGATTCTCATGATATTTTCATGTATGTACGGAACCCGGGAAAGGACATTCGATTTTATTTTAATATGTTGTGCGAACAACGTAATATATTGTCCGCATAAGTTATTATCGTGTGTGCACAACATAATATCTTGTTCGCACAACTTTATATCTTGTGCGCACAAGATAGTATCTTGTTCGCACAACTGTTAATATGTTATGCGGACACCATAATATCTTGTGCGCACAAGATATTATCTTGTGTGCACAAGATAATATCTTGTTCGCACAACTTGCGCACAACTTAATATCTTGATCGTACGACGTATTAGCTAATCAGACGCATTAGATATTATGTTGTCTGTACAAGATCTATGTTGTGCAAACAAGATAATACCGTATGAGTTATATTAAGTTAAAAAATTATGTTGACCACACAAGATATATTATGTTGGCCGCACAAGATAATATCTTGTTCGCACAACCTAATATCAGGTTCGTACAACATATTAAAATAAATGCATGTCCCTTCCCGGGTTCCGTATGTTCCTGTATCAATGCACATATAACTCTTGTCCTGAAGTTTATAAAAAATAAAATACACTTTATAGGCGGGTTCTCATGAAGTGATAGTAGAGTCATGAAATTATTTACAATGAAGCATAATTTTCTTTAAAATTGTGAAATTATGAACAATTCGTCATTTCAAAATCAAATAACGAGTTTCTTCAGGGAACGCACATTGCATAAAAAAGCAATAATGTACAGAAAATGAAGATTTATGGAGTTTAATTGTCGGCTAGAGTTATAAATGCAGTTTCTCGAAAAGCTAATTGTCACGAAAATCAAACGGATGGCGAAGTTGAACAGCATCGGTCGAGTCCGCCTCCAGCCTGTATCGTGTCTGGGAGAGCAGAACTGATAGACTTCTCATTTGTATTGGCGCTGGATTTTTATTCTCATCACGAAAACATGCCTATATAATTTTGACCCGCTTTAACCCAACTTTTATATAGTAATACTGGGGTTTACAGGGGTAAACATTATTTTTCTTATTTCTGCTCTAAAATATTGGTTAGATTGTGGGTACTCGTTACAACCGCCTCAATCCACAGTCTATATTTTGAGCATAAATAAGAAAAATATCACAAGTTTTCGTCTTAAAATTTGCATCTTTTGGCGATAAAATTTGAAATGTATTTGTATAGGCGTGTTTTCATAATCGGATGACAAAGTTGAAGGGCACCGGTAGAATATATATCGTGGCTGAGAGAAAGGGATTTGGCTATGTGGCTGGGAGAAACAGATTTGGCTATGTGGCTGGGAGAAATAGATTTGGCTGCAGAGCTGATAGACTGGAATCACCAGTCCGCCCCAAGCCTCGTATATCGTGGCTGGGAGGAAGAGATATAGATTTAGCTGCAGCAATATCGCCTCATTTGTATTAGCACCGTTTGCCTCTCTGGTGCTTTTTCATTATCTCCATAACTTTTACATTCATTTGGTGCTATCAGATAGACGTCCTTGACGAAAACAGTTCTATAAAAATACATTGTAAACTTTACCGCCGAAAAAACGAACAATCTAACTTGAAGACGAAAAATTGTGATATTCTGGGTAGTCGTTAGAACCGCCTCATGGAGATGGTTCTAATGAGTACCCATAATCTATATTTCAGAGCAGAAATAAGAAAAATAAGTTTATTCCCATAAACCAAAGTTTTACTATATAAAAGTGGGGGTCAACATTATATAGGCGTGTTTTCGTGGTGATTTATATCATTCTTGCACACCAGACAAGGAAATCCGTGATTTTACCCTGGGATAGAAATTTGTTCTGACCCTGGTGTTCCGACCCCAAATCGAATATAATCGCGTGTTTGATAAATGCACTGGTCGATTACAACCTCATGCGCGGCGTCGTAATGCGTGACGTCACTAAACATTCCTGTTGTGTCATCACAATATGGCGGACGTCGGTAACCGAAGTGACAGCAGCAATAAAAATTCGCAATAGAAATGGAAGGTATGCAAGAAAAAGAAGCAAATATGGGTGTGAGGGGTGGATAGAAAAATCCGTCTCGGGATCGCTGTCCGGCATCACTCGGCAAGCCTCGTGATGCCGGACAGTGTCCCTCGGGACGGATTTTTCAATCCACCCCTCACACCCATATAAGATTCTTATATTCTGCCTATCTGGTACTTTTTCATTATCTCCATATCTTTTGCATTCATTTGGTGCTACATGTATCAGATAGAAGTCATTACTTTTCAGATGGGTAAAACTTATGAGCATATTCTTACGAGTGATAGCAATAAAATGAATGGACTGGTAAACCGCTAAAAAGGTCTAAGCCTACCTAGAAAAAGTGATGCCGGTCGGACCGTCTCTTAAACTCTGGCGGTGTCTTTAGGCGGTATGGCTTGATATGTCGTTTCATAAAATAGGAAACACTGTCACTAAAAGACCTAAATAGTGTAGCGATAATACCTTTGGGATATACGGCCCCGTCCATCGGGTCTTGAAGAAATAGATGGGCTGCATGATGCTTCCATGCAGAGCTGAAACTGACCACACACGAGTAATGGTAAACCGCTTAGAGGACTGCCCATGCAATGCGGTGTGGGTCGGACCGTCCCTGCTTATAAACCTTTTGGTTCCATTGGGCGACAGGGCTTAAGATGTCATTTCATCTCAATGTCGGGTAAAAGTCCCACAAAATTATAAGCAACGTTTCCAAACTGCCCTAAATAGTGTTGACGGGGACATTAAACATCACCAGTAAACCATTCGATGGCAGGGAGAGAATGACCGTAGAAAAGATTTCATGTTCAATCTCAAAGAAAGAATGTTGTCGACCCCGGCAGGTATGCCGTACTCATTAGAATCGTGCGGCCGTTTTCGGCTCTGCGTGGAAGCATCATACAACCAATCTATTTCTTCAAGCCCCGATGGACGGGGTGTGAAGGTTTACTGTATAGTTAGGGGATGACTGTATTGAAAATTTTCATTTGGGAGGTAAAAACTCCCGAGGACAATTTTCAACCCCCATTCTAATGCGCTTATTCAGTTTTATCGCGTCTGAGAATGTAATTTCCAGATAACACCATGTATTAAATTCGGTAATCCACCGGTGGATTAAATATGCAAGTTAGTAAGATACGTCCCGTAACGTTCCGCGTACGACGTCCTAAACGATGTCGCGTTTACTAATGGCGGAACATAGACGTTTTTGCGCAAAACTCGCGCCTCATATGCGTTTTAAATGACATATGAAAATAGAATATTGCATTTGTGCTCATATATTTATTATTTAACTCGTTGAGAAAAAGGGATGACATGCTCGGCTAAACCTCGCATTTAATGCCCTTTCCTTCTCTCGTTTAATAAATTCAATAATACATTAACAGCCATGCAAAATCCTCTATATCTTCTTAAAAACTTGAATATTTTGCTCAATGCGGCGAGCGCTGTGAGCTACGTAAAAGCAAATGCTACCCAATGAAAAGAGACGTTACATCATGACGTCGCATTTCCGTCAGTATATACTGATATCGTAGGATATACTGTCGCAAATTTTTGATGTCATCTAATCAAATGTCGTGTGCATAAACATTACCCAAACAGGCCTATACAAATACATTGCCACCTTAATCGCCGAAAAAATGAAAATTTTATGATGAAAAATTATGATATTTTTCTTTTTTCTGCACAAAATATAGATTGTGGGCACTCGGAAGAACCGCCTCATCGAGACCGTTCTAACGAGTACCCACAATCTATATGTTTGAGCAGAAATAAGAAGAATAAGGTTTACCCCTGTAAACCCAAGTTTTACTATATAAAAGTGGGGTTCAAGGGGGTCAAAATTATATAGGCGTGTTTTCGTGATGCAAATGCATTAGAATTTGCGACTTGTCACTTCATAAAGGCGATTTTCCCTGACGGAGGATTTTAGGCGTTACGTCACAGCCGGTGCCTACCGTTTTAATGAAATAGTACAACATTGTAGCGCAAAACAAAGCCAAACATAATTTACGAAAGTTTTAAATTTTCCTTAGTTCTGCTTTGATCTACTGAGGGTATAGGTGCTCGTTAGAACCGCCACAATGAGGCGGTTCTTACGAGTACCAAGATTCTATGTTTTTGAACAAAATTAGGAACATAATGGCTAAAACTCTAATTACACATTTTCCTCTATAAAGTGGGATTTACTTATTATACACACTTCTTCATACAGACATCACGAAAAAACGCCTATATAATTTTGACCCTTGAACCCCACTTTCATGTAGCAAAACTGGGGTTTACAGGGGTTGAGCTTATTTTTCTTATTTCTGCTCTAAAATATAGATTGTGGGTACTCGTTAGAACCGCCTCAATGAGGCGGTTCTAACGTGTACCCACAATCTATATTTTGAGCAGAAATAAGAAAAATATAATAATTTTTCCTCTTAAAATTTTTTATTTTCGCCGGAAAAATTTACAATGTATTTGTATAGATGAGTTTAGGCTGATTAACATCCTTGGTAACGCTGCGCATGCGCAGTCTTGTGTGGCAAAAAGTAATCAGTCAAGCGTGCGTGTGTACAGTAAACTAAGGAAAAATAAGATTTTTTAAGCATAGTGTTTGTCATTTCATCCACAACATTCATAGACTTTTATACTGCAGTTCAGTGCACCCCCCCCCCCCCGCCCATCAGGGCTTGAAGAAATACATGGGCTGCATGATGCTTCCGCGCAGAGCTGAAATCGACCCGCACACGACTACTGGTAAACCACTTAGAGGATCTAAGCCTGCCCAGGCAACGCGGTGCGAGTCGGCCCGTCCATGCTTATAAACCATATTGGTTTCATTGGGTGGCAGGGCTTGAGATGTCATTTAATCTCATTGTCGGTTAAAAGTCCCACGAAATTGGAAGCAACGTCTCCAAAATGACCTTTACAGTGTTGACGGGGTCGTTAAACCTAAAATCAAACTTCACAATCTTTTGAATCACAACAGTACTTGGCAGATATGTCCGAATTTCCGAATTCTCTATTTACTATTCTATTATACATGTACATGCTATTTGTTGTTCACCGCCGCTGCCTTTTGCTGTATGTTTTAAATGGATGCTTGTTTAATGCTCATACTCTGAGTAACGGGGCCCTGAATAAATCTTTGACCTGATTTGCCAGAAAAAAATGAGCAGTTAAGGCAGAGTTTTCGAAGTGATACTTTGAAAAATCTGAACATGAAAGTCCCATAGCCAGACTGGATAGAACTCAGGTTTTCGGGACGAATCTCATTAGGCAGGGGTTGGGGGATGTAAAAGGTCGAAGATGTGGCCCGGTATCTCAGTCGGTAGAGTGTTTCTACTGTATACGAGAGGTCCTGGGTTCGCAGAGCTAAAACTGACCGCACATGAGTACTGGTAAAACCGCTATAAATTCTCGCCCCCGCCCATAGGGACTTGGAGAAATAGATTGGGCTGCAGAGCTGAAACTGACCACACATGAGTACTGGTAAACCGCTTAGAAGGACTAAGCCTGCCCAGGTAAAGCGGTGTGAGTCAGACCGCCTACTGCATATAAGACTTTTGGTTTCATTGGGGGCAGGGCTTGAGATGTCATTTCATCTCAATGTCGGGTAAAAGTCCAACCAAATTGGAAGCAGCGTCTCCAAAATGACCTAAATAGTGTTGACGGGGACGTTAAACCTCAGTTCAAACAAAACCGCTATAAACATGATAAACTACATTTTTTATTTGGTGGCAGGGCTTGAGATGTTATTTAATCTCAATGTGGGTATACGAAGCAACGTCTAAAAATGACGCAAATGGTGTTGGCGGGGACGGTAATTCGTTTGTTGTTTCTTTGTTTTAGTTGAGATTTAAAGTACCCGTCACTATATAGGTCATTTTGGAGACGTTGCTGGCTTAGATCCTCTAACTGGTTTACCAGGTTTACCAGTACTCGTGTGCGTTGGTTTCAGCTATGCGTGGAAGCATCATGTAGCCCATCTATTTCTTCAAGCCTCGATGGGCGGGGGTCGCGGGGCCGGTGAATTTCCATATTCAAACAACCCGGTTACTGGTCGTAAACGATTGATCTTTTTCATCCACATGTTGAACCCGTCTGGGTGGTAATCCTTCCTTGCGATTAGCGCAATATGACGCGACCATTGTCAGTCAATTATTCGATTATTAATTGTTTTGGGTTTAACGACACGTCAACCCCTGTGGGTAATTTTGTCTCATCTCCCAGAGAAAGGAAAAAAAAAATTAGAAGAGATCGTAGGTTAAAGTAATAACAGAGGATAAAGAGGAAAATGAATGGAGTGTACAAACAGAAGGAATAAGAGCACTCCCCTCTACTCTTACCTGCTGCAAGGATAGCAGGTCTTACCCAACTGTCAGCCAGTATCAGGTGGACGCCCCAGTGACGCAAGACATACGTCACCTTTACCTTACGCTATATTTAAAATTGTCATATTCAAAGAAATTAATGACTGCTATCGGAGCAGTCTGAACAATGGTTATATTTTTTTGCCACACAAAACTGCGCATGCGCAAAAATACGGAACCGTGAGATAGTATTTCCTTAGCGACCGGTGGCGTCCTAAACTCATCTATAGGCGTGTTTTCGTAATGATTGGATAGCAATTATTTGGACAGTTTATACCATATTTTAGTCCACTTTATGTTTTCTTTTCCGACAGACTTTCAACAAACATCTACAGGTCAAATAACATCCGAAACAAATAAAGCCAAATATCAGAACAATACCAATCAGGACATCGATTAGCAGGAATTGATAGAATGGCAGATATAGCGCGGGAGAGTGCAAATGGTTCCCGCCATATTTGAGCACGTGATCTATCCACCATGCAGCACGTTGTGCCGGGGTAAAAGGTCTGCTTTTAAATATACGTGAAGCATCTAGAATGTTCTGTTTGTACGATGACGTTTGAAGGACTGTATTTATGGCAGAGACCATATCATTCTCAGTAAAATCTGCAATGTTTACCACCAGCCTATATCCTTTGGCTTGCATTTTCAAAGCGTTATAATGCTGATCACCATAAACTGGTAGAGCTACAATAGGGACTGCATTATACAAAGCATCATACTGTGCGTTGTGGCCACAGTGTGACATAAATAACTTTGCATTTTTATGTCCCAGGACATCATTCTGTGGAATCCAGGGCATAAACATAACATTGCCTTCCACACGAGTTTCTTTACCATATTTAAACACGAATTTTAAACTAGACAGTTGCCGAAATACTTTCAGCAATTTATTCACGATGACATCCGGGATCCATTTGACATAACTGCCTAATGAAACAATAACTGCTCCATCGTGAGCTGAATCCATGAACGCTTTCAGCTCGCCTTTCAGTTGCCTGGGCGGGCGAGTTGAAAGTCCTCCAACAGGTATCGTATCTGGATACAAGGGAAGATGGTAGCCAACAAGTTCATCATAGTCCAAAAGAAAAATTTCAGATTTCGATAGCAATTCTTCGTTAGTGATAGGGGGTTTATCGGGCGCGAATGTCCCCACAACATCAGAGGGGTTGAACAAGTCGGGTTTAATAAGAAATAAGAAGTAGAAGAGTATGTTTCCCAAACGCTGTAGGTAAGTCATTTCGTCTGTTGTTGGCAAAAATATATTGACAGGGAACACTGCAGGGTGTATGAAAGTTTTCAATTCCAGCGACATTATCTCCTCTCGGACGAATGGAATAGACAATTTGTAGGAATCACACTGACGCAAAGGTTGACAAAGCCCATACCGATAACTGCCATTTGAAACTTTCTGCCTTGCAAAGTCTTGAAGAGATGCTCATCATTTACAATGTTGTAACACAAATCCTTGATCTTGCTCACATTTAGCATGCCTGACTGTGAACCACTCAATCCACTAGTTACTACGTCTTTCGCTAAATCCTCAAGAATGTAGAATGACTTTGTCATTCCTTCAGAAACTACAATATCAATGTCAAACTCAGAAGTAACTGTCTCTTTAATTGGCCCGTCTGGCACAACGACTGTTACATTATAGCCCAACTCGGAGAGTCCTCCGGCTGGACACGATGTTTTATACAGCATACTGAACTCGGGGGTTGGCAAAATCAAAATATTTCCAGCCGCTAAAATTCCACTGAACAATGCCGCCTGCCAACCGCAGAAAACCAGTGGTAAATATATGAATTTCATTTTTCTCTATTGCAAACTCATGAAACACATCATGAACATATGATTTGTGTTTGAAATGTCTCTATTCATAACACATATTTCTCCACATTTAGCTAACTGTGTTACATAGGGATAAAAAAGCTATACCGTTTCATCCACACAGTGTATTCAATATCGACAAAAACATGAAGTACATGTTTGTTTACCCATTCTTACCTATTAATTCAGCAGACGACACATTGATGATATTTTCTCCTGAAAACGGGTTTAGACATTTCATGCAAATTGTCTCCAGCGGAGACAATTTGCATGAAATGTCAAGCCTGTTTTCAGGGAAAGATAAGAAAATATCTTAAAATTGCGTCTCCTGTAAACTTTACACTGAGCGCTACGCGTTAAACTGAATAGAAGATTCTTCGTGAATATAAACCGCACATCAAAGTGTGTAAGGAAGGCTATTTTAAATTACATAATTTTGTTTAGAAGATGATTAAACTTTTTTTGCAAACAGTGTAGGCGCTGATCAGACGCCGCGATCAGGGCCTGCTCGGTTGATCCAAATCTGGTATTGGAGTACCATTACGATAACACACCCGTGCGACATAGCATGATAGTGCAATTTTTACATCTCCAAAATGACAATTTTTCTGATGAAAATCCATGATATTTATCTTATTTATACTGCAAACATAGATTGTGGGTGCTCGTTAGAACCGCCTCATTGAGGCGGTTCTAACGAGTACCCACAACCTATGTATTGGAGCAGAACTAAGAAAAATAATGAATACCCCCGTAAACCCAAGTTTTCGCTATATAAAATGGGGTTTCGGTGGGTCTTCATTCCACGGACTTGTTCACGTGATGGTTTCCCGTCCAAAAAAGGAAAATAAAAAAAACAAACGTCGATTCTAGCATTGAATTTGGTGGCCCCCTGCCATCGGGGCTTGAAGAAATCGATGGGCTGTATGATGCTTCCATGCAGAGCTGAAACCGATAGCGGATTTAAGCCTGCCCAGACACAAAGGGGTGCGAGTCGGACCGTCCATGCTTATAAACCCTCTTGTTTCATTGAACGAGAGGGCTTGAGATGTCATTTCATCTCATGTCGGGTAAAAGTCCCACGAAATTGGAAGCAACGTCTCTAAATGACCTATACAGTGTTGACGGGGACGTTAAACCTCAAATCAAACAAACAAATCTTGGAATATGGTAAAAGAACATGTTTAACCATAAGGTTACATGTAACAAATCCGTATAATGACGACCTCTCTAAACTTCATTTTATATAGAGAAAATTGGGGTTTACGGGGTATTCAATATTTTCCTTATATTTGCTTAAATACATAGATTGTGGGACCTCTTTAGAACAGCCTAATTGTTTGATGTGAGTTTTAATGTCCCCGTCAACACTGTAAAGGTCCATTTGTTCTTTAAAAAGTTGGTCAAAGTTCGCGGTCAAGGCCACGAGACAAAAATTATGGTACCACTGGAAAGGTCTTGTGACAAGGAATACGCATGTGAAATACGAAAGCCCTATCAATTACCATTCAAAGTTTTGTCCAAGGTTAAGGTTTTTTAGGATAGACAAACAGACAGACAAACAGACGGACAGACAGACAGACAGACAGACAGACCTATATGCCCCGAATCTTTGGTTTAAACAGTATTTATTTCAAACATTTACATGCAAAATATAAAGTACAAACAATATCATAGAATTCAGGATCTGACAGTAAGCAAAAATGCTTGTCTAGAAGTCATCCCCGAATCTTTGATTCCGGGGCATAAAAATTTCAAAAGAATATTTCCTATCCTATGTAATCTATAACAGCATCAAAATACTGTCCAGCCCACTCAATTTGTTATTCCGTAAGAAGCAAAATACTTTATCAAATATGTCTGTTATTCAACATTTACTTCTTCAAGGTCAATTTCAGCATTATCGAACCGATTTTGTGGGGTACTGTCATCATCTGTACGATCATTCAGGTTTTTAAAATATTCATCACATTCTCCAACCTGAATTTTGGGGAAAGTCTTCTTTTTTCCATTTGAATACTGTCGATATTTGCGAGGTTCGGACTTTTTCCCCGTTTTCCCTCATCTGCTTAATTTTTGACCATTTGTAAAGATTTTGTTCCGTATACATGTATATACTGAACCGAAAAAGAAACGCAACTCCAACTATAAATGCGAGTATTTGCAGAAATAATCAAGTTTGCAGAAAATCGATTTAATGACGCAATAATATATTCATTCCTGAATGTAACTACCATACAGAGTTCAATTTCCAGTGAGAATGTTTGGAACACAAATCCGTTTTGTCATAGAGGTAGTCATTTCACAAGTTCAAAACATAAGCAGTTAATAGCGAGTATGTCCTTCGTTTGCATTCAGTCCTGCACGCACACGCCTGGTCATGGACAGGATTAAACGATTGATCTCTGCCCTGGGAAAAACATTCCACTCCTGTATGAGCGCGAGACGCAAGGCTTGACGCGTTGTTGGCGTCTGGGGGCGGTTACGTACGCGCCTATCCAAGACGTCCCACAAATGTTCTATAGGAGAGAGATCTGGACCATACGGAGGCCAGTGCACCACGTCAACGTTGTTTTGCTGAAGAAACGCCATGCTGAGCCTTGCTACATGCGCCCGAGCGTTATCCTGTTGAAACGTAACGTTGTTCTGCCGTACATATGGAACAACTACCGGTCGTAAAACGACGTCAACGTAACGCTGAGCCGTCAAAGATCCATCAGTGAATACCAGGGGCGTTCTATGACCATAAGATATGCCAGCCCACACCATCAACCCACCGCCTCACAATCGATCACGTTCAACCAAACAGTTGTCCCGATAACGCTCTCCGTCACGCTTATACACACGTTGACGGCCGTCAGCTTTGTACAACAAGTACCTGGACTCGTCAGAAAACATTATGCTACGCCACTGACGAAGGGGAAACAGGTTTGGCCTATGTTTAGTGAGCCACGCCATTCTAACCTGACGTCGCAGTGGTGTTAATGGCATACCAACGTACTGACGACGAGGACGTCAGCCAAACTCTCGAAGGCGATTCCTGACAATATCTGCACTTATTCGATTGTTGTGTATTCCTGGTGTCACCTGAGACTTCTCGACAGCTGTACGGAACCGATTACGAAGGTGGGTTAGACGGATGTATCGGTCCTGTCGACGTGTCGTGACGCGTGGACGTCCACTTCTGGGCCTGTCATTTGTCGTGCCCGTTTGACGCAGACGCTGGTGCAAGCGAGTTATCGTCGATTTACTCACTTGGAAGTTCCTGGCGATGACAGCCTGAGACGTCCCACGTAGAAGCATTTGGACCGCTACATTGATCTTGCGTCAGAAATGAGAAATATGTGTTATGAATTAAGACATTTCAAACACAAATCATTTCCATGAGTTTGCAATAGAGCAATTGAAATTCATGTACTTTCCGTAGAGAAATTTTACAGGACTTTTGAAACCTAAACTCCAGGTAACACAATATGCCAATATGATGAGGTTACTGTATACATTTAATGTACTGCACGAGGAAATGTTGAAAACAACTTATTGCCACGTGGAGCGTTAAACTGTACAGATATCGCCCAAATGTTTTCTGCATAAGAAAGTTGAAAATGTATGAAAGTAAATCGCAAAATGATTTTTTCAGTCAACCTGATGGTCGCATGAAAATCTTTTGGGTTAAAAAGTTGCGTTTCTTTTTCGGTTCAGTACATATAGGGTTCTTCTGTCGTTTATCTAACAATTAACCTTTATGAAAATCATTTCTGGCTTTTCTACATTTCGTATTAAACCAGCCAGGTGGTTTAATAGTATTGGGCTGTATATCGAACTTGACAGTACCAAACTGTTTGAATGTACAGTAGAACTTCGATGGCTCGAACAGCGATGGCTCGTTTACCATGGATGTGTCGAACCCATTCTTGAGCCCCTCATCTCATCTACATAAGAAATAGTGGGGGTTATTGATTTTAGTCTATTATCTTGCAAATGGATGTTGTGTGTACTCATTAGAATCGCCTCGATGAGGCGATTCTAATGAGTACACACAGCATACATTTTAATTATAGAACACCGAAAAGATGTCTAAAAGTATCTCTTTATGCTCCTGACAGTGACCTCAGTACTACGCTGTGGCTCGAACTACCCCTGTCTCGAACTGATTTTCGAGGTCCCAAAGGTGTTCGAGCCATTGCAGTTCGACTGTATCAGCTAACGACTCATCAGTATTATTTACTTTAGACTGAGAGTTAGTTTTGTTAGATTTTATGTAAAAATTGCATTTATCCAATTTTCATCTAAATATTTGACAAGCCGGCCTCGGTAGCTCAGTCGGATGCGCGTCGATACCTGCCGGGGTCGGCAACATTCTTTCGTGGAGATTGATCATGAAATCTTTTCTACGGTCATTCTCTCCCTTCCCTTCCGCTGATTCAAGAATGTCAGTTGTCAGTTTCTGGCGAAAGAATGTGCACTTGGTGGTTAACCGCTTACGTATAAGCCCGCCCAGGAAAAGTGTGGATAGGTAAACTGACCGGCTCAAATGACCTAAAATAGTGTTGACTGGGCCGTTAAACTCCAATACAAACAAACCAACCCGCCCCGCCCATCGGGGCTAAGGAAATAGTTGGATTGCATGATGCTTCCACGCAGAGCCGAAACCGACCCGCACACGAGTACTGGTAAACCGCCCAGAGGAACTAAGCCTGCCCAGGCAAAGCGGTGCGAGTCGGACCGTTCATGCTTATAAATCCTATTGGTTTCATTGGGCGGCAGCGCTTGAGATGTCATTTCATCTCAAATGACGGGTAAAAATCCCACAAAATTGGAAGCAACGTCTCCAAAATGACCTTTACAGTGTTGACGGGGACGTTAAACCTCAAATCAAACAAACAAACAAAATATTTGACAAAGTTTTCCATTTTATCGTTATCAAATAATTGAATTTCTCTTTTGACTGCTGTTCTAGAATTGGTAATTGGGCATATTTAACTCCAGTAAGACTGCATTATGTGCATACGAGAATAACTCACAAAACTCATGAACATTCAGCTTATTTACATAATGGAATAGAATAATCATTAGATAGTGCAAACATTTTTTACAGTATTTATAATGTGGCTGTTCATTCATAATATAAAGACTGTTATCACGAGATAAACATCTAAAGTGAAGCCATGTCTCTACTGCGTTTCGTTGTGATGTAAAGTCGACCCTCTTTATACCGACATTCATTATAACGACAAAACGCGTTATAACGGCAATTTCAATGGAATGACTACTTAGCTAAAGGCTTAGCCTCGGTTCCGAGCGGCATGGGCTCCCCTCGGGTTGGAAATGCACAAATCGAGTCCATAGTCATGAAAGGGTCTTGTAGTCTAATACTCCAAGAAACAAATGTTATAGATATTTGTAAGAATCGCCTCACCGAGGCGATTCTAACAAATGTCTATAATATTTGTTTCTTGGAGTAATAATGGGGAAAAGGCCGTTTATTACCTATCATACTCCTAACTGGGATTCTTTATAACAGCACAATCATAGGGAACAAATCCTGTCGTTATAACGCGGGTCCTTTGTACAACTGTTCACAAACAGAAGCACTAGATAAAAGTTTCTGTGTACTCCAACAGGAATACTTACGGGGGGGGGGGGGGGGGGGGGGGGGGAGGAAGAAACTAGAAAACAAAAAGAAAGAATAACGGAAACCGTCTCATTAAGCTTTTAAAAACAGATTTAGTCCTAATTTTAGGTGGGCTTAATAGTGGAATTTTATTGTATAAAGTAGAAGTAAAACAAAGATCAGGAATCGACACAATTAATCTACTCCACCCACCAAAGACACCAAAGGGAGAGAAACACAAACATTAAGCGACCAGAACATAATGGAAACCTAAACAAAGGAAGGCCATAAGGACAGTTAGTTTCCCACAAAATGGCCATATGGCCATCCAAAATAAAAAGACACAAGTGATACACACAGTAAGTAACAAACAACAACATAAATAAATCGCCACAGAAGAACCGTCTTGGAACGGTCAGTGGAAAGATTTCCACTGGGGGGCTTAAATCGCTTTTACGTGGCCAAAATCCTCGACCTTACTTCCGTCGCGATTTAGACAAATAATTTGTTCAGTCCGCATGAAGGCCTCCTAACTCATCAGTGCAACATCTCCGTGAACACGAATAATCAAAGAACCACAGAGGTGAGACAACGGTGAGGTCTCGACAGCAAGAAACCACTGAAATGCTGTAGCAAAAGAAAACCAACAGTTAGACTCCGATGGGCCCGATCAGAGACAGAGCATCAGGCACCAACCAACATTACCTTGAATTAGATCTCTCTAATTCTCAATAAGCCTGCCAAGAGAAAGCAGAATAGAACATAACAGAAACAAACCAGATGAACTTCGGAGAGATAGTTAATAATTGGCGGTTATTCCCACTGACTGCAATTTGTAATATTAATATTTGTTTATGCCAAAGCGCAAGATAAATGGATATAGCACACACACTGCTGCCTACACAAAAGCCGCACATTACAAAAACACACCCTTGCGTCATAGTGCCCTTTTTACATCTCCAAAATGGCTACTTTTCGGATGAAAATCCGTGATTTTATTTCTTATTCAATCTGCAAACATAGGTTGTGAGTGCTCGTTAGAACCGCCTCATTGAGGCGGTTTTAACGAGTACCCACAACCTATGTCTTGGAGTAGAAATAAGAAAAAGGATGTATACCCGCTAAACCCAGTTTTCTCTATATAAAGTTGGGGTTGGGGTGGGTTTGGGTTTGGGGATCATTTCACGGACTTGTTCACGAGATGAAATTAGGCATCGTTGTTACAGTCTGTCCAAATACGATTATATTTTCTCCATATAAGAAAAACATTTATTTTTCTTTTTTTGTTTTACGGCTTTTTCAAGACTACTTTACTTATTCCAAGCCGATCGTTAATCAGATGTAGGTGAAAAATGTACTACCCTGGAGTAAAAAAAAAAAACACCTCTCTTCCGTTGCAGAACTTGGCGACTCACATGTGACCCGGTCTCGAACCAAGCGGTGACTGACCTAATGGTTAAGAGTCAGCGTTCTTACCCATTAGGCCACGGAGGCCCGTTAATGAGGCGGTTCTAATGAGTACACACTACATACCTGTATTTAACAGAATATTTATCCATCGCTTTAATGCTTCCTCATCACGAAAACACGCCTGCATAAGTTTGACCCCCTTGAACCCCACTTTTATACAGTTAAACAGGGGTAAACTTAATTTTTCTTATTTCTGCTCTAAAATAGAGATTGTGGTCAATATTTTGAACAGAAATAGCCAGCTTATACAGCTATACCGAAAAATCTTGTTTAAGTGCTAAAATGAGAGACGAAAACAAATGCACGCAATGTTTCTACGGCCAACGAAACACCGTCGTTGGTGCATGATGTCGCCATCGTCCAATCATATTGAAGAGAACATTTTTTATTTCGACGTCATTGACGTCGCGTGATTCAATGTATTCGTTAAAATATGAACAGCATTGCTTTCAAGTAGACAACTATACAAGGGTGACAACCTACGTCATAACAGAGATGTCGTACCCATTTCAATAGCAGCCACATTGGTGTAAATAGAGTAGTTAAAATGCTTCGAACTAGATATGTACAGTAAAATCTAACTATTAAGACCACCTAAAATTAACACAAATTTTGCTTTTAAAAGCATATCTAGCAGCTTTCAGTTACATTTTCTACAAGTTTTGTACATCGAGTATGCTCTGGTGTGAGACCGCCTTTGGGACTGTTCAAAAGTGGTCTTAAAGGTGCATTATTGAGCTACCGGGTCTCAGAATTTTTTTTCTCGTTTTTATCTTCAATGCATACTCCTTTGTCATGTGTACACTTTTGGAGCCAAATACAGCTTCAGAACTTTGTGAAAATGGTCGTTTTCATTCGTGTTTACCCTTCGCTCTGAACATGTGTTCGGAATTTCTGTTCTAAAAATAAATCTGTCACTTTACACATACATGGCGAAAGTATCGTCTCTGGGTGTCGTTACTTATGGAATCGTATTCAGCGTCATGTTTTTTTTCCGATTCAGGCATGGCCTAAGCAAACAAGGCCAAAAATGAATGTCGCATAACGTCATATATGGTGATTCTATTTTTGTCACGAACTAAATATAGATCTAACTAGTGTTCGAAACATAGTCAGGGAATCCTACTCAAACTCGTTTACCTATCATCATAATTGATCGCATTTTTGCATAAAATGCATTCATTTGTATTGTTTTAAAGAAAAATACCCGCTATATGTATTTTATTTTTGGAAGCATTTTTTTCGGATAGCTCAATAATGCACCTTTAAAGACCCCAAGGGTGGTTTTTCTTTAGGAATTTTACTGTACATTACCAGTCAACTGAAAACATATTTCCGGTGGTAACGCATATTTGCATCACATCGGTGAGTAACCTTGAAAAGGCTTCGAAAACTTCGCCGCTAGATTTGATTCGACGCTGTAAACAACGGTGGATCCGGCATCATTGCCAATTCAGCTTGTGTCGAATTATTTAAAGGAAAAGCCACATTTCTGAGACAGACTTCTGTATGTTTGATTCTTTTGAGACCTAATGCACCGACTTCGCCTACTTGTCGTGGCGATATCTTTAGTGTAGTAAACTAATGGTTACGACATTACTGCTCTGACGTAGGTTATTCCCCCCCCAACCCCTGTAAATGCACTGAGGATGTAAATATTCGAGGTTATTTAGGTTTAACCTCCCCATCAACATTACTTTTGTCATTTTGGAAACTTTGCTTACACTTTTGTGGGACTTTTATCCGACATTGAGGTGAAATGACATCTCAAGCCCTGTCGCCCAATGAAACCAGCAGGGTTTATATGCATGACCGAATTTGCCTGGGCAAGCACAGACCTTCTGAACGGTACTATGTGCGATCGGTTTCAGCTCTGCGTAAAAGCATCATGCTGCCCAATCTATTTCTCCAAGCCCCGATGGGCGAGGCGTAAAAATATTCGGGATGAACAGCGGTATATATCATTATCCTTATTTTGATTTAAAAACATGCTTTGTGGGTACTCGTTAGAACCTGCTTCATCATGTGAACAAGTCCGTGAAATGAACACCTCCATGAACACTACTTTATATAGAGAAAACTGGGGTTGATGGGTATACATTATTTTGCTTATTTCTGCTCCTAGACATAGGTTGTGGGAACTCGTTAGAACCGCCTCATTGAGGCGGTTCTAACAAGCACCCACAACCTATGCTTAGAGTTAAAAAAAGAGAAAAATATCACAAAATTTCAACGGAAAAGCAGCCATTTTGGAGATATAAAAGAATGTGTGTGTGTGTGTGTGTGTGTGTGTGTGCGTGCGTGTGTGCGTGCGTGTGTGTGTATGTTAGTGTGTGTGAATTCGGGTTTAACGTCGCTTTCAACAATTTTTCAGTCATATCACGACGGTGTCTGGTTGCGACAGGGAGCTCAATGCTCACTTTTATAGTGCTGCCTCACTGAAGTATGCCCCAGATACATTACATTATACCACACCCAGTCACATTATTCTGACACTGGGTCGACCAGTCCTAGCTCTACCCCGTAAATCTGTGTGCCAAGCGAGGAGCAGCTAGTGCCATTCTTAACGACTTTGGTATGTCGCGGCCCGGGATCGAACCCGTGACCGCCCGTTCCCCAGAGCGGACACTCTACCAACTGAGCTGTCGGGCCGGTATGAAAGAATGTACTATGTCACATTGGTGTGCTATGGTAATGTATTGAGGTGGTTCTAACGATCACCAACAGTCAATGTTCGGACAAGAAATAAGAAAAAAAATTACTGGTGTTATCGAAATGTATTCGGATGACTGAACACTTGACATAAGACATGGTTTTCCTTGACCCAGCAAATTCGCTTTTGTTGCGAGACATGCTAAATACCCATTTGTTACTTTGAGCAATTACGATATTATTCTGATTGGCACCAAGTTTAAGGAAAACATGCAACATAACAGAATTTGGGATTGTCAACTCGGGAAGTGTCATTTAATCTGATGCACCGAAATACCTTCAGATTACCCTTGCACTTCTCAAAGAGCTGCTATCTAATATTGTTGTTTCCAAGTTCTCAAGTTTATTAGTTTTCACAGTTAATACAAACAACAAAAAAGTAAAACTTGTAATAATAAAACAGGTTATAATGAGCGGCACCTTTGATGATGGGTTTGAAAGAAAATAATTCAAGTTGTCCATCATTATGTGCATTTCGAGCGATTTGGTTGGTTACCATAACAAAAAAAGTTTTTTGTGTTCACGGTAGCGATAGCAGGGACATACTGTTTTTGCCCTGTCTGTTTGTTTGTTTGTCGGTTTGTTCGTGGACAACTTAATAATTGATTATAACTTTGGAACCAGTTGAGATAGTCTTCATATTTGACATGTCGGTTCCTTGTGACAAGGGCTTTTCACTCATATGACAATTTTGTTTTATATCTGACATTGACCTAAAGAAAAAATAACGACGCTTAGTGTCCACACGACGCTTAGTGTCCATATGAACACTAAGCGTTGCGACGACTGCAACGCTTACTGTCCATGTTGGACACTAAGCGTTGCGACTGCAGCGCCTAGTGTCCATGTTGGACTAGTCGCAACGCTTAGTGTCCAACATGGACACTAAGCGTTGCTTAGTGTTCACATGGACACTAAACGTCGCGACTGTCGATAACATGTGCGATCCCAACGCTTATTGTTCACCATGCCATTTTAACTTAGAAATTATTCGGCTTCAAGGTGCTGTTTTCTTTTCTCAAAATGGTCGTATGTCTACTGCCACTCTTCAGAAAGAGTCGTATTTGGGACCGACTACTGACCCCAGGTTTGATGTCCCGGAATGGGGCTAGACAACAAAAATCTGTTTGACTTCCTGATATATGAACACCACACATACAAGACAAAAGCACTGGACCATGAAATATAGGTCATGGTCACCTACATTTATTTTGATGTCCAATATCACAAAGCCCTAAGGATATACGGCAGAATCACTGGACCATTAAATATATGGCATAGTGATCTACATTAATTTTGAGGTCAAATATCGGGTCACACTGACTCAAAACACAAGGTCTTCAGGATATAAGATAAAATCACTGGACCATGAACTATAGGTCATTGCCACCGACATTTATTTTGAGGTCAAATATCGGGTCATACTGACTCCTTATACCAAGGTATGGTTTTATAGTTCAAAAAGTCTTCAGGATATCAGGCAAAATCAATCGACCATGAAATATATGTCATTGTGACCTACATTTATTTTAGGTCAAATATCGTTTCATACTGTCTCATTACATGTATACTAAGTTATGGTGTTCATAGAACAAAAAGTCTTCAGGATATCAGGCAAAAGTACTGGACCATGAAATATAGGTCATGGTGACCTATATTTATTTTGAGGTCAATTATCGTGTCATACTGACTCATTATACCAAGGTAAGGTGTTCATAGAACAAAACGTCTTCAGGATATAAGGCGAAATCACTGAACCATGAAATATAGGTCATTGTGACCTTCATTTTTAAGGTCAAATGTCGGGTCGTACTGTCTCATAATCCTGAAGTTTAATGTTTCAAGATATAAGGCAAAATCACTGGATCGTGAAATAGGCCCAGAAGTATATATATCCCGATGAGAGCCCGAAACCAGCTCCGGTAATGCGTTACAGGTACCTTTTATCCATTGCATGTTAAATTCTGATCAAATCGCAACTTTTGTTATACTTATCAAACACTGGACACTAGGCGTTGATACTGTATTCTGATCTACATGATCGACGCCTAATGTCCATTTGGCAAAATTAGACACTAAGCGTGGTGCGGACACGAAGCGTTGTTATTATGCTTGTCGATTTAACTGGATTGATCATCACGTGAATAAGTCCGTGAAATGAACGCCCAACTAAACCCCACTATATATAGAGAAAACTGGGGTATACATTATTTTTCTTATTTCTGCTCCAAGACATAGGTTGTGGGTACTCGTAAGAACCGCCTCAACGAGGCAGTTCTAACGAGCACCCAATACCTATGTTTGCAGTATAAATAAGAAAACTATCACGGTTTTTTATCAGAAGCCATTTTGAAGATGTAAAAATACACTATGTCGCACGGGTTTGTTATTGTAATGTAAAATGTTTAAGAGTTACCCACCAATCTCTGGATGTTAAGTTATCGAACTCAAGTTTATTAGCTAGATTGTCGGTATGAGCCTGTTTTGAGCGTCGAATTAACGAGATTGTTTTGATGGATAACGGCGAAATTTAGCCCATGCTTCAGAGTCATTAGTTGATTTGGCCTTACGATATAAACGTTTTCTTTTTCTAATATGTTTCTTAATAAAGCTAGTAATCCAGGGAGGGTCTGACGATCTAATTCTTCAAATTTTGTTGGTAATGCACTGACTTGTAATGTCTATAAGGTTTTCTGTAATATTACTTGCATATTTATTTATGTCGTTATCTCTAAATAAATCCACGTTTGTCGTAGCAGCCTTTTCACAGGTGGTAATCAGGGGAACTAGCTCGAAAATGAGTCAATGGAAATCTGTGCGCTCGACACATCCGGGAACCCTCGAGCTAGCTCCATCACCAGGAAACTTGTAAACAAAGGTAGGTCTCGAAGACTTTTATCGCCCTGTTTTTCTTGGTAAGCTATTTTTAAAAAAATCCGGCAATGCAGTGCCACATAGAAATGATTTAACTTTGTACCCCGCTAGAATTTGCTTTGGAAATTTGCAACGCTGGAGTATGAATGAACGGAAACTTTTTATCACGGGCCTGAAAAATTATCAATTTATGTCAACACGGAGATTTTGGCCGACGATTTTTCATCTTCCGTCAAATGTACGCCCTTCACTTCCCCAGAAGCAACATCCCTAGTGAAATGAAACATGGAAAGTTTTAAATGAGCAAGGAATTTTGGTCGTAATTACGTAACTTGCTACTATTGACGAAATTGCTGTCCGAGCTAGTCTTCTCGACAAGGAGCTAGTTCACTCGGCATTGAGATAGTGTCCTCAAAATCTGCTTTAATCTTCATGAAACGTCACTTGAATGTTTGACTTGATGATATCTCGGTCAGGTTCGAATATGGATCATGTCGAATCAAAAACTGGTCACTAGGTCAACTTTCATTAAAACCTAGGGTGTGCACTTTAGAGGCAACCGGTTTGCTAAATTTGAAATTTGTTAGACTCTGTTTTTGAACGTGACTTTCCATTGCAGAACTTGGACATTCAGATATGACCCAAGAGAGACTCGAACCACAGCGGCGGGATGTCTTATCGAAATAGATTCGTGTTGTTACCTGATTAGTTGCTTAATAGATCACTGTCGGTCAGTCATAAATGCATAGATCACTCGCGCTACGCGCTCGTAATCTATTCACTTTAAAGACTGACTTCCAGCCTGTGATCTATTAAGCAACTAATCACAACCAGCACGATTCTATTTCTTATCTTTCAACAATTTAGTCGAAATTTGTGTTGAGCCTTTGTGGGTAGGGGAAACGATAGTTTGTTCGCGGCATCTGTGTCACATGACCAAGATGGCTACCACGCCCATATATGGTAAAACCATTGAACAACTTCTCTAGAACCAGTGTGCTGATTTTTCAAGAAACTTGATTATGTAGTACCTAGGACTGCAGCTCAACATGATTTGTTTAAACGATGACTCTAGGTTTTATCACAAATAATCAGATCACCTGCGGGAACAGTATGTAATTTTTGAGTAAAACAAAAATCATCAAAAAGATTACCGGAAGGAATCAAAAATCAAGCCTTCACATGACACTGGTATTTGTGTGCATATATATTTTCTTTCTTTTTCCATCCATCCTTCCATCCATCCACCCACCGACCCATCCATCCAAACGTCCGTCTGTCTGTCTGTCTGTTCGTCCGTACGTTTGTTCGTTCGTTCATTCGTCCTCCAGATACCCACTCACTTATCCCTCTCTGTAGTGCACCCATCCATCCATCCATTATTCCATCCAACCATCCATCAATCCATCGATCCATCGTTCTAAATAGGGAAGGGGCGAAGCAACTAGGTGGGCGAAACGACTAAGGGTGCGAAAAGGCCAGGCTTTGGGGGAGAAACAACTAGAGGTGCAAAATGGGGGCGAAACGACCAGGAAGAAACGACCGGGGGGACGTCTTTGGAGCATAGTATCTGTTGTTACCCCACTAACCAGAGGTAAAGAAACCAGTTGGATAAACTGGGTGGGGCCGTAGAAAGAGATCGAATCACGGTCCAAGTCATCTGATGAATGTTTCATCTTCGTTTCTGAGGGCACTACCTCCATGTCGAGTGAACTAGCTCCTTGTCGAGAAGACTAACTCGGACAGTTATTTCGTCATAAGCCGCAAGTTACGTAATCACGGCCATTTTTTTTTTGTTTGTTTGCTTATTTCAAACATTCCATCTTTCATTTCACTAGGGATGTTGCTTCTGGGGATGTGAATGGCGTACTTTTGACGGAAAATGAAAAATCGTCGATCAAAATCTCCGTGTTGACATAAATTTTTCAGGCCCGTTATAAAAAGTTTCCTTTCATTCATACTCCAGCGCTGCAAATTTCCAAGGCAAATTCTAGCGGGGTAAAAAGTTAAATCATTTCTATGTGGCACCGCATTGCCGGATTGTTTTATAAATAGCTTACAGGGTGATAAAACTCTTCGTGACCTACCTTTGTTAACAAGTTTCCTGGTGATGGAGCTAGCTCGAGAGTTCCCGGATTTGTCGAGGGAACAAATTTCCATTGACTCATTTTCGAGCTAGTTCCCATGATTACCACCCGTGCTTTTGCCTGGGGAGGTCATACAGCCATATATGGCGGTTTAGAGATATTGTTCTTGCACACCAGATAAGAAAAGTTTTAGCTTGGAATAGAAAGTCTGTTCTAACCCGGGTGTTCTTACCCAAAATCGAATATTCTCGGGAGTTTGATAAATGCACTGTTTGAATACGACCTCATATGCGCCGTCGTTAAGGTTGACGTCACAGCACGTTACGTGACGTCACTAAACCTTCCTGTAGTGGCATTACAATATGGCGGACGTTGGTAACCGAAATGACTACAGCATTAAAAATCCGCACTAAGAAATGAAAGGTATGCAAGAAAAAAATCCTATATGGGTGTGAGGGGTGGATAGAAAAATCCGTCCCTCGGGATCACTGTCCTGCATCACTCGACAAGCTTCGTCATGCCGGACAGTGTCCCTCGGGACGGACTTTTCCATCCACCCCTCACACCCATGTAAGAATCTTATAATATGGCTCTTAAGAAATTCATTATTCCAAAAATTGGACAATGATATCGATACAGTTTGTCATTTATCCCACTTGCTCAAGAGTATCAAAACAAGTATAAGCTTTTAACAGTCACTGGATTTGAAAATGAAAAAATGTATCATGTGTACGCTGTATAAGGATGTCAGAAAATATGAAAGTGTAATATTTCGGGACAAATAATATAACAACCACTGATTCGTATTATGAAAATTCTTCACATTACGAAAATACGGCAATACAAATACATTGCATATTGAAAGAATGAAAATTTTCAAATAAAAACAATCTGATATTTTTCATATCTCTGCCCAAAACATAGATTGTAGGAACTGGCGGTTCTAACGAATACCCACAATTTATGTTTAGAGCAGAAATAAGAAAAAAATGTATACGCCTATAAACTCCAGTTTTACTATATAACAGCGGGGTATAAGGGGGTCATAATTATATAAGCGTACTTTCGTAATGATCTTTTTCTATTCTGACCGTATATAATTGAGCTTTTCTAAATGTTCAGTTTAACATATAAAAAAACAAACTACCAATCTTTTACTCACAATGGAACCGATTCGCACTGAAAAATGATAAATACATGTTCATGATTGTACAGTTGCTTTGTTTATACATGTATGCGTTTTCTTTCTTTTTGCATTTTAGAAAAAAAAAATCAACCCCATTACGATAACACGCCTATACACATACATTGCCAATTTTTGGCCAAAAATTAGAAATTTTAAGATGAAAAATTGTGATATTTTCCTTATTTCTGCTCAAAACATAGATTGTAGGGACTCGATAGAACCGCCTCGATAAGGCGGTTCTATCGAGTCCCCACAATCTATGTTTTGCTCAAAACATGGATTGTAGGGACTCGATAGAACCGCCTCGACGAGGCGGTTCTATCGAGTCCCCACAATCTATGTTTTTTAGCAGAAATAAGAAAAATAATGTATACCCCCTTAAGGAGGGTGGGGAGTAATTCTTTTCTCTTTAGATTTTTTTTATTTGCTTATATTTTGTAGCTTGAAATCTCTGCACTCGTTTGCCGGTATAAAAATATTGGCACACCAGGCTTTTTTTCGAGCTTTTTAGCCTTAAAGATGGGTACTGTTTTCGAATTTATCGAATGTTTCAATGATTACCCCAGTCATTGACAAATTGTCGATAACAATTGTTTAAAACAATATTTCCAAGTTTGGTTTAAAAAAACACAATGCAGGATAATGTCATGTTTGCGAACCTATGTGTGAAAGACAAACTCTTTCACAGATTTTTGTCGAAACACCTATTTACAAATGTCCTTTTCTGCATGTTTTGCTGTTTTGTGATGCAATTTTCGCTATATTTGAAAAAAGAATGCATTTTTCGTCTTTAGATTTTTCTTATTTTCACATATATTGTGTAATAATATTAGATACACGAAATAGGCGTGAAATTTGACCATGTCACCAGGCATCTGAGAGAAATATTGCAGAAAAAATTACCCCACCCCCCAATAAAAATGGCTAAAAAAGCATTAAGATATTGTTTAAATGACAAGAACAAGGATTATACCTTTATTATTGCACATTCTTTTGCTTCCTTAATGTGATATTAATCAAAGTATTTCATTAGAATTGAAACACAATTTCATTTATAAGTTTTATGGTGTGAAAAAAGGATTTTTCTGGCCAAAAAATGCATGTTCTGATATAGCCATATTGTCGTTTTGTTCATGTTTAAAAGATATGAAGCCATTAACATTGTCGCAGACGTTCAAACAATGTCAGATGTATGTTCTTAATATACCTGGTAAACATTATTAAACATTTTAGCTTTCTTTTTTGACAATCTATTACCCCACCCCCTAATGAAATGGGTTGAAATTGATAAAAAAAAAAAAAAAAAAAAAAAAAAAATACAATAAGCTGATGCAAAATAATATAAAAATTTCCTTTTTCCCATTTAACTTCCTGCCAACGTTATAGGGAAAGTAGAAACACTTCTAATTATTTTTTTTTTCTATAATTCTGACAAGTTTTTTTGTTCATGCCATATTGACCGGAAACGCTATTTAATTATCTATTGCCTGTTTATGCAAACTGTGAAAGGTAGGTGAGATAAGTTATCCTTTTACTTTCCGAAAGTGGATAGAAGTGATGGCAATGACCTGGAATCGATACAATTACCCAACACCTCCGATCAGACATACCAAAGGGAAAGAACCACGAACATGAATAACTAGACCGTAATGGAAACATCACTAGCGGAAAGCCAAAATGGCAGTTGCATTCCCACATAGTGGCTTTCGTGGACCTTGAGAAGGCATTTGGTTGAGTGTCTCGAAAAGTCATCTGGGAGGCACAGAGAAAATTTGAAGTGGAGGAGTAGAATGTTCGAATGGTCCAGTGGGTGTATGCTAATTCGCGGAGCCGTATGCGTTTTTGTGTTGGTTCCATTGAAGAATTCGAATTGAAGGTCGGTGTTCCTCAAGGCTCTTTTCTCAGCCTAATGCATTTCATCATTGTGCTTTATGTCTTGTCATGCGAGTTCTGTTCTGGGGGGCCTTTGTAATCGTAGCTGAATCACTTCAGTGTGCTACACCACTTCAAAGGCGTCGCCCAAAAAGTTCTCATATATATAGTTTCTACAATGCATGATAGCCCCGAACTGGCCTTGAAGAAAAAGATTGTGCTGCATGATACTAACCCAATCACTCATGAGTACGAGTAGACCGCCCTGCCCAGGTAAAGTGGTGCAAGACGGACGGTCCTTATAAACATATAGATTGGTTTCACTGGCTGTCAGGTTTCGTCACAATGTCGGGTAAAAAGACCCACAAATTGGGAAGTAACCTCTCCAAAATGACCAATATTATGTTGACGGTAAAATGACATCTCAAGCCCTGCCGCTCAACGAAACCAAAAGGGTTTATATGCATGGACGGTCCGACTCGGACCCATTTTCCTGGGCAGGTTTAGACCCTCTAAGCGGTTTACTAGTTCTCACGTGCGGTCGGTTTCAGCTCTGCGTGAAAGCATCATGCAGCCCGATTGGCTGGAGCCGGTACATTGACAAAATTCTGTTATGATGGTGGATGTGTGGGCATACAAAGGCTCCGTGTGGCGCAACCTAAACCATCATCTGGCGACAGGGCTTGAGATGTCATTTCATCTCAATGTCGGGTAAAAGTCCCACAAAATTGGAAGCAACGTCTCCAAAATGACCATTACAGTGTTGACGGGGACGTTAAACCTCAAATCAAACAAACAAATAAACCATCATCTTTATATTCGAAACAGATCAAAGGGATTTTTTCTTGTACACCCTTTTGCTTATGCTTGATAATTGTTTGTTTGATTTGAGGTTTAACGTCCCCGTCAACACTGTAAAGGTCATTTTGGAGACTTCGCTTCCAATTTTGTGGGACATTTACCCGACCTTAAGATGAAATGTCAACTAAAACCCCGCCGCCAATTGAACCAATAGAGTTTATTAACATGGACAGGCAGACTCGCACCGCTTTGCCTGGGCAGGCTTAGATCCTCTAAGCAGTTTACCAGTAGGCCTACACCTGTTGAGTGCAAGATCCTAATTATGGGTGCTGGCACAGGCTATTTGTTCACTGAGATGGCTTAACAGTAATTGAACCTGAGACTGCGACTGGCAGTTAAAAGAATATTGTGTGCTGCCAGGCATTACAGTCTGCACTTTTAGTTATCAAATATGGCAGTGTTTTCTTTCCATATATATGACGTCACGCAAACTAAAGTAAACGTCACTATTGATTCATTGTTTTGTTTGTGTTGACAAAGTATGGCCGTGGAATATGTGACCTGATAGACTCTTCGAGGCTATATTTTTTACACCAATGGAAAAATAAAGCAAACATCGTGCGTTAAAGAGAGTTCAGATTTGCCATGGACAGCTGATGGGCTGCAATCGGAGGAAACAAACCAGTAGCTGGAAAAAAACAGGGTTAGTCTGTTTATCCCTCTATTTTCCTGTGCTTCCAGCCATGCAGACTAGACGGGAAAGTAGTCTATGAAGTCGCAAAATAATTTATAACAAAATGCACATTGCAATGGTTATTAAATGTTACAAAAACCTCAGAAAACACTTTGAAAACTAAATAGAAACAAAAATCATTTTGAGGTAAAAATTCGAACCTGATTACGGCAGAGTCAATTATGCGCGACCCTCCTTAAACCAGTTTTACTATATAAAAGTATGGTATGAGGGGGTCAAAATTATAAAGGTTTGTTCTCGTAATGCCGGCTAGCCGCCTAACCATCACTAAAACAATAAATAAAAATAAAAACAAAAAAGAAATAGAAATGTATATTCTGAACCCAAAATATACTTTAGTTTGTAAACATGAGAGTCAGGCACATTTCATGTACTGATAAACTTAAGGCAGCGTTCCGGTCATTCCTGGGTTTTAAAACAATTAACAACGATGACCAGTCACATCATGAAAACACGCCTATATAATTTTGACCCCCTTGAACCCCACTTTTATATAATAAAACTAGGGTTTGCAGGGGTATACCTTATTTGTCTTATTTCTGCTCTAAAATATAGATTGTGGGTACTCGTTAGAACCGCCTCAATGAGGCGGTTCCAACGAGTACCCACAATCTATATTTTGAGCAGAAATAAGAAAAATATCACAATTTTTCATCTCAAAATTTTCGTTTTTTCGACGGTAAACTTTACAATGTATTTGTATAGGCGTGTTTTCGTAATGAAAAGGAAATAGCATTCAACCAGCCAGGGTCATTTCTAAAATGCTTCCGGGGCAATTTATAGGGCGTAGACACAAAATAGACACAAAATAATTACAAATAATAATGAATTAATCGAAAACGTCTATCAATCAAAAGTATGAAACGACCAGCCGCTTATGTAATTGAAAATGTTTTCAAGAAAAGTAGAATAAGTTTACCTCTTTTACCGATGCACTTGGGCGATTCATGATACTTTTTGGCGCATGAACATAACTGCTTGAGGTGGCAATTAGTCCCAGAAATAGTCCTAATGCACAGACACTTGTACATGAATGCATTGTCTTCGGAAAGTCCCTGGACTATTTTTACGTATGCAAAGAATGTCGACTGTCTTCTTTGATTGCAAACGCCTGAAGAGTTGAAATTGCCAGACCCTGGAATCTTATAGAAAACTACGCAGCAATTTCTGATAAATCATATTCTTGTTGGTCATTTATGTCCATTTACCGCATTGCGGAACCAAAATTAATTTATGAATATAATGAAATTGCCGTTTATTATGACCACTTTTGCGAAGCCCATTATTGTGGAACAAGCAATGTCGATGACCAATTAGGTATTTTGCGCTTTGCGAGTTGTGAGGTTTCGCTGCTTTTGTCACCGTCAAATACATTTGTAGGGATTCTGCTTTCAAATGGACTGAATGAGAGACATTATGTAAATTGTACTCTAACGATCTGCAGCAGACGCTTGATTTATATTCTGGAAAGGAAGGTATTTTCCACAGTTTTATTTTTGCGTGTTTAAATCGTGGGAGACGTGACTTGATTCTGTCAAATAGCTGTCTTTTCTAGGCGTTAGTTATTCCATATACACTTATTCAATTAGTTAATAGAATAGCCTTTAAAGGCCTATAATTAAAATCAGTATTATATTGGACTCTTCCGGTAGGGGGTTTGTCAGGATTCCATATTCATAAAAATGGTTGTAAATGACATACTTATTAAAAGAGATTGTGGACATTTCAATGCATGACTGTTCGTAAAAGAATTTTGTTTAGAACATTGATGTAAAATGGTGATCAGTAAAGTGATTACTTGAGTTTATGCACATTGTATACCTGATACCCCTACAGAAATAATGTTTATGTATGTGTAGCTTTTATAAAAAAAAAAAAAAAAAAAATGCTCGTTTTGATGTACCTCATGGCTGAAATTACATCTACTAGTCATGTTCTGGCACCAGAGGTTCGCTTTCAATGTATTTTGTTCATGTTAAAACGAATTATTTGGTGCTCTTAACGTAATAATTGCACTTGATATATGGAAGGGAACGACTGCAAGGTAGTTGACCTATATTTTTTCAGTGTTTATATTGCAAGAAAATATGCTAAAAATTGCACAGTTCACAGATAAGAGCATGCAGTGGACCAGTGGAAACGTGCACGACCACGAGTCCTTTAATGACTTTGTACCAGAGGGTCGTGCGTTCGAATCCTAAAGTAAGGGGTTTTGTTTGCATAAACGGTTATCATGATATTATTACTTTAAATTTGGCAGGTTTTTGTGTCAGGAACTGAAAAAATATATATTTTTAAATACAAATGTAACAGGTGAAAAAAATCCAAACACCTTTACCCGGCCGGGGATCTAACCCGAGCAGCCCGATCGGTAAGCAAACACTCTACAACGTCGCTATAAAAGCCGTTTTGTACCGCAAGGCAGTACAAGTGTGCTATATACCTATACCATGTGACACAAACGCTTGAAAATGCCTTCTTGTTCATTTGTTCTAAGCCGGGTTCGCTTTCATATACTGCAGTTTGTTTACCATTTTAGGTGCGAAAATCGAAAGCCGGAGTACCAGGAGAACAGTCTCCTGGATTTCAGTTGCAGAACGGCATCTCACATGATTAACATTCAGCCCTCTTATCCAACTCTTCAAGTCATCATTTGTAATCAGCTGTGGACCCGGAGCAATTCCGAGTTGTGTTTTTAGCTCACTATTAAGGACAAGAAACAAGGAAAATGAATGGCTTAAGTTTCGTACTTGTTCATAAAATTTGTATTGTGATTACTTGCTTCAATAACCTCGGCGAGGCTATTGTTACAAGTGCATTAATCTAATACATAGATTTCTGAAGATATAAACAAATAAATGACAGGCTTATTAAAATGTTTATTGTGATAAGAATTATTACTTTTTAAAGATCTGAAAACAGATTTTTAATCGTTTTGGTTTTACGGCCCTTCCAAGATTATTTCACTCATTTCGAGCCGATCGTTATTCGGAGGCAAGAGAAAACCGGAGTACTCGGAGAAAAACAATCTGACCTTCCGTTTCAGAACTTGGCATGCCACATTTGACCCGAGCGAGTATCAAACCAAAGCGGTGAGAGACTTAATGATTAAGAGTCATAGCTCTTATCCATTAGGCCACAGTGCCGTCAAAAAAGTTTTAAGTTTATATATGCTTCATAGAGGATCTTAAATGAGTGCTCATGTATTAATGAATTCATTAAATTCGTTGAGGAAAAGGGATAAAATGAGAGGCTTAGCCGAGCATTTTATCCCTTTTCCTCAACGAGTTTAATAAATTCAATAATACAAGAGCACGAATGCAAGATTCTATTTATTATATGACATTTAAAGAACATATTATTCACAATTTTTTAACGAAAATGTCAATATTCCGTCATTAATAAACGCGACGTCACTAATGCCGCCATACATGTAGCGTTACGGGACGTATCTTGCTAATTTGCATATTTAATCCACTAGTGGATTATCGAATTTATTACATGACGTTAATACACTCTCAGATGAAAAGGAAAAATACATAAACACGTTGATTGTTTTCCATAGACCAAAGCATTAAAAAGCGCAGTAGCTTCCTGTTACTTAAGTCCATGTTGTAGTTAATCCATTAAAATTAGCCGGGCTTTTCTTATCGTTGAGGTCAAAGTCTATCCGTAGAATCTGGGCTAAAATCATGTGCTGGGTTTAGCAAACAGTGTAGTTGGCAAACAGTGTAGTCCCTGAACAGAATGAGGCATATAAACAAGTTTCACGCTGTTTATCCCTGTCGATCAATCAAACCAGTATGGTTTATATGCATTTGACTCGCACCACATTGCCTGGGCAGGCTTAGACCTTCTTAGCGGTTCACCAGTACTCATGTGCGGTTGGTTGTGTGCCGTTGTAGAGCTCTGGTTATGCGCATTACTGCTTGTTCGAATCTAGGCTAATGCTGGCGGTGAGGCAAGGTTTAAAACCTAGGACACTTTTTAATATGTCATATGCAGTTTCAATATGTTAACTGGTTATATACATGTTTTGTTTGTTAGATTTTAGGTTTAACCTCCCCGTCAACACTGTAAAGGTCATTTTGGAGACGTTGCTTCCAATTGTATGGGACTTTTATCCGACATTGAGATGAAATGACATCTCAAGCCCAGCCGCCCAATGAAACCAATAGGGTTTATAAGCGTGGACTGGCCGACTCGCACCGCTTTGCCCGGGCAGGCTTAGATCCTCTAAGCGGTTTACCAGTACTCGTGTGCGGGTCGGTTTCAGCTCTGCGTGGAAGCATCATGCAGCCCATATATTTCTTCAAGCCCCGATGGGCGAGGGCTTATATACATATAAATCAGCATTCTATATGACATTGGTTCTAGTGTAAAAGAGTGAAGAACATGGTGACCTGAATTTCAGGGTGATTTCACTTTATATGTGTTTGAGTGGAGGTTTTGCGTCATCATCAACACAATTTAGGTGTTTTGGAGACATTACTTCCAATGTTATGAGACTTATATCGACATTGGGATGAAGTGGCATCTCAAGCACTGCCTGCTAAATAATTCAAAAAGGTTTATTTATTGTACGATTGGACTCGCACCCCGTTGCCTAGAAAGACTAGCTCAGATCCCCTAAGCGATTAACCAGTACCCAGCAGTTTAATGTTTGTCATGTTGGTGATTCTGATTATTTCCCCTTTATGTATATTGCTCCTTTTTAGTTAGGTTTGGATATTCTGAGTCACCTCCACTTTGGGAAAGAGTTGCTGACTCGGTTTACCCGTTGTCCTCCATGTTTCGACTTCTTTTCCTCAATACGAAAACACCCCTATACAAATACATTGTAAACTTTATCGCCGAAAAAAGGAAAATTTTAAGATGAAAAAGTGTGATATTTTTCTTATTTCTGCTCAAAATATATACTGTGGGTACTCGTTAGCGAGTACCCACAATCTATATTTTAGAGCAGAAATATGAAAAGTAAGGCTTTCTTGTCCTTTGGGATCATTGATTCAATTGTGGAATTTGGAAAATATTTGAGGGTCACTGATGAGGCCTAAATGGCCGAAACTAGCTAGTCTGGCCCAGAAACATGTACACTCCATAGTTTCCAGCTCTGTGGTGTATTCCCTGCTTCCAAAGGATAACCCTTTCTAGTACATATTATCCCTCTAAATCCCAGTTTTTCTATATGAAAGTGTGGGAGGGGGGGGTGGGGGTTCAAGGGGGTCAAAATTATATAGGCGCGTTTTCGTGATGCTAGTGATATTTAAGGAAGACTTTGGGATCTGATTGTATCAGTTCCTGATCGTTGTCTCTTTCATGTTTAAGTCTATATACCTTAGATTCTTTATTGCTGATGTAGAAGCCTCCGTGGTGCAGTGGTTATGCTACTCGCCTTGTAAACCAGGGGTCGCAGGGTCGATCCCGGGTGTCTCCAGACTTTCAGATGAGTCTTTAAACCGAGGTCCCGTCTCCGCATGACCTTCGCTGTTGGTTGGACGTAAAACTCAAACACTCACTCACTCACTCTTTATTGCTGATGAACATAGATTGTGGGTACTCCTTAGAACCCACAATCAATGTTTGAACTGAAAATACGGAAAGATCACTAATTATCATCTGAAAAAAATTCTTGTCCTTGAGAAATGAAATCAATCCTAAAGTTTAGCAAAACCTCTGTATAACATGCAACTACATGAAATACTTTTTCATGTTAACACTTAACATTACGATTTTTTGTTTGATTTGATGTTTAACGTCCCCGTCAACACTGTAAAAGTCATTTTGGAGACGTTGCTTCCAATTTTGTGGGACTTTTACCCGACACTGAGATGAAATGACATCTCAAGCCCTGTCGCCCAATGAAACCAATAGGGTTTATAAGCATGGACGGGCCGACTCTCGCGCACCGCTTTGCCTGGGCAGGCCTAGATCCTATAAGCGGTTTACCAGTACTCGTGTGCGGGTCGGTTTCAGCTCTGTGTGGAAGCATCATGCAACCCATCTATTTCTTCAAGCCCCGATGGGCGGGGGCTGTCTTAACATTACGAGAACACACCCGTGCGATATAGGTGCATTTTTCACTTCTCCAAAATGGCTACTTTTCTGATAAAAATCCGTGATATATTTTCTTATTTACACTGCAAACATAGGTTTTGGGTGCTCATTAGAACCGCCTCATGGAGGCGGTTCTAACGAGTACCCATTACCGATGTCATGGAGCAGAAATAAGAAAAACAATGTATACCCCCTAAACCCCAGTTTTCTCTATATGAAGTGTGGTCTAGTGCGGTGTTCATTTCACGGACTTGTTCACGTACTGAGATGCCAGCCACAACGATTGGTGTTTCCTTTGTTGTCTCCTGGCTTGTCTGCAACGGAAGGTCAGCTGGTTTTCGCCGGATTTTGCCTATCTCTGATTTATCGATCCATTCGAAATGAGTGAAACTCATCAGAAAACACGCCTATATAAATTTGACCCCTTGAACCCCAGTTTCATATAGTAAAACTGGGGCTTAAGGGGTATATATTATTTTTCTTATTTCTGTTCAAAAACATAGATTGTGGGTACTCGATAGAACCGCCTCGTCGAGGCTGTTCTGTCGAGTCCCCACAATCTATGTTTTGAGCAGAAAGACGAAAAATATCACAATTTTTCATCTTAAAATTTCTAATTTTTGCCCAAAAATTGGCAATGTATTTGTATATGTGTGTTTTTCGTAATAAGAACTGTCAGGACTATACACCCACTTTAACGCATTTTTACAGAAATGCTTAAACAACCTCGTGATCACGAGTCAGAACCACCCCCACTGTCTCTTGCATGATATTGGTAATAATAACTGCATTACATACTCAGTTGATGGCTTCAAGAACAATTTATCAATCAAACCACTGAGTGTGCTAATGGGGCAATAGCTTGTGATCAATGGATAGGGTTAGGCAAATTTAGCGCCTGGTTGGTAGTCTAAATCAGGCCCATAAAGAATATATTTGGAATAAAATCCAATGAACATAGCTGTTAGAAGCTATTCTGGACCACAAGTCGTGTTATAGCAAAATACCCATGTTGAAATTCTGTTTTGAACTTGGGTTTTGATCTTTGGATATCAAAAATGGACGTTACACGTTAGCGGGTTGTCCTAGTGAACGTTGCATTTTAAAGTATTGCAGACCAGACGTTATCGTTTTAACAGCTTTTTGAACTAGCCACCGTGCCCTTTTAGTTTAACGGTCGCATCTGAAGAGGTGATATGGTGTTGTGGGAGGTTTTCGTCACAATTTGTCGTAGGAAATGCAAGAATGAAGATCATGCATGTTTATTTCATTGCAATAACATTTGTCTGGTCCCTCGAAGATGTTCAGACAGCTTCTTCGGAATCCTGCAAATGTTATTCATGATGAAACTGTGGTAGATCTCTTTAATTGTTCAATGGGGTTTGAATGTATTAGAAGGTGACTTATGAGACTTAACATCAACCATAGTGCAGTTTATATTTTACTTTTGGTCCTTTGAGATCAGCGTGAATATTCTGAGAAATCGGAAATAAATTATTGGTTTAGACTCATATTCTAGACAGTTTTTTAGTTATTTGGACCCCATTTTGATTTATATCAGTCTTTGAATCGACTGCCTATTCGAAATTCTCAAAATTGCAGTATGTTTCCTCTGGCTTTCTTTGCCGGATCATTACAGGGTCACTGATGAGGCTTTATTAGCCGAAACTACGTAGTTTAACCAATCTTCTTTCTAATGAATGTTTCCATTGCTCTTAAAGGAACTCATTTTTGATTTTTATTTGCCTTCACTGCAGCTGGTGTTGTGCTGTGTGGCGGCCGTAAAACGTCTCCCCGTACATCAACCATAGTGCAGTTTATATTTTACTTTTGGTCCTTTGAGATCAGCGTGAATATTCTGAGAAATCGGAAATAAATTATTGGTTTAGACTCATATTCTAGACAGGTTTTTAATTATTTGGACCCCATTTTGATTTATATCAGTCTTTGAATCGACTGCCTATTTGAAATTCTCAAAATTGCAGTATGTTTCCTCTGGCTTTCTTTGCCGGATCATTACAGGGTCACTGATGAGGCTTTATTAGCCGAAACTACGTAGTATGACCAATCTTCTTTCTTATGAATGTTTCCATTGCTCTTAAAGGAACTCATTTTTGATTTTTATTATGAATCTGGTCAAGAAAATTTGAACACTCGATGTTTTAATTCCTTAGGTGAATTTCATTTTTCCAGAGCATAAACCTTTACAGAATGCATTTACTACACCTGATATAAAGGGACTGTTTGTTCACCGACATTTGTTCACTGTTGTACTATTTTTCAATTTTCGAAAAAAAAAAAAGGTTCGGGTCCAACATAAATGTCGCCCATCGGGACTTGAAGAAATAAATGGGCTTGCATGATGCTTCCACGCAGAGCTGAAACCGACCCGCACATGAGTACTGGTAAGCCGCGTAGAGGATCTAAGCCTGCCCAGGCAAAGTGGTGCGAGTGTCGGACCGTCCATGCTTATAAAAGCTTTTTGTTTCATTGGGCCGCAGGGCTAGAAATGTCATTTCATCTCAATGTCGGGTAAAAGTCCATCAAAATGGGAAGTTGACGGGGACGCTAAACTCAAATCAAACAAACGACAGACTGCATGCTTGGTAGTTAACCTAATCACGGTTGACAACTTTGCTTCCCTCTTTAAGGACAGGCCTCAGATTCTATGACGGTTCCAACGTAAAGGCTTACTGAGAATTAGAGAGAATCTAATTCTATGTAATGTTGGTTGATGCCTGATGCTCTGTCTCTGGTCGAGCTCATCGGAGTCTAAGTGTTGGTTTTCTTTTGCTCCAGCATTTCAGTGGTTTCTTGCTGTCGAGACCTCACCGTTTTTTCATCTCTGTGGTTGTTTGATTTTTTGTGTCCACGGAGATATTGCACTGATGAGTTAGAAGTCCTTTATGCGGACTGAACAAATTATTGGTCTAAATCGCGACGGAAGTAAGGACGAAGATTGTGGCCACGTTAAATCGATTTAAGCCCATCACCCCTCCCAGTGGAATTCGTTTCACTGACTGTCCCCAGGCGGTTCTTCTGTCGCGGTTAATTTTTTTACGGTTTGTCTCGCTCATATTATTTTGTTTTGGATAGCCAATTGGCTATTTTGTGGGAAAGTAACTGTTTGGCTTTCTGCTATTGATGTTTCCATTAGGGTCTGTTGTTTCTCTGATGGGAGCTGTTGGTTAATTGTATCGATTTCTGATCATTGCATTCACTTCTATTTTTATACTTCTTAATCGTTACTAGCAAGTATTCAACCTGAATGAATTCATTTTGGAGTTTAATGACCAAGTCAATACTTTAAGGCCATTTTGAGCTGGTCTGTTTATCTAGCCACATTTATCTTGGGCAGGCTTATACGTAAGCGGTAGACCAGTACAGTGCACATTCGTTCACCAGAAACTGCCAATTTCTTTTCATGAATCAGCGAATGGGAGATACTCACCGTGGAAAAGATTTCAAGATCAATCTCCAGTAATAAATGTTGCAGACCCGGCAGGTATCGAACTGGCGACCTCATGATCATTAGTCAGTCGCGCATCCGACTGAACTACCGATGCCGTTCGCATGCATAGGGCGCTGAAAACAAAATGGCTATTCCTCGTTATTGATATAAACACCCTCATTAACCCATATATGCCTAGCAGCAACACGTGGCGTCTTATCTGTGTCTAAACTGTTTGATGAAGAAACATACATTTTTGCAAAACTTACTGCTAACTATACACTGGCTTCCCTACAATTGGACATGGACCACTCCAGAGATTCCAATTGTCTTTTATGGGTTAATGACACAAAGAATTACATAATCGACCCACACTTCGTACTTCTAACCCATTTTGTACTGAATGAAATCATCAACCTAATATCAGTATGGAACGGGTCAATTTCAAAATTTAGGGATGTCTGGTTGTGGCTTCTTCAAAATTTATCAGGAAAATGCCTGAACCTTTCGCAAACATGCAGTGTATGCCCTTATGGTACTCTGTGATCTGTGGTATCTAATCTGGACCTGCAATGTTTGCCAGTTGCCAATTTTCGGATTTCCGGTACAAAATGAGTTGTAAAATTTGCTATTTGTACTGAAAGTTGCTGAATGGTGTTTTAGTCTACATTGTTCTCATTCACGTTTTTACACGGAGAATCCCTGGGATAAATTTATAAAACATTCAAATTATATTTATTTCTATCTGCTGATTCATTTTATGAGGAACTTTTGAAACCGTTTCGAATATGAGACTATATTTTCTCACGGTGTCTCTTGGTGGTGATTAGGTCGTATGCAGTAATGCCAAAAGGAGTGCCAAAATCACTCTTTTGAATACTGTGGGGCTATCGCCCCCCAAAACAAGAAGAAAGTCAATCGTCTTTACCACGATATACAAGTCACCATTATTGCATTACATTCCAAGTTTGAGGCTTCAAGCAGTCATATTTCCTGAGAAATCTTTGATGCAAATTTTAACATTGGCCTATATGGAGAGAAAGAAGAAAGAAAAAATGCACAAATAAGCCAAGAAAGCCCATTGTCTCTTACACAATATAAGCCATCCTTATTGCATGGCAAACCAAGTTTTAAGCTGCCAGCTTTTGTACTTCCTGAGAAAACTTTGAAGAAAAAGTTAACATTGGCCTAAACGGAGAGAAAGAAGAATGAAAGACCAAACAAATAAGCCAGGAAAGCCCATTGTTTCTTAAACCATATAAGCCATCATTATTGCATTGCCTACAAAGTCTTTTGCAGTTCCTGAGAACATTACGAAAACACGCCTATACAAATACATTGTAAATTTTACCGCGAAATAAATGAAAACTTTCAGATAAAAATTTGTGATATTTTTCGTATTTTTGCTCCAAATATAGCTGTGGGTACACGTAGAAAAATATTTGCCTAAACCACGACAGAACGAATATATTTTTGTTTTGGATAGCTGTTTGGCCATTTCGTGAGAAAGTATCACCATTTTTGCATTATTTGCTGGCTCCCAGCTTACACTTTATCAATATTGGAAAAACAGGTAACCAGACCCCCTGACATTGAAAAGGTCAGTGGGGGGGGGGGGGGGGGGTCTGGTTACCTGTTTTCCCAACATTGATAATCTTCAGACTAGGAACCAGCAGATAATGCAAATAAGGTGAATTAGGTCCGCTTGGCTTTCCGCTTATGACGTTTTCATTATGGTGACATTAGGAAAACATATTCGTGTGAAATAATGACGTCCGACATGGTGTCAGAAGTGACAAATTTTGGGAAATAATGATAAATTCTTTCTTATTTCTGCTTTCAACATAGATTGTGGGTGCTCGTTAGAACCGCCTCAATGAGGCGGTTCTGACGAGCACCCACAAACTATTAGATTGAGCAAACATAAGGCAGATAATGTATACCCTCGTAAATCTCATTTTTCTCTGTATAAAGCGGGGTTTAGAGGGGTCTTCGTTTCACGGACTTGTTACTTGGGTTGTTTTATGTTTGGGTTTCTTTCCCCGGGAAATGTATCGATTACTGCTCATTTCCTTAAATTCTATTTTTATGACCACTCTCTGACAACAGCGTCAAGGATGCGAATCCTACCATATGCGAAGATTTTTCCAGCTTTGCTTCTTTCCTTTGTTATGAGGTGGAAGCTTGTCCGGGAACGGACTTTTCTTTGCCGAAATGGCTTCGCTTAAACACGATGAAGAGGAGGTAGAGTGGAGGTGTGTTACGGACCCCGTTTCCTCCATTATGTATATCTTCATAACGATAACACGCCCAGGCGACGTCGTGCATTGTTTCATATCTCCAAAATGGCTACTTTTCTGATGAAAATCCATGACATTTTTCTTATTTTTACTGCAAACATAGGTTGTGGATGCTCGTTAGAACCGCCTCATTGGGGCGGTTCTAACGAGTAGCCACAATCTATGTCTTGGAGCAGAAATAAGAAAAATAATGTATACCCCCGCAAACCCCAGTTTTCTCTATATAAAGTGGGGTTTAGGGGGTCATAATTTTATAGGCGTGTTTTCGTGATGTATACCTCTTTCCTTTGTTATGAGATGGGAGCTTGTCCGGTAGCGGACTTTCCTTTGCCGAAATGGCTTCGCTTCAGTATAAATGGGGATTTCTTTGAAGAGGAGGTGTTTTACGGACCCCGTTTCCTCAATTGAATTATTTACCATAGTAGATTATGTATATCTTAAAGCTTTATAGCCAATCTCCGACAACATGTCAAGGAGTCGAGTTAGTGGCTCAGTGGTTAGAACAGTTGACTTTCTCCCGAGCTTTTCGGGTTCGAATCCCAATATACATGCATCACGAAGACACGCCTATATAAATTTGACCACCTTGAACCACACATTTATATAGTAAAACTGGGGTTTGCAGGGGTAAACATATAAATATAGATTTTGGGTATTTGTTAGAACCGCATCGATGAGGCGGTTCCAACGAGTACCTACAATCTATATTTTGAGCAGAAATAAGAAAAAATATCCCAATTTTTCATCTCAAAATTTCATTTATTGTTTTTCGGCGATAAAGGTTCCACCGTATTTGTATAGGCGTGTTTGCGTAATGTTTCTCCCGAGCGGTTCGGATTCGAATCCCAATATACATGTAGGCGTGATTTTTTGTCAGCGATACTTCTTTCCTTTGTTTCGACTTTTATGCCGTAAGATTAATCTATCAGAAATCGAATGCCTCATAAAAAAATCGTACTTGTAAAGCCTACATTTATTTCCTGAAAAAATATAATGTCCAAGGGGACATTAGCGATTTTAATTTCTTTTCATATGATACAAACGCTCCCTTTTGTTACCATTACAGAGTCAAATATCATACTTACGCATCATTTAAAGTAAAAAATACCAATCTTTTTTCATCAGTGAGGTGAAAAATACAATGTTTTTGATACGGCATCGAATTCCCATGACATCTAATAAAATACATAAGCGAAATGATTCATCTACGGTTACTGAACCTACAATTTGTTCGAAACGAGGCTCGTGAGAAACCGACATTGTTTCAAATACATTGTAACGTATTTCCATACAATATACACGCTTAATAAAGCATACGAAGCGGCAGATTTTAATTGATATTTTGCTATGTTTTGCCTTTAATAACGGTGCACTTTTGTTTAAGGGGAATATATATGCATTCACGGGAAGAATTCGTTTCAAAACAAAATGTGTTTGTGAAACATGAACATGTCCCCGGACCAAGGTCAATCGTTTCTTTAAAGTAGATCACCGGTCAAGGTCAATGTGACAGGCCATTTTTGTATGAGTGGGAGGCCCTGGCCACAAGAAAACTGCATGCCAAATATAAAGGCTCTATCTGAAACGTTTAAGTTTTCCAACCAACAAAAACTAACAAACAGGATAAAAACAATATGACCGGGGACATAGAGAGAGAGAGAGAGAGAGAGAGAGAGAGAGAGAGAGAGAGAGAGAGAGAGAGAGAGAGAGAGAGAGGAAGAGGGAGAGAGAGAAGAAAAAGAAAACATATTTGTATTCGCATCTTTTGGGGTCTATTTTAAAGGAAACAGCATTTTGCTTCACAGTGAGCATTGTTCCTTTAAGCATAGACCCTTTTTTCAGAGTATTCAGTAGATAGAAAAGCGGATGTAGGCGGTTCTTGAAAGTTGTGTCCCTTATCAATATGGCGGGAAACGTTTCCGGTGTTCCAAGTCACCTGACAATCCACTCCCGTATTCATGTTACAACCCACTCCCATATTGTTTGAACTGTCCACAATGGGAGACACACCTAAGCAATATTATATAAAAGAGCACCGCATGTGGGTGCCAACGCTCGGCTGCAGCCCCTTTTCATAATGAACAGCTAGTCCGAGTTTCAAGTAAAAATGTTCAGTAATGACAGAGATATTACAATATGTCCAAGTTTTTGCACGCCCACGACGACACGTTATGACAATACCTCGTCGTTTACTTCGTAAACAGCCGAGCTAAAAAATAGAAGTAGATGCAATGATCAGGAATCGATAAAGTTAACCCACAGCTCCCAAAGGGAAAGAAACAAAACATGAAACAACAGACCATAATGGAAACATCAATAGCGGAAAGCCAAAAGGACGGATACTTTCCCGCAAAATGGCCAAATTGCTATCTAAGCAAAATAATAATGTCTTTTTTTCAGTAAGGGCGGAATGGAAGTTACTTGCACACCAGATAAGCAAATCCGTGATTTTAGCTCGGAATAGAATTTGTTTTCTTACCATTGTGTTTTTACCAAGGCAGGACTACATAAGACAGTGTGCGAAAAATTGTATATAAAAAAAAAAACGTTTGTTGCCGTTGTGGAAGATAAAAAATCTAATATATTTACATTTTCATTGTAAAGTCTAATGTAAACCTACAGAAACACAATGTAGTTCATACTTCCGTGAACGTATCGATTTTCATGATTTTCAGTGACGTCATGAACCATGGTTCTCTACGGGCGTTTGTGACGTCAACGCTGTTCCGCTCTTCGTAGAAAAACAAAGTGTAAATGTTTTTCAGTTTTAAAAGTTTGCCCTATAAGCCTGTTTTTGTTTCGCCCAGCGATAAGGAACATAGAATGTAAATATAAAAATAAACCTAATTTTTCTGCTTTTCATGAAAGTATGAACAACAACGGGTCGCTATCAAAGTTTACATGATTCCCTTCTGGGTTCATTTACTTTGCACGCGACCCACTGCGTTCATACTTTCATAAACAACAGAAAAATCATTTTGTTGCAGATGGGCGTTTCAAACACTCGGGATGACCGTGCTGAGCAGAACCTCGGCTTAGCCTGGGCATCCCGCTGGTTGGAAACGCTCATCTACAACAGAACCTCATATTGGTTTCTTTTATTACTATTACGATAATTCATCCGTGTGGCATGGTGCCATCTTTTATTTCTCTCAATAGAAGTGGAGGCAATGGTCAGGAATTGATACAATTAACCCACATCTCCAATCAGAGACACCAAAGGGCAATAAACACAAACATGAAACAACAGACCCTAATGGTAACATCAATAGCGGAAAGCCAAAAGGACAGTTTCTTTCCCACAAAATGACCAATAGGCTATCCAAAAGAAAATAATATAAGCGACACAAACACCCAAAGACAAACAATAACTAAAATATACCGCGACAAAAGAACCGCCTTGGAACGGTCAGCGGAAACGAATTCCATTGGAGGCTAAAATCGATTTTACGTGGCCATAATCCTCGCTCTTACCGGCCTCCGTGGCCTAGTGGTTAAGAGCGCTGACTCTTGATCATTAGGTCTCTCACCGCTGTGGTTCGAGCCTCGCTCGGGTCACATGTGAGACGCCAAGTTCTGCAACGGAAGGTCAGGTGGTTTTTCTCCGGGTATTCCGGTTTTCGCCCAACTCTGATTAACGATCGGCTCGATATGAGTGAAATAATCTTGAAAGGGCCGTAAAACCAAAACCAAAAAAAAAAAAAAAAAAAAATCCTCGCCCTTACTTCCGTCGCGATTAAGATAAATCATTTTTTCAGTCCGCATGAAGGCCTCCTAACTCATCAGTTCAACATATCCGTGAACACAAAAATCCAACGACTACAGAGATGAAACAACGGTGAGGACTCGACAGCAAGACCACAATTGAAATGCTGGAGCAAGAGAAAACAAACAGTTAGACATCGATGGGCCCAACCAGAGACAGAGCATCACGTACCAACGCTTGAACCGTCATAGCTGTCTTGAAATCATTCTTCGATATAAAAAGATTTGGGTACAGCATAAATGTTACACGGCAGACTGCATGCATGGTAGTTGACCAAATCACGGTTGACAACTTTGCTCCCCTAATTTGCACGCCGGTGGGTCAGGCCTCAGATTCTATGACATTTCGCTGTTCGCACATTGTTTTTCACGAATACCGAAGGGATGTTTGTTTTATTTTTGTTTTTGTAACAAGCGTTTTGTTATTTAAATGCTATTGTGAATTCAGTCTGGTAAACCAGATAAACCGTAAAGATGCCATTAATGCCCATATAAATTGTTTTGTATTCATTATCAAAATCTTGTTTGGGTTAACAAGCCGTGAACACCCCAATTAAATCCTGTTTCATATAGAGAAAGTCAAGCTGGACAGCCCCCCTCCCCCCCCCCCCCGACTCCACACACACCTCCCTACCATAGACATAAAGAGAATTAGAAACTCTCTGAGGTCTAGAACCATGTTTTAGCTATTAACCCATTCAAGACCAGAAGCCCCTAAAGGGATATCTTGGCAAACAGGGCAGGCCCAGATCAGACGCCGTAGAACGCGGCGTCTGATCAGGGCCTCCACTGTTTGCTTAAAGTTCACTCATTTTCCAAATAAATTTTGAGGAAAACACAACCTGTCAGCCTTAAATTTTGAAATGAACTGCTGCTACATATATATTTGAGAGGAAGATTCCATTTGGTACAAAAAAGGTTAAAATGTATATAATCCACGAGAGTTCAGTTCACAATGGACTGTTGCAGCATTCAGCTTGGAGTGTCTAACCTTGCAAAAAGGGGCATAAGGTGTGAACCCACTAAGAACGGCAAACAGTGTGGAGCGTGATGAGACAACACATTATGAACCGTCTCATCTGAAGTTAGTGTGCAAAAACATTTATCCGGTCTGCAGGTTTGAACAAACACATGCATTTCGTCTCGTCATATGCTTCAAACTTTGTTTACGAAATTTGAATGCATACAAAAATACATGCACATGAATATGTAGGTATAGGCAGATTTCGCGGAGAAACGCCGTGAACGTCTTCACCTGTCCTAATTATCTTTTTCTGAGAAAAAGCGATTTTCGCGGAGAAATTTCGCGGCGTTTCGCGGAGAAATTAACCGCTTTGAAACGCGAAATTTCTTTCTTCTCGGAGAAATTTCTCGCTTGTTCTTCGGGAAAAAATAGCCTATTACCGTGGAGAAAAACAAAATATGGGTTTTTACCGGTAGCTGGTCTGTATTTCAACTGTTAAGTGATTTAAAATAAGGTATGTACCCTTTTTCTGGTGTTCTTTCCATTATGCCTTGAAAAAGTATAGGCATATAAACCAAACTTTATATAAACAGTCAGGTAAATCATGGATCGGTATGATTCTACTTTAACACAAAAACACAGGTAGAAAACACTTGTAAGGGCGGTTCTGTGCCCATATAAATCAATGTTTTTAGCTCACTCAGGGTATTTAAGCTGAAGATAATTATCGCTTTTATGACACATGTAATACCGGCTACTGAGCGTCAGGAAGCCCGAAGATTAATTGACACGCGCGCAATACATTCTTTCCGGAGATATTTGAATTTATCGAATGATTCACGGGTTCATTCTTTATTCATATGTGTTAAGTTCTAAGCAGAATAGATGGTATTTAGATAACGATTATTTATTATTATTATTATTAGTAGTAGTAGTAGTAGTATATCTGGGATCCAATATTATAATGTTGGCAGTGGCTATTCGTACGGCCCCGTACGAATAGCCTGCATTGGCTAATCGTACGGCCCCGTACGATTAGCCTGTATTGGCTAATCGTACGGCCCCGTACTTTTAGCCAATATAGGCTTACTTGGCTAATCGTACGGCCATTCTAGTTCGGTACCATGAAAGTGATACATGTGTACTGTTGATGGTATGAAAAATCAGCTGATCGTACGGCCTTGAAAGACTAGCCATTCCTAGCCCCTATGTGAAACGTGCTGAAACCCCAAATATAAAGGTTATTAATGGACGGGCGGTTAAGTTTGTATCAAATTGACCAAATGGTTTAGGAGGAGTTTGCATTTAAAGAAACTGATGACGGCGCACGACAGACGACCCACCACGCAAGGCTATGGAACCGCACTTCTTCTAGAAGGCGTATTCATCAGATTAACAAGTCCATGTAATGAACACCCCTCTTACCTGCTCGTGTTACCCTTCTTTTAAAAAAGAACAACCCTCTAAATCCCAATTTATACAGAAAAATGTGTGTGTGAATTCGGGTTGCAACAAGGTCTATCGGAACCCGAATTTTATGTTGACTTAGTATATAAATTCAGAAAAATATATAACCGCAATGACTTCAGCACCCAATTTCGTAAAATCATTCTTAGATATAAAAAGATTGGGTACAACATGGATATTATACGACAGACTGCATGCATGGTAGTTAACCCAATCACGGTTGGCAACTTTGCTTCCCTCTTTAATTGCACGCCGGTGGGTCAGGCCTCAGATTCTATGACGGCTCCAACGTAAAGGCTTATTGAGAATTAGAGAGATCTAATTCAAGGTAATGTTGGTTGGTGCCTGATGCTCTGTCTCTGGTCGGGCCCATCGGAGTCTAACTGTTGGTTTTCTTTTGCTCCAGCATTTCAGTGGTTTCTTGCTGTCGAGTCCTCACCGTTGTCTCACCTCTGTGGTTCTTTGATTTTGTGTTCACGGAGATGTTGCACTGATGAGTTAGGAGGCCTTCATTCGGACTGAACAAATTATTTGTCTAAATCGCGACGGAAGTAAGGGCGAGGATTGTGGCCACGTAAAATCGATTTAAGCCCCCCCCAGTGGAAATCTTCCACTGACCGTTCCAAGGCGGCTCTTCTGTGGCGATTTATTTATGTTGTTGTTTGTTACTTACTGTGTGTATCACTTTTGTCTTTTTATTTTGGATGGCCATATGGCCATTTTGTGGGAAAGTAACTGTCCTTATGGCCTTCCTTTGTTTAGGTTTCCATTATGGTCTTGTCGCTTAATGTTTGTATTTCTTTCCCTTTGGTGTCTTTTATGGGTGGAGTAAGTTAATTGTATCAATTCCTGATCTTTGTTTTACTTCTACTTTTAACGTCGCTTTCAAAAAATTTTCAGTCATATCACGAAGGTGTCTGGTTGCGACAAGGAGCTCAATGCTCACTTTTATAGTGCTGCCTCACTGAAGTATCATGTCCCAGACACATTACATGATACCACACCCAGTCACATTATCCTGACACTGGGTCGACCAGTCCTAGCTCTACCCCGTAAATCTGAGTGCCAAGCGAGGAGCAGCTAGTACCATTTTTAACGACATTGGTATGTCGCGGCCCGGGATCGAACCCTTGACCTCCCGTTACCCGGAGCGGAACTCTACCAACTGAACTATCGGGGCCGGTTTATATAGAAAAAAAAGTTTTTTTCTTATAGAAAAAAAAAAACTGGGGTTTACGGGGATATATATTTTTATGCTCCCCGAAGAATTTCGGGGGAGCATATAGTCGCCGCTTCGTCCGTCCCGCTCTTGTCCATAAACTTACCATCATAAGCAAACTGATAATTGATAATACTATTAAACTATTATTTTTTCTGTTGACATGTATATACCATCGATAGTAATATTTAATAATACTTATAAGAATATATACATAAATAATATAATTCTGTTTCATACTGCCCAATACACATTTAATATTCGCAAAATATATTTTGACCTATCCTTGGTACCGAATTATAGCCGTACGATTAGCCAATATAGCATATATTGGCTAAACGTACGGGGCCGTACGATTAGCCAATACAGGCTAATCGTACGGGGCCGTACGATTAGCCAATACAGGCTAATCGTACGGGGCCGTACGATTAGCCAATGCAGGCTATTCATACGGGGCCGTACGAATAGCCACTGCTTATAATGTTATTAATCAAGTAATTTCGCATTGGCCCAGTTACAGGTCCGAGGTCTGCTGTATTGGCCCGAGGCCGAAGGCCGAGGCCAATACAGCTGACCGAGGACCTGTAACTCGGCCAATACGAAAATACTTTATAAATGACAATTTTATTAATTGACACCATTTAAAACATGATTGTTAATTTTTGACATCAATGATAATACGTATGACCTCCGAACAATACAGACTAGTCAATTAACAAACATGCATACTGGGTCCAAGTTACGATAATATATCCGTTTGACATAGTGCCTTCTTGCATATTTCCATGTATAGGTTGAGGGTTATTGCTAGAACCGTTGCATAGAGTACCCACAACCTATGGCTTGGACAGAAGAAAAGGTTTGGGTTATTGCTGGGCAAAACGAGCTAACCTTTCTTTCTTAAGTGACGATAAATCTGTCTTACTTTCTCTCACACATCATATGTACTCTTTCTTTCTGCTCAAAACATGCTTGTGAACTTACAGATAAAAATAATGAAGGTATAAATTCACTTAAATGACACTCGTCAATATAATCACTCATGATGGATTGTTAATCCGTCAATACATTGAGTAAGCACACTTCCGACTACTTGTCGATAATCGAATTATCACCAAGTATCGTGACGCGTTCAACCTATGTAATTAAAAAGTATTATCATAAACCTATGAACAGTGAATCAAAAACAGTTAAGATAAATTTTGTTAAAATAATTAAGACTCGAGGCCTGTTTGGTTTACGGGGGTATACATTATTTTCTTGATTTTCAGCTGCAAGACATATGTTGTGGACAGTCGTTAAAACCGCTACAACGATGCGGTTTGAACGAGCACCATCAGCCTTTTTGGGAGGAAACATTTCATCAGAACAAGATGTGTCTGTGAAACATGTACATGTCACCGGCAAGTCAACTATTTCTTCAAAGTTGTTCACAGGTCAAGGTCACAGGTCATTTTTGTACGAGTGGAAAGCCCTAGGCACAATGAGCCTATATGCCCAATATGAAGGCTGTATATTTAACGGTTCCAAAATTTTGACCAATGTTTTTTTAAGTAGGTGACACGTCAAGGTCAAGGTCAATTTTTATGGGTTTGTAAACTTCGTCACAGGGATTCTACATGCAAAATATGAAGGCTCTATCTCAAACATTTCAAAAGTTATGGCCGATGTTATTTTTCTCTTTAAAGTAGGTCAAAGGCCAAGGTCGCAGTTTTATGGATGTGAAGCCATGGTCAGATGGAAACTACGGGCCAAATATAAAGATTCTATCTTAAACGGTTTAAAAGTTGTGACCAATGTTAAAGTTGTCCAACAACTCCAGTTTTGCCTTGTTCTCAAATAATATTCTTTCTTTTTTCATTTCCTTAAAATATGCAAATGAAATATTGCGCTGTTCTCATTTATGCTTCTTTACACGAACGTTGTGGGTGCTTGGTAGGTTACCTTTGTGGGTGCTGGTTAGAACCGCCTCATAACCGTTCTAACGAGTACCCACAACATATGTTTGGGGCAAACGTAAAAAAACTAATGATGTATATCCCTAAAACTACAATTTTCTGTATGTAAAGTTGGCTTGTGAGGGGTGCTAATTCATGAACTTGTAACCAATTTGATGGTAGGCAAGCAGGTTTAAGTGCGTTTTTGACGGGAAAGCCCATACATGGACACTCAGGCTGGAAACTCAGATCAGACGTCCAGCTCAGATCAGGGCCTTTATTGTAAACTCATTAAGATAGCATATCTGCGTGACATTTTTTTTTCTTCAAATATCCAAAATGGCAACTCATATCTCAAAACGGTTAACTGCTATGTCTTGGTGCAGATATTAGAAATTGTAATACCGTGTAAATCCCACTTTTTTCAATATAAAGTGGGGTGTTCATAACACAAACTTGTTAACATGTTGCGTTTCTGTACAAATTAATGTATAACAATATCAATATGAAACCCACTATATCTCAAAATGGGCTTCAATGGGTGGAAGAGTCACAACCTAGGTCTTGGAGCAGTAAATAGAAAATGTAAATCCCTGTAAACCACGGTTTTCTCTATGTAAAGTGGGGTTTAAAGGGGTTTCATTACATGGACTTGTGAATCTATTGCATTTATAAACAATGCCATTTAAAATAATTCAACTGACAACCATAAACTATAAAGTTTTTTTTTTCTTCTTTTTTTCCAATATATAAAGTGGAATATTTCATTCAAGACCAAAAAATGGATTTGTGAGAACCAATACAATCTCAAAAAATGGCTCGCTATTAACGGTTTAACAATAAGAGTAATTTTCGCGCTCGTTAAGACTTTAATAACGATACCAAAATTAACCAGACATCTTTTGACATTAGCGATTCTCGTTCAATATCTCCCGGGGTCATAAAGGCGAAAATGTTTTCACACACAGCCGGATTATAACGCAGCTGAGATTACAACAACAGGTATATTTCATAGGCCTCGGTCAAAGGGAGATAACCAATATTGAGTTTTAGTGTGACTGTCACAGTTGAAAGTGAAGCGGTAAAATGTCAGATAAAAAGTAGAAGTAAAACAAAAATCAGGAATCGATACAATTAGCTTACTCCACCCATCAAAGACACCAAAGGGAAAGAAACACAAACATTAAGCGACCAGACCATAATGGAAACCTAAACAAAGGAAGGCCATAAGGACAGTTACTTTCCCACAAAATGGTCATATCCAAAATAAAAAGACACAAGTGATACACACAGTAAGTAACAAACAACACCATAAATAAACCGCCACAGAAGAAACGCCTTGGAACGGAAGTTGGCCATGAATTTATTAAACTTGTTGCGGAAAAGGTATACAATGCTCGGCAAAGCCTCGCATTTTATCCCTTTTCCCTAGCTCGTTTAATAAATTCAATAATACATGAACACTTATGTAAGATCCTCTATATTTAGGAAAACCAAAAGTGTCGTGGGCAGCTTTTAAAGATTTACAAAGGGGAATAACTATTTTACTAGCTTTGATCCATTGACCATAATTTATCTGTAGCAGCCACATCTCATGAATATCAATTTTGTATAGCATGCATATTTACGATGTATGCAAAGTATCATAAGTTCCTTATACAGTACTAAAGCACACCTATATAATTTTTACCCCCTTGAACCGCACTTTTATGTAGTAAAACTGGGGTTTAACAGGGGTAAACCTTATTTTTCTTATTTCTGCTCTAAAATATAGATTGTTAGAACTTGTTATAACCGCCTCACCGAGGCGATTCTAACGAGTACCCACAATCTACATTTTGAGCAGAAATAAGAAAATATATCACAATTTTTCATCTTAAAATTTGTGTTTTTCGGCGGAAAGTTTACAATGTATTTGTATAGGCGTGTTTTCGTAATGATTAATAATCCAGATATGCATATGCATGAAAACGCAGTGTTACGGACAGGCAGACGCACAGAAGACGTGGGGACATTCCCCCCCCCCCCCCCCCCCCCAAACTGTGTTTGCGGGGCGGGGGTATGGGTGTTATAAATATATTTTCTAGTCATTCTGTTGCAGAATTTTGAAAATATTTTAGGCATCACGAAAACAAGACTATCGGAGTCTAACTGTTGGTTTTCTTTTACTCCAGCATTTCAGTGTTTTTTTTTTGCTGTCGAGTCATCACCGTTGTCTCATTTCTGTGGTTCTTTGATTATTTGTGTTCACGGAGATGTTGCACTGATGAGCTAGGAGGCCTTCATGCGGACTGAACAAATTAGTCTAGATCGCGACGGAAGTAAGGGCGAGGATTGTGGCCACGTAAAATCGATTTAAGCCCCCCCCCCCCCCCCCCGCCCCCCAGTGGAAGTCTTTCCACTGACCGTTCCAAGGCGGTTTATTTATGTTGTTGTTTGTTATTACTCACTGTGTGTATCACTTGTGTCTTTTTATTTTGAATGGCCATTTGGCCATTTAGTGGGAAAGTAACTGTCCTTATGGCCATCCTTTGTTTAGGTTTCCATTATGGTCTGGTCGCTTCATGTTTCTTTCCCTTTGGTGTCTTTGATTGGTGGAGTAAGTTAATTGTATCGATTCCTGATCTTTTTTTACTTCTACTTTATATAATTCTAACCCCTTGAACCGCACATTTATATAGTAGTAGGGGGCTTACATGGGTAACCTTATTTTTCTTACTTCTGCTCTAATCAATATTTTGAGCAGAAATAAGAAAAATATGAAGATTTTTGTCTCAAACTTTTCGCTTTTTCAGTGGTAAAATTTAAGATGTATTTGTATAGGCGTGTTTTTATAATGGTCACCAATGAGGGTCATTGGCCTGAAGTCCATTAAGCTAGTTTTGCTCTTGCGCAGAAAAAACAAAAACAAACAAAAACAAAACAAACTTGTCCATACTTTCAAGGTCACTTCTGAGATAAAGTCCTTTGTCATAATGTGACAACTATGTATTAAATGTGACAACTATGTATTAAATGTGACAACTATGTATTAAATGCGACAACTATGTATTAAATGTGATAACTATGCGAAAAGTATAAAATGGCATTGAGGACTCAACAACAAACTCCCACCAGTATTTTACAGTCGAACGCAGGGCAAGAAACTAAGCCTTTTGAAAAGAAGTACATTTTCCATTCCTGCATATACAACACCCAAATAATTTTTGAACGACATTATGAGAATTCCTGAAAACTAATGACGTCATTAGTTAACGTAACGTGTAAATTTTCATCATTTCATATCCAGTCTGCACCAGAATATGGAGTTTACGTTTCACAGTTAATCCGTTATGCTAGAGCCTGTTCAAAGTATCAGGACTTTATGGAACGTGGGAAGATGCTCACTACCATGTTGTTATGCCAGGGGTATCAAAAAACCAAATTGGTATCAACACTAAAGAAGTTTTATGGGAGGCACCATGATCTTGTGGATCCGTACAATGTGGCCATTTCCTGAATTATTTCTGATATGTTTGCAAATGGAAAGCCATAGGAAGACTTCCAAAATCTCGGACATACCCTTCCCGGCATTTACACCTTTTCTTCGTTCGGGTCGATAGGCATGGTGGTCGAAGCTTGCATACCAAGTAATGCTTAATTATCGCGGATGCCTGATAACACTCTTCTGGAGTCAGTGTCTGTTGATCCGAACATTGATATTTGCCCTTTTGTCTATGGATTAACGATTTTGGATTAACGCTTTGGTACTACGACCTAAACTACTTAAGGAGGGTGGGGAGTAATTCTTTTCTCTTTAGATTTTTTTATTTGCTTATACTTTGTAGCTTGAAATCTCTGCACTCGTTTGCCGGTATAAAAATATAGGCACACCAGGGTTTTTTTCGAGCTTTTTAGCCTTAAAGATGGGTACTGTTTTCGAATTTATCGAATGTTTCAATAAATACCCCAGTCATTGACAAATTGTCGATAACAATTGTTTAAAACAATATTTCCAAGTTTGGTTTAAAAAAAACACAATGCAGGATAATGCCATGTTTGCGTACCTATGTGTGAAAGACAAACTCTTTCACAGATTTTTGTCGAAACACCTATTTACAAATGTCCATATTGCATGTTTTGCTGTTTTGAGATGCAATTTTCGCTATATTTGAAAAAAGAATGCATTTTTCGTCTTTAGATTTTTCTTATTTTCACATATGTTGTGTAATAATATTAGATACACGAAATAGGCGTGAAATTTGACCATGTCACCAGGCATCTGAGAGAAATATTGCAGAAAAAATTACCCCACCCCCCAATAAAAATGGCTAAAAAAGCATTAAGATATTGTTTAAATGACAAGAACAAGGATTATACCTATATTATTGCACATACTTTTGCTTCCTTAATGTGATATGAATCAAAGTATTTCATTAGAATTGAAACACAATTTCATTTATAAGTTTTATGGTGTGAAAAATGGATTTTTCTGGCCAAAGAATGCATGTTCTGATATAGCCATATTGTCGTTTTGTTCATGTTTTAAAGATATGATGCCATTAACATTGTCGCAGACGTTCAAACAATGTCAGATGTATGTTATTAAAATACCTGGGAAACATTATTATACATTTTTAGCTTTCTTTTTTGACAATTTATTACCCCACCCCCTAATGAAATGGGTTGAAATTGATAAAAAAAAAGAAAAAAAAATACAATACAATACAAACAATACAAATTTCCTTTTTCCCATTTAAGTTCCTGCCAAAGTAGAAACACTTCTAATTATTTTTTTTCTATAATTTTGACAAGATTTTTTTTTTTTTTTTTTTTTTTCATGCCATATTGACCGGAAACGCTATTTAATTATCTATTGCCTGTTTATGCAAACTGTGAAAGGGAGGTGAGATAAGTTATCCTTTTACTTTCCGAAAGTGGATAGAAGTGATGGCAATGACCTGGAATCGATACGATTACCCAACACCTCCGATCAGACACACCAAAGGGCATGAATAACTAGACCGTAATGGAAACATCACTAGCGGAAAGCCAAAATGGCAGTTGCATTCCAACATAGTGGCTTTCGTGGACCTTGAAAAGGCATTTGGTTGAGTGTCTCGGAAAGTCATCTGGGAGGCACAGAGAAAATTTGAAGTGGAGGAGTGGAATGTTCGAATGGTCCAGTGGGTGTATGCTAATTCGAGGAGCCGTATGCGTTTTTGTGTTGGTTCCATTGAAGAATTCGAATTGAAGGTCGGTGTTCCTCAAGGCTCTTTTCTCAGCCTAATGCATTTCATCATTGTGCTTTATTTCTTGTCATGCGAGTTCTGTTCTAGGGGGTGGGGGCTTTGTAATCATAGCTGAATCACTTCAGTGTGCTACACCATTTCAAAGGCGTCGCCCAAAACTTCTCATATATATAGTCTCTACAATGCATGATAGCCCCGAACTGGCCTTCAAGAAAAAGATTGTGCTGCATGATACTAACCCAATCACTCATGAGTACGAGTAGACCGCCCTGCCCAGGTAAAGTGGTGCAAGACGGACGGTCCTTATAAACATATAGATTGGTTTCACTGGCTGTCAGGTTTCATCTCAATGTCGGGTAAAAAGACCCACAAACTGGGAAGTAACTTCTCCAAAATGACCAATATTATGTTGACGTTAAAATGACATCTCAAGCCCTGCCGCTCAACGAAACCAATAGCGTTTATATGCATGGGCGGTCCGACTCGGACCCATTTTCCTGGGCAGGTTTAGACCCTCTAAGCGGTTTACTAGTTCTCACGTGCGGTCGGTTTCAGCTCTGCGTGAAAGCATCATGCAGCCCGATTGGCTGGAGCCAGTACATTGACAAAATGAGATGTTATGATGGTGGATGTGTGGGCATACAAAGGCTCCGTGTGGCACAACCTAAACCATCATCTTTATATTCGAAACAGATCCAAGGGATTTTTTCTTGTACACCCTTTTGCTTATGCTGGATTATTGTTTTTTTGATTTGAGGTTTAACGTCCCCGTCAACACTGTAAAGGTCATTTTGGAGACGTCGCTTCCAATTTTGTGGGACATTTACCCGACCTTAAGATGAAATGTCAACTAAAACCCCGCCGCCAATTGAACCAATAGAGTTTAGCCTGTTTGGGACAGGCCGTCTCGCACCGCTTTGCCTGGGCAGGCTTAGATCCTCTAAGCAGTTTACCAGTAGGCCTACACCTGTTGAGTGCACGATCCTAATTATGGGTGCTGGCACAGGCTATTTGTTCACTGAGATGGCTTAACAGTAATTGAACCTGAGACTGCGACTGACAGTTAAAAGAATATTGTGCGCTGCCAGGCATTACAGTCTGCACTTTTAATTATCAAATATGGCAGTGTTTTCTTTCCATATATATATATATGACGTCACGCAAACTAAAGTAAACGTCACTATTGATTCATTGTTTTGTTTGTGTTGACAAAGTATGGCCGTGGAATATGTGAACTGATAGACTCTTCGAGGCTATATTTTTGACTCCAATGGAAAAATAAAGTAAACATCGTGCGCTAAAGAGAGTTCAGATTTGCCATGGACAGCTGATGGGCTGTAATCGGAGGAAACAAACCAGTAGCTGGAAAAATACCGGGTTAGTCTGTTTATCCCCCTATTTTCCCGTGCTTCCAGTCATGCGGACTAGACCGGAATGTAGTCTATGAAGTCGCAAAATAATGTATAACAAAATGCACATTGCAATGGTTATTAAATGTTACAAAAACCTCAGAAAACACTTTGAAAACTAAATAGAAACAAAATTCATTTTGAGGTAAAAATTCGAACCTGATTACGGCAGAGTCAATTATGCGCGACCCTCCTTAATATGACAAATGTGCTAATATTTTTGCTGAAAAAATTTGAGCAGCTTTTGCATTTGCAAGCTGCTCAAATTTTTTCAGCAAAAATACCAAAAGTTTAGACATTGGACTTGCTAGAAAAGTTAACAATATGCCCACTGACGGGCTCGTTAAGCTAAGACTTTTGATAATCGGTGTACATAAGAAATGAACGTTGTTTATTCAACAAATAGATCAGCTCTAGCTGTGATTTGTTGAGTAATAAATCACAGTTTGGAGGTCAGTTGTAAAGTTGATCAAATCACGAGCGCGTAGCAACTTACAACTGACCGACAAACTGTGATTTATAACTCAACAAATCACAAACTAGAGCTGATCTATTTCGATTCTAACAGGCTGATAATGCTGTTGTTTCCTTCAAAATCTCACAACTTTCCATTGTTAGAAGAAACCCCGCTAAAATTGTCGACTGACACACATGCATTTATATCCTTTTCTAACGTTGTCGATGCGAGAAAATTACGTTTCACCGTCTAACGTCAAGGAAATCGACTAGTGACGTAATAAATTGGGAGTTTTTAAGGGGAATGGGGATACCTTCATGTCATGCTTTAGTATTACCCAAAGGAAGGTAATGCTACTCTTCAAAAGGAGATTCGGAAACATAAACAAATATGGCTGACATTACCAGGAAGTACATGTGAATTGACAGAAAAATGATGTTTTTGGAGTGCAAGGGCATGTTTGTTACAGTTGACTACGTTTCAGAGCAAGTAAACAAACTTTACATATGCAACTACTCGAAAAAGTGCTGTGACATAGAAAGTGTGAGTATTCCGCCAGTCTTCGCCTGTTGAACTTGAAGCCTGTTTTTAATTTGTGATCTTTCAAGAACTTGGCATTTAATATGTGCACAAAATAGTTCAAAATTAAAACTAGACAATAATTTATCATTCTGCGGACCTGCTCAAGAGGAGCCCCAGAATTTTATTGATAAGTGTAAATAAAATAATCAGATACCAGCATAACAAGTACTGGCTTACCTATAAAATTTGCCAGTTTTTTTTTTTTTTTTTTTTTATTGTTACAAACAGTTGTCATGTGACAGTTAAAGAATCATATTTCAACAAATAATTTGGGGACTGAAAAGCAGAGGCTATGTCATTCACTTGTGTAGATCTGCTTTGATGTTTTACTTAGGGGTTTTGTATATGGCATGGTGGGGGTCTTTCGTCCTAGCTCGGTGGTTTCTTCCACCATGAAGTCCACATTATGCCAACTTCAGTGCCTTCAAATTCATTGGAGCCTTCAGTGTAAATAAAGAATTATAACTAAAGTTTGAAACTAACAGGAAAGAATTTGCTCCTAAGGAGCAAATTCTTTCCTTTTAGTAGTGAAAGTGTTGTGGAACAGTACCTGTGTTGTGTCTTTGAGCAAGATGCCTTTTACACAATATTTTGTATTTGTTTCTACCCAAAAAGAAATCCTAAAATGCCTGTGAGGCGGTATTACAGAACACGCCAACAGAAGGATAGAGCACGATCCCTCTCCAGGAGGGCTCTTTTGATAAAAAAATAAAACAAGAGAAAGAAAGATAAAAAGGCATGGAAGTTGTCTCTCTAGTGAATCAATGACAAATAGACTGCTTACACAGAGTTGATGGTTGTCAGTGAGAATCTGAATCTGTAAAATGATCCCATAGCTAAGGCATTCAAGTGACTTACTTCTATCCACAAAAGTGACTGCTCAAGATATATAAATTAAACATGAATTCATTTAAAATTCTTAGTTTGAAATTAATATCCTGCTCTGTCTTCCACCTCCCCGTGGTGAGCAGGGGGCAACGGATATATGCCTTCCATTAAATTTGGAAGGTACTTATTCGGCTAACGGAAGCTAGAGAAAATTATGCACTTTTGCAATATAAATAGAATATTGCATTTTAATGGAAAGGGCATTCAAATGAATTATATGTGTTAATATGCAGCTTCAAATTGTAGGATAATAAGCCCTTACCCTGCTAAATAGATAAATTAAGCCAAACTCAGTTGCTGATTATCAAACAATCAAAATATTTGATATAATGAATTCATTCAAATCACAAACTTCATATCAAAAAGTGAAGATTCTGATCAGATGGATCATTCATAAGCCATCTGAACTAGATCTACATTGTTTGCAAATGTAGGATTTGTTCTTTTGTTCAGCAGGATAAGAGTTAAGTACATGATAAAAACTTTTGCTGTTTTTGTATCAGTTGTATCAGTTACTTGAGACTTTTTGGACTGTTTTTTTTTTCATTATTGCCATCCATGGCAGTCAGTTGTTGATTTAACCCATTCAGTACCAGAAACCCCTAAAGGGGTACCTTGGCAAACAGTGCAGGCCCAGATAAGATACTGCAGAATACGGCGTCTGATCAGGGCCTACACTGTTTGCAAAAAGTTCAGCCATTTTCCAAAAACAATTTGAAGAAAACAACCTGACAACCCTAAATTTCGAAATGGATTCCTGCTATATATAATGTAGAAGATTCCGTTTGGTACAAAAAGGGTTAAACTTGTTAAATTTTGCTTTTATGGCAAGGTTGTATCCACTTTACATTATAACACCCCAGTGTGACAGGCTATCCTTTGTGTCTCAAAATATGGCATTATTTCTGTCTAAGTTTTGGGATTATCATTCTTATCTATGCTACAAACATGGTAGATTGTTGTACATAATCACCTTATTGTAGATTTTAATACCATAGAAATCCTAAAAATTTGAACATTTTGAGGACATGCTTTTGCAAGGTTGGCTAGTTATGGGGAATAGGAACACCTTCATGTGAGGCAAGTCCTGCAAAAGTATTTATGTATCCCATTTCAATAGGGGTCAACTCTTAAAGGAAAGAATTTGCAAATTAGTTTTGTCTAAACCTGGCAAACATTAAAGGCCCTGGTCAGACAGGAGCAGTTTGATCTGGGTCTGCAGTGTTTGCTTAGGCCTGTTCATCCCTATACGGCATCCCTAATCTGTGTTTTGAGCAGCACTAAGAAAATAATCCATACCCTTGCAGTGTTGCGCCGAGAGGGGGCCATGGGGCCATTTGCCTACCTAAAGTCATTGATGGCCCTTTCAACATTAAACATGGGGCCCGGATGACCCTCAGAAATCAACAACGTTGCTTATATTTTATTTACTGAAGCCCCTTTAAAATATAAAATGACCCTTTGGAAAATGTTATAAGGGCCATTGGTGTCCCCCAAGCAATTGAGCCTAGGCACAACACTGCCTTGTAACCCCCAATTCTCTATATAAAGTGTGTTATCCAAAGATAGTGATGGATTAAAAAATATAAGGTTTGAAATGAATAACAGACAAAACTTGGGCATTAAATTTTGACAAATGAAGATAAATTCAGCAAAATGCTGCATTTTGAGATTCCATGCTTAAGAATTAATGCTCACCAAGGCTCAAGAAAAACACAACTACTGAACTCATTTAATAAATTAATTATCCATCTGTTATAACCTTAAATTGAAAGAACACAAAAGTCAATTTACTTCATGCTGTGGTTATAGATCTCAAGGCATGTTAAAATACATGTATGTACATGAAGGTGGGTGGGGTAATCTTACAAAACTGATATAGAATTATGCCTCAGTCTGACACAGTGTAATGGCAGACAATAAGATTATCAAGCCAAATGTTATATTTATGCCAGTGGTGTAATTCAGTGTCAATGAGATAGTAAAAAGTATTGAAGTAACTATTTGACAAGAAATTTCCATGTTTATGTGGAATTTCCATTTTTTACAAGCCATCATGAAATTGTGCATGTCAGTATGACCAATAGACCATGAGTGAATGCTGTGCTGTTTTAAAGCTTGTTTATGCTCTCATGATGTCATATGCCAAAAACTGCACTTAATTTAACTTCTTGAAGCTTACACATTCTTGGTAGTACACCAATAAATTGACTTTTGTGAAATATGTGGGTGGGGTACTCTGATCCCTGAATAGCTGATTTCTTTGGCAGTGCTAGGAATAAATACTGTGAATGACCTTTAATAATATTTATTTTTGCATGTTTTCAATACTTGATTACAAAAATGTACACACTTATTGTATGCACATGATGAAAGGTTGCCCTATGTATATTTCTGATTATTTTTTTTTTCTTTTCTTTTGGGGGTATATGTAAATTTGGAAAAATATATGAGAAAGTAATCCATATACCTGTTATTTTCTCTGTCTGGTATTAACCCACATACCTTCTTGCATAACATAGTAGTTTTTGACAGTAATCTAAGGAGTAATTTTTTTTACAGATCAGATTTTGTTAAAAAATATGTGCAGTGAAATAGGTAAATTATCAGAGGCTGAATTCTTTGCCATAATATTGATATTTCATTTTTATTCTTTTGTGGGTATAGATTCAGCAGTTTCTCATTATGAGTAAATATTATGATGATTCCTTTTGAAATATTGATAATTACCAAACTGTTCTGTTGGCCAGTGATTTAGAAATCAGATACCAGGAATGCAATGTCTGTTCCAAAAGTGTGTAACTTTTAACACTCAAAATATGCTGTATGTCCTTACTTTGGTGACCTAGTATCTTGAAAACTAATCCATGTACCATCGGTTTTCTTTTCATATTTCAAAAGCACAAAGTGCAAATATTCTAAATGACAAGTTTCATCAAAATCTATGGATAGCAAATTTTGGGTCAGGTGTACCCATTCCCCTTAATGACGTCACCTATCACGCTCTTCTGAGCTGTGATTTGTTGCATAATAATTCACAGTTCCTTTCCATTGCCTATATAGGCGCGCTGTGTTAGAATCAACGTCCATCGAACAACATCGGGTCACGAGCAACTTCGGGGCTCACTTACAAACGTTTTTCGTGACCCGATGTTGTTTTGGTCATGACCCGATTTTGACCATAATTCGATAAATGTTAAGTAAATTACTTTATCATATGACGTCGCGTCTGAGAGTGTAATAACGCCATGTGATATTTTCGATAATCCACTAGTGGATTTAATATGCAAATTAGCTAGATACGTCCCGTAACGTTACATGTATGACGTCATTAACGACGTCGCGTTTACTTACGGCGGAAAATTGACATTTTTGTAAACAATCGTGAATAAAATGCGTTTTAAATGTCATATGATAAATAGAATCTTGCATTCGTGCTCATGTATTATTGAATTTATTAAACTCGTTGAGGAAAAGGGATAAAATGCTCGGCAAAGCCTCGCATTTTATCCCTTTTCCTAAACTCGTTTAATAAATTCAATAATACATGAACACTCATGTAAGATTCTCTATTTATTACTTATATTTACATTATTTCCCATTCATCATATGACGAAAAAACCTTGTTTAAGGGCTAAAAGGATTGAAGAAAACAATGGCACGCAGATTTCCGATTGACAGCGGAACAGCGTCGTTGGCGCCATAACGTCGCCATTGTCCAATCATATTGAAGAAAAGCATTGTTTATTTCGACGTCACTGACATCGCGTGATTCAATGTATTCATTGCAGTATATAGGGGAGACCGGGGCTAGTTGGTCCGTGGGGCAAGTTGGTCCGACCGCAATTTCTCTGAACTGAGAAAGGTCATGGCAAAATGATTTGGCTCAATGGAATGCTTGATCGTGACACATTTTCTGAAGATAATTAGATGGCGATCAAAAATGGCGTAAAAAATTTAGGGAACAAAAACTGATTTTGTACCACAAAAGTTACTTTATCAAACTTGGAATCATTTGTTTGTCTTTTTTGTGTGTAAAAAATAACATGCACATGTTATACTATTCCTGAAAGCTCATTATCTAAGGTATTCAAATGAATGCAGGCTTTCAAGTAGTCCTACTTTTTCCTACTTTTTCCTACTTTTCCTACTTTTTGGGTCTCTTCCTGCTTTTTTCCTACTTTTTCCAGAAAAACTCCTACTTCTCCTACTTTTTTGAAAAACTAAGACCCCAAATAAATAAATAAAAAATAATAAAGCTTTTGTATCTCAAACTATTTGTAGAATGCATCTTGTTACATGACATATGTACTGATGATCCTCGACATTCATCTGCTGTTTTTAGCTGTATGATTAATTGGAATATGTTGATGTAAAGCAAAACTGCAATGACCATCTACAGTTTTGTCTTGTTGAACATGACAGGAATTTTTACAGTCAGTGGTGTAGTGATGTTTTAACTAAATGACCAACTGGAGCTCTGTCTTGTTGAGAATGGTAGAAAATTCACTACAGCAATGCTTTGATGCCCTAACTGCTGTGACAAACTGTTCTGTCTTGTTAAATATTACAGAAATTCATTTTAGCAGTTCAGTGATGCCTTAACTGCAGTGACCAGCTGTAACTTAGTCTTGTTAGCATGACAAACATTCACTTCAGCAGTGCAGTGATGCCTTAACTGCAGTAACCAGCTTGAGCTTTGTCTTGTTTAGCATGACAAAAATTCATTGCAGCAATGCTTTGAGGCCTCAGCTGCATTACCGGTACCCAGCTAGAGTTCTTGTTAAGCAAGGCAGGAGTTTATAGCAGCAGTGGTTTGATTTCTTAACTGCAGTGATCAACTAGAGCTATGTTTTGGTAAGCATACAAGGAATTCATTGCAGCAGTGCTTTGAGGCCTTAACTGACCAGCAGTTCATAGCAGCAATGCTTTGATACCATGTCTTTGATGTCTTACTAGAGCTCTGTCTTGTTTAGCATGATGGTAGTTCATTGCAGCAATGCTTTGACACCTGAACTGCAGTGATCAACTAGATCTCTGTCTTTAGCACAAAAGGAATTCATTTCAGCAGTGCTGTGATACCTTAACTGTAGTGACAAACTGAGAGTTCTGTCTTGTTTAGCTTGATAGAAATTCATTGTAGCAGCCATGCTGTGATGCCTTAACTGTGGTTACCATCTAAAGCTATGTCTTGTTGAGCATGACAGAAATACAGAGTAGTGCTCTGATGACTAAACTGCAGAGACCCACTGGAGCTCAGTCTTGTTGAGCAAGACAGAAATTCATTGCAGCAATGCTGTGATGCCTTGACTGCAATTCTGTCTTGAGCATGAAAGGGATACACTGCAGCAGTACTGTGATGCCTTAACTGCCGTTACCCACTAGGGATCTGTTTTGGTGAGCATGGCAGCAATTTGTTGCAGCACTTCTGTGGTGCCTTAACTGAGTTACCAACTAGAGCTCTGACTTTTTGAGCATTACAGAAATTCATTACAGCAGTGCTGCTTGAATTTGCCTTAAATGCAGTGACCGACTAGAATTATTGTCCTGATAAGTACAAAAGTATATCATTGTTGCCATGCTTTGATGCCTTTAACTGCAATGACCATTTAGAGTTCTGTCTTGTTGAGCATGACAGGAATTCATTGCAGCAGTGCTGTGTTGCCTTAATTGAAGTTACCTACTAGAGTTCTGTCTTGCCTTGTTGAGCATGGCAGGAATTCATTGCAGCCGTGTTGTGTTGCCTTAATTGAAGTGACCAACTAGAGTTCCGTCTTGTTGAGCATGAAAGGAATTCATTGCAGCAGTGCTGTGTTGCCTTAACTGAAGATCAAATAGAGCTGTGTCTTGTTTAGCATGACAGAAAACCATTGATGCAGTGCTATGATGCCTTAACTGCTGTGAAAAATCTGAGATCTGTCTTAATGGAGGATGCCAGGAGTTCAACGTAACAGTAATGCAATGTCTTAACAGCAGTGATCGACCAGCAGGAGATCTTTCTTGTCTAGCATGGCAGAAATTCATTGCAGCAGAGCTGTGATGACTGGACTGACCAACTAGACTTCGGTCTTGTTTAGCATGACAGAAATTCATTGCAGCAATACTGTGATGACTGAAATAACCAACTGGAGCTCTGTTTTGTTTAGCATGACAGAAATTCATTGCAACAATGCTGTGATGACTGGAGTGACCAACAAGAACTCTGTCTTGTCTAGCATGACAGAAAAGCATTGCTCATTGCAGCAATGACTGAAGTGACGAACTAGAGCTCTGTCTTGTTAAGCATGAAAGAAATTCATTGCAGCAATGCTGTGATGACTGAAATAACCAACTGGAGCTGTGTCTTGTTTTGCATGACAGAAATACATTGCGGCAATGCTGTGATGACTGAAGTGACCATCTAGAGCTCTGTCTTGTTTAGCATGACAGAAATTTATTGCGGCAATGCTGTGATGACTGAGGTGACTAACTAGAGCCCTGTCTTGTTTAGCATGACAGAAATTCATTATAGCAATGCTGTGATGACTGGAGTAAGCAAGTAGAGCTATGTCTTGGTTAGCAAGACAAAAATTCATTGCAGCAATGCTGTGATGACTGAAGTGACCAACTAGTGCTATGTCTTGTTTAGCATGACAAATTCATTGCAGCAATACTTCAAAGCCTTGACTTCAGGGAGCAACTAAAATGCTGTCTTATTTTGCATGACAGGAATTAATTGTAGCAGTGCTATGATGTCTTGTAGCTGATGCTGCTCACATATGTAAATTTTCAAAATTTATTCTTTTGAATTAATATTTTGACAAATGTCAGTATCTAGGTACAGATATCTGCCAGTGGCAAACTCTTGACAAAAGCATTTGCGGTTCAGGCTGCAAGCATGAATAACTGTACTAGATGGGTTAGCCACTAACATTTTACAGGTCCCTGCTAACTTTGATGTAAAAACATTAGACTCAAATGCACAAATAAAGCTGCGCAAAATGAAAAACTGATAAAATGTGAGACATATGGAGGTATGTTCGTGTCCATTAGCTCCTACTTTTTATATCCGGTTCCTACTTTTTTCCTACTTTTCTCCTACTTTTTGATATCTTAGGCTCCTACTTTTCTCCTACTTTTTCACCAGGAGTCACTTGAAAGCCTGTGAATGTATTTGGTGTTTCTACATTCAACGATGTTCCCGTCATTTGTGAAGATCTACCAGGTGCTAAGGTCGGGGTAAGTTGGTCCTTTCGCGACGGGGTAAGTTGGTCCGTCGAAAAAGCATTTGTATTTGTCAGAACCTGGCATTTTCTGAATTAAAAACAGCAGCAAATTATTAAACAAGTTACATAGTACATGTACCAAAATCGTTCTGAGAAATAGATATTAGCCCCAGCAGTTGAAGACAAATCATAATCTTAGGACCAACAAACCCCGGTCTACTCTACGGTAATACGTTTAAATGGGGAGTTCTCATAAATTCGGCGGTTTTTGAGAAAAATTACAAAATGCACAGTCAGCTGATCATTTGAGGAATTTGTGTTAAGATTATCGCCCAGCAGTCTACTGCATTGTTGCTGAAAAAAAACTTAATTTCTCAGCTCTTTTCTCAAAAGTAGCATTTATCGACCCATCATTACTTCCTGATTTTCTCGTTGAATCCCAGTCAGTCCAGCTTACCCCGAGGCTCGGACCAACTTACCCCGATAGTGGGGTAAGTCGGTCCGTTGTACCTCGTCTTGGAAAACAGCAATATTTGTAAGAATCTGTCGTTTTTCGGACGTGAAATTATGGAATAGGGCGGAGAATGGATTATACTACGGTCAAACTTCAATGGCTCGAACACCTTTGGCTCCTCGAAAATCTATTCGAGACAGGGGTAGTTCGAGCCACTGAGCTAACTGTCAGGAGGCATAACGAGATACTTTAAGATATCTTTTCGGTGTTCTATAATGAAAATGTATGCTGTTTGTACTCATTAGAATCGCCTCATCGAGGCGATTCTAATGAGTACACACAGCATGCATTTGTAAGATAAAAGACGTTGTTTGATAAATAAGGCCAGGCCACGCCAGCATATATCCGAAGCCCTCACAATACAAGTTGCTGACTGGCTTAACACTGTAGTTAAACGGTACCCATTACTTTAACCCATTTGGTACCGGAAACTCCAAAACGGGTACCCTGGCAAACAGTGCGGGCCCAGATCGGACGCCGCAGAACGCGGCGTCTGGTCAGGGCCTCCACTGTTTGCAAAAAGTTCACACATTTTCCAAATAAATTTTGAAGAAAAGACAGCCTGACACCCCTAAATTTTGAAATGTTCCTGTTTTGTGTGGAGAGGAAGGTTCCATTTGGTACCAAAAGGGTTAATAAATACATAAATAAATATGTTCCTATACACAGTCCTTTAGATATCTGTCTACATGTTTGTATTGATTGAGAGAGAGAGAGAGAGAGAGAGAGAGAGAGAGAGAGAGAGAGAGAGAGAGAGATGCCTCTATACTATTTTTACTACACTTACTACTATTTGTACTACACTTACTACTCTGTAGTAAACATATTCCATTCATCTGCTATTGTGTGTTGATGACACGTGTGAGCATATACCAAACTACACATGCTCGTGCAGAACATGCATTTGCAACGGTCCAGTTTTTCACACGTATTACGCTCTATGTCTTTATGAATGGAATCGTTTACTACAGACGGACCGTTCAGAGCAACAAATCATAACCCCCGTGTTGCTGCTCCTGATGACACCTATCTCTGCACATAGTGCAGGTCCTGATCAGACCGTTCCTGAGTCTGATCGGGATCTTCACTGTTAGAAAATAAGTTTGTAAAGTTGCAGGTTCAAAATAAGAAACGGGTGTGGTTGGATAAATAACAACCAAAAAAAAAAAAAAAAAAAAAAAAGATGAATTAATAAGAAATTTGTTGATGACAACAGATTTACCCCTTGTTGTCGTCTAGTTTGTTTGTTGTTTTCGACTTTTGTCGATTTTCTTTATGTTACTGTGCCGCCATGAACCAGCATGTTTACATGACGTTTTGCTTCTCATTGTGTTTCCATATTGTATAAATTTGATTGATTGTTGAACGACATGTAGAAGCATCTTATCCATATAAAAGCACGGTCAAGTTGCCAAATTTGTTTTGAGTACTTCTAGCCGCTGAGATGAGTGACAGTTAGTTTTTGGTTTGTTTGATTTGAGGTTTGGCCTCCCCGTCGGCACTGTAAAGGTCATTTTGGGGACGTTGTTTCCGGTTTTGTGGAACTTTTGTCCGACATTAAGATGAGGTGACATCTCAAGCCCTGTCGCCCGGTGAGGCCAATTCGGTTTGTGGGCATGGACGGACCGACTCGCGCCGCATTGCCTGGGCGGGCTTAGGTCCTCTGTGCGGTTGGCCGGTGCGCGTGTAAGGTCGGTTTCGGCTTTGCGTGGGGGCGTCGTGCAACCCATTTATTTCCTCGGCCCCGATGGGCGGGGGCCGACGAGTGACAGTTCGCATCTGCTTCCTAAATATGGCGTTACTCTAATTTGACTGTTCATAGCGCTAACGCGTCCTACAATAACTCACGAGAGAGACTTTTTTTGTCCGTGGTTGTGATCAATGTAACAGAAATAATGATTATAATGACAATTGTAATAATGGTAGTGGTAGTGGAAGATATATGTTAAGGGTAGTAGCGGCGGTGCCGGTGGTGGTAGCGGCGGTGTAAATGATGATGATGATGAAGATGATGATGATGATGATAATGATGATGGTGACGATGATGGGGCGACAATGGCAGTAATGATAACGGTAATAGTAATGACCTTATTAATTATATTGTTATTGTTGGTGTTGTTATTGTTTTTTGCTGTTTTTGTTGTTGTTGCTATATGTCACGTATTGAAGCCTCATACTTCTCGCTAGACATAGTAAACAATTTTATACTCATCCTTGAAAAGCCATATTTCAGTTCAACGAAACTTCACCAACTTGAACACCGACAGCTTATTTGCCATGTATAACTCGAACTTGTTCTTGAATGCTAGAACATCCTTTTAACAACTGATAGTAAGCACTCAGGGATAATTTTTCACGATTTTCTTATTGTGTGTCGGTGTGCTTACAGAAGCTGCACCACAGAAGCGATGATGAGTATACTTGACAATTTCTTGTCTGTTCCCATCATGTAGGCTTACAGTGACTGGGGATGACCTTGCCTTGAGCGATTGTCATTCGCTCAAAGGTGTTCGAGTCATTGTAACTTAGCTATGCGGTTTTTTTCCTTTATATCTTTTGTATCTTCTTTTTTTTCTCAACTGTTTTACATTAACTTCCACATATCAAAAAGTTAGTTTGCTCTTAGAGAATCAAACATATTGATTTTAAACCTAATAAGGAACCCAAGGCCATGTTTTCTATGATTTGTCAGAATTTTTAATCTTTCATCGATATTTTTTTTTTCATATGTTTTCTCTTCTATTTTTCATTTCTCTTTTTCTGTCTTTGTTGCATTCTTTATAACATCAAGACTAATACATGCTGAGTCTGTGTGTTCCATACAGGGTACCCTTGCAAAGTACCTCATTGATTCCTGCGAGCCACGTGGCCATCTAAAAAAAATCATGTTGTACTTGCCTTTGCTCGTGTCCATATGAGCAAGGAATACTTTGAATCACCGTGTCTTGGTGGCTTCCATGGTATTGCAGTGGCGTGCCAGTTCCAAAATCAGAAAGTAGTAAACCTTAGGAAAATCCTTATAATTTTGATGCCATTGTTTACTCTTGGATTACGCGTTAATGTTGACAATGTCACCTTACAATTTGGCATAAGCCTGTCACTACAAAAACACCTCGTTCATGCTAAGCAAATTCGTTTCCCGTATGTTCGCGCAACTAGTTTTGCGTATCGTACGAACCAAAAGTTTGTTCTGACGACACTCTGGTACTTTTGCCTCATATCAACGTTTTCGTTATGGAGACTGATTCTCATTGCAGGAGACATTGAGACTAACCCTGGTCCGGATATGGCTGGTATGTCTTCATCATTTGAGTCCTCTGTTAATACCGATGTCTCGCTCATACAAAATCATTTTTCTCTCGTGCATTACAATTTGCAAAGCTTGCGCAATAAAATTGACCAAAGTCAAACTGAACTTTCGCATTTTGATGTAATAGCACTGACCGAAACCTGGCTTTCTCCTGATATCAGTAATGATACTATGAAACTATTGAACCATGAAGATTCATTTCGTAAAGACAGGCAAACGAATAACTATGGTGGAGTCCTAGTATATGTTCGAGAAAACATTCCATGCAAGAGAAGACATGAACTGGAAATACCGGACCTTGAGTGTATTTGGTTAGAGTTCAAAGTAGAAGTAAAACAAAGATCAGGAATTGATACAATTAACTTACTCCACCCATAAAAGACACCAAAGGGAAAGAAATACAAACATTAAGCGACCAGACCATAATGGAAACCTAAACAAAGGAAGGCCATAAGGACAGTTACTTTCCCACAAAATGGCCATATGGCCATCCAAAACCAAAAGACACAAGTGATACACACAGTAAGTAACAAACAACAACATAAATAAATCGCCACAGAAGAGCCGCCTTGGAACGGTCAGTGGAAGATTTCCACTGGGGGGCTTAAATCGATTTTACGTGGCCACAATCCTTTTGCAAAGCTTGCGCAATAAAACTGACCAAATTGCTCTTAGAGAATCAAACATATTGATTTTAAACCTAATAAGGAACCAAAGGCCATGTTTTCTATGATTTATCAGAATTTTTAATCTTTCATCGATATTTGTTTTTTCATATATTTTCTCTTCTATTTTTCGTAATAAAGTAATAAAGTCCAATCTAGATCTGTATTGTTTGGTCTGTTTTATAGACCGCCAAACGCTGTTCATGACACTTATGACAAAATAGAACAATCTGTTGATCTAGCGTTTGATAGTAACGTTAACGATGTCATTATCACTGACGATTTCAACCTTAATTACCTAGATACCGCAGGTAAGAATAAAATTAACCAAATTTTTACACAGTACTCCCTCGATCAAATAATTAATGAGCCAACACATTTCAAGGAAACCTCTTCCACACTCATTGACCTGCTTTTTACAAACCAGACAACTAACGTACTGGTATGTGGAGTGGGCGAACCCTTCCTTGACCAAAACATTCGTTTTCACTGCCCCATTTATGCAGTTTTCAAATATGATAAACACAAGCCTCAGTGTTACAGAGGAAGAATTTGGTCATATGGTAAGGGCGATTACGAACTTCTTCGACGCCCCATAACCGAGTTTCACTGGCAATCTTTGAAAAGTTCTAACATTAGCACGTAAGTGGAAAATATTACATCTAAAATTATTACTGTACGACCTTCAGACCCTCCATGGTTTAACAATTCCATCAGGAAATCAATTCGTAAACGAAAACGTGCACACAAAATTGCCAAGCGTTTAACTGCTGAAAGCTGGAAAAAGTTCAGACAACTACGCAATGAGGTCATCAATATTATTCGTACATCGAAAAAGGACTTTAAAGATAAAATAGCTGATAAAATCAAGCATGATAGATTATCTGGCAAGGATTGGTGGAAACGCTTCAAAACTTTGACAGGCAAGGCTAAAACTGACCCAATTCCTCCACTGAACCATCAAGGTGAATTAATTGCAGACCCAACTGAAAAAGCAAAAATATTTAATGTATATTTTCAATCACAATCTACTATAGATGAAGACAATAAAACGATCCCTCATTTAGCCCAACCTGCCAATACTATTTCATCAGTTACTGTACAGCAAGATGAGGTTTGTTCAGTTCTGAAATCTCTTCCAACTGGAAAAGCATGCGGGCCAGACCAAATCAATAACAAAGTTCTCAAAGAATGTGTTCAACAATTATCTGGTCCTTGACTGACCTATTCAACTTCTCTTTGTCGAACTCATCAATGCCTGACGCATGGAAAAGGGCCAACGTTACCCATATCCATAAGAAGGACGATAAATCCCTTGTTGAAAACCATTGGCCTATCTCTCTCCTAAATTCTATTGGTAAATCACTTGAAAAAAATAGTACATAAACACATGCACAACTTTTTACTGGAAAATACTATTATCACTCCATTTCAGTCAGGGTTCACTCAAGGTGACTCTACAGTAAACCAGCTCGTAGATCTATACAATACCTTTAACCGGGCCCTGGACGAAGGCAAAGAAGTCCGCGTTGTATTTTGTGACATCAGCAAAGCCTTCGACAGGGTCTGGCATAGAGGATTGTTAGCAAAGCTAAAACATTATGGAATATCCGGTCGCCTTCTGAATTGGTTTGAAAGCTATTTGTCAAACAGGTATCAACGAGTGGTGTTACCCGGAGGTGGATCCGAATGGCTTCAAATCAGGGCCGGAGTCCCCCAGGGGTCTATTCTTGGCCCGCTTCTCTTCATCATATACATTAATGACATTGTGCAGCAGATACATTCAAATATTCAATTGTTTGCGGATGACACAAGCCTTTACATAATAGTAGACTTTCCAGACTCGGCAGCTCAAATATTAAATGTTGATCTTTTCAGAATAGACAACTGGGCTGATAGATGGTTAGTTAACTAAAATCCAAATAAAACCGAATCATTACTCCTGAGCCGTAAGATTAACGGGATAAATCACCCAGCACTTTTCTTAAACGAGGTCCAAATAAATGAAGTAACTTCACACAAGCATCTAGGTCTGATCTTTTCCCAGCGCTGTGACTGGCAAAACCATATTGACTATATTCAAGTAAAAGCTTGGTCTCGAATGAATCATCTCAGAAGTCTGAAATTCACGCTTGACAGAAAATCTCTTCAAAAATTTATTTTTTTTGCATTCGCTCTCTCTTAGAATATGCAAACGTTGTTTGGGACAACTGTACTCCGCAACAATGTACATCTCTTGAGAAATACAACTCGAAGCTGGTAGAATTGTCTCTGGTACGACCAAACTAGTAGAGATAGACAAACTATATGGAGAACTTGGCTGGCTCAAGCTATCAGAGCGAAGAAATTTGCATAAACTATACCTATTCTTCAAGATGGAAAACAATCTAACGCCTCTGTATCTCACGGAGCTAATTCCTCCGCGTGTAGGCGATGTCTCTGCCTATCCCCTTCGAAATTCTGATCATTACTTGTCTATCAACGCTAATACCAGCGCCTATGCTAACTCGTTTCTCCCCTCAACTATCCGGTCATGGAATAACCTTCCAAACGCAACTAAGAACGCCACTTCGCTGTCTTCGTTTAAACGATTGCTTACACACAATATGCCAAAAATTCCCGAGTATTTTTACTGCGGAGATAGATTAGCCCAGATTCTCCACACTCGTTTAAGAACTGAATGTAGCGCATTAAACCAGCACCTATTCAGAAGAAATCTCATACCAAGTCCGAATTGTACATGTGGCGAGGTAGAAAGCAATGACCATTTTCTTTTGGCTTGTCCACGATTCAATATAATTCGTATGGAAATGATAACCAAAATACGCCAGTATATACCGCTTGACATTATCGTCACAACAAGATTGCTTTTGCAAGGTGACACCAATATTTCTATCGCAAATAACACTAGTATCTTCAAGGACGTACAGGCCTATATTTTAAAGACAAATCGCTTTGTTCTCTGATTAGTGCGCGGGATAATTGGCATCACATCCTTTTCTATTAAAACTCAACTTTCTCTAAGAAATTGCCGTTAGACACGAGTTACTCATGGCAGACTCTGCATGTATATTGGTGTTGACGTATCTTCCAACGTTTTTTTTTTTCTGTCTTACTCTTATCGCACTGTTACATTCCCTCCTTGGACATTTTCCAATTCTTATTTCTTTTCTATCTCTATTCTTTTCTACTCCTTTTATCATTTTCTTTTATTATATCTTTTGACCGATTGGTCTTGTAGAACTATAGGAAAAAAAGTACTTTACTGTTTGAATTTATACAGCATGCCGTTCACAAAAACTTATTCTTAACAGGAGATGATTAGTATAAGCGTTTCGCTTGTTTTCAAATCCTGTCATTGTAAATTGTACCTGTACTCTTCGAACGCCCCCGCCCATAGGGGCTTGTAGAAATATATGGGCTGCATGATGCTTCCACGCAGAGTTGAATCCGTCCCGCACACTAGTACTGGTAAACCGCTTAGAGGATCTAAGCCTGTCCAGGAACCGCGGTGCGAGGCGGACCGTCCATGCTAATAAACCCTTTTGGTTTCATTGGGCGACAGGGCTTGAGATGTCATTTCATCTCAATGTCGGGTAAAAGTCCCACAAAATTGGAAGCACGTCTCCAAAATGACCTTTACAGTGTTGACGGGGACGTTAAACCTCAAATCAATCAATCAATCTGTACTCTTCGAATTGACTTGTCAAAATGAAATGAATAAATATTGTTTAAACCAAGATAAAAGACTAAATTCTCCTTAATTATCGCCCACTATGTCTTATGTAGAGGATTTCGCTAGGGGCTCAAGAATGGGTCCGACACATCCATGGTAAACGAGCCATCGGTGTTCGAGCCATCGAAGTTCTACTGTAGTTGCATAATGTGAAAGTATTTCAAGGTAATGGATATTTAGGTCAGCATCTGAAAAAATGCAATTTTCGGACCAACTAGCCCCGGTCTTCCCTATGAACAACATTGCTTTACAGTATTTAACTACAGTGGTTTTCTGTTTTTGTTTGTTTGATTTGAGGTTTAACGTCCCCGTCAACACTGTATAGGTCATTTTGGAGACGTTGCTTCCAATTTTGTGGGACTTTTACCCGACATTGAGATGAAATGACATCACAAGCCCTGTAGCCCAATGAAACCAATAGGGTTTATTAGAATGGACGGTCCACCTCGCACCGCGGTTCCTGGACAGGCTTAGATCCTCTAAGCGGTTTACCAGTACTAGTGTGCGGGCCTGATTCAGCCCTGCGTGGAAGCATCGTGCAGCCCATATATTTCTTCATGTCCCAATGGGCGGGGGCCGGGTAGTTTTCTGTAAATGAACTGAAAATGTAAATATATGTAAGTGAGTAATGCTCGTACAGTGTCAATGTTTCTGTGCTTAGGCTACCACATAACCTGGACTATTGGACTAGCCTTTCCTGCTATGCATCACGTCAGCAAGTCCGTGAAATGAAGACCCCCCTAAACCCCACTTTATATAGTGAAAACTGGGGTTTACGGGGGTAAACATGTTTTTTTTTCTTATTTCTGCTCCAAGACATAGGTTGTGGGTACTCGTTAGAACCGCCTCCCTGAGGCGGTTCTAACGAGCACCCTCAACCTATGTTTTGAACATTTATAACAACAATATCAAGGATTTTCATCAGAAAAGTAGCCATTTTAGAGATGTGAAAAATGCACTATGTCGCACGGGTGTGTTATCATAATGGCCAGAGTAATTCCAATTCTCGATCAGTTTAAGAAATGAATTTTATTTTTCTGCTTTTCATGAAAGTATGAACGCAGTGGATCGCTAGCAAAGTAAGTGAGCCCCGAAGCAGAAAAATTAAGTTTATTTATCATATTTACCTTCTTTGCCCCTCATCGATGGGCGAAAAATGCTTATAGGGCAAATTTTAAAGATGGACTTAATGTATTTTAATATACATCGTATATATGATAAACACTTTCCAATAATACATGGCCTTCACCCACGTGGACAGCATTCATTCGCGGAGGTTGGTCATAGAATCTATTCTTATTCAAGAAATGTAGCAGTGTACAAGTTAACCGCTTATGCACATGTAAAAGCCTGCCCAGGAAAAGTATTGTGTTGAAAACGTACAAAAAGCGTTTCCTCGGGACCTCGGTTTAAAGACTCATCCGAAAGTCTGGAGAAGCCCGGGATCGATCTTGCAATCCCTGGTTTACAAGACGAGTAGCGTAACCACTACACCACGGAAGCTTCTCATTATGCAAGTAAAACACAGTCTGTTGGAAATATATTGTAACCGTCCAGCTGCCACCAATATAAAGCGTCAACCCAGCAGGGGTTTCAACGTTTAGTCGAGGTTGTGTGAAGGGAAAGCAGTGCAAAAGTTGACTAGGGATTACAAGTGATTCGTTTAACCCTGGCTTTAGATGAAACGCACACACACACGCACGTACGCACGCACGCACACACACACACACACACACACCCACACAAGAACAATACTGCTACTACTACTACTACTACTACTACTACTACTGCTTCTACTACAACTACTACTACTACTACTACTACTACTAATGATAAAACAAGAAGGAATATTTATTTCCACTATGATTATGTTTGGTATTTAGTTTGTATTATTATTATGGTAAGTAATTAACAAAACATTTAAATGGAGATAACTCTGGATGCAAATGGGGAAACAGGAGCCCTGTACCTTTGCAAGTCGTAAGCCAATATCAGTTGGACGGCCCGATCCAGAAAGAAACACAAGACCTTCGTCCCACCAAGCCACTCCCTCGCTTGGTAAAATCAATAATGCTTTCACCCAGGCTGATATAATAGCAGCCCCGTATCCACCATTTTAACAACGAAGTTCTAAAATGAACTGATGTAGAGAAAACCTGGGTTTACATAGAGGATCTTACATGAGTGTCCATGTATTATTGAATTTATTAAACGAGTTGAGGAAAATGGATAAAATGCGAGGCTTTGCCGAGCATTTTATCCCTTTTCCTCAACGAGTTTAATAAATTCAATAATACATGAGCACGAATGCAAGATTCTATTTATCATATGACATTTAATACGCATTTTATTCACGATTGATTACAAAAATGTCAATTTTCCGCCGTTAGTAAACGCGACGTCGTTTAGGACGTCGTACATGTAACGTTACGGGACGTATCCAGCTAATTTGCATATTTAATCCACTAGTGGATTATCGAAAATATTACATGACGTTATTACACTCTCAGACGAGACGTCATATGATAAAAAGGTATCACATTATTTTTCTTAATTCTGCCCAAGGCTCGTTAGCGCCCGCCCCGGATTGGCTGCATGATGCTTCCACGCAGAGCTGAAACCGACCCGCACACGGGTACTGGTAAACCGCTTAGAGGATCTAAGCCTACTCAGGCAATGCGGTGTGAGTGGGCCCGCCCATGCTTATAAATCCTATTGGTTTCATTTGGCGGTAGGGCTTGAGATGTCATTTCATCTCAATGTCGGGTAAAAGTCCCACAAAATTGGAAGCAACGTCTCCAAATTGACGTTTACAGTGTCGACGAGGACGTTAATCTTCAGATCAAATAAACAAGCTAAGCCCCAAGGCTCGTCCGAGCACCCAAAATCTATGTGTAGACCATAAAAGATAAATAAAAAAAAAAAAAAAAAAAAAACATCTGGAAAATTCTTCTTCAAAAGGTTAGAAAGACGAAATTTTATCGTAATAAAATGAGCAAAAAAAAAAAAAAAAAAAACAACCTATCTTCGGGTGTAACGGTCGGCTCGATATGAGTGAAATAATCTTGAAAGGGCCGTAAAACCCAAACCAAAAAAAAAAAAATCTTCGGGTGTGCGACAAGGTGAATCACAAACCGGTCCGCTCAGATCATCACGAAAACACGCCTGTATAATTTTGACCCCATTGAACCCCACTTTTACATAGTAAAACTTTGGTTTACAGAGGTAAACCTTATTTTTCTTATTTCTGCTCTAAAATATAGTGTGGGTACTCGTTAGAACCGCCACGATGAGGCGGTTCTATCGTGTGCCCATAATCTATATTTTGAGCAGAAATAAGAAAAATATCACAATTTTTCATCTAAAAATTATCCTTTTTCCGGTGATAGAATTTACAATGTAACGTTATTAGTACAAGCGTGTTGTCATAATGACATAAGAATAGTCTTGAATCGTCAGATGTAAAATCAACCCTCTTTATACCGATATTCGATATAACGACAAAACGCACTATAATGACATGATATAAAAAAGTGCGAACAATTTGACCTGAGACTGACCTTTATGCAAGGAATAGATTAATCAATGATATCGCCTAATCGGCCCCTGCCCATAGGGGCTTGAAGAAATATATGGGCTGCATGATGCTTCCACGCAGAGCTGAATCCGGCCCGCACACTAGTACTGGTAAACCGCTTAGAGGATCTAAGCCTGTCCAGAAACCGCGGTGCGAGGCGGACCGTCCATGCTAATAAACCCTATTGGTTTCATTGGGCGACAAGGCTTGAGATATCATTTCATCTCAATGTCGGGTAAAAGTCCCACAAAATTGGAAGCAACGTCTCCAAAATGACATTTACCGTGTTGACGGGGACGTTAAACCTCAAATCAAACAAACAAACAAAGTTATCGCCTAATACGTAGGCTTTCGTAAACTCCTCGTGAATTTTCGGCATCACGTGAATAGCGGCCCATTTACCGACCTCTATGTATTGTATAACAATATCGCCATCTTCGGAACACGACGAAGATAAATAGCGGCATTCAGTCTGGTGTGAAGTTAACCAGTCACAGGCCAATTTGTTCGAACTATATCTAATACTCATATAAACAAATGTTGTCACGGTATAGTTATTAGAATCGCCTAACTCCCTCCAACAAACAAATGTTGTAGATATTTGTTAGAATCGCTTCTCCAAGAAACAAATGCTGCGGATATTTGTTAGAATCGCCTCGGTGAGGCGATTCTAACAAATATCCACAACATTTGTTTCTTGGTGTAATTAAGGGAAAGAGCCCTTTCTTATTCTTTATAGCGGCAAGTTCGCTATAGCGACAAGTTGTGGGGAACAAATACTGCCTTTATAGCGAGCCTCCCCCCACTTCCCCGCCAGACGGGGCTTGAAGAAAGAGATTTGGCTGCAAGGTGCTTCGACGCAGAGCTGAAACCGACCGCACATGATCATGCGTACTGGTAAACCGCTAAGGAGGTCTAAGCCTGCTCAGGCATCGTGGTGCAAGTTAGACCGTCCCCGCTTATAAACCCCAGGCGGGAGGCCTTTAGCCGTCATTTAATCACAATGTCGGGTAAAAGTCCCACAAAATTGGAAGCAGGGTCTCCAAAATGATCTAAATAGTGTTGACGGGGACTTTAAACCTCAAATCAAACAAACAAACAAAACAGCGAGGGTTCCCTTCATTATACCTAAAGTACTGATCAAACAACACGGACCAGCACCTTTTGGAGCTCGCAAATGGCAAAAACAGGTTTTCTCAGGTCTTAGCATACATGATTAGAGATTTTACACTTGAAGACACATGAATTAGACCACTAATGACTAATGGAAGGATACTCAATATTGGCGAAAAGGGGACTCAGAGTTTGTGCGCTCAGGAACGTAACATATCAGTCTGTACACAAAACTTAGAATAGGCCTACAATATTCATTCAAAAGGATGGGAAGGATGCATAGGGAAGGTTCGTGCCAACGGCTAACCATGTCTTGTTCAGCGAAGGCTCTAATCGGATTGTGCAAGTGCACAAGCTGATTTGGATCTTTGCTGGACACACATCCATTTTTTCGTTGTGTATGAAAAGACTAAAAAGTCGATGTTAATTGAATGCCTTTGACTAGAATAATATTCAGCATTACGCAAAGTGACAGGTAACCAAACCGAGATAATTTATGACCAAGGTGTGCTTTGCTGGATCCATCCTGTCTCAGGCATGGCCATGAGGTCAATGTTTTATTATCCCACTTGGGGCATTTTCTGAGTAGTCATTCAACAGACTAGTTCATTCAACATACATAAAACATTATGAACCTGGTCTAACTACATAAGGGAAACGGTGCGTCTGAATTCCAAGAAATAGACGTTTTGCTACGAATTCGTAGCTATAGATATTATTGAATAAAAATACGAAAAACAAAACCTACAAACAATTCTAACACAGTGTGCTAAGGCTGCCACGATTAATCGTATAATCGATTAATCGATCGATAAATTCCACAAAAATGATTATCATTTCTGATTTGCTTTTAATCGCATACTTAATAGGTACAATTTACTGCCCAAAGTTTTGCCTAGAATAGCTGGATGCGGCGTCTCATCTGGGTCTACACTGTTTGCTCAGGCCTGTCTGTTCAAATATACATATGGTAAAGTGCAACATATGGTAAGAGTCATGCTCAGACAGAAAGCCAGACAGGTAAAATAATGACAAAAATCTTAGCGATTACTAATCGATTATCGATCGCAATGACAGGACTGATTATCGATTATATTTTTAGATCCGACTAGCCAGCCCTACTGTGTGTGCCTATAAAGGCAATGGAAAGGAACTGTGTTTTAATATGCAGCAAATCACAGCTCGGAAGAGTGTGACGAGTGACGCGATTAAAAACTGTCAATTTATGACGTCACTAGTTGATTTACTTGGCGATAGACGATGTAACATCATTTTCTCGCATCGAAAACGTTAGAAAAATATATAAATGCATGTGTTTCAGTCAATAATTTTAGCGGGATTTCTTCTAACAATGGCGAAAAATTGTGAGATTTTGAAGGAAATTCCCGATTTTCAGCCTGTAAGAAGCTCTAGTTTGTGATTTGTTGAGTAATAAATCACAGTTTTGAGGTCAGTTGTAAAGTAGACAAATCACGAGCGCGCAGTCAGAGCTGATTTATTTCTTAAATAAAAATACTAACTTTAAAGGTAAATAGTCGTCCACTAACAGAATTCCTTGATATCCCAAAACACAGTGGCCATGACCTTGCAAACTGAAGGCTGGGTCTTGAATTTCTTTGAACGCGGTTAACCGCGACAGTCCATTGCTCTGGACCATAGTCATGGTTCCAAGGTTCGTACACGGTAACAATTCTTTTAAGAAATTCTTCCGGATCAGAATCATAGCTTTCCAAAAGTGACTCAGACATGGACAGCTCGTTCTTTGCACCCAACGTGCTGAAAGGCCGTTCATGTAAAAAAGTATAAATGCTACCCCAAGAACTCTCAAATCTTCTCGCCATTTCTGGTTGCAGCCGGAACATTTATGCATGTCTGTTGCTTGGTCCAACGGGCTTATACTGTTAGTTTTCTTTTGGTCCAGTGTTTCTGTAGCGTTGTGTGCAGCATCGGAAGTCTCAACGCGTTTTACTGTTGAGTCCTCATCCATCGGGGCTTGAAGAAATATATGGGCTGCATGATGGGTCCACGCAGAGCTAATCCGACCCGCACACGAGTACTGGTAAACCGCTTAGAGGATCTAAGCCTGCCCAGGCAATGCACTGCGAGTCGGCCCGTCCATGGTTATAAACCATATTGGTTTCATTGGGAAGCAGGGATTGAGATGTTATTTCATCTCAATGTGGGGTAAAGGTCCCACAAAATTGGAAGCAACGTCTCCAAAATGACCTTTACAGTGTTGACGGGGACGTTAAACTGCAAATCAAACAAACAAACAAACAAACAAACAAACAAAATCAGTTTCATTTTAACAAATTTTACAAGTCACTGGGGTTATATCTGGCCTCGGTATATGTAGCCGTTAGGCGGATGCGCGTCGGACTGGTGATCAGGAGGACGCGGGTTCGATACCTAGTGGTCTTTTTTTCGTGGAGACTGACCATGAAATCTTTCTTACGGCCATTCTCTCCCTTCCGCTGATTCAGGAACGGTGGTTTTCAGTTTCTGGCGAAAGAACGTGCACTGCTTTCGTAGATGCCTGCCCAGGAAATGTGTGGATAGATAAACTGAACACAATGTATACCCATATTAATTCAAAGATAGGTTTTGAGTCCTTATTGGAGACTGAGCTTCCACAACATGTTTTGACCGGAATTAAAGGCATTTATTCTGTAACAGTAAAACACACCGTGTGTCCATAATTGTTTTATTGCCCCCCTGTGATATACTGACTATAGCAGATCAAAGGCGGCCCTTAATAGGGTGATTAGTAGCTCTTGTTGAATCCCCTGACTGAGACACTAAAGGGGAAAATCAATAATGTACACCAGTCAACAGTAAGTAATTTATTTATTTTCCCCAAGGCTGCCCCTTACCTGTTGAAGACAGAGGAATTCTCTCCAGAGAGCACTGAGGGCTACATAATATTATGTAATGAAATGATAGTCCTCAATAATCAAGAATAAATGCCTTTAAACACAAATTATATTAATGGAAATTCTACTTTTCTGTACATTAAGTCAGGTTTACATGTGTTCATCACATGGACTCGTTATGAGTCGTTAAGTTATCAGATGTATAGCACTACCATTGTCCGAGCACACACTAAAGTACACACTAAAACAACTACTCGACAACATCCCGAGAAGCCTCCTTGGTGCAGTTGTTACGCTACTCGCCTTGTAAACCAGGGGTCGCAGGATCGATCCCGGGCTTCTCCAGACTTTCGGGTGAGTCTTTAAACTAAGGTCTCTCGTATCCGTGTGACCTAAGCTGTTGGTGGGGCGTAAAACTCAAACACTCACTCACTTACTCACTAGACAACATCCCGGGCGGCCTCGATAGCTCAGTCGGATGCACGTCCGACTGGTGATCAGGAGGACGCGGGTTCGTTTACTGCCGGGATCGGCAACGTTCTTTCGTGGAGATTGTCATGAAATCTACGGTCATTCTCTCCCTTCCGCTGATATATGAAGGGCAGTTGTTAGTTTCTGGCGAAAGGATGTGCACTGTACTGGTTACGTATAAGCCTGCCCAGGAAAAGTATGGATAGGTAAACTGACCGGAACAAAATGACCTAAATAGTGTTGGCTGGGCCGTTAAACTTCAAAACAAGCAAACAAACAGATCGACAATATCCCCGTTTGAGTTCGTCGGAGCGTACACCATAGAACAAGACTTCAGAAGCTGCGATGTGGTCTTCTTTCTCTCTCTGCCCTGTCCGTCCAAAACAACACATATGGATGTACCAGGTACGGTATTACCAAATGACTTGGGTAGGAACTTATTATGCTAAAGCTATTTCGTACCCATTTTGATCAATTCGTACCCGGGTACGAAATGACCAAAACGGTTATGAAACGACTTGGGTACGAAATGGTTGTTAGTGGGTACGAAATGACCAAAAAAACAAACAACCAGATACGAAATGACCAAAATGGTACGAAATGACTAGGGTACGAACTGACCGGTTACCTAATATATTCCCACCAGTAATTTTTACTGGCCGTTCAAAGTCGAGGCTTTTGTTGTGGTTCCTTCCTGTTTTATATCGGTGGTTCTGATTTTGCCCATGATTATGTATGTTGTTTGTTGGTGATTCTTCCCTTTTTTAGGGTTTTTAGATACATTTGTCATTTTAGATACCTTTGTCCTTCCTGTTTAATCTTTGTCATGTTGGTTATTCTGATTCTTTCCCCCCATCACGAAAACACGCCTATATAATTTTGAACCCCTGGAACCCTACTTTTAGATAGTAAAACTGGGGGTTACAGGGGTAAACTTTATTTTTCTTATTTCTTCTCTTAAATATAAATTGTTGGCATTCATTAGAACCGCCACGATGAGGCGGTTCTAACGAGTACCGACAATCTATATTTTGTGCAGAAATAAGAAATATATCACAATTTTTCATCTTCAGATTTTTGTTTTTAGGCGGTAAAGTTTACAATGTATTTGTATATGTGAGTTTTCGTAATGTATTATGCATGATGTTCCTTTTCAGTGACGTTTGGATAGTCTCAGTCACAACCAGTTTGGGAAAGAGCTGCTGACCTGTAAGGCTGCCACGATTAATCGTATAATCGATCGATAAATTAAAAAAAAAAATGATTATCATTTCTGATTTGCTTTTAATCGATTACTTGATAGGTACAATTAGCTACCCAAAGTTATGCCTAAAATAGCTGGATGAGTAGCAAACAGTGCAGATCCTGATGAGACGCCGCATTATGCGGCGTCTCATCTGGGTCTCCACTGTTTGTTCAGGCCTGTCTGTTCAAATATACATATGGTAAAGTGCAACATATGGTAAGAGTCATGCTCATAAGAAATCCAGACAGGTAAAATAATGACAAAAATCTTAGCGATTACTAAATCGATTATCGATATTTTCAGCTCCGATTAGCCAGCCCTACTAGTGGTCTGTTTTGTTTACCGTCTTCACTCCGGGCTTCGACTTCTTTCCTAAGTGATATTGTGGTGGGATGGTGGTTTTAAATCTGATTGTATCAGTTCAGGATCGTTTCTCTTTTCAAGTTTCATTCGTCTGTCCTCGTTTATTAGTTCCCTATTTTCACTATTGACGCCTAGAAGCCTCCGTGGTGTAGGAGTTACGCTACTCGCCTTGTAAACCAGGGGTCGCAGGATCGATTCCGGGCTTCTCCAGACTTTCGGATGAGTCTTTAAACCGAGGTCCCGCCTCCGTATGACCTAAGCTGTTGGTGGGACGTAAAACTCAAACACTCACTTAAACACTCACTATTGACGCCATCAGTAGCGTTCACAGGTCTTCCACTGTGATGCTCGTCTTACAATGTTACCCGACCACATTTAAAATCAGACACCCATGTTTTACTGTTAAATATGAGGAAACAGTCTTTCACACAACACTGACCCCTGCCATGTTTTTTACCTCGGCGATTCTAACACATGTCTACAGCATTGTTTCTTGGAAAGTTTAAGGAGAAAAAAACCCTTTGTTATATATTCGGATTCATTATAACGGCAAATCCTGTATAACGGCAAACTGTTCGGTCTTCTTTATAATAAATCTACATTTAAGTCTGAAAACTACGGAACCCGGGAAGGGACATGATTTTTAGCTCACCTGTCACGAAGTGACAAGGTGAGCTTTTGGGATCCCTTTTTGTCCGTCGTCCGTCGTGCGTGCGTGCGTGCGTCCGTCCGTCCGTAAACTTTTTCTTCAAACAACATCTCCTCCTAAACCACTGATCGGATTTTGACCAAACTTCACAGGAATGATCCTTAGGTGGTCCCCTTTCGAAGTTGTTCAAATGGTTTCGGTCTGTTGCACATCTAGGTCACAGGGGCTGAAAATAGATTTTTTTTACTGAAAATCTTTAAAAATCTTCTTCTCTGAAACCGCAAGGCCCAGGTCTTTGATATTTGGTATGAAGCATCATCTAGTGAACCTCTACCAAGATTGTTCAAATTATAGCCCTGGGGCCAAAAATGCCCCCGCCCCGGGGGTGGGGGGGGGGGGGGGGGGGGCTTTGGTTTTACATAGGCTTATATAGGGAAAATCTTTAAAAATCTTCTTCTCTGAAACGCAAGGCCCAAGTCTTTGATATTTGGTGTGAAGCTTTATCTAGTGGACCTCTATCACGATTGTTCAAATTATTGCCCGGGGGAAAAAATGCCCCTGCCCGGAGGGCCTTTGGTTTTACATAGGCATAAATAGGGAAAATCTTTAAAAATCTTCTCTTCTGACACCACAAGGCCCAGGTCTTTGATAATTGGTATGAAGCTTCATCTAGTGGACCTCTACCAAGATTGTTCAAATTATAACCCTGGGGCTAAAAATGCCCCCGCCCCGGGGGCCTTTGGTTTTACATAGGCTTATATAGGGAAAATCTTTAAAAATCTTCCCTTTTACCGCAAGGCCCAAGTCTTTGATATTTGGTGTGAAGCTTCATCTAGTGGACCTCTATCAAGATTGTTCAAATTATAGCCCTAGGGCCAAAAATGCCCCCGCCCCGGAGCCCTTTGGTTTTACATAGACTTATATAGGGAAAATCTTTAAAAATCTTCTTCTCTGAAACCACAAGGCCCAGGTCTTTGATATTTGGAATGAAGCTTCATCTAGTGGACCTTTACCAAGATTGTTCAAATTATAACCCTGGGGCTAAAAATACCCCCGCCCCGAGGACCTTTGGTTTTACATAGGCTTATATAAGGAAAACCTTTAAAATCTTCTTTTCTGAAACCACAAGGCCCAGATCTTTGATATTTGGTGTGAAGCTTCATCTAGTGGACCTTTACCAAGATTGTTCAAATTATAGCCCTAGGGCCAAAAATGCCCCGCCCCGGGGCCCTTTGGTTTTAAATAGGCTTATATAGGGAAAATATTTAAAAACATTCTCTGAAACCACAAGGCCCAGGTCTTTGATATTTGGTATGAAGCATCATCTAGTGGACCTTTACCAAGATTGTTCAAATTATAGCTCTGGGGCCAAAAATGCCCCCGCCCCGGGGGCCTTTGGTTTTACATAGGCTTATATAGGGAAAATCTTTAAAAATCTTCTTCTCTTTTACCGCAAGGCCTAAGTCTTTGATATTTGGTGTGAAGCTTCATCTAGTGGACCTCTGTCAAGATTGTTCAAATTATAGCCCTAGGGCCAAAAATGCCCCCGCCCCGGAGCCCTTTGGTTTTACATAGACTTATATAGGGAAAATCTTTAAAAATCTTCTTCTGAAACCGCAAGGCCCAGTTCTTTGATATTTGGTGTGAAGCTTCATCTAGTGGACCTTTACCAAGATTGTTCAAATTATAGCCCAGGGGCCAAAAATGCCCCCGCCCCGGGGGCCTTTGGTTTTACATAGACTTATATAGGGAAAATCTTCTTCTCTGAAACTGCAAGGTCCAGTTCTTTGATATTTGGTGTGAAGATTCATCTAGTGGACCTCTATCAAGATTGTACAAATTATAGGCCAAGGGCGAAAAAAGCCCCCACCTGCAGGCCCTTTGGTTTTACATTGGCTTATACAGGGAAAATCTTTAAAATCTTCTTCTCTAAAACCTGATGGCCCAGTTCTTTGAATATGGTGTGTAGCTTCATCTAGTGGACTTCTTCCAAGATTGTTCAAATCATAGCCCTTGGGTCAAAATTGCCCCCTATCCGGGGCCCTTCGTTTTTACATTGACTTATATAGGGAAATTTAAAAAAAATCTTCTACTCTGAAACTGCAAGGCCCAGGTCTTTGATATTTGGTGTGAAGCTTCATCTAAATTGTTCAAAGGACTAGTCTCCATAAGGGGGTTTTCCTGGTACCTAATTTTTTCAATAATATTTTGGGAAAATACAGCCACACAGAGGGGACATTCATCCCTGGTAAGTTTGAATCAAACAGAACTCTAGTTTTGTGATAAGGGCTTATCAAAAGTGGGTGGGGTAATTCCATATCAGTTCTACTAAGGACAATTAATCAGCAATTGACTATATTCAAATAGCACACTGACAAAACTTTTTGCCATGTAATGCATAGACTGTGGGTATATATTAATGTGAAATAGGGTGATTGTATATTTTATTGAACTTTGCTAAAATATAATAATTTATTTGCACGTTGCGGATTTTCATTAATTTTTCATCTACCAACTTTGCCAAAAAGTTGAACATTTCTCTATTAAGCAACACATTCTTACCTCATTTCTAGAAAATACTTATCAATGCTTGGCCATTGCAGAATTGTAAGGATTTTTTTATAAATGGTCTGTGACATGAGTTATGTGCCCTTGAAAAGAGAAAATTGCAGTAAAATGCAATGAAATTATCAAAACTTTGTTTTGCCTTTTTGCTATAAGTTCACTGGCGAGAAATGCTTACAGGAGTTAAATTCTAATGTATTTATTGTGTAAAAGGGTTGTACTATTATAGCAGAGACTAAATTGGTCTCAGTTAGAGTCAAAATTACTTTTAGAGGTTTTAAGATTTGGATCTAATTGACACACATTTGCTAATCTCATTCCGTATCACTTTCTTCTGAGGAGTCGCTGTTGGTATCCCAAACTTCAGCTGCAGCATCTGTAAGACAATCCATGTCTTTATTATGTATCTTAGGCCCTTTTGTTGCTGGCTGGTGTCGCTCAAACCCCAAATACCATAAGACTGATGCAATATGGGCACAGCAGCCCACTACTCTAGCCCCTGATTTTCATGTGCAAAACCAACCGACGATAGGTGATAAGCTGTGCTGTATTCAATCCATAAATTATAGGTCTTGCTACTGGTATGCCTTGAACGTATTAGGGACTTGAGGACACCTTCTTGCTCTTTGTTTATAAGGATTTCATATTTGCCGTCATCTGTTTGGTGTTCTTTCGTGTAGGATTTGGCCTGGCGAATCTGATACACTCCCATTGTCAGGTCTCTTAATTCTGCTTCGTTCAGTTCGGGGAAATCTGGCATTTCAGATGCATCCATACTTTTCCAAATTGTGCGCCGTTTGTCCCACTTATTGTCAGTCACCTTTTGTTGAAGTTTATTCGGTGACTTTGCTAAAGCCATCATTCGTTTGGCCATGACAACATCTGATTCCAAACTAGTCACCAAGGGTGGCCTGAAAGCGTTGCAAATGGAGCAAACAATTCGCACATAATCGCCAGCAAACGGGATTTGAGAGTTGGGAAGCACATTACTTAAAGCTTTCCATTGCTTTATACGCCCATTTGCTGACTCAACAACCCATCTCACTTTGGTGACAAGTCTGGATTCATTTGCTTCCTCAGTGCTATGCTGTTTGTCTTTTTTCTTCAAGAAATGAGGCATTTCAGTGTTGATCCCACAATCATTAATTAAGTCTGTTACGTCCCTAAACCCCCTATCAACAATGAGAACATCCCCTTCATTGAACCAATTTCTAATATCCTCACTGTTGCTCTTCAGCATATGCTCTGTTATCTTGGCATCTGAGTTTTTACCATCAGCCAGGTAAGGTCCAAGCACTGTAAGTATGTAGCCGTCAGTTGCTACAAGCATCATCGGTTTAAGCAATGGGCGACCTTTATGAACAGAATAAGAACGCCTTTGGAATGAATAGTCACCGCTTTTCTCTATGTACACATAGGTACCATCAGCAACAGCAATAGCAACATCTTTCTGTGAATTAGCAAACAGAACCCTTGCAAATTCTGTAGTGTGATCTTCAATTATTTTATTTCGTTCTATATGTGACAGGCCAAGATATTTTGGAACGAAATTGGACATTAGACTTACTCTGGCTGAATGGATTGCCTTACTGCAAGTAGTTTTCTTCACACCAAACAATGTTGAAAGAACAGCCAGGGACAGACCAGTCCTAAGTTTTACAAGCAACATGGCAAGGGCTGTACGAGTGCTCCTTCTTGATGTAGAACGCAACGAGGAGAGCGATTCATGTACATCATTGAACTGATCTGTTGTTATGCCTGTCAGTCTGACATAGTCTTCAACTGTCATTTCATCAGCGTTGTCAAAATCCAGTGCATTAGATTTCCTGTTTGCCGTTTCGCGCAACTCATTTAGTAATTGAACAATGTCGTAATTTTCAACTTTTACTGAATCTGAAACAGAAGTTACTTTGCCATAATATTCATCCTTCAGACTATTGCCATCAACATGAGAGGCGCAAGCTCTCGCCCCCTCAGTAACTATTACCCCTGTTTTGATGAATATGTTAGCCCTCTGTTTCGGAGATAGCTTTGTCAAGTTAACAGAGCTACTTCGACGCCTGCTTTTCTGACAAATAATACATTTCACAGAGGAAGACTGTGCTGCAGGAATGTCAAGTTTGATTTTCTTTTCTGGGGGGGATTTTTGGTCCATGTTAGATGTTGAAGAAGTACCAGCTTCATCAATGTGTTTTTGCTCATCTTCAGTGCTAGTGGGGTTAGACAAGGTGGCGACTTGAGTCCCATAACATTTTTTACAAAGGAGATCCCCTTCATTAACCTTCCTTTTCAGCCTTGATGACATTCCAGAAATGTCATGTTCAGTTAGTTTTCTGAGTCGAGCCCATCGACCATATTTGACTTTACAGCCTTTGCATACTTTGCCTCTAGACTTTTCCTTCCCCATGACCAAAGTCTTTCCCCGAACTGAACGAAGCAGAATTAAGAGACCTGACAATGGAAGTGTATCAGATTCGCCAGGCCAAATCCTACACGAAAGAACACCAAACAGATGACGGCAAATATGAAATCCTTATAAACAAAGAGCAAGAAGGTGTCCTCAAGTCCCTAATACGTTCAAGGCATACCAGTAGCAAGACCTATAATTTATGGATTGAATACAGCACAGGCTTATCACCTATCGTCGGTTGGTTTTGCACATGCAAATCAGGGGCTAGAGTAGTGGGCTGCTGTGCCCATATTACATCAGTCTTATGGTATTTGGGGTTTGAGCGACACCAGCCAGCAACAAAAGGGCCTAAGATACATAATAAATACATGGATTTTCTTACAGATGCTGCAGCTGAAGTTTGGGATACCAACAGCGACTCCTCAGAAGAAAGTGATACGGAATGAGATTAGCGAATGTGTGTCAATTATATCCAAATCTTAAAACCTCTAAAAGTAATTTTGACCCTAACTGAGACCAATTTAGTCTCTGCTATAATAGTACAACCCTTTTACACGATAAATACATTAGAATTTAACTCCTGTAAGCATTTCTCGCCAGTAAACTTATGGCAAAAAGGCAAAACAAAGTTTTGATAATTTCATTGCATTTTACTGCAATTTTCTCTTTTCAAGGGCACATAACTCATGTCACAGACCATTTATAAAAAAATCCTTACAATTCTGCAATGGCCAAGCATTGATAAGTATTTTCTAGAAATGAGGTAAGAATGTGTTGCTTAATAGAGAAATGTTCAACTTTTTGGCAAAGTTGGTAGATGAAAAATTAATGAAAATCCGCAACGTGCAAATAAATTATTATATTTTAGCAAAGTTCAATAAAATATACAATCACCCTATTTCACATTAATATGTACCCACAGTCTATGCATTACATGGCAAAAAGTTTTGTCAGTGTGCTATTTGAATATAGTCAATTGCTGATTAATTGTCCTTAGTAGAACTGATATGGAATTACCCCACCCACTTTTGATAAGCCCTTATCACAAAACTAGAGTTCTGTTTGATTCAAACTTACCAGGGATGAATGTCCCCTCTGTGTGGCTATATTTTCCCAAAATATTATTGATAAATTTAGGTACCAGGAAAACCCCCTTATGGAGACTAGTCCTTTTAGTCCCAGGAAATAGAAGTCAAGGCAATGAAAACCTTTGAAATTCTTCTTGTCTGAAAGCAGAAGGCCAAGGTCTTTGATATTTGGTATGAAGCTTTGTCTTGTGGATTTCTACCAAGATGGTTCAAATTATAGCCCTGAGGGCAAAAATGGCCCGCCCCGGGGACCCCAAGGTTAATATAGACTTATATAAGGGAAACGTTTAAAAATCTTGTCTGAAACCAGAAGTCTCCATTCTTTGATATTTGGTATGAAGCTTCACCTTTTAGACCACTACCAAGAATAATCATATCTTAGCCCGGGGCCAATAATGGCTCTCCCTTGGGCCCACTTGATACCCTATGGATCAGGTGAGCGATCCAGAGCCATCATGGCCCTCTTGTTTATTTTTATTATGTTATACGGATCTGCACAAGATAATGTGTTGTGCGAACAACATAATATCTTGTACACACGAGATAATATCTTGTTCGCACAACTTCCCAATCTCTATGTTGTGCAAACAAGATAATATGTTGTGCAAACAAGATAATATCTTGTACGCACAAGATATTAAGTTGTGCATACAATATATTATCTTGTCCGCACAACATAAATTATGTTGTCCGCACAAGATAATATTTTGTCTGCACAACATATTATCTTGTTCGCACAACTTAATATCTTGTTCACACAAAATATTTAAAAAAAATATGTCCCTTCCCGGGCACCGTAGAAAACTGAGCTTCATCAGCCTCAACAATTTTCAAAGACAAGTTCAAACTTTCCTAAAATATTGTCATGGTGGTGGTAATTTCTTAATATCCTAATTCGAAATCATGTTTGCACTGCGATTTTGGTCGGACCAGTCAATACCCACGATTTAAACCCTTAAATCACCAACCGCCAGTAGCAGACGACAATAATAATAAAAAATAATAACAGAATTTTCGTTGGCTGTGCTTACTATTTCATTTGAGACTTTAGGGATCGAGAATACTCAGTATACGGTTTGATTTCCGCTATATAAAAAAGAACAGTAACGGAAAAAAGAACAGTAACTTTTTAGCTTACCAGAGCCGAAGGCTACGGGGGAGCTTATGGGATATGCATTTGTCCGTCCTCGTCTGTTTCCGTTCGTCGTCTTTTGTACTCATCCCCCGTCCGTCAAAACTTTCAAACGGCATCTCCTCTGAAACTACAGGGCCGACTGGGCCCAAATTCCATCTGTAGCATCCTTGGGCTATTGGGTTATTTTTTATTTCCTTTAAGAGAGTTGGCTCTTTAGTTTGGTTGCTATGGTATTTTAGAGTTTCCGTAGACTTGAAATGGGGAAAATTAAAAAAAAATGGCATTTATTGCCAAGCCATTGCAGTTATATTGTCAAAACTCTCCTAGAAATGTAACTTTAGCAATTTACGATAGGACATCTGATTTTAGGCCTACTTCTCATTTAATTGGTTGCCATGGAAATCAAAGTGCACACAAAAAAAAAAGTGGCTATTGACAGTTAACCGGTAATAGCGGTTTTACTTTAAAGTTGCTATTGCTATTTAACTGACAATAGCGGTTTTTCGTTAAAATTGCTATTGCCAGTTGTCTGGCAATAGCCATTTTAACGTAAAATCGCTATTACCACTTAAATGGCTATAGTAAAAATATCTTACGACAATATCTTATTGTCATTTAGCATGGAATAAAATAAAACACGAAAAAAAAACTAATGATCGGAATGATTATGCACATATGGTAAATTGTGATTGTGTCTGACAACTGGCATATAAACATATACATCTAGTATAATATGGGGATCAACCATGGTTTTTCAAGCATTAACATTCACCGGGTCCCGAGGAAACTGTTTGAACATGAGGCCGCAAGGCCGAATGTTCAAATATCTTCCGAGGGATCCGGCAAATGTTAATGCAATGAAATTACCATGGGTTATCGTTGTTCTTGCATTACTTACGATTCCGACAGCAAATTTCGACGAAAACGCCCAAAAGCTCGATATAAACTCCATATAAACTCTTCAAAAAGCGAGCGGCGAACCAACATGGCGACCAGCTCAGAATATTGTTTACAATGACGTCGTTAGGCAGTAACCATTTGACGTCATCAAAGAACCCTAATACGCAACGTTCAGGGCGATAACGTTACGTCGCTCAACGTAACGTAAACAAAGCAAGGCCCGTCTTGTGATATAAAAAGCTGAAAATCCATGTTCAAACAGCACGCGTATTTCATTATTTGAACATGTTTTTTTCTGTTTGAGCGCGGCTTTCGGTCCATTTGACAATGGCTTCAAACAGCCGTGCGCATAGATATTTATGCAAGAATATAGGGATCAACCATGGTTTTTCATGCATTAACATTCGCCGAGTCCCGAGGAAGCTGTTTGAACATGAGCCGCCAGGCCGAATGTTCAAATATCTTCCGAGGGATCCCAAAAGCTCCATATAAATTTAATAATATGTACATAGGCAATGCCTATAGGCGAGCTCGCAATTCACTGAGCTATGAAGAAACAAATTTGCAGTCACAGTACAACAGGGTGATATATAGCTATCTACAGCTGCTGTACACAAACACGCATGCATATGAAGATCCTTACCGAGGAGGATCCTCACAGAGATGATTTTCTAATAAGTAAACACAACATGTATTCTCAAGATAAAAATACCCTAAAACCTCTGTCTGAGCTTGAAGAAAGAGATTGGGCTGCATGATATTCCATGCACGACTGAAACCCAACGCACATGAGTAACAGTAATCCTCTTTATGATTGTAAGTCTGCCCAGGAGAAATGTGGGAATCAGATAGTCCAGGCACCTAACTGGTTGCATTGGGCAGCAAGGCTTGAGATGTCATTTCATCTCAATGATGGGTAAAAGTCCCACAAAATTGGAAAGCAGTGTCTGTAAAATGACTAAAATGTATACAGTGTTGATAGGGACGTTAAATCTCAAATCAAACAAACAAAAATGTCATTCCATTGGCTTCTATGCTAGGGTGGGATACAAAATTGACAAGGTTGAAGGTACCTCACAGAGGGCTATTATATAAAGTGACTACTATGGGATAAGTGAATCCACACATAGGTGGATAAGCTCATGGCTCTCTGGGTGCTCACAACAAGTTGTACTTGATGGCCAAGCACCTGATCAGTCCCTGTTTTATCTGGAGTCCCCCAAGGTTCAGTCCTTGGGACCAGTCTTCTTGGTTTTCATCAATGATCTGACTGTTAATATCAGGACATCAGTCAGTTTGTTTGCTGATGATGTGTCCTGTATATATTCTCCGTCTAACTGTCTTATTTTACAAGATGACCTGGATCAACTTGCATAGTGGGAGGCCGGTCTGCAGATGAAGTTCAATGTGGCGGGGGCATTTTTGGCCCCATGGCCATAATTTGAACAATCTTAGTAGAGGTCCAATAGATGAAGCTACACACCAAATTTCAAGGACCTGGGCCTTGTGGTTTCAGAGGAGAAGATTTTTTTAGATTTTTCCTACATAAGTCAATGTAAAACCAAGGGGCACCAGAGCTATAATTTGAACAATCTTGATAGAGGTCCACAAGACGAAGCTTCATACCAAATATCAAACACCTGAGTGAGTGAGTGTTTGGGTTTTACGTCCCACCAACAGCGAAGGTCATACGGAGACAGGACCTCGGTTTAAAGACTCATCCTAAAGTCTGGAGAAGCCCGGGATTGATCCTGCGATCCCTGGTTTACAAGGCGAGTAGCGTAACCACTACACCACAGAGGCTTCTGATCAAACACCTGAGCCTTCTGGTTTCAGACAAGAAGATTTTTAAAGCTTTTTCCTATGTAAGACTATGTTAAACCAATGGGCCCCGAGGCAGGGGCATTTTTGGCCCCAGGGCTATAATTTGAACAATCTTGGCAGAGGTCCACTAGACTGAAGCTACACACCATCTATCGAAGGCCTGGTTTCAGAATAAGTTTTCATTAAAAAAAAATCTGTTGTTGGCTCCCGTGACCTTGATGTGCAGGCTGGAACCATTTGAACAACTCTGAAAGGGAACCTCCTATGAATCATTCCTATGAAGTTTGGTCATAATCCGATCAGTGGTTAAGGAGATGTCTTTTGAAGAAATTGTTTACGCAAGGATGGACGTACGGCGGACGAAAAGTGATCCCAACAGCTCACCTCATCATTACATGACAGGTGAGCTAATAAAAACGAAAAAAATAGGCCTGACCCCCTTATATGACAAATGGACTTGTCCAATATATGGCAGTGGAAGAGTGTAATAGCATACAATGGGTTAATGTCCCCATCAACAATGTAAGCTTTCACTCCTATGAATTATTATTGTATGTATATATGTATTGCATGTCACAGAAATTGTGAAATAAATATGTATATTAAATTTTTACCAAGTAAATACAGGATTTTCTATGAAAAAGAAAAACGATATTATATCACAAAGAGAAATAGTTCCCACTGAGCAGCCCCCGCCCATAGGGGCTTGAAGAAATATATGGGCTGCATGATGCTTCCACGCAGAGCTGAACCCGACCTGCACACTAGTACTGGTAAACCGCTGAGAGGATCTAAGCCTGTCCAGGAACCGCAGTGCGAGGCGGACCGTCCATGCTCATAAACCCTATTGGTTTCATTGGGCGACAGGGCTTGAGATGTCATTTCATCTCTATGTCGGGTAAAAGTCCCACAAAATTGGAAGCAACGTCTCCAAAATGACCTTTACAGTGTTGACGGGGACGTTAAACCTCAAATCAAACAAACAAAGTTCCCACTGAGAAATATTACCCTGCCGGAACTTATTTTCTCACCTGAAAATCCTGTCTTGTGCCCCACAGAGTATCCCTGTACACCATAGTGCTAAAAATAAATTCCTAACCTAATTTTAGAACTGAATGATTAGACTTAATCTAAGGCAAAATTCACAATGGAGAAACAGTTCATTGGAGATACTAGTATTAAAATTGTCTTATCTGTCTCTAAAAGTATCAAGAGGGCCATGATGGCCCGATCCATAGGGTAACAAGTGAGCCCCTGGGAGAGCCATTACTGGCCCCGGGCTATAATTTCAATTATCTTGGTAGTGGTCTAAAAAGTGAAGCTTCATACCAAATATCAAAGACTGGAGCAGTCTGGTTTCAGACAAGAAGATTAAAATTTTAAAGGTTTTTCCTCTTCTTCAGTTTAAAGTACAGGGCCCACTCTGTGGCATTGATGTACTTGGATATATATATATCTATATAAATCTTGGAGTCCCTGGGGGCGGGCCATTTTTGACCCCAGGGCTTTAATTTGAACAATCTTGCTAGAAATCCGTAACACAAAGCTTCATGTCAATTATCCAAGACCTTGGCCTTCTGCATTTGACTTGACTTCTATTTCGTAGGGCTATAATTTGAACAATTTTGATAGAGGTCCGCTGGATGAAGCTTCACACCAAATATAAAAGATCTGGGCCTTGCGGTTTCAGAGTAGAAGACCTTGTTTTTAATTTCCCTATATAAGTCAATGTTAAACCAAAGGGCCCACAGGCGGAGGCATTTTTTGCCCAATGGCTATGATTTGAACAATCTTGGTAGAGGTTCAGTAGATGTAGCTTCATGCCAAATAGCAATGACCTGGGCCTTGTGGTTTCAGTGAAGTAGATTTTAAATATTTTAACTACCGGTAAAGGGCCCGGGTAGGCAATTTTTTGGCCCTAGGGCTATAACTTGAACAGTCTTGATAGAGGTCCACTAGATGAAGCTTCACGCCAAATACCAAAGACCTGGTCCTTGCAGTTTCGGAGAAAATTTCCCTGTATAAGCCTCTGTAAAACCAGGCCCCCGGACGGGGGCATTTTTGGCCCCATGATAAACTTTAATTTGAAGAATCTTGGTAGAGGTTCACTATATGAAGATTCATACCAAATATCAAAGGCCCAGGCCTTGTGGTTTCAGAGAAGATTTTTCAAGTTTTCAGTGAAAAAATCTATTTTCGGCTCCTGTGACCTAGATGTGCAATGGACTGGAACCATTTGAACAACTTTGAAAGGGGTCCAGCTAAGGATCATTCCTGTGAAGTTTGGTCAAAATCTGATCAGTGTTTTAGGAGGAGATGTCGTTGGAAGAATTCTTTACAGAAGCACGCATGGATGACAGGTGAGCTAAAAGGAATGTTGTAGGTACTTGTTGCACCAGTCACAACATAGCATTTCACAGGTATCCATAACATCTTTTTTCAAATAATCAAAAATATTATCCCCATTTTCCCATCTTTTCTCTTTATCTGAATTGCAAATACTTTCTGGCAACAAGAATGAGTTCAGATCCCATGGGCAGTAAATTTGTCTGTTAAAAAGGCTGACACGATTAATCGTATAATCGATGGATAAATTCCGCAAAAATGATAATCATTTCTGACTTGCTTTTAATTGATTACTTGATAGGTACAATTTAATTACTACCCGAAGTTATGCCTAAAACAGCTGGATGAGTGGCAAACAGTGCAGACCCTGATGATATGCTGCATTATGCGGCATCTCATCTTGGTCTACACTGTTAGCTCAGGCCTGTCTGTTCAAATATACATATGGTAAAGACCAACATATGGTAAGAGTCATGGTTAGACAGAAAGCCAGACAGGTAAAATAATGACAAAAACCTTAGCGATTACTAATCGATTATCGACCACAGTGACAGGACTGATAATCCATCATCCTTTCAGCTCCGATTAGCCAACCCTATCTGTTAACCAAGTCATCTGCATCTACCATCCATGTGCTGGGCTCTACAGGGTTGTACGAACATCTGTCTCAATCTTGTTGTCCATGAACAGATCCAAATCAAATTAGCTGCCTTAAGGGTACACAAGAGCATGTCAAAGAAACACTTCTTTAACTGACAATGTTTACAAAGACATGCAACCAGTGTCTTTCATGGATGTGTCCTGTCTGATCTATCGCCATTGGTCCCAAGTCAGGCTCTAACTGCTCTCTTCTTCATCCAGATAATGAGTCTGCTCTACGAAAGGCTATCAATCGAATTTGCCATCCATTATACTCTCAACTCCGATTAGCCAACCCTATCTGTTAACCAAGTCATCTACCATCCATGTGCTGGGCTCTACAGGGTCGTACGAACATCTGCATCAATCTGGTTGTCCATGAACAGATCCAAATCAAATTAGCTGCCTTAATGGTACACAAGAGCATGTCAAAGAAACACTTCTTTAACTGACAATGTTTACAAAGACATGCAACCAGTGTCTTTCATGGATGTGTCCTGATCTATCGCCGTTGGTCCCAAGTCAGGCTCTAACTGCTCTCTTCTTCATCCAGATAATGAGTCTGCTGTACGAAAGGCTATCAATCGAATTTGCCATCCATTATACTCAAATGCATCAAGCATGCATTGCAGCCCATCTATTTCTTCAAGCCCTGATGTGTGTGTGTGTGGGGGGGGGGGGGGGGGCACAATTTTCAACAATATGTGTACATATGATTTTTCGGTATTGATGCTTTTGGAGAAATTCACATTAACAGCTACACTTTAAAAGAACCCTGAATTAATCAATACCTTCAGAACAGACTGGCTTCCCATACAAACGTGAGAGAAACAATGAAATGCGAAAGTCACAAGATAAACGATCAGCAGAAATGGATAGAAAAAAAAATGAATTAACTCTGTTTGCCTATGGAGCATGGTAGCTCAGTGGTTAGTGCACTTGCCTATCATGCTTATGCTAGGCCCCTAGTTCAATTCCATGCAGCGGTAAGAAAATTGTGGTGTCTGAACTGCTAGACTGTCATCATGAATGCCACAAGGTGTACTGTCCTTCGGATCAGGACGTTAACCGGAGGCCCCCTGTACAGGGAGAACCATCCCTGTGCAAGTAAAAGAAAAAAATATCTATCTCTATTTTCTGCCAACCCCTCTCTAGAGTGTTACAGGCAGATTGCATGATTACTATGTAGGCTTTTATTCTGCAAACCTGGACTGTATTTGTTTGATTTGAGGTTTAACCTCCTCCTCAACACTGAAAAGGTAATTTTGGAGATGTTAACTTGCTTCTAATTTTGTGGGACTTTTACCCGATATTGAGATGAAATGACATCTCAAGCTCTGCCTCCCAATTTATAAGCATGGAAGGACGGTAGAGTATGGTAGCTCAGTGGTTAGTGCACTTGCCTCTGATGCTAGAGGTCCCGGGTTCGATCCCCGGCTGCGGCGATAGATTTTCGGTGCCCGAACACGCTCCATTGGCATCATTTGCAGGGATGAATGTCATAAAGTGCACCGTCCTTCGGATCGGGACGTTAACTGGAGGCCCCCTGTGCAGGGAGAACCATCCCCTGTGCAGGTTAAAGATCCCTGCCGTAATTACATGATTACTGTGTAGGCTTTCATCCTGCAAAACCTGGAGTGTATGTAATATACACCTGCGGTAATGGTCAAATGTGACCGACGCAGTATCAGAAGATAGATAGATAGATAGTGGCGGTAAAATTTCGATGTCCAAACCCGCTCCATTCACGGCATTGGCATCATTTGCAGCGATGAATGTCAAAATGTACACCGTCCTTTAGATCTGGACGTTAACTAGAGGCCCCCTGTGCAAGGAGAACCATCCCCTGTGCAGGTTAAAGATCCCTACCGTAATTATATGATTACTGTGCAGGCTGTCATCATGCAAACCTGGAGTGTATGTAATGTACACCTGCGGTAATGGTCAAATGTGACCGACACAGTATCAGTAGATAGATAGATAGGATGGGTCCGACTTGCACCGCTTTGCGTTGGCAGGCCTAGTTCCTCTAAGGGGTTAACCAGTTCTCATGGTCGGATACAGCTCTGTGTGGAAGCATCATGCATCATGCTATTTCTTCAAGCCCCGATGGGCGGGGGCCGTCCTGGAGTACATGTAATGTACACCTGAAGGTTGTAGCTGTCAGGATTTCTTTTGTTAGTGTCAGTCCTGCGTCGGAATCTTTTGGATTGAGGGGAGTAGAGCAGGTTTTTACCAAAATTTCTCCTTTTTGGCCTTAGTTCTGAAAAGTTACTTTCCTGTGAAACATGCATGATTTGATTTGATAGTTCCAATTCCTTTTCTGGTACCAATAGGTTATTGTCAACATTAGAATGCTGTTCCATGTTGTGTATCAACTGGAAATGGTTGTTTTCTAACAACAAGTTGATGGTTTGCACATGTGAGCCTTGATTACCAAAAATTGTTACTGTGTATTCTGTACCACACCTAAACCAAACTTTGATTCTGCACTGGAAAACCAAAGCTGCGGCCTCAATTTCCGAGCTACATGCCCAACCATTGAGTTTAATCATAGAACCCCAGTATTTATATCTTGTCATCAAAGGACCATGAAACAAAACAACTTTCTCATGCCAGTTTTGCCAATTGTTGAAAATAGTTTGACAAACTATACTTCTGTATTCTCGTGTCATTGAAATATTACCATTAATTGCCACTGACAGACAATGGAAGAAACAGTTGCCATCACCAGGCACATTTTCAACGAAACATTCAATGTTTCCCAATGTAATCATCTGCAGAGCAGAAGAAATGTGGCCTTGGACTTGTTGGGACGCCATGATGTAAGCCGGGTATACAAGATGTTATTTATTCATAAAACAACATCAACAGAGGCTGACCTCCGATAAGAAATCAATGAATACACTTTAATGTGAATTAAAGTCCCATCAAATTCGAAGTGACATCTCAAAAATAACCTATACAGATTTGACGGAGACGCTAGACCTCAAAGTAAGAATGAAAGTCCCATGAAATTGGAAGCTACATGTAAAAAAATGACCTATACAGAGTTGACGGGGATGCTAAACCTCAAAGCAAGAATTAAAGTCCCATCAAATTGGAAGCTACATCTCAAGAATGACCTGTACAGAGTTGACTTGGATGCTAAACCTCAAAGCAATCTAACCTACCAAATGGTCACTTAATGGTGCTGAATACAAGTTAAAACAACAACAGTGAATGCACCTAGAGACAGCGACTTAGTCATGAGGACAAAGAATGATAAACAACAACAGCAAGTTGAAATGTTGATGGCATATTGAGCTCACCATATTTGCATTATTTGCTGGCTCCCAGCTTGCACATTGTCAATATTGGAAAAATAGGTAACCAGACCCCCCTGACCTTTTAAGGTCAGGGGGGTCTGGTTACCTGTTTTTCCAACACTGATAACCTTCAGACTAGGAACCAGCAGATAATGCAAATAAGGTGATATACACAGAGATATACACATTATTCATATGAAAGTAACCTAGAAAATGTTGTTGTTGCTATTGAAAATAAATGCTTTGAATGAAGTATGCCGCGATTACTGACAATGTTGCTATGGTGAATACGAAACATGATGTAACGGTGACATATTTCTTTTTTTTATTGTGTGTGTAATACCTGCTAGTTTGTGAATAACCAGAAAAGCAGATTTGGTTCGCTCAGTTCAGCAGTTGCTTTGCTCGACAGAAACAGACGACACAGTTTGTTTATATTGACTTCCAAATTTGGAAGTGATCGACTGGTTTTATAGTAATAATACTTGATTTGTGGTCTACCTGATTGAGTGTAATGCCTGCGACTATTGGTTTCATGACCGTTTCACTGTGAATAAAAGCACACAGAATCCCTTTAATTCAGAGTAAAGCGTACCAAATGTTAGAAAAAAAAACGAAAATGTGTGAAAATATGAGCTTGTGATGTTGAGTAAAGCCTACAAGTCCAACATACCTGTGGATGTTTAGATTCGAGACGAAGTCCGCCATTTTTTGTTTTGCCAAACGCGCACGAAACTTGAATACCAAACCAAAAATCGTACTTCCGGCACAAAAAAAATTCGTTCAACACTATGCAACAACAGAATAGAACAGAATAGATTATATTCGTATACGTTACCATTGAGCTTGCTCTCGCAGGCCTTCGGCCTGCGCCGCCCCATGCGGAGCGAGCTCGCTATAAACTCTTCAAATGCGACAGGCTAACCAAAATGGCGGCCAGTTCAGAATGTTGTTTACAATGACGTTGTCATGCAGCAACCCTTTGACGTCATCATAGAACCATAAACGCTACGTTCGGGGCGATATCGTTATTGCGCACAACGTAACATAAACAAAGCAAGGCCCGCCTTGTGATATCAAAAGCTCAAAATCCATGCTCAAACAGCACGCGAATTTCATTATTTGAACATGTTTTTTGCTGTTTGAGCACGGCTTTCGGTGCTTTTGACAATGGCTTCCAACAACCATGCGCTTGGATATTTATTCAAGAATTAAAGATTCTCTGTATTTTTCAATTTTTTTTCTACTCGCTAAAAATATGATATTATTAAAACAAATCTGTTCAATGCAATGGAATATTCATTTCCGAAACACGCCGATTCAAATCTAGTGGAAGAAATGAAACTTTTCAGATAAAATTTCGATAGTTTTCATATGAGATTCTATGAACTAACGAGTATCCAAAATCTATATTTTAGAGCAGAAATAAGAAAAATAATGTGACCCTCTGTAAACATCAGTCCTACTATATAATACACTTTACCATGCCTAGGTGTCCTCATTTATTTATTTTAACAACAACTTCAGTCTGTTCAAGAAGGGCTGTTGTCAGTTTCTGGCGCATGGGTGTGGATAGGTAAACTGACCAGCTCAAACATCACGAAAACACGCCTATATAAGTTTGACTCCTTGAACCCCACTTTTATTTAGTAAAACTGGGGTTTGCAGGGTAAACCTTATTTTTCTTATTTCTGCTCTAAAATATAGATTGTGGGTACTCGTTAGAACCGCCTCGATGAGGCGGTTCTAACGAGTACCCACAATCTATATTTTGAACAGAAATAAGAAAAATATCAGAATTTTTCATCATAAAATTTTCATTTTTTCGGCGATAAAGGTGGCAATGTATTGGTAAAGGCATGTTTTCGTAATGAACAACAACTTTAGTCTGTTCAAGAAGGGCTGTTGTCAGTTTCTAGCGCTTAAGGGTGTTTAGGTAAACTGGCCAGCTCAAAAATGACTAAATAGTGTTGACTGGGTCGTTAAACTCCAATACAAACAAACAAAAACTTTAGCTTGCCTGAGCAATCAAATTTATTTCCAAGCAAAGTTCTTATTACTAGTAAGTTCGAGTAATGGTTTTCAATTTCTGGATATTACAGTAGAACTTCCATGGCTCGAACACCGATGGCTCGTTTACCATGGATATGTCGAACCAATTCTTGAGCCCCTAGCGAAATCCTCTACATAAGAAATAGTGGGGGATAAATAAAGAGATTTTAGTCTTTTATCTTCCATATGTATGCTGTGTGTACTCATTAGAATCGCCTCGATGAGGCGATTCTAATGAGTACACACAACATACAGTTTCATTATAGAACACCGAAAAGATGTCTAAAAGTATTTCGTTATGCCTCCTGACAGTAACCTCAGTGGCTCGAACTACCCCTGTCTCGAACAGATTTTCGAGGTCCTAAAGGTGTTCGAGCCATTGAAGTTCAACTGTAGTATGTTACATCGGCCCCCGGCCATCGGGGCTTAAAGAAATAGATGGGCTGCATGATGCTTCCACGCATAGCTCAAACCGACCGCACACAAGTACTGGTGACCGCTTAGAGAATCTAAGACTGTCCAGACAAAGTGGTGCGAGTCGGTCCGTGCTTGCTTATAAACCCTATTGGTTTCATTGGGCGACAGGTCTTGAGATGTCATTTCATCTCAATGTCGGGTAAAATTCCCATAAAATTGGAAGCAAAGTCTCCAAAATGACATATACAGCGTTGACGGGGACGTCAAACCTCAAATAAAACTAACAGTATGTTACATGTCTCTGTAATGAAGTTGGGATTACAGGGGTTGCATATTTTTTTCTTATGTCTGTTCTAAGACATAGTTCGGGTATACCCGTTTGAAAGCCACCAGCATTGGTCCGCGTCACCAATAAGACAACGGGCACATGATGTCTAGGCAACGTTGCACCAACGTCGATGCAACGCCATATCGATACAAAGACATTGCTATGACATTGAATTCACGTTGTGTGTCCTCTTGGTTATGCTTGGAGACGCCTTATTGTAACGCCATTAAAGGCCGTCCCAGGCTAAATAGTACCCACGACCTATGTTTGGAACAGCAATTAGAAAATTGATGCTGTCCAAGGCAGAAATAATCAGAAAATATATTCACGTAATCCCAAAACGAGGTGATAAAGACAACAATGAATAACATGTTTCAAAATATGGAGATGTTTGGTAAATGAAAAACAAACAACATACTGCAACGATTCGTATCTTAGCCGATTTACACAAGACACACCACATACATGTAAGCGTTTACAGTCATAACAGTAGTTACTGAAAAATAATAACCGCAACGAAACAATTCTGCAAGCCAACTGGCAATAGCACGGCCCCCGCCCATAGGGGCTTGAAGAAATATATTGGCTGCATGATGCTTCCACGCAGAGCTGAATCCGGCCCGCACACTAGTACTGGTAAACCGCTTAGAGGATCTAAGCCTGTCCAGGAATCGCGGTGCGAGGCGGACCGTCCATGCTAATAAACCCTATTGGTTTCATTGGGCGACAGGACTTGAGATGTCATTTCATCTCAATGTCGGATAAAAGTCCCAAAAAATTGGAAGCAACGTCTCCAAAATGACCTTTACAGTGTTGACGGGGACGTTAAACCTCAAATCAAACAAACAAACAAACAAAAACTGGCAATAGCCATTTTAACGTAAATCCACTATTGCCAGCTACTGGAAAAATCATCTCCTCAGAAACCGTATGCTCTATGGGGCTGAGACTTCATGAAAATACATGTAATCACCATATTTGCCGCAACAGTTTTTTTTTATGAAATTCGGCTCTTTTGTTTGGTTGTTATGGCAAATTACAGTTTCTATTGACTTATCATGGAAAAAAATGAAAAATGGCAACTTCCACGCCTTTGCAGATATTTTGACAGAAGTTTCATTGACATATTCAGCCATATAATTTTGTGCCTAGAGCTCGTTTTTATTGGTTGCCAGTGTAAACCGATATTTTAAAAAATCTTAAAAAATCATCTCCTCAGAAACCATATGCTCTATGAGGCTGAGATTCAAAAGAAATATTCACCATATTTGCCTTTACAGGTTTTTTTTTTCTTTAGTCTGGTTGCTATGGCATATTAAGAGTTTCCATAGACTTATAATGGGGAACTGAATTGAACAATGGCATTTACGTCTTTCAAGATATTTGTGTCAGACTTTCATAGATTTGTTCCTTAAACAACAATGTTCTATCTGCCATATTATTTTAGGCCTATTGATTGCCACAGATGGGAAATTGTCAGTTGTAATCTGTTGTCTTGCAACAACACATTTAAGCGACATCAGACCTCTGAAGCCACTGATTGGTTCCAAATTTTATCTCGAGGGTCCTTGGGCTCAGGGCTTCCATAGTTTATTAAAATACATAGCTGTCAGTGTGCAGTGGTGGCCCCTGAGCTCTGGTGAGCATAATGGCCCATAGAACTCTTGTGTTTTTTTTTTACCACAAGTTAAGACGACAGACACATTTAAACCAGTGCTTCAGCTGAAGTGTACGACCCGCCGGATGCTTTTAGCTTTATGAGTGTTACCATATATGGGTATGGCGGCCATTTTGGTCATGTGACCTGGACCTAAAACGGTTCCCCCAATAAATGCGCCTTATCGTAAGGAGCAAAAATATATCTTATACTTTAGTACTGTATTCTGAATCGTTTGCAGGATAAAATGCATTCTCACTTTTCCAATACAAAAGCATATGTGTCAAAGTTTGACCTAGGCACAAAGAAGGTCAAGGTCAACCCAGGGTCACCATTTTAGCAATTTATGATGTGTCTACGTCCCAGATGCTATTTATCAAGTTTCGTGGAAATCTGCCCAGTGGTTCTGGAGAAGACTATTTTTGAAGGGTTTTTACCATATATGGCTTGGCGGCCATTTTGGTCATGTAACCCAGACCCCATGAGCAAATTTTGGTTTCCCCCATCCCATAGAGGCTCCATATGAAATTTGACTTCAATCGGCCCAACGGTTTCCGAGGAGAAGCAGTTCGAAAATTTTCACATTTTTCGTCTCGGCGAGGCTATACTAAATGGAATGTAATATTTCGCAAGTTCATTGGTTAGATCTCATCGATATCTATTAGTATGCCAAAAATTGTTTAAATAGTCCAAGCGGTTAAGTCACTATCACCAAATTTCACAAACGGGTTACGGACAGACAGACAGACCATATATGGCTTGGCGGCCATTTTGTTCATGTGGCCTGGACCCCATGAACAAATTTTGGTTTCCCCCATCCCATAGAGGCTCCATATGAAATTTGACTTCAATCGGCCCAACGGTTTCCGAGGAGAAGCAGTTCGAAAATTTTCACATTTTTCGCCTCGGCGAGGCTTTACTAAATGGAATGTAATTTTTCGCAAGTTCATTGGTTAGATCTCATTGATATCTATCAGTATGCCAAAAATTGTTTAAATATTCCAAGCGGTTAAGTCACTATCACCAATTTTCACAAACGGGTTACGAACGGACAGACAGACTGACAGAATGACACGGTGATTTTAGGGCACTCTTAGAAAATCGACCGACTTCAGTCGGTCGCATTTTCTGCGGGCCGTGCAATGACACTTACAGAAACTCCAAATCTTTTACCACCATGTTGTATGGCCTAATTTGATTCCTACTTTCTTACATAGTTCTCAGCTGCTTAAAATATGGTGGTTTTAAAATTATGCTGGTGTCTGCGATCAGCACCTTATTACTACATGTACGCTTTAAAACACGAAATGGGCAAACTTGATTTCTTCAGTCTTACACAATTTTAGGTGCCAACAGCACGGTGGTACATAAGAAAATGTTTGGAAGTTGCGCACGACTTTTCATCCGGCTGTGAAGCCAGTATCGACACATTTTAGTACCACGCTTCAAGAAATGAAACGGGCCAAATTTGATTTCTATTTTCTCAAATGTATCATGAAAACACGCCTATGTAATTCTGATCCCCTTGAACTCCACTTTTATATAGCAAAACTGGGGTTTACATGGGTAAACATCAGTTTTTCTTATTTCTGCTCTAAAATAGAGATTGTGGGTACTCGTTAGAACCGCCTCGTTGAGGCGGTTCTAACGTGTACCCACAATCTTTATTTTGAGCAGAAATAATAAAAATATCATAATTTTTCGTCTTTCTTTTCTTTTCGACGGTAAAATTTACAATGTATTTGTATAGTTGTGTTTTCGTCATGTTCATAGTTTAGGAGCCTCCAACATGGTGCTCAAAGTTTTGAAATTTCGAATAACTTTTCATCCTGTTGTATTGCCATTCTGCATGCATTACGAAAACAGGACTATACAAATGTATAGAACATTTTGCCACCATAGAAAATGAAAATTTCTGACAAAATTCTGATTTTTATTTTTATATTTCTGCTCAAAACATAGATTGTGGGCACCTGTTGAACCGCCTCACGTTCTAACGAGTATCCACAATCTATATTTCTGGCCATATCGCGCAAACCCGCCTATATAATTTTCACCTCCTTGAACCCCACTTTTTTATAGTAAAACTGGGGTTTCCAGGGGTATACCTTATTTTTCTTATTTCTGCTCTAAAATATAGATTGTGGGTACTCGTAAGAACCGCCTTGATGATGCGGTTCTAACAAGTACCCACCAGCTATATTTTAAGCAGAAATAAGAAAAATATCATAATTTTTCATCTTAAATTTTTCATTTTTTCGGCGATAAACGTTACACTGTATTTGTATAGACGTGTTTTCGAAATGTGACGCAATTCTAATTTTTATTTTCATATTTCTGCTCAAAACATAGATTGTGGGCACCTGTTGAACCGCCTCACGTTCTAACGAGTATCCACAATCTATGTTTCTGGACAGAAGTAAGAAAAATAAGGTATACACCTATTAACTCCAGTTTTACTATATAAACATTGGGTTATTACGCCCCCGCCCATACGGGCTTGAAGAAATATATGGACTGCATGATGCTTCCACGCAGAGCTGAATCCGGCCCGCACACTAGTACTGGTAAACCGCTTAGAGGATCTAAGCCTTTCCAGGAACCGCGGTGCGAGGCGGACCGTCCATGCTAATAAACCCTATTGGTTTTATTGGGCGACAGGGCTTGAGATGTCATTTCATCTCAGTGTCGGGTAAAAGTCCCTCAAAATTTGAAGCAACGTCTCCAAAATGACCTTTACAGTGTTGACGGGGACGTTAAACCTCAAATCAAACAAACAAAAACTTTCCCGTAACAATAAACTTGGGGTTAAGAATGACAAAATAAGACAGGCGTGTTGGCATTAATAAACTCAAGCAGTACGCTTTTAAACAAGAGGGCCCAGAGGGCCCTGGTTCGCTCACCTGTGTGTCACTGTCTCGAGTACATTCTATTTTTAGCTCTTGTGGCCATCTTGTTCATCAGCAGAGTGATTTTAGCTTATTTGGTAGGGAGTAACCTAGGCAACATTCCACGGAACTTTGAATCAAATTGGCCTTAGGGTTTAGGGGGAGTTTCCGTTTGAATCAAATTTACAATATTCTTCTATTTTTACCTCCGGTGGCCATTTTGTTCATCCTAGTGGGATTGTTTTAGTCTTTTTGGTAGAGGATAATCTAAGCAACATTGTCGCAAGGAACCTACATGCTAAATATGAAGGCTGTATCTCAAATGCTTTAAAAGTTATGACAAAGTAGGTCAAAGGTCAAGGTCATGGGTCAAAAGTTTTGAATGGCTGAGAAAACCTTGTCACAAGGAACATGCATGCCAAATATGAAGGCTCTATCTCATATGGTTCAAAAGGTATGATAAAGTAGGTCACAGGTCAAGGTCACAGGTCAAATCCTTATGAGTGGGAAGCCCTTGTCAGAAGGAACCTACATGCAAAATATGAAGGCTCTATCTCAAACAGTCCAAAAGTTATGACAAAATAACCTACTGATCTACTTTTTGATTTGACATGACCCATATTCGAACTTCACTGAGATATTGCCCAGATGATCATTCTGAGCAAGTTTTATGATTATTTTACTGAAACTGTGGCCTCTTAGAGTGTTCAAAACGTTTTTCTATGAATTGACCTGCTGACCTTCTTTTTGATCCGACATGACCCATATTCAAACTTGACACAGATATTGTCAAGATGATCATTCTGAGCAAGTTTGATGATGATCGGACCAAAACTTGGGCCTCTAGTGTGTTATAAAGTTTTTTCAACAATCTGACCTACTGACCTACATATTGACCAGACATGACCCATATTCGAAATTAATCGAGATATTGTTAAATGATCATTTTGAGCAAGTTTGATGATGATCGGACCAAAACTGTAGCCGCCAGTGTGTTCAGAGGGTTTTTCTATGATTTGACCTACTGACCTACTTTTTGACCCGACAACATCCATATTCGCACTTGACTGAGATATTGTCAAGATGATCATTCTGGGCAAGTTTGATGATGATCGGACCAAAACTGTGGTCTCTAGTGTGTTCACAAGCTTTTTCTATGATTTGACCTACTGACCTACTTTTTGACCCGACATGACCCGTATTCAAACTTGACCCGGATATTGTCAAGACTATCATTCGGAGCAAGTTTGATGATCATCGGACCAAAACTGTGGCCTCTAGTGTGTTCACAAGCTTTTCCTATGATTTGACCTACTGACCTACTTTTTGACCCTACATGACCCATATTCAAACTTGCCCGAGAAATTGTCAAGATAATCATTTTGAGCAAGTTTTATGATGATCAGATGAAAAGTGTAGCCTCTAGTGTATTCACAAGGTTTTTCTATGATACTGACCTACTTTGTGACCCGACATAGCCCATATTCGAACTTGACCGAGATATTGTCAAAATGATCATTCTGGGCAAGTCTGATGATGAGCGGACCAAAACTGTGGCCTCTAGTATGTTCACAAGGTTTTTCTATGTTTTGACCTACTGACCTACTTTTTGACCCGACATGACCCGTATTCAAACTTGACCGAGATATTGTCAAGATGATCATTCTGGGCAGCTTTGATAATGATTGGACCAAAACTGCGGCCTCTAGTGTACTCACAAGGTTTTTCTATGATTTGACCTGCTGACCTCTTTTTTGACCCGGCATGACTCATATTCGAATGTGACCAAGATATTATCAAGATGATCATTCTGAGCAAGTTTGATGATGATTGGACATAAATTGTGGCCTCTAGTGTGTTCAGAAGTTTTTTCTATGATTTGACCTACTGACCTACTTTTTGACTCGACAACACCCATATTCGAACTTGACTGAGATATTGTCAAGATGATTATTCTGGGCAAGATTGATGATGATCGGACCAAAACTGTGGCCTCTCGTGTCTTCACAAGGTTTTTAATCTGATTTGACCTACTGACCTACTTTTTGACCCGACATGACCAATATTCGAACTTAACCGAGATTTTGTGGTGGTACAAATTGTGTGCAAGTTTAGTTAAAACCAAATCATAAATGAAACATCGAACATGCAGATAAGACCAAAATAGGCAATGTTTGCCCTTTCAGGGGCCGTAACTCCGTAACACATGATGGGATATGGCTGGTTCAAGAAAGGAACCCAGATCTCATGGTGGTACAAGTTGTGTGCAAGTCTGGTTAAAACCAAATCATAAATGAAGATGCTATCGTGCGGACAAGACCAAAATAGGCAATTTTTGCCCTTTCAGGGGACGTAACTCCGTAACACATGATGGGATATGGCTGGTTAAAGAAAGGAACCTAGATCTCATGGTGGTACAAGTTGTGTGCAGGTCTGGTTAAAATCAAATCATAAATGAAGATGCTATCGTGCGGACAAGAAATTGTTTACGCACGATAGCACGCACGCACGCACGCACGGACGACGGACGGCGGACAAAATGTGATCACAAAAGCTCACCTTGTCACTACGTGACAGGTGAGCAATTGATTTCTACGTACCTGCTTTCATAGTTTTATGGTGGTTAACATTCTGAAATTGCGAACACATTTCCATTCTGCAAAAGGTTTTTGTAAGCAGGATGAAAATCGGAACTTAAAGGATCAAAACGGACAATTTTTTATTAGCTACCCAGAGCCGAAGGCTCCGGGGGAGCTTATAGGATAGGCAGTTGTCATTCGTCGTCTGCGTCGTCTGCGTCTGCGTCTGCGTCTGCGTCGGTCAACACTTTCAAACGAAATCTCCTCTTAAGCCACTGGGCCGATTGGGCCCAAATTTTATCTGTAGCATCCTTGGGCTGGGGGATTGACAGTTTGTGTTTTTTTTTTTTTTTGTTTATGAAAATGAAAATCGGCTCTTTAGTTTGCTTGCTATGGCAACTTGAAGTTTCCATAGACTTATAATAGGGAAAATTAAAAAATGGCATTTACTGCCAAGCATGTGCAGATATTTTGACAAAACTTTCATAGAAATGTTCCATAGGCAATCTACTTTCTGCCGTATGATTTTAGGCCTTCTGCTCATTTTTATTGGTTGCCATGGAAACCAAAATGCAAAAACATAGAAAAAAAAAATAGAAAAAAAAAAATACTTAAAAAATCATCTCCTCATCTCCTCAGAAACCATATGCTCTAGGAGGCTGAGACTTTATGAAAATATTCATCATATTTGCCTTTACAGCGTTTTTTTTTTTTTTTTATGAAATTTGGCCTTTTAGTTTTGTTGCTATGGCAGCTTAGAGTTTCCATTGACTTATAATGGGGAAAACTGAAAAATGGCATTTACTGCCAAGTCATTGCAGATATTTTGACAAAACTTACATAGACATGTTTCTTGAGTAAACTTCTCTCAGCCATATGCTTTTATGTCAACCTGGGGGTCCCCTAGGTTGTGCGGGGCCATGCCCCGCTCCCTCCACTTCATAAAATACCTTATATCTCAGAAACCTTACAGATCCCAACCCCTAAACCATATATATTCTTGTTCCTTATGATAAGATGCATTAAGTGACACCAACCTGGGGGTCACCCGGGATGTGCCGGGGATATGCCCTGCCCCCTCTATTTCATAAAATGTCATTTATCTCAGAAACCATTCAGATCCCCACCCCTAAACTATATATATTCTTGTTCCTTATGATAAGATGGACTCAGTGACACCAACCTGGGGGTACCCCGGGATGTGCCGGGGCCATGTTCCACCCCCTCCACTTCATAAAAGGCCCAATATCCCAGTAACCTTACATATCCCCACCCCTCAACCATATATATTCTTGTTCCTTATGATAAGACACATTCAGTGACACCAACCTAGGGGTCAGAAACCATCCAAATCCCCATCCTATAATCACATATATTCTTGTTCATTGTTATTAGACACATTCAGTCAACCCTGTCTTGGGGGAGGGGCGGGTCTGCAGGGGCCATTTCTCTCCCTTCCACTTCATAAAAGGGCCTCATATCTCAGAAACCGTTCAGATCCCCACCATATATATTCTTGATCTTTATGATAAGACATATTCAGTGGCAACAAACTTGGGCTTTTCTGGGATCCGCCATGCCCGAATCCCTCCATTGCTTAAAAGGTGTTACGTCTCAGGAACCATACATATCCCCACCGCTAAACCATATATGTCTCTGTTCCTTTTATAAGACCCATTTAGTGACACCAATCAGGGCTCCATTGGACAGTGCCCACCTGAGCACTGGTTTATGAAATTTGGCTCTTTGGTTTGTTTGCTATTGCAAGTTAAGAGTTTCCATTGACTAATAATGGGGAAAATTGAAAAATGACATTAATGCCTCTCAAGATAGTTTGTCAAACTTTCATAGAAATGTTCCTTCAATAATGTTCTTTTTGGCCTATTTGTTGCCACAGATGGGAAATTGTCAATTGTCATCTGTTGTCTTCAAGCGACATCAGACCTCTAAAACCACTAGTCGGATTGGGTCGAAATTTTATCTGTAGCAGCCTTAGGTGCAGGGCTTTCATGGTTAATTAAAATACATTGCTGCCATAAGGCAGTGGCCCCCTGAGCTCTGGTGAGCATTGTGGCCCATGGACCTCTTGTTTTTTACTTTCTTACATAGGTCTATCGGAACCCGAATTTTATGGTGACTTAGTATATAAATTTTGAAAAAATTATATCTGCAATGACTTTAGCACCCAATTTCGTGAAATCATTTTTCGATATAAAACGATTGGAAACAACATAGATGTTATACGACAGACTGCATGCATGGTAGTTAACCCAATCACGGTTGACAACTTTGCTTCCCTCTTTAATTGCACGCCGGTTGGTCAGGCCTCAGATTCTATGACGGTCCCAACGTAAAGGCTTATGTTGGTTGGTAACTGATGCTCTGTCTCTGGTCGGGCCCATTGGAGTCTAACTGTTGGTTTTCTTTTGCTCGAGCATTTCTGTTGTTTCTTGCTGTCGAGTCCTCTCTGTGGTTGTTTGATTTTTGTGTTCACGGAGATGTTGCACTGATGAGTTAGGAGGCCTTCATGCGGACTGAACAAATTATTTGTCTTAATCGCGACGGAAGTAAGGGCGAGGATTGTGGCCACATAAAATCGATTTAAGCCCCCCAGTGGAATTCGTTTCCGCTGACCGTTCCAATGCGAATCTTCTGTCGCGGTTTATTTTTGTAATGGTTTGCCTTTGGGTGTTTGTGTCGCTTACATTATTTTATTTTGGATAGCCTTTTGGCCATTTTGTGGTGAAGTAACTGTCCTTTTGGCTTTCCGCTGTTGGTGTTTCCGTTGGGGTCTGTTGCTTCATGTTTGTGTTTCTTTCCCTTTGGTCTCTGATGGAAGGTGTAGGTTAATTGTATCGATTCCTGATCATTGCCTCTACTTCTATTTTGAGGTGCCAGTTTTTAATTCCGAACATCTTGGTTGCCTCCCAGCCTGCTAGCTTAACTAGTTTCATTATGTCGTCCTACTATCCTTCTAACTTTATAGCTCTATGCTACTGTTTAGCCATTTTCAAACTAAATTTCCCACTGTTCTGCCATATGCTTTATCCTGGTGTCCTGCTTTCCTGCTTACTTAACTGCTCTGTCATTCTGTTAGTATAAACTGCCTATTCTTTTTACTCATCTAGATCAGTATAAATGTTATACGACAGACTGCATGCATGGTACTGTAGTTAACCCATTCACGGTTGATAACTGATTCCCTCTTTAATTGCTCGACGGTTAGTCAGGCCTCAGACTGTATGACCGTTCCAGCATAAAGGCTTATTTAAAATTAAAATCGGAGTCTAACAGTTGGTTTTCATTTGTTCCAGTATTTCAGTTATTTGCTGCTGTGGAGTCCTGACCTTTGTTCAATCTCTGTCATTGTTTGATTTTTGTGTTCTCTGAGATGTTTTAGATTAAAGGAGTTTAATGATGCTGTAAACCATTATTAATGGATAAGGTTATACGGTTATTTAGTGCATCTTTGGAGCTGTTCAAAAGTGGTCTCTTACTAGAGGACACAAGGTGCAGAAACGGCCCCCGCCCATAGGGGCTTGAAGAAATATATGGGTTGCATAATGCTTCCACGCAGAGCTGAATCCGGCCCGCACACTAGTACTGGTGAACCGCTGAGAGGATCTAAGCCTGTCCAGGAACCGCGGTGCGAGGCGGACCGTCCATGCTAATAAACCCTATTGGTTTCATTGGGCGACAGGTCTAGAGATGTCATTTCATCTCAATGTCGGGTAAACGTCCCACAAAATTGGAGGCAACGTCTCCAAAATGACCTTTACAGTGTTGACGGGGACGTTAAACCTCAAATCAAACAAACAAAAGGTGCAGAAAACAAAAAGAAAGAAGAATTTAAACTTTTTTCAATATGCTTTGAAAGGAGAATCATCCTTGATATAACTGGTCTTGATAATAGTTTTTAGGTTATCGGAGTCTAACTGTTGGTCTTTTTTTGCGCCGGCATTTCAGTGGTTTCTTGCCGTCGAGTTAATCTCCGTGGTTGTTTGATTTTTGTGTTCTCGGATATGTTGCACTGATGAGTTAGGAGGCAATTATGCGGACTGGGCAGATTATTTGTCTCATTATGCAAACACGTCTATACAAATACATTGCCACCTTTATCGCCGAAAAAATGAAAATTGTATGGTGAAAAATTGTGATATTTTTCTTATTTCTGCTCCAAATATAGATTTTGGGCGCTCATTAGAACCACCTCATCGAGGGGGTTCTAACGAGTACCCACAGTCTATATTTTAGAGCAGAAATAAGAAAAACAAGGTATACCCCCGGAAACCTCAGTTTTACTATATAAAAGTGGGGTTCAAGGGGGTCAAAATTATATAGGCGTGTCTTCGTGATGAAATTGCGACGGAAGTAGGGTCGAAGATTGCGGCCGCGTAAAATGGATTTTAGCTCAGTTATTTTCACTGACCGTTCCAAGGCGGTTTATATTTGATATGGTTTCTCTTTGAGGGTGTGTATCGCTTATATCTGTTTGTTTTAGGATATCCGATTGGCCATTCTGTGGGAAAGTAACTTTCCTTTCGGCTTTCCGCTATTGATGTTTCCATTAGGGTCTAGTTATTCTATGTTTGTGTTTGCCGTTGGTGTCTTTTATCGGAGCTTCTATTAAGTATCACCTGGATAAAGAAATCGATCTAATGAGCCGTCTGTGGCCTCCTAAGGTGCTCCAAGAACTTGGCCAGGTTGGATCGACGCGCAGGTCGATCCGAGTCACTGTTGTTCAGACATATCTTCTTGTAGGGTTTGCTGCTCTCCTGATCATATACAATCATCAGGCATTATCACAATATTTGCGGGATAATTAGCAATGCCACTCTAGTACACGTAACAAATGGAGGCAAACAAATAGACGCTATAATGGACAGTGATCTATAATATTTATAACAATAGTATTAAAATGTTGACCAGGTAATTGCGTACTGTCCTAGATACAGCTCCGATGTCTGCCGTAGATCATCACGAAAATACGCCTATATAATTTTGACCCCCTTGAACCCCACTTTTATATAGTAAAACATGGGTTTCCGGGGGTATACCTTATTTTTCTTATTTCTGCTCTAAAATATAGATTGTGGGTACTTGTTAGAACCGCCTCGATGAGGCGGTTCTAACGAGTGCCCACAATCTATATTTTGAGCAGAAATAAGAAAAATATCACAATTTTTCATCATAAAATTTTCATTTTTTCGGCGATAAAGGTGGCAATGTATTTGTATAGGCGTGTTTGCGTAATGTGCCCGAGGCCTAAGGCAAATAGTAAGACCGAGGACCTGTACCAGAGCCACTACAATGATTTGGTGAATGACGAATTTCAGTAATTAACTTCAATATAAAGACATATCCGTCAACACTATTTAGGTCATATTGGAGACGTTGCTTCCAATTTGTGAGACTTTTTGATCTCAATGTCGGGTCTTCAAATTATTTGGAAAATGGCTGAACTTTAAGCAAACATTCTGTAGCGTCCGATCCGGGCCTACACTGTTTCCAACATCTTTCGCACCCTTGGGACCAGAATATCCCTTTATATGGCCGTTTGAAATGTCTGCTGTCCCAAACTGCTGGGCCACACAAGGGTTTAATAACTGTCTCAATCTGTCAGTCATTGCTTAATAAAGAAAACTTGTACAATTCTGTGTAATTAATTCTTTTTTAGCTCACCTGAGCCGAAGGCTCACGAGATGAGCTTATAGGTAGGCATCAGTCGTCCGTCCGTTCGTCTTCCGCTCGTCGTCCGCCCGTCGTCCACACCTTTGAACTTGAATATCTAAGTGACAAGCTGGCCAATCCCAATCAAAGGGGGAGTTCCAGCCTATAGTAAATTTCCATAGGGTTCTGCCCACGCACAGATTTCCATGATATTGTGCATAATTAATGCCCGGTAAATGATTGTTCATTACTTAGCTATTTCACTCTCATATCTGTTTTCATTATAAATCTACAATGTTTTGTTTATTTCCACTTCCGAAAACAAACACGAGTACCCTCAAACAAGTTTATATATACATAACACCTTCTTATGTTTTGGAGTTATTTTGTTCTCAGGCATCTTTGTAGTCATTTGTGATTATTTTGTATCACATTTGCTATTGTTCAGTTGAAGTTCCATAGACCATGATCAATTTCATATGGAGTAGACCCCAGATTTCACAACCATAAAATCTTTTGGAGTATATTTGACTTTTGATTTCACATTGTTGCAGTTCTTGTCACCCCATCATTTTAATATGAAAATTGCCCATGTATATGTAGAACATTTAATCAAACTTTCTTGAAAATCTGAGACCGGTAACATACTGCATTTGAACATTGAATAGTAGTGGTCAGATTTTTTTTTTGTCAAACCATTTGTAGATATGGTATAACATTTTCAATCGAGAAATTGCTCACCAATATATGCTAATATATATAAACATGAATATATGTATGTTTAAACCTTGATTGTGTAGTATGACCTCATTTAATCGGCATTTGTATCAGTTTTGGTACCCTGGGGAACACCAAAAACACAATTCATTTTGAGTGCTCATTAACAATTCAATCGGATTATATTGAAAATATATTTCATTTCTTAACAGGCGTTTTTGCAAATAATGTAATCATAAAGCCTGGTGAAGCTTATTATGACAAAGATTGTTGAAATGGCAAGTAAAATGGATGGTTCTATCGCTTGACTCTCTGAACTGATGCAGTCTACTTAAAAAGTTTGAAAAGTCTGATTGTCATACCTGAATGGCACAGCTTACTTGAATGGTCAAGAGTAATGATGTTTCATTATGGTTGAGCCAGGTATGTCATAATACCACAGACAATATTTTCTGATCTTTTGGTCCACTGTATACACTGATTACTGTACACAAAATGGAAACACAATTGTGTTGGCTCTTTTGTCACTCTAACATGCCCCCCCCCCCCCCCCCCCCAAACAAATGTCGCCTGCTGTGCAAATCAGTGTCAGAAAGTTATAATCTTAAATATATCTATTTATATTCTAAATAAGATCCAGAAAGCAACCAGTTATTTTTTTTTTTTTTTAGTAACATGAATTAGTATTATAGAGAAGACCAATCAGTTCAGCTTTCAAACTTTTTCAGATGAAGAAAAGAGCACACGGTATATTTGCTATCAGTATTATGGAAAAATATAAAGCCAACTGCAGATTTTGGTTCAGAAATATGCTAATAGTACAACTAACAGCTGATTTACGCCATTTGCAAAAACAGATGAATACAGAGCTAGAAAACTTAACACAGATGACAAATACTGCATACAGATGACTAAAAATGCGAATGGTATTACAACATCTAAATATAATATCAGCTATCAAATGCATTAGCTACAGCAACTTGCCTTCCATCTATTTCATTTACGGAAGTGTATACCAAATGCAAATTTTACAACTAGTTACAGTGTGACTAGCTCTGCATTTATTTTGAAAACGACATTGTAGCTTACACTTTTGCAGATGTTATAATGAACCTAGAAACAATGCAGAAAATAGTTTTCATGATCTCACAAAACCTTTGGTGGGGGAGCGGAGTGTGAATCTCTTTGACCAAGTGATGTAAGAAAAAATTACCAACACATGGACCGATCAATCATAAGACCAAATGGAAAAATCGGTCTGCCCCTTCACAGTTAGCAATTTATTGGCTGCTGTTTTATTTCAAAGAAAAGAATGACAACAGCAAACATAATTAAAGAAGAAAAAAATAGGACTATGCAAGCAATTTATTAAGCAGATTCAATGCGTCATTGCGTATTACTGACATCAATTGTCTTTTTATTGCGGGGTTAAAAAATATACAGAAAGACCAGATAAAACAGGGTAAAAAGATCCACCTTGTCTTATTCCTGTTCTGCCATAATGTAATTTTTTCAGGATTATCATTTTTGCAAAACTGTCAAAACTAACATTCATCATGAACAGTGCATGAATGCAATTTATTTTTTCTCTTTCAAATGTTTGGATTGAACTGGTATACTTTGCTAGTGTATGTTCTCATTTACATTTGAAAAGTCGAACTAAAACGCCTGACTGTAAACAGTATCTTTGTGTGTGTGTGTGTGTGTGTGTGTGTCGGGGGAGGGGGGGGGGGGTGCCGGGTGGTGTGGGGAGGGGCGGGGCGAGTTTTTATTACAAAATGCCTATGCTAAGCTTTGTATGATAACATGGCACCAAATGGTCATTAAAAACACAATAAAAATACACTTTAAGGAAATATTGTTCCCTTATATTGCAACTGCTTTTAGCACAAAAATAGACCTGAACCCATAACTAGCAATCAAAAACAATGTTACCGGTTTCTGACTTTTCTGAAGTTTGTTTGCTATATAGAGGATATATGTGGCCTTTTTTATATGCAATATCTTGGGGCGACAAGATCAGTAACACATCTAACACTTATGATGAAAATCTCATTGTTTATAAATTTTCATGAAAAGTAGAAGAAATTTTGAAAATAAATTTATCAGAAAAATTCAAAGACATAGACACATTTACATTTTTTGTATTAGATTGATCCTTATAGAGTTCTGTTGCCAATCAAAGCAACAAGATTTGAAAGTAATCATACCTATTGATTTAAGACTGAAAAGTTCACAGGTGTGTTTGACCTCTACAGAGGACTACCCCAGGGAGCTCTCCTTAGACCTATAGTAATTTATCAAATGAAACAAAGTTGTATATATAGTTGATAGTCCTCAAGTAAACAACAATTGAAGTTTCAAGAAAATTTGTGCGTGGGCAGATTTGGAACTCCCCCTTTTATGTGCAGCATCACAGGGTTGGGGGATTGACTGTATTAGGTTTAGGACCAGTTTTGATCAGAACTCTGACTGCCATGGAAACAAAACGGTTCCATAGACTTATAACGGGGAAAACGACGTCTCCACTTTTTCTCGGACATTTCTGATCCGATCCTCATCAAACTTGCAGATAACCAGGAGGGGCTTACAGTCTACGTGTAGTTCGAAAATGGGCCGCACGGGACAAACAGCGATGGAGTTACCTGCCCTTGAGCATAAATATAAGTGAAAAATGGTGTCCTCAGCTTTTCTCAGCCGTTTATGATCTGATCTTTTTGTAACTTTTCATAAAAAAAGACAAGCATAAAATCTCGAATGAGCTCGAATTTGGTTTGAATCTGACCAGCGGTTTTCCAGTTACATCCCCTTGAGCGTGAAATTTTTTTCCATAGACTTATGATGGGTAAAACGACGTCTCCACTTTTTCTCAGCCATTTCTAATATGATCTTCATCAAACTTGCAGATAACCAGGAGGGGCTTACAGTCTACGTCGAGTTCGAATTTGGGCTGCACGGAACAAACAGCTTTGGAGTTACCTGCCCTTGAGCATAAATATAAGTGAAAAATGGTGTCTCCAGCTTTTCTCAGTCGTTTATGATCTGATCTTTTTGTAACTTTTCATCAACGAGAACAAGCGTAAAACTTCGAACGAGTTCGAATTTGGTTTGAATCTTACCAGCGGTTTTCCAGTAACTTGCCCTTGAGCGTGAAAATTTTTCCCATAAACTAATAATGGGGAAAACGACGTCTCCACCTTTTCTCAGCTATTTCTGATCCGATCTTCATTAAACTTGCAGATAACCAGGAGGGGCTTACAGTCTACGTCGAGTTCGAATTTGGGCTGCACGGAACAAACAGCTTTGGAGTTACCTGCCCTTGAGCATAAATATAAGTGAAAAATGGCGTCTCCAGTTTTTCTCAGCCGTTTTCATAAGCGAGGAGAAGCATAAAATCTCGGACGTGTTCGAATTTGGTTTGTATCTGACCAGCGGTTTTCCAGTTACATCCCCTTGAGCGTGAAAAATTTCCCCATAGACTTGTATAGAGGATCTTACATAAGTGCTAATGTATTATTGAATTTATTAAAAGAGTTGAGGAAAGGGGATAAAATGCGAGGCTTGCCGAGCATTTTATTCGTTTTGCTCAACGAGTTTAATAAATTCAATAATACGTGAGCAGGAATGCAAGATTCTATTTATCATGTGACATTTTAAGCAAATTTTATTCACGTTTGTTTACAAAAATGTCAATGGTCCGCCATTTGTAAACGCGACGTCGTTAAGGACGTCCTATATGTAACGTTACGGGACGTATCTAGCTAATTTGCATATTTAATCCACTAGTGGATTATCGAAAATATTACATGGTGTTATTACACTCTCAGACGCGACGTCATATGAGCCCCGCCAAGCAAATTTGTGTCTTCGAGCATTCCGTCATAACAAATTTTAACTGCGCATGTCCAGCCCTTCAGAGGGGCCAGGGATATGGCTTTCTGTCTGAAGGTTCCTCTTGATTCACTGCTTGTATGAGCGGGCAGTGAAGGTTCTGGCGAGACTGCGCGGATGCGCAGGCTCGCCTGAACCTTCGCTGCTCGCATAGGCGATAAGTACCAAAATCGCTTGACGGGGCCCATATGATAAAATGGGGTAAACGACGTCTCCACTTTTTCTCCCCCATTTCTGATCTGATCTTCATCAAACTTGCAGATAACCAGGAGGGGCTTACAGTCTACGTCGAGTTCATATTTGGGATGCATGGGACAACAGCTTTGGAGTAGCCTGCCCTTGAGCATCAATATAAGTGATAAATGGTGTCTCCAGCTTTTCTGGTCTGATCTTTTTGTAACTTTTCATAAACGAGAACATGCATAAAATCTTGGACGAGTTAAATTTTGCTTGTATCTGACGAGCGTCTTTATGCCCCCAACTTCGAAGAAGTTGTGGGGGCATATTGGTTTTGCCCTGTTCGTCCGTCCGTCCGTGCGTCCTTCCGTCCTTACGTCCGTCCCACTTTTTACTGCATAGCATAACTTTAGAACCATGGGTGCTAGGTTTTTGAAATTTCATATATGGATTCCTCATGAAAAAATAATTGACCCGTGTTTTTTTTCTCGTCAGGATTATGCCCCTTTTTTGAGTTATGCCCCTTTGCAAAAAATACTATGAAATCTTGTAAGCAAGATATCTCAAAAACTGTTTGAGCTATTGCCCTGAAACTTTACATGCTGGTTGGGGATGATGAGTAGATGAACTGATTAACTTTTGAAAAAAATCCGAAATTTTTTTCTTGAGTTATGGCCCTTTGAAATTTTTCGCGTTTTAAGTTTGTAAGCAAGATATCTAAAAAAAAACTATTTGAGGTTTTTCCCCGAAACTTCACAGACTTGTCGGGGATGATGAGTAGATGAACTGATCAACTTTTGAAAAAAATCCGATTTTTTTTTCTTGAGTTATGGCCCTTAGATTTTTTTCGTGTTTTCAGCTTGTAAGCAAGATATCTCAATAATTGTTTGAGCGATTGCCCTGCAACTTTACAAGCTGGTTTGGGATGATGTGTAGATGAACTGATTAACTGTTGAAAAAAAATCCTATATTTTTTTCTTGAGTTATGGCCCTTTGAAATTTTTCGCGTTTTAAGTTTGTAAGCAAGATATCTCAAAAACTATATGAGGTTTTTCCCCAAAACTTCACAGACTGGTTGGGTATGATGAGTAGATGAACTGATTAACTTTTGAAAAAAAATCCAATTTTTTTTCTTGAGTTATGGCCCTTTGATTTTTTTCGTGTTTTCAGCTTGTAAGCAAGATATCTCAAAAATTGTTTGAGCTATTGCCCTGAAACTTTACAGGCTGGTTGGGGATGATGAGTAGATGAACTGATTAACTTTTGAAAAAAATCCGAAATTTTTTTCTTGAGTTATTGCCCTTTGAAATTTTTCGCGTTTTGGCGTCCTTCCGTCCTTCCGTCCTTACGTCCGTCCCACTTTTTACTGCATAGCATAACTTTAGAACCATGGGTGCTAGGTTTTTGAAATTTCATATATGGATTCCTCATGAAAAAATAATTGACCCGTGTTTTTTTTCTCGTCAGGATTATGCCCCTTTTTTGAGTTATGCCCCTTTGCAAAAAATACTATGAAATCTTGTAAGCAAGATATCTCAAAAACTGTTTGAGCTATTGCCCTGAAACTTTACATGCTGGTTGGGGATGATGAGTAGATGAACTGATTAATTTTTGAAAAAAATCCGAAATTTTTTTCTTGAGTTATGGCCCTTTGAAATTTTTCGCGTTTTAAGTTTGTAAGCAAGATATCTAAAAAAAACTATTTGAGGTTTTTCCCCGAAACTTCACAGACTTGTCGGGGATACGAAAGTTCGAAAAGCTCATGGTGTTTCGAGAGGAGAGAAAGAACCCAATCACAGTGAAACTGTCCTCCACATGCAAGGGTTCGATTCCAAATGCAGATGAGATCCTGCAACGCATTTCTGAAGGAGAACTCATTGCTCCATATCCACTATACTACGGTTCAGGATTTGATTCAACGATGACCACATACAAATTTGGACCCATAGTTCATGAACAGTATCTTAGAGCATTACAGTTACATGAAAAACACTGGATAAAAGATGCAAGGTATTATGCTTCTTTGTTTTTCGCGGAAGAATAGTTTGTGGAACTTAATGCATGCTTGCTTAAGACAGGTTGCTCGCTTAATAAAGGTGGCCACTAAGACAAGTTTGACTGTATCTCTAAAACTGTATGAGCTATTATCCTGTAACTTAAAAAACTAGTAGGGGGTGATAAATAAACGACCTGATTAACTACAGCTTTTCTTGTGTAATTTCAGCATTACAGCCACATAAAAACAAGATATCTCAATTACTGTTAGGGACAAGCAGTGTTAGGGTCAAGCAGTTGGGGGCATTGTGTTTCATAAACACTGGCTCTAGTTTTCAGTTACATCCCCTTGAGTGTGAAAAATATTTCCAATACATCGCGAAAACACGCCTATATAATATTGACCCCCTTAAACCCCACTTTTATATTGTAAAACTGGGGTTTACAGGGGTAAACCTTATTTTTCTTATTTCTGCTCAAAAATATAGATTGTGTGTACTCTTTAGAACCGCCTTGATGAGGCGGTTCTAACGAGTGCCCACAATCTATATTTTGAGCAGAAATAAGAAAAATATCACAATTTTTCATCTTAGAATTTTCATTTTTTCGGCGATAAAGGTGGCAATGTATTTGTATAGGCGTGTTTGCGTATTGGACTTATAATGGGGAAAACGACGTCTCCACTTTTTCTCCAGTTTCTGGCATGCCTGTTTAAGCATTGCTTAATATAGGGATAAGAATTTCCAGCTGTTCTTTCGTCCATATGTCAGGCCATACACACATTAAACAAGCTTGATCCTTAAGTCTTTGGCCTAGTTCTCAGGTGAGCGATCGTTGCCCATCGGGCTACTTGTCTAAACTGGTGTTACATGTACATGTACCCATGTGAACTGGTAAAATAGTTATTTTTATAATTTTGATAAGTGTTTCCCCATTGATGTACATGTGTAACTCTCACAATGTCGTGCCCATTGATATTTTTTTAATAAAACTGACATTCAGTGTGTCATCAATAAGGCTGACACGATTAATCGTATAATTGATTAATCGATCGATAAATACCACAAAAGTGATTATCATTTCTGATTTGCTTTTAATCGATTACTTGATAGGTACAACTTACTACCCAAAGTCATGCCTAAAATAGCTGGATGTGTGGCAAACAGTGCAGACCCTGATGAGACGCCGCATTATGCGGCGTCTCATCTGGGTCAACACTGTTTGCTCAGGCGTGTCTGTTCAAATACACATATGGTAAAGTGCAACATATGGTAAGAGTCATGCTCAGACGGAAAGTCAGACAGGTAAAATCATGACAAAAACCTTAACGATTACTAATCGATTGTCGATCGCAATGACAGGACTGATAATCGATTATCTTTTCAGCTCCGATTAGCCAGCCCTAGTCATCAAACTGTTGTCAAGTGCCAAGGAAAGAATATTAAATGCACAAATACATGTACATTGTAGTATTGAGAAATCAACACGTAGTTTTAGGATCAAATTTACAATTGCGTGTAGATAAAGTTAGTGGATGGAAGCATCTCACAGAAAAAAAAATAGTTTTAATAGCTTTCTTCAGAAGGTAAGACTGTATTCTTCAGATGGTAAGACGGTAGGTTTTTCATTCTGTTTATACATTTTGGATGAAGGGACCATTTTGGACATTGCTCTACTGAATACTTGGACAGACTTAGTATTTTTTGTTTGATTTGATGTTAAACGTCCCCGTCAACACTATAAAGGTCATTCTGGAGACGTTGCTTCCAATTTTGTGAGACTTTTACCCGAAATTGAGATGAAATGACATCTCAAGCCCTGTCGCTCAATGAAACCAATTGGGGTTATAAGCATGGACGATCCGACTCGCACCGCTTTGCCTGGGGGAAGGCTTAAGCTCCTCTAAGCGGTTTGCCAGTACTCATGCGCGGTCGGATCAGCTCTGCGTGGAAGCATCATGCAGCCCATTTATTTCTTCAAGCCCTAATGTGCGGGGGGCCAGACCTTTAGTAATGAACTCTTTCGAACTAGCACTTTTTTAAAGTATTGAGCCAGAAAAAAATGATGGAATTGAGCCCCAGAGAAGGTAATCTCAGACTCATTCAAAAGTATTTTTGTCTCCCAACTCAATAGGGATCAACTCTTTAAGAAAAGACTTTTCTTTAAGAGTAAACCCCTGTTTTTCAGTGGGACAGAGCTTCTAGAAAAGCGAACAGGAAGTCTCGAAAGTTGTCTCCCTTTGCAAAATGGCGGAATAATCTGCCAGGTGTTCTCATTCCCCTTAATAAAGTTGACCTTACTACAGTAAAACTTCAATGGCTCGAACACTGATGGCCCGTCTACCATGACTGGTTCAAATTTCTACTATTCTGCTGAAAATCCGTGATATTTTTCTTATCTATATCGCAAACATAGGTTGTGGGTGCTCGTTAGAACCGCCTCATCGAGGCGGTTCTAACGAGTACCCACAACCTATGTCTTTGAGCAGAAACAACAAAAACAACGTATATCGCCGTTAACCCCAGTTTTGTTTTTTCCATAAAGTGGGGTTTAGGATGGAGGTGGTGGTGGTGGTGGCGTGAGGGTCATTTCTCGGACTTGTTTACATGACGAGCTCCGCATATCAATATATTCAATTTAATTTATGAAGTTTTCCCTTAGTATATGTTGATAATGAATGTAATGTGTAGCCATAAGAATAGCCTCAATGAGGCGATTCTAAAACAGTCAACCCTCTTTATACCGACATTCGTTATAACGGCAAAACTCGTTATAGCGGCAATTTCAATGAAATGACTACTTTGCTAAAGGCTTAGCATAGGTTTCGAGCGGCGTGGGCTTCCGTTAGGTTGGAAATTCACAAGTCGAGTCCATAGTCATAAAAGATTCTTGTATTCTAATACTCCAAGAAACAAATGGAGGCGATTCTAACAAATGTCTATAACAGTTTTTTAGAAATGATGGGGAAAAGACTTTTATTACCTATCATACTCCTAACTGGGATTGCCTGATGCTCCGTCTTTGGTCGGGCCCCTCGGAGTCTAACTGTTGGTTTTCTTTTGCTCCAGCAATTCTGTTGTTGTATGCTGTCGAGTCCTCAACCTTGTTTCATCTCTGTAGTTTTTTGATTTGTATCTTCTCGGAGATGTTACACTGATGAGTTAGGAAGCCTTCATGCGGACTAAACAAAATTAGTGTATACCGCGACAGAGGTAAGGGCGAGGATTATGGCCATGTAAAATCGATTAAAGGTGCATTATTGAGCTATCGGGCTTCAAAAATGAAAAGCGTGTTTTTCGGTTTTATTTCTTCTATTCATGTAGCTTTGTCATTTGTAATCTTCTGAAACCAAATACCACTTCAGAACTTTGTGAAAATCGTCGTTTTCATTTTTGTTTATTTGTTGTTTTTGGGAATTTCATTCTAAAAATATTCCTGTCACGTGACAAAAAGCCGGGCAACATCACTGCGGCGATCAATAAGATGGCGACCTCCGGTTCATCTGAGGAAAGTACAATTTTTAGTCCAAATTACAAGTATTTGACTTTCAACGGCACTGACACAATACTATCATGCATGTTAATCTGTTATCAAATGCTAACGCATCAATTTACAGGCAAGATGATGATTTTGCCGTCAATATCTAAGTATGAATTTCTGAATCGATGAGAATTGACATGGGGTCGTTTCAAAGATACACAAAAACCGCATACATGTGAGAGTACATGTATGATGTGGGTATTTGTTAGAATTAGACGATACTAGCAATAACTTTTTGATTTGTTTGATTTGAGGGTTAACGTCCCAATTAACACTGTTTAACGTCCCCATCAACACTGTATAAGTAATTTTGGAGACCTAGCTTACAATTTTGTGGGACTTTTATATACCCGACATTGAGATGAAATGAGCTCTCACTTCCCTGTCGCTTACGGGCCTCCGTGGCCTAGTTGTTGGTTGATTTGAGGTTTAACGTCCCTGTCAACACTGTAAAGGTCATTTTGGAGACGCTGCTTCCAATTTTGTGGGACTTTTACTCGACATTGAGATGAAATGACATCTCAAGCCCTGTCGCCCAATGAAACCAATATGGTTTATTAGCATGGACGGTCCGCCTCGCACCGCGGTTCCTGGACAGGCTTAGATCTTCTAAGCGGTTTACCAGTACTAGTGTGCGGGCAGGTTTCAGCTCTGCGTGGAAGCATCATGCAGCCCATATATATCTACAAGCCCCTATGGGCGGGCGCTGACCGTGGCCTAGTGGTTAAGAGCGCTGACTCTTGATCATTAGGTCTCTTACCGCTGTGGTTCGAGCCTCGCTCGGGTCATATGTGAGACGCCAAGTTCTGCAACGGAAGGTCAGATGGTTTTTCTCCGGGTACTCCGGTTTTCGCCCACCTCTGATTAACGATCGGCTCGATATGAGTGAAATAATCTTGAAAGGGCCGTAAAACCAAAACCATAAAAAAAAAAAAAAAACAAATCCCTGTCGCCCAATGAAACCAATAGGGTTTATATGAATGGGCGGCCCGACTCGCACCGCTTTGCCTGGGCAGGCTTGGATCCTTTAGGCGGTTTACCAATACTCCTAAGCGGTCGGTTTAAGCTCTGCCTGGCACCATCATGCAGCCCACCTATTTCTTCAAGACCCGCCATGGGAGCCGAGCAAGAACTTTTTAATACCGAAACAAAAGAGAAACACTATCCATATTCGTACCGCCCATCGGGGCTTGAAGAAATATATGGGCTGCATAATGCTTCCACGCAGAGCTGTAACTGACCCGCAAACGAGTACTGGTAAACAGCTTAGAAGATCTAAGCCTGGGCAAGCAAAGCGATGCGAGTCCGTCCATTTGTTTCACTGGGCGACAAGGCTTGAGAAGTCATTTCATCTCAATGTCTGGTAAAAGTCCCACAAAATTGTTATCAACGTCTCCAAAATGACCTTTACAGTGTTGAAGGGGACGTTAAACCTCAAACCAAACAAACAAACGTGCACCAGGACCTTTCTACTCACTGATACTGGGATCGGCCACATTTTACCATTACTTGCAGATTTACAGCACACATCAATCTTGCAATTACGGTAGAGGTCTTAACCTGCACAGCCCTGGCCTCGGTAGCTCAGTCGGATGCGCGTCTGACTGCTGATCATGGGGAAGCAGGTTCGATACCTGCCGAGGTCGGCAATATTCTTTCGCGGGGATTGATCATGAAATCTTTCCTACGGTCATTCTCTCCATTCCGCTGGCTCAAGAAGGGCAGTTGTCAGTTTCTGGCGAAAGAATTTGCACTCTCCTGGTTACCTCTTACGTATAAGCCTGCCCAGGAAAAGTAAACTGACAGGCTCAAAAACGGCCTTAATAGTGTTGACTTGGCCGTAAACCCCAAAACAAACAAACAGTTAACCTGCATAGGGGATGACTCTCCCTGTACAGGGCGCCTCCAGTTTGTTTGTTTGATTTGAGGTTTAACGTCCCCGTCAGCACTTTAAAGGTCATTTTGGAGACGTTGCTTCCAATTTTGTGGGACTTTTACCCGACATTGAGATGAAATGACATCTCAAGCCCTGTCGCCCAATGAAACCCATAGGGTTTATTAGCATGGGCGGTCCGCCTCACACCGCGGTTCCTGGACAGGCTTAGATCCTCTAAGCGGTTTACCAGTACTAGTGTGCGGGCCGGATTCAGCTCTGCGTGGAAGCATCATGCAGCCCATATATTTCTTCAAGCCCCTATGGGCGGGGGCCGGTGCCTCCAGTTAAACGTTCCGATCCAAAGGGCGGTGCGCATTTTGTTCAGACACCGAAATAATCATCGCCGGGTCGAACCGAGGGCCTCTGGCATCTGAGTCAAGTGCACTAACCACTCCGGGCTTAACCACTGAGCTGTCACGCTCAGTTTATTACATAAACTCCAGGTTTGCAGGATGAGACTCTGCACAGTAATCGGCTCTTTCGCTGTACATTGGGTCGTTCTCCCTGCTCGGGGGGGGGGGGGGGGGGTCATGTGAGTACCAGCTGATAACAAGCCGGCGGAATGAACAACTGACAGCGCATAAATGTCATCCTACTAGATTTCAGTAAGGCCTTTCACGAGGTTCCGCACAATTTCATTGCTGATGGATACCAGAAAGTCGTAATTGATGATTTCTTCGTCTGCGTCCGTTACTTCTGGTGTTCCACAGAGTACAGTGCTCGGCACTCTCCTCTTCCTCATATACATCAACGACTTGCCACCACGCGTCTCCCCTGTTCGCTGATCACTGCCTGTTGTACCGAGTTGCTGTCGCTCAAGAGGACTTTAATCATTTACAAGCATGGGAGAGAGACTGATAGATGCGTTTTCACCCAGACAAGACTTAGTCTGAGTACATCAGACTCGGCAACAAAAGCAAGATAATGGAGTCATCATACAACATCCATTGCCAGAAGTAAAGCAAACCACCTAGCTATAGACAGTACACTGGTGTGAAATAGTCACACTGACATGCTTAGACTAGCTTCTAGTCGGACATCATATTTTAAAGTTAATAAGTAATATTCTTCTACCCCTTATTTGATCTTGGGAAGATATACTCTGACTAAAATGCCAGTTTGCCTTATCAGTTGGTGTTCGGTAAGGGGTACAGAAAGGCAGTAAACATTTCATGACTGTAGCTGTAATCAATCATTTACCAAGGATCTTGCGAGGTAAAATTCGCATTGTACTAGACATTTGTGTCTGAGACAAGATTAAAGTCTAACAAGGTTTCATATTTGATAAAAACACACATGAAGGTTGGTAATTGGTTAATATGACATCAAGGTCTAGTAGCTAGACTATGACATGCTATCTACGACAGACAGCCAGACAGTTGCTTTCCTATCCTACGCAGGAATCTCTCTGCATGCCCAAAGGACATCAAGGCAACAGCATACAAGTCACTAGTTAGACCTAAACTAGAATATGCTGCCACTCCTGGGACCCCTACAAACAAACTAGTCCAGTTCAATCGCAATCGTCCGCTTACATCGTCTATCTTACTGATCATATGCATATTGGAAATGAAAAAAAGGGAGGTTGGTAAAACCTAGTATTCCTTGAATTTCTCGAATCAAGGTCTGCTTTAATTAAGGAAATTTCGTAATCCCGGATCGTTTTGTTATTGACGAAGAGCTCTGTGTGAATGATCCATGTCCCTGTCTTGAGATAGATATAAGAGCTTTATTTGTTTAACCGTCATTCATGAAGGCTTACAAAAGTATTTAGGCTGATGAAATAATTATATATATATTATATTTTACGCTTTATTCGCTAAATATCTATCTATCTATCTATCTATCTATCTATCTATCTATCTATCTATCTATCTATCTATCTATCTATCTATGTATCAAAATGTTAAACAATCTGTCTACATGTGCAATTTATTAAAGTAAAGACTCATGTGGACAACTTGCAGATGGTTAGAAAAGTAGTTGTGTATAAGTATGAAACGTCCGCTTTATAATGCAGTTTTCTTTCAAAAAACAAAATACAGAGGAGTACGACAACTTGGATTTTTCAAGTACGGCAACTTGGATTTTTTTAAGTACGGCAACTTGGAAAAAAATGCTGAATTAACTGGACGGTTACTTGCGTCACAAAATTGCAAATTTGGAAACTACTGACACCATTTTGACATCGTTTGGAAGGAAAGGCCGTGGTTATTATCATGTTTGGTTTCATCACATAGGGATCGATTATAATGCTAGTGCTGATCGTAAATCAATCTATTTTTGCATGAAACAGATGGAGATGTGAAATCTACACCAAAGCCATATTTCCTTTTGAGAATTCTTTGTCGTTGCTTTCGCTTTGTTTCATTACTGAAAATACTTTGGAAGAAAGTCTGCCCCTATTGGTCTATTCAACGGAAGGAACTTTCCTTTCGTGATGGGAGGTTTTTCTTTTTTTTTTCTTTTTTTTTCTTTTTGTTGTTTTTGTTTACGAAATAAAGTTTGTTTTTCAGTGAGCTGAAATAGTTTCTACTTCGTTCTTGTGAAACTTACAACTAGAATAGACGTTAGTTTATGCTTTGAGAAGTGTTTATTCCTTTGACGAGAGTTTATTCAAACGAAGGTCCTGTAAAATGCATACTATACTCCAGTTATTTAAGATTATGAGTGAGGCCATTATTATTATTATTTTTTTATTTTTTTATTTATTTTATTTTTTTTTGCATTACGAAAACATGCCTATTCAAATAAATTGAACATATTTCCACCAAAAAAAATGAAAATTTTCAGATAAAAGATTCTGCTATTTTTCATAATTCAGCTCAAAACATAGATTTTGGGTACTCGTTGGAACCGTCTCGACCAGGCGGTTTCTGACGAGTACCAAAAATCTATGTTTTGGGCAGAAATGCGAAAAATAATGTACACCCCTACAAACCCCATTCTACTGGATTAAAGTGGAGTTTAAGAGGGTCAAAACTGCATGTTTTCATGATGGTCTTCTGTTTTTTTGTTTTTTTTTTTCGAAATCGGCCACGTGCATACATGTTGCAATTTTTATCTTGTATATTCTAACCATTTCACATTTGTACGGTTTAGTAACGCCACAGACAACAAAAAGCTACTTTAAAGAAGGTGATTTAAGGTTCCTCAATACAGTTATTTCACTACATTTGAGGTACTGAAAAAATCATATTTGCAAATAGTTACCCAAACAGATTTTTCATCAGATGGTAGTCCATGTAAATGTAAGAATATGAAAGCAAAATATTTTTATTGGAAAGTCACCATGTTAGTAATTTATTGCATTTTTCCATGGTTTTGCAAAAATGATATCTTAATCCACAGAACAAAAATGTGTAAAATAAAAATCAAAAATGAGTTCCTTTAAGAGCAATGAAAACATTCATAAGAATTGTGGCTAAAGGTTGCCTTTAGACACTGCAAGAGCGGAATTTCAAGAAAAATACCTAAATAGTACTGAAAATTAATGATTCCTCCCCCACCCCCAAAAAAAAAATGTAATTATTTCACCTGGTACTATTTTTAAATTCAGTGTATGGTAGCCAAAAATGACCAGTTCTACCAAGTTGGCAGTAAGATCACTGATTGGGTTGAGGTGTTGCAATCTCTTGCATTTAGCTTGTAAAATGATTGACCTTCTTTGGTGCTTTTAGTATTTCATTTTATATATTTCATTCATGCAATTTATAACAATTTATGAATCACTGCACCAAAGTTTCACTGTATTATTGATTGTGTTTACTAGGTGGGTGATTTGATACTGGAATAAAATCCAAAACCAAAACCAAAAAAAAAAAATAAGATAAAAACAGTTTATCCCCATATTTGAACTGAAAGAATGAAAGCAGCCTGTTCAGCACCAGGGTTTTTGTGCAAAAGGCTTCTGATCACTTCCAATAACTGCTATGTTATAGCAGTGATTTTTACCCATTGATTTGTTACATCAGAATCAGAATCAGAATTGTTACTGGTGACACGTCAAATGACATTCATACACCAGGACCTGTGATATGGGAAGTTAGTCCCTAGCTCTAACCAAAGATGTAAACTTAGCTACACAATCATCAGCACCTTCCGTCGTCGAAATAATAGAATCCGGAAGGGCATTCCAATCTCTAATGGTTCGGGGGAAGAACGATTCTTTATAAATATCCGTTCTTGCAGTAAGGGTCTGAAACGTCATTGAATGGTGCAGTCTACAGTGCCTAGCCGGGGGAACAAGGTCATCTGTTGGAATGCTGGCAGCACCCTTTAGACCTTTGTATAAGAGTATGAGCCTACTGTCTCTTCTCCTTTTCTTGAGAGACTCCCATCTTAATTTTCCTAGAATTCCAGTCATGCTCCCAGTTTCAAAGCAGTAATTTCCAGTTACAAATCTAGCCGCTCTATTCTGAACTTTTTCAATTTCTTCATTTAGGACCACTCCGCTTGGGTCCCAGATGCAACTACCATATTCCAAGATTGGGCGAACAAGTCCCCTCTTTGCTGTCTCTTTCACATCCTGGGGACACTGATGAAGATTTCGCCTCAGGAATCCAAGAGTTCTATTCGCCTTTGTACAGATATTGCTAATGTGTGTATTCCATCTCAAATCGTGAGTGATTGTCACACCAAGGTATTTAATGGAATTCACATTTTCGAGGACCGTTCCCTCTAAAGTGTAAGAAGCCTCAACTTTATTAGATCTCTTCCTTGTTATCTGCATAATATTGCATTTAACTGGCTGAAATCTCATGCCCCATTTTCGGGCCCAACATCCTAATCCATCTATGTCAGCCTGAAGTTTCAGTGAGTCATCTGTATCTCTAATTTCCCGGTAACAAACACAGTCATCTGCGAAAAGTCTTATTCCTGAGTCAGTGTCAGAGGAAATATCATTGATGTACAGGGAGAACAATAAAGGACCAAGAACAGTCCCTTGTGGGACTCCAGACAAAACTGGCGCCCATACTGAAGATTCACCATTAACAACAACACGCTGTTTTCTGTTCACATGAGTCACCATAAACAAATAATTGATGTTTGAACATATTTATCTAATCCAATTAATGATCTGTTGTGTCACCTACTTACCAATGTGCGGGTGGGTAAAATTTCATAGAAGCCCAATGCTTTTAATATGTTTTGCTGAAAGAAGTTAAAAAAGAAATCTACCTTTTTCAACTTGTTTACTTGGGAACAGGGGTGAACAACACAAACAGGACAATGTTACACGTAGAAACTAGTTCAGAAATGAAGGCATACTATTCATGAATTAACGAACAAATTATGTTAGAAAGTACGTGAAATTAGGCTCAAGACAGTTTCAAATATGAATATTATGTATTAAATTTAAAGCAATGGTGTACTATTGTTTTTTTTTTTTTGGGGGGGGGGGGGGATTAGTTCCAAGGCGTATGAATACGTTTTTGCATTTGGCAAGATGGAAATCTCTTCAATTTGACAGCTACACTAATTTATCAGTGATGACAGGCTTCCAAGATAAGCGAATTCATTATGGTATACGCAGGAAGAAGGCTACATAGCTGACTTTTCAAGGTATTTTCATTGATGATGGAGAAAATAAAATGTGGAAGGCATAATTGATGAAATCTCAGCATTTCAGATTTACCGCAAGAAAAGGAGATGATGGCGCCCATCGAGAATAAACATGTCAAAAAAATCTGGTTTTCAATTCAGGTAGCCTTTTTGATAGAAAGCTTTGTCCGAGTCGTTAGTATTTGATGTGAACTATTGATCTGCAGCTGTTTTAGTAACTTTTAAAAAGTCTATAAAGCGGTTTCCTTTTTTCCTGGTAAAAGTGAAAAATACAGAATTTCATTTATTTTCAAAGGCACAGGGATGTTGCTAATGCAAGAAAGTACTTGCTGTAATAACCGTTTATACCTCCAAACCTTTTTCTTGTGGGACATGGATTTTTAAACGGAAATCAGGATTATATTTTGGGGAAAATCAACTTGCAAATCTTTCATCTATATTTTTCTTGTGCTCATGTATTGAGAAACTTAAGATGTCCTGAGATAAAAGTACTTTCATAAATTTCTTTTCCGTTCACAAAAGGTTACTTTCGCTGTAATATAAAGGGCAGCTAAAATAATTTTCATCCTAGTTGTAATCTAAAACTGTTAGTTTAACACTTAAATACCAGCATTTTAAACAAGAAGTGCAGATCTGGTAAAACGCAGCATTATGCCGCCTTTCTATGTTTGGATTCCATGTCCCAGTGAGATTCTATGATGGGGCGGTCCAAGTCCCTCTGGAGGGTGACCGAATAATCAGGGAGAATTATGGTCAGGTACACCCCAGTGTCACCAGCAAATAGGCGAACCCGGGACCACACCTTGTCGGGTAGGTCGTTAAGGTATAATAACAATAATATTGTGCCTAGAACTGATCCTTGTGGTACACCTGAAGTAACTGGAACCTCATCTGAGTACTCACATTCAAGTGCAACTGTCTGACTTCTCCCAATCAGAAAAGACTTAATTCACTGGATAGTTAATCCATGTACCAGTAGCTTGCGAAGAAGCTTCATGTGATTCACCTAGCCAAAGGTCATGCTAAACCCGAGATAAGATCTATTTGTTGACCATTTAATCATGATCTGGTGAGGTCTTAAACAAGCAGAATCACATGAGTGTCACAAGATCTGCGCTCCCAGGCTGTTGAGTATTTTGTGATCATAAGGTATGTCCAAACCAAATCTTATGCGGCGAAATTTAGTTTCAACCTACAAAAATCCATTTTTTGAAGGATTTTCTGCTTGTCGGAATTTTGTAAACCTGTCCCCGTAGAAAACCTAGAGCAAATTCTTATATGCCCATTATGACATAAAGACCACATTGGTAATGGGAAATTGTTTTTAAGAAATAGGTGCGATATGGGCATAAGAGCAATTTACGATCTTACTAGTGAGGAAGTGGTATTTTATAGTTTTGAACAGTTAAAGGCGCAATATGATATAAGGGCCACATTTTTAGACTACCACCATGTAGTAAATAGTATTTCTCAAGTATGAAAAGATCAAATTCACATGAATCGTGTATTTGCTGTTAAATTTAAACAAAATGTAGTTTGTAACATATACTTTCAAGACTTGATTAGTTCAAAGAAAGGGAGTAGACTATTTATGATATTTTGGTTAGAGTAAACGAATACATTACACAAACAAAATGGCAAACGGAGATAGGAGATAAAGTGGAAAAAGAGCATTAAAGACATTTCACGAGACAAAACTACGCGACTTTCAATACAAAATCAATAATAAAAATTTAGTAACACATTCATTTCTATTTAAAATTAATAAAATCAGGGTTGTAGTTACTGCAATGAACAACACGAAAAAAAATCCATTATTTATTTCTTAGATGCCCAAAAGTAAGAACGTTTTAGACTGAACTTTAATCATGGTTGACCACAAATGTAAATCCAGAAATATCGCTAGAGGATCGTAAAATACTATATTCACACGGTGGTAAAGCAGAAGTGGTCAATTACATATCTCTCTCTCTCTCTCTCTCTCTCTCTCTCTCTCTCTCTCTCTCTCTCTCTCTGTTTTAGCAAAATATTGTATATACGATAACAAATTTGTTTCTATGAATAAAGTGCTTAGCGAGAGATACATTTCACTCATAAACAACAGGTTAGATAAATTCTTTAAGATTAAAGCCCCTCTCTCGCCCAGCCCAGTGGAATTCGTTTCACTGACCGCTCCAAGGCGGTTCTTCTGTCGCTGTTTATTTTTGTTATGGTTTGTCTTTGAGTGTTTGTATCACTTATTTTATTTTGTTTTGGATATCGAATTGGCCATTTTGTGGAAAAGTAACTGTCCTTTTGGCTTTCCGCTATTGATGTTTCCATTAGGGTCTGTTGTTTCATGTTTGTGTTTCTTTCCCCTTTGGTAACTCTGGTGGGAGCTGTGGGTAAATTGTGTCGATTCCTGATCATTGCCTACACTTCTATGTTCTACATATAACTACTTTTACCCAAACACTGATGATTCATGAGGCCTATTCCGACTTTATGTTTATGTTTGGTGTCAGGGTTCTGTTTTCCGTCGACTATCTGCCACACATATAGTGCAGTAGACTTGTACCATTAGCTATAAAAGGCACATCTTGTAGAGAATACATATACATTGTTACTACAGTTTGTTTTCTGCTCTCCCATGAAAGAATTTTATTATTATTTTTTTTTTTATTTTTTCAAATTGATTATCATCGTCTATTAGCCATTACGATGTTACACCCGTATGACTTTGTGCATTCTTTCATATCTTAACAATATTTACTTTTCTGGTGAAAAATTGTGATAGTTTTCTCATTTATGCTTCAAACATGGCTGTTGGTGCTCGTTGGAACTGTCGCAGTGAAGTGGTTCTATCGAGTACCCACGGCGTATGTCTTTGAGCAGGAATGAGAAAAATATTGTATACCCAGTCAGACGCGCATCCGACTGAGGTACTGAGGCCGACGATTATCATACGAGATATTTTGGCCAGCAATAATCGAGTGTATGTAAACGTAAAGTGCAGATAACTCCATGTCAACAGACATACAACGTCTAAACAACGTCGTGTCAACGTCAATGCAACATCACTGCGATGCATTGACGCTGACGCAGCAAATTGTATACCCAGTTACAAAATATTGTAACCCCCAGTTCTCTCTCTATAAAGTTGGGTTTAAAGGGGCGTTCATTGCACGGACCTGTTATCGTAATGAATCGTCTAATTATTAACATTGCTAGAGATACTCGCCTACCAGTCGAGGAAGACAGAAGACCAACTTCTATCGTACATGTTGTCTAAACTGAAAAGCACTCACACAACCTTTCAATAATTCCCTGTCCCCTTTTTGTACTTTCTCTCATCTACTTACTTCTAAAATATGTTCTAGAAAGGGTTGTCCTTTGGAAACAAGGAATACACCACAAAACTGTAAACTAGATCGCGCAGTCGATGGCGCGCCATCGCAAATCCCCACGTTTTGACCGCTTTCAGGGACCCCTGGGGGCTGGTCCAAAAATTAATGTGCTCTTGCAGAAGCCATTCATGTATGTAACTCACACACCAAATTTGGTTGAATTCCAATGAACGGTGTAGGAGGAGATAGTCGGACAGACGGACGGACGGACGAACGGACAGACGGAGGCGATAACAATATCCCCACTTTTCTTCGAAAAACGTGGGGATAAATATGGAGTGTACATGTTTTCTGGACCAGACTAGCTAGTTTTGCCCAATTAGGCCTCATCAGTGACCCTCAAAAATTTCAAAATTCAACACTGGAAGGGCAAGAGAATATAAACTACACTATGATGTTGGGCAGGGAGACCTTTTACGACCTCCACACATTCCCAGACACCAGCTATAGTGACGTTAAATATGTTCTAGAAATGGTTATCCTTTGGAGTGAGTGAGTGAGTGAGTGTTTGAGTTTTACGTCCCACCAACAGCTAAGGCCATACGGAGACGGGACCTAGGTTTGAAGACTCATCCGAAAGTGTATATCCTTTGGAAGCAAGGAATGCACCACAAAACTGGAACATACGGAGTGTACATGTTTTCTGGGCCAGAATAGCTAGTTTCGGCCAATAAGGCCTCATCAGTGACCCTCAAACCTTTTCAAAGCTTTCCAAAATGTCTGCACAAGAATTTCAGAGAAAATAAGTTCAGTTAATATGGCATTAGGATAACACATCCGTGGGATATAGTAAATTTCTCAAACCTTAAAAAAGGCATCTTTTTCTGCTGAAGATTTGTGATATTTTTCCTATTTATACTCCAAACATAGGTTTTGGATGCTCGTTAGAACCGCCTCATTGAGGCGGTTCTAACGAGTACCCACAGCCTATGTCTTGGAGCAGACTAAGGAAATTAATGTTATTCCCCGTAAACTCCAGTTTTCTTTATATAAAATGGGGTTTGTAGGGTCTTAATTTCACGGCTTGTTCACGTGATGGGAAGTGGTTTTAGGTTCTAGCTTTACGTAATAACGCCAAATTAGGTCATTACCTGCCGTCCGTATTTTTTTATTTCATTTTATTTTTTTTTTTGGTTTTGGTTTTACGGCCCTTTCAAGATTATTTCACTCGTATCGAGCGATCGTTAATCAGAGATGGGCGAAAACCAGAGTACCCGGAGAAAAACCACCTTACCTTCCGTTGCAGAACTTGGCGTCTCACATATGACCCGAGCGAGACTCGAACCACAAGGCCATGGAGGCCCGTTACCGTCGGTATGATCATTTTCCACATTAATCTGGTACTTTTGAGTAACAAGTTCCGGAGCCGATGCTACACGCTATGTCAATTTCGTTGTTGCATCGACTTTGCTGCGTCAGCGTCAATGCATCGTTGTTTAGACGTTGCATGTCTGTTGACTTGGACGTTGTTTAGACGTTGTATGTCTGTTGACATGGAGTTATCTGCACTTTACATTTATATACACTTGATAAATGCTGGCCAAAATATCTCGTATGATAATCATCGGCCTCAGTACCTCGGTCGGATGAACGTCTGACTGGTGATCAGAAAGGCGCGTGTTCGGTACCTGCCGGGTCGGCAACATTCTTTCGTGGAGATAGATCATGAAATATTTTCCACGGCCATTCTCTACCACTGGGCATCCGCTGATTCAAGAAGGGCAGTTGTCAGTGGCGAAAGAGTGTGCACTGTACTGGTTAACTGCTGATGCCTCGGTCACAAATTCGGCGTACCCCGGCCGAGCTATACTATACGTTGTGGTCGGCCCAGCAGTCCAAGCCGAGAAATGGGTGTCTGGCTCGGTTTTGGTAAAAAGTATGCCGTGTGGGCCCTAGAGAGACATCCGCCGGGAATCGGGCGGTGTCAGCCTAAGTTTTGCGGGGAAGCATCGGCGTATACGCCGGGCGGAAATAGGCCGGTGCACTGCAGGTTACCGACCGTATACCCGGCGATTGTTACTAGTCCCCGAGCATCGGTCGATGTTCCGCAGATGTCCGCCCAGTTCCCGGCCGCCGGACAAGGGACGGGTTTACCCCAGCCGGGAATTGTCCAGTTGTTCAGGGGTATATAAACTGCATCCTGGCCTGCCTATACAACAAATGGGTCAGCTCTGTTGGTGGGTGAACATCCTTTTTCTTGACGTCGAGGAAAACTTTCGAAGAAAAGCGGAACAAGATGCCTCTTATCCCACCACTGCACCTACCGTCACCCCAGGAAAGGATCCGGAGGTTACAGGAGGGCACCGTGCCAATGTGGTCTTTGCAACCTTGTGTGCGGGAGAAGAACTGCTACCGCTGATGGTGGATGGATCGTGTACCGTCCTTTGCATGGGCAGTTATCAAACGTTTCTACTGGTCTGCTAGAAACTGGCACCCATCGGAGATCGGGCCCTTATATAGTCGAGCGTCAATCAGCGATCGAGCGGCGCCAGTCGAAACCGGGATTCGTCCAGTGGATTCCACTTGATCATCTGTCGGGCCTCGGCCGATTACTGCCCGATTATCTGATTGGTCGGGGTCCGCTTTACGACTGCCAGCCGATGCCATCGACATCGACGTCGGTACGAGCTCTGCTCGACTTTTATCGATATGCCACCGACCTAGAAGTCGGTGAGTTTTCGGGGAGAATTTTAACTACGAGTTAAAATTTAACCGGGCCCCTCCCGACCACCACCGACGCCCCAACATCCGGCGGGACGCCGACCGGACTCCAGCCCAATCTCACCCCATCGCAGTCCCCGAGTAATCGGGCGGGGATCGAATAGTGATTTGTGACCGTGGCTTTACGTATAAGCCTGCCTAGGAAAAGTGTGGACAGGTAAACTGACCGGCTCAAAAATGACATAAAATAGTGTTGACTGGGCCGTTAGTCCAATACAAAACTAAACTGAGGTAGGGGTCTTTAACTTTAATGGAAGACACCCAGTCAGCGTAGAATGTCGGTCAAGCGTCGGCCCGACGATATATACATAGAATATTTATTTTCTGTCTTATTCCGTTAACAAATAACATTAGCCCTATATGGCTTTTACTTCTACAAAAACAGTGTAGAAGAAAAACAATCTTTTTGGTGCTGTTTTGGCAGGATCAAGATTTTCACCTTACATCCTCATTCGAAGGATGGAGCAGGTCAAGGCATTCATCTCTGCAACTAAGTTTGACAACGCTGCCAGAGAGAGAGAGAGAGAGAGAGAGAGAGAGAGAGAGAGAGAGAGAGAGACTAATGAGCAGCATGTAGGTAATGGTGTGTGTGTGTGTGTGTGTGTGTGTGTGTGTGTGTGTGTGTGTGTGTGTGTGTGTGTGTGTGTGTGTGTGTGTGTGTGTGTGTGTGTGTGCGAATCATCTGAACTACGCCTACGTTGGGCCGACAGCGATACGACATGGCGACGTCGTATCGCTGTCGGCCCGATGTTGGCCCAATGTGGTGCGCTAGCCCATAATGAGAGAGAGAGAGAGAGAGAGAGAGAGAGAGAGAGAGAGAGAGAGAGAGAGAGAGAGAGAGAGAGAGAGAGAGAGAAAGCACTGAGCAACATGTTGGACATGGCACTTTCAGAGCCCATAGGGGCTTGAAGAAATATATGGGCTGCAAAATGCTTCCACGCAGAGCTGAATCCGGCCCACACACTAGTACTGGTAAACCGCTTAGACGATCTAAGCCTGTCCAGGAACCGCGGTGCGAGGCGGACCGTACACGCTAATAAACCCTATTGGTTTCATTGGGCGACAGGGCTTGAGATGTCATTTCATCCAAATGTCGGGTAAAAGTCCCACAAAATTGAAAACAACGTCTCCAAAATGATCTTATGACCTTTACAGTGTTGAAGGGGGACGTTTAAACCTCAAATCAAACAAAAACACTTTCAGAGAGAGAGAGAGAGAGGGGAGAGAATGACGTCATTCACTGGACTTCTATATTTTTTTCGCGAAATTAAAAAAAAGACCTAACTGGGATCCTCTGGCACCGTCAAAACCTAGATACCATGCACTTAGCTACATGCGCGTCACACTCAGAGAGAGAGAGAGAGAGAGAGAGAGAGAGAGAGAGAGAGAGAGAGAGAGAGAGAGAGAGAGAGAGAGAGAGAGAGAGAGAGAGAGAGAGAGAGAGAGAGAGAATGGACAATATGTAGGCCACGATAAGAAAGCAATGAGCAACATGTAGGCCACAGAGAGAGAGAGAGAGAGAGAGAGAGAGAGAGAGAGAGAGAGAGAGAGAGAGAGAGAGAGACTAAGGAGCAACATGAAGGGCAGAGAGAGAGAGAGACGAATGAGCAACATGAAGGCCACAGAGAGAGAGAGAGAGAGAGAGAGAGAGAGAGAGAGAGAGAGAGAGAGAGAGAGAGAGAGAGAGAGAGAGAGAGAGTAAATCGCCTGAACGGTGCGTCTGACCGAGAGCGATACGACATGGCGACGTCGTATCGCTGTCGGCCCGATGTTGACCCACTGTTTCAACATGTAGCCCATAATGAGTGAGAGAAAAAAAACTTAGCAACATGTTGGCCATAGCACTTTCAGAGAGAGAGAGAGAGAGAGAGAGAGAGAGAGAGAGAGAGAGAGAGAGAGAGAGAGAGAGAGAGAGAGAGAGCACTGGGGAACGTGTACGTCATGGCATGCTGAGAGAGAGAGAGAGAGAGAGAGAGAGAGAGAGGGAGAAAGAGAGAGAGAATGACGGAATTTCACTCCATTTTACACATTGGAATTCGAATAAAAAGTTTAAAAGAATTTCACTATACTACGATCTACGATTTCTGTCACAACAATTGTGTGTAACGATGTTGAGATGACCCCTGCATACCTTTCTAGGTATTTACTGCATGACGTCATTATTCACGCGCGTTGTAGTTTTGTCGCGAAATTAAAAATAGACTAACTGTGTTCGTAGCATAGTTAGGAAAACCGTCTCATAAAACTTAACCTGTGATCATAATTGTTCGCAATATTACATAAAACTCATTCATTTGTATTATTTAAACAAAAAATACCCGATATATGTAAAAAAAAAATTAAGCACTTTTTTTCCCACAGCTCAATAATGCACCTTTAAGCCCCCCAGTGGAATTCTTTCCACTGACCGTTCCAAGGCGGTTCTTCTGTGGCGGTTTATTCATGTTGTTGTTTGTTACTTACTGTGTGTATCACTTGTGTCTTTTTATTTTGGATTGTCATTTGGCCATTTGGTGGGAAAGTAACTGCCCTTATGGCCCTCCTTTGTTTAGCTTTCCATTATGGTCTGGTCGCTTCATGTTTGTGTTTCTTTCACTTTGGTGTCTTTGATACGTGGAGTAAGTTAATTGTATCGATTCCTGATCTTTGTTTTACTTCTACTTTTCTTTTATTGCGGCAAATTCTTTATAACGGCACAATAATAGGGAACAAATACTGTCGTTATAACGAGGGTCCACTGTATCTACATACGATATATCTTTATTGTAAAATAGGAGATTAATAAGATATCTCTTAATGAAATCCATAATCCTCCTGCCCTGGCAAAGGTATTAACCCAGTCGTTCGATCTACCCCTATCTTGAACAAATTTTCATGGTCCTATCTTGAACAAATTTTCATGGTCCTATCTTGAACAAATTTTCATGGTCCTATCTTGAACAAATTTTCATGGACCCAAAGGTGTAAGAATCACCGAAGTTTTGCTGTAATTCGTCATGGTTCATAGGACCGTTTCTTTCAATTTCGCTGTGTTCCAGCCTTTTTCTTACTTGGAACCCGATACCGATTGTAGTACAACGGTCTGCTCTGAAAGGTTTTGATCTATTTCATAAACAAATGGATTAGATTTTGTGAAAAGGCAGCCTATCAGGCGAGCAAAAAACCGATGGTTTAGGGAGACTTGCAGTAACCTGGGTCATCGCTATTGTGAGGCCTAGAGAGAATAAGCCCTTTTAAAGCATCTTGCAGGAATCTAGGGATCTGGCGCTATTTTGTGAGTGTAAGTGCATAACTAAAACGACTCTAAACGTAGCATTCTGCGGCCGCGCCCATAGAGGCTTGAAGAAATTTATGGGCTGCATGATGCTTCCACGCAGAGCTGAATCCGGCCCGCCGACTAGTACTGGTAAACCGCTTAGCGGATCTAAGCCTGTCCAGGAACCGCGGCGCGAGGCAGACCGTCCATGCTAATAAACCCTATTGGTTTCATTGGGCGACAGGGCTTGAGATGTCATTTCATCTCAATGTTGGGTGAAAGTCCCACAAAATTGGAAGCAAGGTCTCCAAAAATGACCTTTACAGTGTTGACGGGGACGTTTAACCTCAAATCAAACAAACAAAATACGGTCATTTCCTTCATGCAATAACTTAAATGCTCGTATTTCAAGTGATAACGAGGCGAGAGTAAAAACATCGCTATTGGTTCAAAGGTTTTCTCTTGTCCAGTTAGATCGATTTACTTCTGCTCGCTGCACGACTATGATCTTTAACGCCTGCCATCGCCGGAAGATACCACGCGCATCGATGCATTGCGCATGCGTCTTGCGTTACTTTTGTCGTCTGCAAATATTTAAAAATGGAAATCTGAATTTCCTCAATTGACAAATGACCTGCAGATAGTAGTGATTAACAGCTGGAAACTGATTTCTTCCAAGTATTCCGATTTGATCATGCCGTGTTGTAAATATTAGCTACAACAGTGAAGTATTTAAAGGCGTTAATTACAACACAAGAAAACAGAATATTCTAATTATCGGCATTTAACGAAGACGTTTTAAAAACGCATTAGGAAGACTGAATCGTAATATAAGGAAAAAAGTGAAAAAAGAGAAAATAATTCAACAGTCAAATCCAGAAAAAAAAAGAAAAAAAAAGAGGAAAGACAACCAAAACAAAACAACAAAATATAGTTCTATCAGTGTGTTGCCGAAAAGGGGCAGAATTAAAGCTAACAAGTGCCGACGTTTTACTTACAACAAACAATTTGCGACCGAAGATGCACATTCGCATACCAACAATGATGCAGACGACAGTTTGTTTGATAAGTTTGACTTTAATGTTTCCTGGTTTAGAAGCACGTGCAACATATCTTCAGGATTTACTAGCAAGACCAGACGGTATTTTTGTAGCGCCTAGGGTATGTATAAATATAAAAACATATAAAACACATGTATACAGAAGTTCAGTATATTATACATCACGAAAACACGCCTATATAATTCTTATCCCCTCGAACCCCGCTTTTATATAGTAAAACTGAGGTTTGCAGGGGTAAACCTTATTTTTTCTTATTTCTGCTCTAAAATATGGATTGTGAGTACTTGTTAGAAACCCGGTGTACCCACAATCTATATTTTGATGTTTTTGGTGGTAAAATTTACAATGTATTTGTATAGGCGTGTTTTGTAATATTTTACTATCTTTCACCATCCTGTAACGGCTGAAAACATTGTCTTGACACCATTTCGTTTGTAACATATGTTTCCTATGCTTTTTAAACTAAACTTCAAACTCTTTGGAAAACAAAGCAGATAGCTGCCCTTTAACCCGTATTGAACCAAATGGAATCTTCCTCCTTATATATAACAGAAGTTCATTTCAAAATTTTGGGATGTCAGGTTGTGTTTTCATCAAAGTTTATTTGGTGAATGAAATTTTATCAAACAGTGGCGGCCCTGATCAGACGCGGCGTTCTGTGGCGTCTGATCTGTGCTTGTACTGTTTGCCAAGGTATCCGTTTTGGGGTTTCTGCTTCTAATTGGGTTGGTGTGAATTCAGGTTTAACGTCGCTTTCAACATTTTTTTCAGTCATATCACGACGGTGTCTGGTTGCGACAGGGAGCTCAATGCTCACTTTTATAGTGCTGCCTCACTGAAGTATCATGTCCAGACACATTACATGATACCACACCCAGTCACATTATTCTGACACTGGGTCGACCAGTCCTAGCTCTACCCGTAAATCTGAGTGCCAAGCGAGGAGCAGCTAGTACCATTCTTAACGACTTTGGTATGTCGCGGCCCGGGATCGAACCCTTGACCTCCCGTTCCCCGGAGCGGACACTCTACCAACTGAGCTATCGGGGCCGGTCTCTAATTGGGTTAAACAACCATGTAACATGCCAAAATGTACGGATCATATAGAAAAATTACCATAAAGAAAAATGACCATCTATGGTCTTTTTCTATATAATCAAGATATGTCTATTTAATTTATAAATTTTGGGAGCCATCTTTAAATCGTGTTATATCCATAACCGCGTAATAATGAATTGTTTTTATAGAGAGCTTGCAGGATACCACATTATTACGACACCCGACGCCCTTGCGTACACATCGTTTGCAGATATCGCAAAGACGAACGAATCATCCTGAAGTCGCATTACGATAACACACCGGTGTGATATAGTGCATTCTTTCAAATTTCTAAAACGGCAATTTTTTTTCTGATGGAATTTAGCGTTATTTTTCTTATTTATACTCGAAGCATAGGTTGTGGGTGCTCGTTAGAACCGCATCAATGAGGCTGCTCATTGTATACCCCGTAAACAGCAGTTTTCTGCATCATGAAAACACGCCTATATAATTTTGACCCCCTTGAACCCCACTTTTATATAGTAAAACTGGGGTTTCAGGGGGTATACCTTATTTTTCTTATTTCTGCTCTAAAATATAGGTTGTGGGTACTTGTTAGAACCGCCTCGATGAGGCGGTTCTAACGAGTGCCCCTCGATGAGGCGGTTCTAACGAGTGCCCACAATCTATATTTTGAGCAGAAATAAGAAAAATATCACACTTTTTCATAATAAAATTTTCATTTTTTCGGCGATAAAGGTGGCAATGTATTTGTATAGGCATGTTTGCGTAATGGTATATAAAGAGGGGTTTAGTGGGCCTTCATTTCATGGACTTGTTTACGTGATGAAAATAAAATAAAAAAAGCGTATACTTCCGTAAACGCCAGTGTTCTCTAATATATAAGGGGGCCATTATGAAAACACGCCTATAGAAATACATTGTAAACTTTATCGCCGAAAAAACGAAAATTTTAGATAAAAAATCTTGGTATTTCTCTTACTTCTATATTTTAGAGCAGAAATAAGAAAAATAAGTCTTACACCTGTAAACCCCAGTTTTTCTATATAAAAAGTGGGGTTCGAGTGGGTCAAAATAATATAGGCCTGTTTTCCTGCTGAGTTAAACAACCATGTAACATGCCAAAATGTACAGATTGTATGGACAAATGACCATCTATGGTCATTTTTTTTCGGTATAATTTAATTTATACACTTTGGGAGCCAACTGTAAATCGTGTTATATCCATAACCGCGTTAATTAATGAATTGTTTTTTAGAGAGGTTGCAGTCATCACGTGAACAAGTCCGTGAAATGAAGACCCCCTATACCCCACTTTATATAGAGAAAACTGGGGTTTACGGGGGTATACATTATTTCTCTTATTTTTGATCCAAGACATAGGTTGTGGGTACTCGTTAGAACCGCCTCATTGAGGCGGTTCTAACGAGCACCCACAACCTATGTTTGCAGTATTTATAGGCATAATATCACGGATTTTCATCAGAAAATTAGCCATTTTGGAGATGTAAAAATGCATTATGTCGCACGGGTGTGTTATCGTACTGGTATACAACATTATTACAACACCCGACGCACGACACCCGACGCCCTTGCGTACACATCGTTTGCAGATATCGCAAAGACGAACACATCGCGAAAACATGCCTATGTAATTGTGACCCCTTTGAACCCCACTTTTTGGACGGGTTTTTCAAGGAAAAAATCCGTCCTTTATATATAGCGAAATACCGTGCGGGCTGGCGGACTGGCGGACTGGCGGCCGGGCGTCCGCGTCCCAGTTTACCTTTTTGGTTAACCTTTTTTCTAAAACCCGTCCATAATGCAACTTGGCGTTTCTCTTGTATATTGTAAAACTGTGGTTTACAGGTGTAAACCTTATTTTTCTTATTTCTGCTCTAAAATATAGATTGTGGGTACTCGTTAGAACCGCCGCGACGAGGCGGTTCTAACGTGGACCAACAATCTATATTTGGAGCAGAAATAAGAAAAATATCACACTTTTTCATCATGAAATCTTTGCTTTTTTGGCGGTAAAATTTACATTGCATTAGTATAGGCGTGATTTCGTAATGGAAATATATTGGAGTCGAATTGCGATACACACCCGTGTGACATAGTGCATTCTTTCAAATCTCTGAAACGGAAATGTTTTCTGATGAAATTTTACGATATTTTTCTTATTTAAACTCGAAACATAGGCTTTGACTAAAAATGGGTCTGATGGGCGCAACGTTACGTTCGTATATCGTTTATGCCCATCGAGGTTTGGAGAAATAGATTGGACAGAGCTTCCGCGCAGAGCTGAAAACGACCGAGTACTGCTTAGAATGTAAAAGCCTGCCCAGGAAAAGTTGTGCGAGTCGTACCGCTCCTTAAACCCTGGCCGCTTCTTTGGGTGGTTGGGCTTGAGATGCCATTTCATCTCAATGTCGGCTGCATGTAAAAGTCCCACAAAATCTCCAAAATGACCAAAATAGTGTAGATGGGAACGTAAAACCTCAACATAAACATGTGCCATAAAATCATGCTCTATAGTTTCATGTTATCTCTCTCTCTCTCTCTCTCTCTCTCTCTCTCTCTCTCTCTCTCTCTCTCTCTCTCTCATATGGTAAGGTTAGGTGCTGCGTAATTATGGATGATAAGGAATGCATCTCTCTCGGCTGTTTTTTGGCTTTGTGTCAAATTTACTTTTTGTCGGCGACTGACAGCTCATCAACGAGCCTCGCCTTCTCTGTCCTCTTCTTGAAGTGTTAACATCACGTCAGCTGACGACACCATAAGATCTGAACAACACCTTACTTGCTACATAAGACGAGATAAAACTGTTAAACAACACCTACATTAGCTATCAACAATATAACTTGCCTTTGAACTTCGCCTTTGTAGCAGCTACGCATGCAGTGAGCCAATTCAATTAGTTCGAGAAAGGGGCATTGTACAGAGGCGAAATTCCAATTAAGACAAATTAACGCAAGCAAACAATGAATGCGGATATACATGAAAGAGAGTCAACGCACAAACATATACACAGAGGATCCGCGTTATACGACAGTATTTGTTTTCCATTATTGTGTCGCTATAATGAATTTGCCGTTATAAAGAATCCAAATAAGGATTATGATAGGTTATAAATGGTCTTTTCCACATCATTACTCCAAGAAACAAAGGTTATAGACATTTGATAGAATCGCCTCGAGGCGATTCAACATTTGTTTCTTGGTGTATTAAATCAAAAGAATTTTTCATGACTATGGATTCGATTTGGGCGTTTCCAACCCGAGGGAAGCCCAAGCCGCTCGGAATTGAGGCTAAACCTTGAGCTAAGAATTCATTCCATTGAAATTGTCGTTATATAACGAATGTCGTTATAACGCGGGTCCTCTGTATAGGACTCTCGTTATTTTTTTTTTGTGTTTGAGTGGATGTTTAACGTCCCTGTCAACACTGTATAGGTCATTTTGGAGACGTTGCTTCTAATTTTGTGGGACTTTTACCCGGCATTGAGATAAAATGACATCTCAAGCCCTGTCGCCAAATGAAACCAATAGGGTTTATGAGCATGGACGGTCCGACTCGCACCTCTTTGCTTGGGCAGGCTTAGGTCCTCTAAGCGGTTTACCAGTTTGTGAATAATTCGCAGTAGTTTACACATCACTAAAATCCAAAACTTCGGGCTTCATGTTTATTTGTTTGATTTGAGGTTTAACGTCCCCGTCAACACTGTAAAGGTCATTTTGGAAACGTTGCTTCCAATAATGTGGGACCTTTTACCGACATTGAGATGAAATGACATCTCAAGCCCTGTCGCCCAATGAAACCAATAGGGTTTATAAGCATGGGCGGGCCAATTCGCACCGCATTGCATGGGCAGGCTTAGATCCTCGAAGCGGTTTACCAGTACTCGTGTGCGGGTCGGTTTCAGCTCTGCGTGGAAGCATCATGCAGCCCATATATTTCTTCAAGCCCCGATGGGCGGGGCGGCTTCATGTAGTTTGTGAGTTATTCGCCTAGGTTTACACGTTGATAAAATCCACAAAAATGATAATTCATTCCTTATCATCCAATTTCGTCATCGAAATGTTAAAAATGCCACCATAGTGCCAAAGTTTAGGACTTCTACCCAACATGGAGATGAAATGACATCTCAAGCCCTGCCGCCCAATGAAACCAATAGGGTTTATAGCAAACACACGAAGTGTTTGCTTTACTGTAGAGAGGCTGGAACAACATACTTATGCACCCAAATCTCGCCTGGAATCTCGTTCTATTTCTCGCGATAATCCGCCATCTTTACAGAGTTCATGAGAATTGTATTCACATCCAAAAAATACTCTGCAAAAGCAAAACGAGTCAAGTCCCGTTACAAAAGAAACGCAAAAAGCGTCGAAATAATTTTAAAAGGCTCTTTTCGAAGACCGTTCCATCACACGCTGAAGTTTGCTCGCGGGAAAGTTTCGAAACTACGTCACGCGCACTGAGCCGAAAAGGTTAGCCGGTAAAATCCAGCACCGCGCTTGGACCAACGAACTACCGGAACATTTTCCGAAGCATTTACCGGAGCTTCTCGGTAGTGTGGAAAGCGCTTCTCGTCTGGCCAAGCAATTAAAACTTTTCAAAAAATATTGCCCAGGGACATAAAATAAAGCCCTGTGAATAGTTGGGGACACAAAGAGCTATCTGGCTGAACCCGTCGTTTCGCCCCAGACCGTTTCACCCCTAGTCGTTTCGCCCAAAAGAGGTTTCCTCCCTAGTCGCCCCTCCCCCGCCCCTGGTCGTTCCCCCCCCCCCCAGTCGTTTCGCCCACTTCCAAGGTAAAACTAATTTCCACTGCAGAAATTTTATTCATCTTTAACTTAACAGAGGTGAGAAGAGGCAAATATTAAAGTAGCATCATCGCCCTCTCACGTGAGTCCAAGGATAGCTGATCCATAGTTACTGGCCGACACCGGGCCTTAAAAGTGGCTACTCGGGGAGTTGTGACTAGAACTTGTTACACAAAAATTATTGATTGTTTGATTTATGATTTGGGGGCGAAACGACTAGGGTTTGGGGGCGAAACGAATGGGGGCCATTAAGGGAGGCGAAACGACTAGGGTGGGTGGGGGAGGAACGTCTTGGGAGCGAAACGTCTTGTTACCAGCTGGCTACCTGTGGATTTCTACCTTGCCATGATTTATAAAGTGATGATGAGCCCCAAATCCATAGCATAATGCTAGTGTTTCAGGACACTTTAAAGTGCCCATGCTTCAAAGTAACTGAATCACCCTATGTAATTTTCTGCCCATGAATTGCACACAGGACCAACACTGGAGCATCGTCAAACTAAGGCTATGTGCAAAGCAGTTGTGGAGCTCAAACAATTGCTTTGGGTTTAACCACACGCCAACCCTGGTTGGTCAGTTTCTGTTATCTCCCAGAGAAAGGGACTAAAGAGATAGAAGAGTTAGTAGAGGAGAAGAGAGGGAGGGACAGGGGAGAAAGGGGAAAATGAATAAAAGTGTACAAATAGAAGAGATAACAACACTCCTTTTCTACCCCTACCTGCCGCAAGGACAGCAGGCCTCGCCCAACTGTAAATCAATATATGTTATACCCCGGCCACCTTAGAAGCCTCCGTGGTGCAGTGGTTACGCTACTCGCCTTGTAAACCAGGGATCGCAGGATCGATCCCGGGCTTCTCCAGACTTTCGGATGAGTCTTTAAACCGATGTCCTGTCTCCGTATGACCTTAGCTGTTGGTGGGACGTAAAACCAAAACTCACTCACTCCGGTCACCTTTGCCTCACAACAGAACAAATTAAAAACTTTGAAAAACAGTTTTATGTAGTTTATGGAAGATCCCTCTTGAAGCACTCAAAGATCCCTGAAGTGACAATATTCTTTGGAAGCTGGTCTTAAGTCTGATGCTCGTGCCGATGAAGGTGGGATGATAGCAGATGCCGGTCCATATACCCCAGGGAATATCCTCTACTGTTCGCTGCTTTCAGGTCGGAGAACCTGAAAGCATGGATGCCCAGAGATAGATGATGCCCGGGATTGACATCTTGATGTCAATGCTATCGAGTTTGCAGGTCAAGGTGTTGTATCACTCGGGAGGTAATGCTGGTAGTCACCTCGAGACAAACCTAGTTGCTCGCCGATGCACCGTCACGAGCTGATACTATATGTGGGCCCCATACTGATGTAGCATATTCCAGGATAAGTCTTATCATAGTCACTACATCATGCTTTAACATCTTCAGACCAGCTGGTTATCTTCCTTCCAAAGAAACACCAGGCTGCAGTTTGGCTTTTAACAGTTGCATCAAAAAAGGATGTCAAGGTACTTTCAAGTTTTTAAGATTGACAGTACATGGCTGTATGCCATTATAGACATTGCTGTAGTCTGTAAAGATCCCTCTGAAGTGCTGCAGTATCAGCAATGCTTGAGATCTTGTGGTATAAAAGGCTGTTATTAGCAAAGAGGTTAACTCCAGAGGTGACTTTCTGTGGCAGGTCATTTATGCGTGGGCAGAACAACAATGGTCTGAGAATGGCACCTTGAGGGACACCAGATACAGCTGGGCCAATCGCGGTAATCAGGACTTTTTTACCAGGTCTGGTTAACCCCTGTTGGTCAGGAAGCTCTGGATCCACTGTAAGTGGTTTATATTTTGTCGTGTCGGAGCTTGATAGTGCTCAAGCCATTCATGTGGAACTTTGCCAAACACCCCCTCTCTCTATATATATCTATATATCCTTACTGCGTTAGGTCACAGTGGATCAAGAGCTACCTGACCAATCGGAATCACCAATGGTGAATCACTGCAACACCCCCGCCCACAAGGATAACGTGTAGGTGTACATTTCATACACGCAAGGTCCTACACAGTAATCATGTAATTACGGTAGGGATCTTTCTTTCTTTCTACTCCGATCGGTCACATTTGACCATTACTCGCAGGAGATGGTTCTCCCTGCACAGGGTGTGTGTGTGGGGGGGGGGGGATGGGGGGGGGGGGCTCCAGTCCAGTTAACTATTAACTATCTAAGTGGTGTAAATGAGTGTGTTTGCTCAAAAGTCAGTGCCTTTATTTCATATTAAGCATGGACGGGCTGACTCGTACCGCATTGCCTGGGCAGGCTTAGATCTTCTAAGCGGTTTACCAGTACTCGTGTGCGGGTCAGTATAAAGAGAGTCGACTGTATAAACATATCAAAGGATCCAATGTATTGGAAACAGCTTGTTGAATTGTTGTCGTTTTGGTTTTACGGCCGTTTCAAGATTATTTCACTTATATCGAGCCGATCGTTAATCAGAGGTGGACGAAAACCGGAGTGCCCTGACCTTCCCTTGCACAACTTGGCGTCTCACATGTGAGCATTTGAAAAAACAGTACCTTTTAGTATGTACAACCGGAAAAGACCCAGATCAGACTGCGAGTTATCGTGTGTCTCAAACCGGTTACGACTGATTCCTGAAGCATCCAGAGAGGAAACGGTGAAGATACTTATGTGACTGTGCACAAACTGATCACAGTCTTGGCTGATCGATTTAACCTTGTTGTAGGCTGCGGAATTTGAAAATATTTGAGGGTCACTGATAAGAGCTAATTGACCGAAACCAACTGGCCTGGCCCAGAAAACATGTACATTCCACCGTTTTTAGTTCTGCTGAAATCTAACTGGTCTGTCCCAGAAAACTTGTACACTTCACAATTTTTAGTTCTGATGAGGTCTATTTGGCCGAAACAAGCTGGCCTGGCACAGAGAACATATACACTCTACAGCATTAGTTCTTTGTTTAAGAAATAGATCAGCTCTAACTGTGATTTGTTGAGTAATAAATCACAGTTTGGAGGTCAGATGTAAAGTAGATCAAATCACGAGCGCGTAGCGCGCGTGATTTGTCTATTTACAAGTGACCGACAAACTGTGATTTATTACTCAACAAATCACAGACTAGAGCTGATCTATTTCGATTCTAACAGACTGAAAATCGGCAATAATGTTATTTCCTTCAACTTTTCGCAATTGTTAGAAAATATCCCGCTAAAATTATTGACTGAAACACATGCATTTATATCCTTTTCTAACGTTTTCAATACGAGAAAATGACGTTACACCGTCTAACGTCAAGGAAATCGACTAGTGACGTCAAAAAATGACATTTTTTAATGACGTCACTCGTCACGCTCTTCCAGCTGTGATTTGTTGCAGAATAAAACACAGTTATTTTGTATTGCCTATACAGGCGCGCTGTGTTAGAATCAGTATTGTAGTCATTGCTTTCATAGGGTTACCTTTTATACAACATTGACGTTTGCAGAGGCTGAAAGTTGGAAGTGTATCTCTCAGCCAAGAGATGCTTTGTTAAAATGTCATAAGGCATTAACGGATTAACGTTGTAATTCCGAGTCAACTAAGTATATGTACGTTTATTTTATACTTATCACTGATAATGAATGCAATAGACCAAAAGTAGGTTCCCACTACATGTATCTATGTTTTGAACAGACTTATGAAGAATATCAGAATTTTTAATCAGGAATTTTTCAAACTTTTGGTGGAAAATTTTAAATATATTTGAATACATTGCGATAATACATCCTTATGAAATAGTGTATTTTTCATATCTTTAAAGCGGTTATTTTTCGGACGAAAATTTGTGATACTTTTCTTATTTATAATCCAAACATAAATTGTGGGTGCGCGTTAGAACCGCCTCATTGAGGCGGTTCTAACGAGTACCTACAACCTATGTCTTGGAGCAGAATTAAGAAAATTAATGAAAAACCCCTGTAAACCCCAGTTTTCTCTATAATAAGTGAGGTTTAGAAGGGTGTTCATTTCACGGACTTGTTGACGTGATGAGGCGTGTTTTCGTAAGGAGTAAATCGAGGTAAAACTTATAACAAATAAAATAAAAACCTGACAATCCATATTATGTAACTGGACCTCTTCGAAGCTGTTGGGTTAAAGAATCTATTGGTCAGATAATGGTTGGTTTGTGCGCGGTTTACGTTTATTGGTCAGTGGAAGTCACGTGGGCATCGGGGATATAGGAGAGCTTCTATATATACCCTTGGGTCGATTGAAAAACAATCGTCCAAAATCGCACGCATAGGAGATGATTCACAAAAGCGCTTCGCTTGTTTTCAAATCCTGTTATTGCAATTTGTACATGTACTCTTGTAACTTGCCTATATTTTGAAAATGAATAAATATTGTTTAAACTAAATTCTAACACAGCGCGCCTATATAGGCAATGGAAAATAACTGTGTTTTATTCTGCAAAAAATCACAGCTCGGAAGAGCGTGACGAGTGACGTCATTAAAACTGCCAATTTATGACGTCACAAGTCGATTTCCTTGAAGTTAGACGGTGTAACGTCATTTTCTCTCATCGAAAACGTTAGAAAAGGACATAAATGCATGTGTTTCAGTCGATAATTTGAGCGGAATTTCTTGAAACAATGCCGACTGGAAGAAGGAAACAACAACTTTATTGCCGATTTTCAGCGTGTTAGAATCAAAATAGATCAGCTCTAGTCTGTGATTTGTTGAGTATTAAATCACAGTCGGTCAGTTGTAAGTAGACATATCATTTACAACTGACCTCCAAACTGTGATTTATTACTCAACAAATCACAAATAGAGCTGATCTATTTCTTAATTGTACACACAAGCCCCCGCCCATAGGGGCTTGAAGAAATATATGGGCTGCATGATGCTTCCACGCAGAGCTGAATCCGGCCCGCACACTAGTACTGGTAAACAGCTTAGAGGATCTAAGCCTGTCCAGGAACCGCGGTGCGAGGCGGACCGTCCATGCTAATAAACCCTATTGGTTTCATTGGGCGACAGGGCTTGAGATGTCATTTCATCGCAATGTCGGGTAAAAGTCCCACAAAATTGGAAGCAACGTCTCCAAAATGACCTTTACAGTGTTGACGGGGACGTTAAACCTCAAATCAAACAAACAAATAATTGTACACACAAGAACGCGTAAAAAAATTGTTAAATTGTTGGTTTCATGTCATGAAATAGTTTAACGGCATGTAACTTGCGAAAATACAGTGACATTCCGCTATTAAGATCATCTAAAATTTAGACTAATTCCGCTTTAAAGAGATTATTTGAAAGGCTGTACTCTTTCTTTGTGTTTTCTGCCCACAGTTTACTCTGGGTAGGGGCCACCTTTGGGATTGTTCATGGTCTTAAAAGACCACTGTTAAACAGTCCCAAAAGTGGTCCTAATATTGGAATTTTACTGTATTAAAACAAACTCAAGAAGAGTATAAAGTATGAAATGATCTGAATCTTGCATAAAATACACGCACTCATTAATGCAAATGAAGTGTCCGTGATATAGTGGAAAGCAACTGGCCTCATAAACCAGGGGTTGTGGCTTCGATTCTGGGCTTCTCCAGACTTTCGGGTGAGTCTTTAAACCGAGGTCCCGTCTCCGTAACGAGCGCCTACAACCTATGTTTTGAGTGGAAATAAGCAAAATGTCGGAAATTTTCACAAGAAAAATGCTCGTCCTGGCAATAGGAAAGAAGCCATTTTAGCTACTGCATGGTGTGTTACCGTAATGTTTCGAACAAAACATTTGCATTAATGATCAGTTAAGATCAACAAGTAAAGGCTTTTAAGAAACAGGTATTGTTTTTGTTTGATTTGAGGTTTTACGTCCCCGTCAACACTGTAAAGGTCATTAAGAAACAGGTAGGTGATACGGTTCAAAGTGTAGGAATACAAAGGTAAAGCCTTAAGATGACAAGACAAACTGCACCTTAAAATGTCGTCTGCTTACGTCGTCTGCTGAATCTTCTTGCAAACTTTTTAGAACTATTTTTTTTTTCATATGGGCAAACAGTTTGGACCCAGATCAGACTGCTCCTAGAGGAGCAGTCTGATCTGGGTCCACACTGTTTACAAAAAATGACTTTTAAAGTAACCGGCAGACGACAAAGCAGACGACAATTGTCGTTATTGGCGTCTTATGGGTTAAATGAAAGTCCTTTTCCACGTTCTGGACATTTAAGCAGCCTACACTCAGGGACACGGTCCCCGCCCATTGGGACTTGAAGAAAAAAAATGGGCTGCATGATGCTTCCACGCAGAACTGTAACAGACTGCACACGGGTACTGGTAAACCGCTTAGAGGATCTAAGCCTGCCCAGGCAAACCGGTGCGAGTCGGTCTGTCCATCCTTATAAACCCTATTGGTTTCATTGGCCGACAGGGCTTGAGATGTCATTTCATCTCAATGTCTGGTAAAGCCCCCTTAAAATTTGAAGCAACGTATCCAAAATGACCTATACAGTGTTGACGGGGACGTTAAACCTCAAATCAACCAACCAACCGACTACACTCAGGGACACTTAGAAGCCTCCGTGGTGCAGTGGTTACGCTACTCGCCTTGTAAACCAGGGATCGCATGATCGATTCCGGGCTTCTCCAGACTTTCGGATGAGTCTTTAAAACCGAGGTCCCGTCTCCGTATGACCTTAGCTGTTGGTGGGACGTAAAACTCAAACACTCACTCACACTCAGGGACAATCGACCCGACAGTGCTGTCAGCGCTTTGATAGTAATCTGAAGACGCTACGTGTTCGGATGGCCCTTTGTGTTACAATGCACTTGTATATCTAAGACAATGTCTATAATTAATATTGTTACCAAAAAGCTCGTTTATTTTGTATCTTAATAGGATTCGAAGAAATCTGCTTTTATTTATTAGTCTCGATCTCTCGAGCCACACAACGCTTTTCTTGTTTCTATTTGTTCTTTTTATACCACCTCCCCCGCCAATCGGGGCTTGGGGAAATAGATTGAGCTGCAAGATGCTTCCTCGCAGAGTTGATACCGACCGCACATGAGTACTGGTAATCCGCTTAGGTCTAAGCCTACCCAGGAAAATTGCTGCGAGTCGGGCCCGTCTAGGCTTATAAACCCTATTGGTTTCATTGGGCGGCAGGGCTTGAGATGTTATTTCATCTCAATGTCGGGTAAAAGTCCCACAAAATTGGAAGCAACGTCTCCAAAATGACCTTTACCGTGTTCACGGGGACGTTAAACCTCAAATCAAACAAATATCTAAGACAATATCTATACTGTCAGACATTTAATATATATTGTTAGCAAAAAAAAAAAAAAAAAGGGCGGTTCTAACGAGTACCCACAATCTTTGTTTTTAGCAGAAATAAGATGAGGCGGTTCTAACGTGTACCCACAGTCTATGTTTTTAGCAGAAATAAGAAAAATAATGTACACCCCTGCATATATAAAAATGGGGTTCGAGGGAGTAAGAAGTATATATAGGCGTGTTTTCGAAATGCTTGTCTTGCTTCTCTTTTTATTCTGTTTCTTTTGTGTTTATTTTATACCAATCGGACAACGTACAAGATTGACACGCTGTCAGAATCGTTTGAAGGCCTACACGTACTATGTTTTATCGCGGAAGTCTTGGTGTAACGGAGCATCAAAAATATGGCGGAGAACATTTTAAATTCACGAGATGCCGAAAATTCACGAGAAGCCTATTAGGCGATAACATTGACTAATTCATTCTGTGCATAGAGGTCAGTCTCATGTCAAATTGAACCAGCTATACATGTACCTAGCCACGTTCTTGCACTCGCCCCATTAAATTGTAAAATATGATATTGGAACACTGTGTCGCAAATCGTATGGAACAATCATTATGAACACACACCTATAAAAATACATTGTAACCTTAAACGCCGAAAAAATGAAAATTTTAAGATGAAAAATTGTACTATTTTTTCTTATGTCTGCTCTAAAATATAGATTGTTGGTACTCGTTAGAACCGCCTCATCGATTGTTGGTACTCGTTAGAACCGCCTCATCGAGGCGGTTCTAACGAGTACACACAATCTTTATTTTAGAGCAGAAATAAGAAAAATAAGCTTTACCCCTGTAAACTGCATTTTTACTAAATAAATGTGGGGTTCGAGGGGGTCAAAATCATATAGGCGTATTTTCGTGATGCACACTTGTATAACCTGTATGCACTGGCGAAAGTCAACACAGTGCCATTTAATAAAACCGGCTCGCGAAGATCCAATTCAGTTTCCGTACAAGACATTCTGTTCTCCTACAATGCCAAAGTCTGAATAAAAAGATATAATATTATGTCTGTGAAACATTAACGGAATGTCAAAACAGTTAAAATGGTTACAGCATCGTAAACTAGTACATATAAGGTGAACATTACAAAGCCATACTCTTGTATTTTCATTCGCAAAGTGTGTTTGGGTCACAGATTACATCTTATACGATCTTCCGACTGCCCCCGCCCATCGGGGCTTGAAGAAATCCCAGGCAAAGGGGTACGAGTCGGCCCGTCCATGCTTATAAACCCTATTGGTTTCATTGGGCGGCAGGGCTTGAGATGTCATTTTAATCTCAATGTCGGGTAAACGTCCCACAAAATTGGTTGCAACGTCTCCAAAATGACCTTTAAAGTGTTGACGGGAACGTTAAACCTCAAATCAAACAAACAAATCATTCGCAAAGTGTGTTTGGGTCACAGATTAGATCTTGTACGATTTTCAGTTGAAGCAAAATCATTATGTAAAACATACTATGCAAAATACTAGTGTTCTAAGCAGAACATTTCTAGATGGACAGTGTAACATGATCATGAGCAGAACAGCTGTCATCATGATACGAAGTCCATGAAATGAATAACCAACTAAACCCAACTTTATACAGCGAAAAATGGGGTTTACAGGGGTATACAATATTTTGTTTATTCCTGCTGCAAGACATAGGTTGTGGGCACTCGTTAGAACCGCCTCAATGAGGCGGTTCTAACTAGCACCTACAACCTACGCTCGTATGTTCGGAGAATGATTAAGCAAAAACATCACAGATTTTCATCGGAACAATAGCCATTTTTTCGGAGCCCGGGAAAGGACATGATTTTTTTTTAAATATGCGAACAGATATTTTGTCTATGCTTATAAACCCTTTTGGTTTCATTGGAAAGCAGGGCTTGAGATGTCATTTCATCTCAATGTCGGGTAAAAGTCCAACAAAATTGGAAGCAACGTCTCCAAAATGGCCTATACAGTGTTGACGGGGACGTTAAACCTCAAATCAAACAAACAAATTTATCCTCTATGGCTTTAAAACTGTATAAAGACGCACACGTCATCTAGCCTCGAATCGCCAATCTCTGACAAATTCGTCCATCACATTGTTATTGTCACAACTTACGCTGAACCCATAATAGACTTTCAGAACATTTCAACATATTTGGTGTCAAAATCTGATTTTTCTGTTGGATTTAATGTGATTTTCCCGTGGAAAATGGTTTATTTCCAACTGTGTTCCCGTACGGACTGTCATATTAGACAAAGCTCTTCATTGTGTTTTGGATCGATCGTTTGTCAGTCTACCAAAAGTTAGTAAGCGCAATGGCCGAGGGGATTCTAACAAATGTCTATAACATTTGTTTCTAGGGGTCATTATGTGGAAATACCTTTAATAACCTATCATACTCCGGAATGAGATTCTTTATGATGACAAATTCATTATAATGGCACAATGATAGGGAACAGATACTGTCGTTATAACGCGGGTCCCCTGTATAAAGAGGGTTGACTATACATACAATTAAAATAAACAAAATTTTCCCTCCGCGCTCGTTTCATATGATCTGCCCCTTGCTTACTAATTGAATGGTTGCAAAATTAATGGCGACTGTCTCAAAGCAGCATCGCTGCCAACAGGGAGCTTTCCACTCAATGTTTTCCATAGGCGACAATAGTAACCTTTCATCTGCTCCCACAAAAACTACAGATACAAAACTTTTCAAACCCTACTTGTTTATAGAGCCATCCTAGCCCAACAAGTTAATGAGAAAAAATCCACATATTGATCTGCTGCTTTACAAGTTACAGTCAACCATGTTTGTTTACCTACTAGAACGGAGTAAATACAAACCAACATTTTTAAAGGAGGGGTCACCATATAAAATCAGCAAAAATTTCTTTGAGCTTACAGATATATTTATAAAACATGCATCATTTTAGTCCCTTATACCTATCATTTTCTCACATTGAAATAAAACATGGGATATATATCCAGTGGAAGCAAGTCTGGTATTTATTTACCGGCCCCGATAGCTCAGTGGGTAGAGTGTCCGCTCCGGGGAACGGGAAGTCACAGGTTCGATCCCGGGCCGCCACATACCAAATCGTTAAGAATGGTACTAGCTGCTCCTCGCTTGGCACTCATATTTACGGGGAAGAGCTAGGACTGGTCGACCCAGTGTCAGGATAATGTGACTGGGTGTGGTATCATGTAATGTGTCTGGGACATGATACTTCAGTGAGGCAGCACTATAAAAGTGACCGTGGTGATGTGACTGAAAAATTGTTGAAAGCGACGTTAAACCCGAATTCACACACACACAAGTCTGGTATTTAGAACGCAACTAAAAGCTCGGTCCAAAAGTGATAAAACCCGGTACCTCCCAGTATTTAGTACAATTCTACCAACAGGAAAGAAGCCGAGTGTTCTGAAATGAAAGGCGTCAGAGTTATGATACGGTTTTGGACGTGCGAGACGCATTTTAGGGTGTTAGCAAAAGCTTACGTCTTGATGGCTTGAAATCAAGCGAATTAACAAAAATATGCGATAAATAGAGGATCTTACACGAGTGGTTATTTCATATAATATTTATGAAACGAGCCTTCGGCGAGTTTCATAAATTTCATATGAAATGATCACGAGTGTAAGATTCTGTGTATCATATGACCACTTTAATTTGGATTTTATCGCCTGAGAATTTGATATTTTTTCCCAAAAATGCATTGTTGACATGAACGTGGTCATGACATTACTTAATCCCGCCAATATGATATTACACGTGTGGTCATACGATTTTTATTACACGACGCTATCTTCTGCTTATCAACGACGTCGTATGAGCCCCGCCAAGCGAATTTGTATCTTCGAGAATTCCGTCATGACAAATTTTGACTGCGCATGCCCAGCCATTCAGAGGGGCCAGGGATATGACTTTCTGTCTGAAGGTTCCTCTTGATTCACTGCTTGTATGGGCGAGCAGCGAAGGTTTGGCGAGACTGCGCGGATGCGCAGGCTCGCCTGAACCTTCGCTGCGCGCATAGGCGAAAAGTACCAAAATCGCTTGACGGGGCCCATATGATAAATTTATATTCTTTCCGTTTTAGGCATACAATGAGACATATATGCTTGTAGGCCCGTGTACTTTTCAAAATGTCACTAGAATACGAAGTAATAAAAGTGTGTAGCAAAAACAGTAATTACCGTGTTTTGATTTTGTCATTTTAATCAAAGCAGGCAAGAAAATTGAATTTGACATAACAGTAGGGATTCATTCCATTAAAACATTGTTAATTCTATTTTTTTGAGGATGTGTAGGTTTCGCATTTCTTTGACGATTCTCATAACATTGGTTTAAAATTACCATATATACAATGGAATTCATCACGAAAACATGCCTATATAATTTTGTCCCCCTTGAACCCCACTTTTATACAGTAAAACTGGGGTTTACAGGGGTAAACCTTATTTTTCTTATTTCTGCTCTAAAATATAGATTTAATCCGACATTGATGTGAAATGACATCTCTAGCCCTTCCGCCCAAACTAAATCGGCAGGGGCGGTCTTCCTTGCACCACTTTGCCCCTTCGGCGTGCACTATGTTTCAAGAAATATGTTTGAAGCAGAAATAAGGGGCCAAAATACACACATTTTCATCAGAAAAATGTCAATTTTGGAGATACGAAATTGAAGATACTATGTCATATGAGTTGTAATCCCTTGGATGGGTGTGGAATTCACATATGTTTTAGCACATTCTATATTAGTGGGTGGTTGGGTGAGCCAAAGTTGTCGTGTACCCTTGCGTCACTAGGGCGTTCAACTGATAATCGCTTACAGTTGGGCAAGATCTACTGTAAGGGTAGAGGCGGAGGGAGTGTTGTTATTTCTTCAGTTTCTACAAGCACCATCAATCCATGTTAGGTAAATATCAAACAGTTTCACCAGAAAAGCGCCAGTTTACAAATTTGAAGCACGCCATAATAGCACTCTGTCGGGTCATATGTGAAATATATTGCGCTCGTAGGCTATGTTGGGGTTTAACGATACGTCAACCCTTGAGAGTTATTTTGTGTTGTCTCCAAGAGAAAGGGAGAAAAGGGATAGAAGAGATGGAAGAGCAGGCGAAAGAGAGGGCCAGAGAAGATAGTAACAAAGGAACGTAATGGAATAAATGGTAGAAATAAAAATATCCCCCTTTACCATTACCTGCAGGGTAGCAGGCCTTGCCCAACTGTAAACCAACTTCAGCTGGACGCCCATACACAATTCCTTCGCCACACCCAACCACACTCTGACACATATGGGGCCCGTCAAGCGATTTTGGTACTTATCGCCTATGCGAGCAGGGAAGGTTCAGGCGAGCCTGCGCATCCGCGCAGTCTCGCCAGAACCTTCGCTGCTCGCTCATACAAGCAGTGAATCAAGAGGAACCTTCAGACAGAAAGCAATATCCCTGGCCTCGCTGAATGGCTGGGCATGCGCTGTTAAAATGTGCCATGACGGAATGCTCGAAGACACAAATTCGCATGGCGGGGCTCATATGTTCTATAGTTATTGTCCAAGAATGAGCTCATTTAAATATGATATTGTGTTCGTAGGAATGTTAATGTCACTGAACTTGATCTTATAGTTAGCCCTACAGTGCCCTTCAGGTATATGTAATATTGATATTTTACTAATCCCATGTTTCGATCTATATGGTATCAAAGGCAAACCTTATAAAATCGCAGAGTAAGGAATCTGGTATACGTGGAAAACCAATTTGTCATTTTAATTAGTCTTTTGAGAGTGTTCCCGCGAGAAAACTTTTTAATGCTAATTTTATCGAATATCACATATTTTTTTAGAGACTGACTGTCAGCAGATGAAATGATTTTGCATTCAAGCAAATAAAGTTTCTTCTTTTCACTTCTGGTTTAGGAGCCAAATTTTTAAAATTTTCGTTCTGTTCAGTGCACCCCCCATCCCACTACCACTCGGAAGGGAGATGTCATTGATACCATGCGTTAGGTGTACATCAATAGTACTCAGAAAGATCTGTCATTTTAAGTAACCAGTGGTCATTTTCTAGTAATGCGCTTTTAAAGTATGTTACCGTTCAAAATCTGACAAAATGAAAACAAAAAACAACACACAGCTATTGCTGTTCCTTTTTTTTTGTTTAAAAACAACATATTATGCATACATTCAGTGGGCATTATCCATATCAAATAAATTATATAGTTATCAATGTCAGTTTTATGCAGTTTTTATTTCAAACGTGTAATTTACGTTACTTTTTTATTTCATCCTTTTAAACCTGGATATATAGTTTATTTTATGTTTTGTTTTATAATTTGAAATATCGTCAATGTTTTTATGGTATTGTATCAGAATGAATGATACTTTTTAGAAATATTAAAAATACATTTTTAATTTCATTTTTTAAAAGGTCTTTAAAAACTTTAACGTGCTTTAAGACATACAAGAACGTGCTCATTTATCATGCAATGCAACATTTGGTTATCAAAAGGATGTTTAAATATTTATGGAAAATCACTCATCATTCATAAACATTGGTCAATGTTTTATAGTTTGAAAAACTAATGCACGTAATCCATATTACATATAAAGCGTTAAATGACCGTGGTTTAGGAGCCAGATTTTAAAATTTTCGTTCTGTTGCATCCCCCTGCCCCAAGAATCGAATTGTCTGAAGTACCATGTGTTAGGTGTACATCTATCGTGCTCAGAAAGCCCTGTTTCACTAAGTAACCAGTGAACAATTTTTCAAAATGCTCCTTTAAAGTATGTTGCAATTCAAAATCTGTCAAAATGAAAACAAACACAATGCATACCTATGCTGCTCCATTTTGTGTGAAAACAGTATATTATGCCTACATTATGTAGGCAAAGTCCATATCAAATAGATAATATAGTTATCAATGTCACTTTTATGCAGTTTTCTTTCAAAGGTGTTATTTACGTTACGTTTTCATTTCATCCGATTAAAACTGAATATACATACTTTTATTATTATTTTTTGTTTTATTTTATTTTGAAATATCTTTGTAATATTGTATCAGTGCGAATAATACTTCTTATAAATATTATTAAAATTCATTTTTTAAAAGCATTTAAATATTAAAACGCTATTTGTGTTAGGTATTATCTGTATTTCGGTCAAAGTTTAAGTGGGCTTTAAATCGACTGCCTTTTCGAAATTCGCAAAATTGCAGTATGTTTCCTCTGGCTTTCCTTGCCGGATCATTACAGGGTCACTGATGAGGCTTTATTAGCCGAAACTACGTAGTATGACCCATCTTCTTGCTTATGAATGTTTTCATTGCTCTTAAAGGAACTCATTTTTGATTTTTATTTGCCTTCACTGTAGCTGGTGTTGTGCCGTGTGGCGGCCGTAAAACGTCTCCCCGTACATCAACCATAGTGCAGTTTATATTTTACTTTTGGTCCTTTGAGATCAGCGTGAATATTCTGAGCAATCGGAAATAAATTATTGGTTTAGACTCATATTCTAGACAGGTTTTTAATTATTTGGACCCCATTTTGATTTATATCAGTCTTTGAATCGACTGCCTTTTCGAAATTCGCAAAATTGCAGTATGTTTCCTCTGGCTTTCCTTGCCGGATCATTACAGGGTCACTGATGAGGCTTTATTAGCCGAAACTACGTAGTATGACCCATCTTCTTGCTTATGAATGTTTTCATTGCTCTTAAAGGAACTCATTTTTGATTTTTATTTAAGGCTTAAAAATACGCACTCATTTACCATGCAATGCAGAATTTGGTAAAAACAAGCATGTTTAAATATACATATCATTCCGAAACGGTCCTTTGTTCAAGGTTTTAAAGTTTGATAAAAGTAATGCACGAAACACATGTTACATAGATAGCCTTTGATGACCAATCAATGAACCAGAAGCCATCAGTGGAGACTAATAAACAACTACGTGTCGGTTATGAAGCAAACTCAAAGCTGATGATGAGGTTTGTCAGAAAGTGTGTGAAACTCTCACCTTTCTACTTGACAATATTTATATAGGGTTTCGTACTACTATGTTATTTGAACAAATTGTGATAATGCCGATTGGTACGAATTGCACACCCCTTGTGGCTGATTCGTTCTTGTTCTGTTATGAAAGAGACTTCATGATGCCCCTTTCGAAACGCAAACTGAAGTTATTGAATCCTTTAGTTCGACACCTAGATATTTGAATGATTTATTAAATATTGACAACCCCAATTTCGATGGTTTGATCAGTCAAAGTCACCCTTCAGAACTTCTTTTGATACCAAAAATAGAAGTGGCGGCAATGATCAGGAATCGATACAATCAACCCACAGCTCCCATCAGAGACACCAAAGGCAACCCTGTACTTCAATTAACATTTATACATTTTAGATGAGTTTGTTTCATGCAAACTTCATGATAAACGCGATGATTTTGAGAATGTAAATTTTCCTTTCTCCTCCTGCAACATCCTGGGGGGAGGGGGGGGGGGGGGGGGGGGTTATATATCCTAATGATTTCGGTTCGCCAGACGATTTAGTCATGTAACTGACTTCAAGTTAACTGCGAAATTTCTTAATCAGGGTTAGCGATATAACAAATTTCCCTAAGCTTTTTTCTAAGGTTTTTTAGACGGCATTTCGATTTAGTTTCAAAATTCAATGTTAGATGTAAAGTTACTTAAAATGACAGATCTTTCTGAGTACTTTTTGCAACAAGGCCTATCAGAAGCTGAATTTTATGATAACTTCGTATATAAATTAAGAAAAATATATACATGTACTTGCAATGATTTCCGTACCAAATGTCGTAAAATCGTTCTTCTATGTAAAAAAGCGGGATACAAGTAAATGTTATACGACAGATTGTATGTATGGTAGTTAACCCAGTCACTGTTGATAGCTTCCCTCTTTAATTGCACTCCGGCGGGTCGGGCCTCTGACTCTTTTATGGCTCCGGCCCCAAGACTTATTTGAAACTAGCTAGCCTGGCTCAGAAAAAGTAGGGAATAATCGGGTTCCTTGGATGAGTTCGATACTGGGGCAGATATGACTAATCACTCGTGAATTACTTGGTCTTCAGTTCTTCATTGTATGGAAAATGTTGCCCGAATGATTATAGCGACTTCATTTTTGATCGGATTCCTCGGATCCTCATCAAACTTGTCTCTATGTAATATTTTTACGCTTCCAAAATATCAAGCCCTATATAACGTTTCTTATATGCTATATAGTACATCATTCAAGTCATTTAAGCGGAACGGATACACCTTCAGGGGAGGCAACTCATGCGAAAGTATTTTTGTCTCCCATGTCAATAGGGGTCAACTCTTAAAGGAAAGAATTTGCTCCTCAGGAGCAAATTCTTTCCTTTAAGAGTAGACCCCTTTTTCATTCTTATAGAAAAGCAAACAGGAAGTCCCGAAAGTTGTCTCCCTTTGGAAAATGGCGGAAAAATGTGCAGGTGTTCCGATTCCCCTTAAAGATAAAAATAAAGAAGCTTTATTTAACGTCGCATATTAGAAACAATCAACATTTTTTTTTGCGACAAACCAAGTATCCTTTAACAAATGCTTACCTGCCTTCATTTATCGGCCTAGGACTAACCCTGATAATGCGAGCGTCAGGAAAGGGAGCCCGTAGTACCATTTTTCACGCCTTTGGTATGGCGCAGCCGGGGATCGAACCCGCGAGCTCCCGATCCTGAAGCGGACGCTCTGCCACTGACCTATCGGGGCCGGAAGGGGAGTGTGAGTTTTCTTATGATTTCTGGCTTATTCGAGTTCTTCCTGATTTGTTTGTTTGATTTGAGGTTTAACGTCCCCGTCAACACTGTAAAGGCCATTTTGGAGACGTTGCTTCCAATTTTGTGGGAGCTTTACCCGACATTGAGATAAAATGACATCTCAAGCACTGCCGCCCAATGAAACCAACTAGGGCTTATATGCATGGACGGGCCGACTCGCACCGCTTTGCCTTGGCAGGCTTAGATCCTCTAAGTGGTTTACCAGTACTCGTGTGCGGGTCGGTTTCAGCTCTGCGTGGAAGCATCATGCAGCCCATCTATTTGAGAGAATGATTTGATTGTGTTGTTAATTTAGTGCATTGAAGAACTTTTACAGTCTTTTACACTAATTACCTTCTTGTGATAGAAATGCCCGGTAAAAATGTAAATCATGATAAGAACATGCAAACTGGCCCTCATAATAAAAAGCTATTATGTAATCACTGGTTTATTATATTTACATAGATAACCATTATAGACAGCATGCATGCACCATAGACATACAAACGTGATATAATGACTTACTGTCCGTCAAGGAATAGTTGACAGTGACATCACGACTTGTTTTTGTTCTGAACAATGCAAAGCTTATGGGGCTAACGGTAAAATAGCTCAAATAGTCAGCTACGTCACTGCCATCTATTTGTTGGCGAACTATACTAACAACTGGCTCGATATTAAAGAATACATAATTTTGTCACGATGAAAATATTTACTCATGAGTAACGTTATTTACAGGCTAACTGCAGAATAATAATCACAGATAACTTAGTAAACCTGGGGTTGGTAACTCGAAGCTCTCTTAAGGCTTACGACGACCTTATGTATATCTTAATCACCTCGTAGCGATTAGGGTGAGTAACTCGAAAGTACCGTAATTTATGGAGACAACTTAACCATATCGTAAAGTTACGGACAACTCAGGCATGCCGTAACCTCACCTTAACTATTACGAAAGAAACAGACACTACATAGAAGCATAAGAAAAGAAGTTGCACATCTATCTACTTTTTTCTCGGCACACAGGGTTTCTTTTAGTAATGATATGCCATGCATGTATTGTATGGTATTGTATTAAGGCGGATATATATGCTATATTTAGCAGAATTATCTATATAAAAATACATGTACATCTCCGATAAACATGTATATATTTAGTATGTAATTATTATGTACAAGCTGTTTATTTGTGTGTGTAATAGTCATCTCAACAAAGGAAGAAAAGAAGAAGAAAAAAGAAATTAAGTAAGAGATTAACGGGACGTTAACTGGAGGCCCCCTGTGCAGGGAGAACCATCCCCTGTGCAGGTTAAAGATCCCTACCGTAATTACATGATTACTGTGTAGGCTTTCATCCTGCAAAACTGGAGTGTATGTAATATACACCTGCGGTAATGGTCAAATGTGACCGACGCAGTATCAGAAGATAGATAGATAGATAGATAGATAGTATAGCCTGTACAATAAGTGTACTACTGCCACAATCGTCTTTTTTTTTAGAAATAGCGGTCATGACTGCTCACTTCCTATTTCCTATTTCTGCTTCCTATTTCTCGCTTCCTACTTCACACCTTTTTGTGCACAAGAAAGTTTTCATGTAATGATAGCGATCAAAAAAGTTTCTCCAGGGACCATGGGATTCCTCGCGTGGGAATTCTGTTATTCAAACCATTCCTCGAGACACCATGTTTTAATCCCATATTGTGTCTCACACGTGGGGGAGGGGGGTGCGTATAATACAGATAAAAATATTGTAATGGGAGAACATTCTTGGTTAGGTGGGAAAGCAAACATGTGTTACCATGAAGAAGTTTCTATAGTGTACGCCCTGTCCTGAGGACTGCTGTACAGGAACAGCAGATCAGCCTATGCATTTAAAGATTCGGCTGTATCCACGATTCACCAAAGCAAAGATCCGTGCCCACTGCATGACAACTCTGCAGAAAAGCTGTCAGTAGCTGAACATGACTGATATAGTGTTGACTTGGATCTGAAATCTCAAAACAACGACAAACCATGCAAACAATCAATAATCTCATCGGCTTGCGCATCCATACAAGATACGTGCAAACAGAGAACAGCCTCATCGAGGCGGTTCTAGTAACAGAAATAAGGCAACATCACATGTTGTGATTTGATAGATGTTATTTCTAGCGTCATAAATTATTGCATTATAATATCCTAATGCGTTTTTCAAAACTAAAATGAGTTAATTAATTTGTTTATTTTTGGCAGAAAAGGCTCCAACAAGGCTGCCTTGTTGTTAAGGGTTTACCGAATGTACAAAAAGTGGGTGGGGTAATGGTGTGGTGTTCAAAATTTGTTTAATTGAATTTTGCAAAACTGTCAAGTTTTTTAAAAAGTTACTTGGCCCATAATTTATACCAACTTATTCACATGTTCTATTAGACTTTTTTTTCAGAAATTCAGGAATTATTGGGAAAAACATACCTCTCTTTATGTGCTTCAATCCATTTGCATTCAAACATATTCTCCATGGTAATATAGCCAAATAAAATTGCATAAATAGGTTCATCAGTTATTATGCTACAATGTGCGAGAACGTTATTGCTCAAAAATATTCCACAGTAGAGTATACAGCAAATTTGTGCCCATACCGTGTATCAAAATAATACAATTTCCAGACATATTTGTTGCTGAAAAGTAGTCTAGAAAAAGGTATGGTGGACAATAACTGCTACCACAACTGAATCATTTGAAGTTTTAGTTGTCCCCCTTGTTTTTAATGTCACTGTTTTGTTTGATTTGAAGTTAAACATCCCTGTCAACACTATAAAGGGGTTTCCGGACGTTAGCCCCCAAATGACTTAATCTAAAAATGGACATTTGCCCCCCAGTTGAAAATGCGACCCGGACATTTGCCCCCCCCCCCCCCCCCCGAGCTTATTTTTGTATGGACATCTGCCCCCCGGTGCTTATTTTACAGGTGGACATTTGCCCCCCACTGCTTATTTCAGAAAGGGACATTTGCCCCCCCCCCCCCCCCCCCCCCAACCTGGCTAGAACCACCTCTAGATAGTTCTAACATGTTCCTACAATCTTTGTTTTTGAGCAGAAATCAAGAAAATAATGCAAACCCTTGTATGCCTTAATTTTTTTCTGAAAACTTACAAGGATATTCATTTTACAGACTTGTATATAGATACCAATCTGATTAAAATCCGATCTCGCTGCGGCTAGATCTGACATCGACCCGTAGGAGGTCACCTTCCGTGACCTTTGACTTTAACCAATCGGTGATCAGCTTCCAAATTTCTGGAAGTAAATTCGGATCTACTCGGTCGTTTTCCATATATCGGTCTAAGCAACGGTAAACAATAATAAATATGGCGGCGTGTCAAAATCTATATTTTGCATGATGCTTTTATTATAAGCGGTTTTGTCTGTCACTCAGATTTTTCTTGGCCACAAATTAAAAACAACAACTGAATAATAATAATAAATTACGATTAACATCTAAGAGACGCCAGCTTATTGCAAAAGCATCTGGAATCGAAGTTAAAATTCGGCCGAGGGTCAGCACTGGTCAACACGGTCCCTGGACATTTCGGCCCATGACAAAATCGGCCCATAACAAAATCGGCCCATACAAAATCGGCCCATAGCAATTTCGATCAACAATTTTAATGATGGTATAATTATTATGTTTGCATATAACTGATTTGCTTGCACGGCCAATTAAATCAGTAGCATGTAGGTCGAAAATGGGATAAAAAGAAAATATGTTCGGTTTGAGAAATTAATATTCTTTCCTCTGATAAAAAACACATTGTGTTAACAAGTCCGAGAAAATAATACCGCCCTTAATCCCACTTTATATAGTGGGTATATGTTATTATGCTTATCTCTGATCCAAGACTTATGTTGTGGGTACTCGATGGAACCGCCACCGCATGCTCGGATTATAAATAAAACAAATATCACTTTTTTGTGTAGGAAAAGTAGTCATTTTGGATAAAATGAAAGAATGCACTATGTCACACGGGTGTGTTTTCGTAATGGATATATAAGAAAGAAAATCCACATATCCACATATCAGGAGGGACTCTAGTCAAAACCACCTTTTGGCATACAGACTCATCACGAGCCGTACAAATTACTACAAATTTTCATTCTTTCCCAAAACCTTTTTTCATAAGAATCTCGGGCTCGAGTTGGAATGCTCTACCGCGCGCCAAATAGTCTTGCTCCCCACCCTGGCACAGTTTAGTGATGCTGTGTGCCGGGTTTGGCATGTGTCCCCCAAGTCACTGGCCTCTGTTTGTTTTACTTTTAACTATACTAACACTCGCCTAGCACTGTACAAACTAATTTCACCTGCTATACTTATCTTTCATTTCAACTAACCCCCTTCAGTACTTGGTATACTGGAATCCCTTCTGAAAGTTCTCCTAGGAGGTTAAGAAGTAGATAGAAAATGCACTCTTAAGAATGTTCTGAAAATGCTTAAGGGTATATGATATTTGATTGTTTTCACTGCAGGCAATGGTTAGAAAACTGACATCAAGCGTTGTTCACAGTCACATTGGGCTTATGAAATTGTTAAGGGTTTCGTTGTACATTGTATTTCTTATTTCTGCTTTTCAACACTTCCATTTACGTAATGGAATACGCTATGAATAAGAGGCGCATTGATTAGCTTTAAGCAGAAAATCTTCAATTTTATTACAAGAATCATGCATAGGTTTTCGTGCATTAACATTTGCTGGGTCCCACTTTTGCTACTTCACGAGCCCAGCATACACAGATCGACTTGCTCAGCCGCACAGTATGGTCATGATCGCTGGAGGCATGAGGTAGCTTTGCCTACTTTATGATTCATAGTTACACACAAATCAGACTGCGCGGATGCACAGGCTGATGTGTCTTTCGTTGGGCCCCGGCGCTAGGCCCACATATAGCCCTTGTCCAATAACATTCATAAAACGAAACCGAAAGCAAGAAACAAAGAAAGAATTAAAGACACACATTAGGAGACATAGACTTATGGATGATTGGCACGTGCCACAATAATGACTGAGGTTTGAGTAAAGTGATAATCGTTTGTTTGTTGCTTTAAGGCACGTGTCGATAAAGGCAACAACCTAAAGTGATTATTAATCATTTTGCATACCGACATGTGTCATCAATATAAACAAATAAGCAATGACACCAGAACTGGTATTTCAGAGTTCATAAATATACATTTTTTTAATAAAAAAACACACCCTCTTTTATATTTTTTTTTATTTCTTATCTTCCATTTCAAAGTTTGCATTGCGAGAAGACTCACATCTGAGGGAGGTAATTATTGAAAATAATGATAAAGATGCCGAGCGGTGAAAAGCGGTAAAATAAATTGTATATACATGTATTTTATCATAAATTAACTATATCTTTCATTTTTTTAATTTTGGCTGGAATTCACCCCTATTACAGCCTTTTAATCATTTATGGGCCGAAATTGCTATGGGCCGATTTTGTCATGGGCCGATTTTGACATGGGCCGATTTTGTTATGGGCCGAAATGACCCGGAACCGTCAACACGGCTATCGCTAATAGTTGATAACTCGGCACATTCCGAAGCTATTACAACGTTGAAGAATGACTTGAAATAGCTTCGGAATTTTAGGTTTAAGGTTGAAGAATGACTAAAAATGTCATTGAAGAGATTAGGCGAATCGATTTGAGCTCCAGATGGTTTATTTCCTATCCAAAACCTGACAACATTGTCAGAGAAGCACCTGCTGTCAGACTCCACCCCTGTGGAAGACCACTATCACAACAACAACAATCTTTCTTTCCTTTCTGCGATCGGTCACATTTGACCATTACTCGCAGGTGTACATTACTTACACTCCAGGTTGCAGGGTTGAAAGCCTACACAGTAATCATGTTATTACGGTAGGGGTCTTTAACCTGTACATGGCATGACTCTTCCTGCGCAGGGGGCCTCCAGTTAACGTCCCGATCCGAAGGACGGTGCACTTTTTGGCATTCATCCCCTCAAATGGAGCATGTTTGGACACCAAAATAATTACCGCCTCCGGGGATCGAACCGGGGCCCTGTAGCATCAGAGGCAACGCCTAAACAAGTAGACTTGCCAACAGGTCTTTACAATGACAGCAAACCAAAGGAAGCTTTAGATTAATTATGGCACTGATTTCTGCTCAAAATAGAGACTATGGGTACTCGATAGAAGCGCCTCATTGAGGCGGAGACTGTGGGTAACCGTTAAAACCGCCTCATTGAGGCGGTTTTAGTGAGTACCCACAATCTTTAATTTAGAGCAGATATAAGAAAACTAAGGTTACCCCTGTAACCCAGATTTACTATATAAAATTGGGGTTCCAGGGGGTAAAAACTAAAAAATATATAGGCATGTTTTCATGATGCAATTATCAAGAATGGCATATTGTAAGCTATCTTCATATACTGCAGCAACCTTTTGGGAGTATTACGTGCAGTTTAAGCAACTTGGACTTGGCCGTTGAACACACAAGGTTAAAATAATGATGTCTGGACAAATAGGTCAAATTTATATAGGTTTTTGTGATGGTTGCAAATTAACAATGGAAATTTTGCCCATTTAATAATGCCATTAAGACATGCAGTCAAATTTCAAAATAGAGCCCTAATGAAGTTTCATGTTGGATTACTGAAATAGTAGATTTTATCAAATTAGATTATTAGATTATGTCACTAACACCACCTTAGCCCCTGACCATTTGGGCTTGAAAAAATAGATGGACTGCATGATGCTTCCACACAACCCTGAAACCAATCCGCACAGAGGTACTGGTAAACCACTTAGAGGATCTAAGCCTGCTCAGTCAGTGTGGTGCAAGTAAGCCCATGCATGCTTATAAACCCTATTGGTTTCATTGGGCAGCAGGGCTTTAGAAAGTAGAAGTAAAACAAAGATCAGGAATTGATACAATTAACTTACTCCATCCATAAAAGACACCAAAGGGAAAGAAATACAAACATTAAGCGACCAGACCATAATGGAAACCTAAACAAAGGAAGGCCATATGGACAGTTACTTTCCCACAAAATGGCCATATGGCCATCCAAAATTAAAAGACACAAGTGATACACACAGTAAGTAACAAACAACAACATAAATAAATCGCCACAGAAGAGCCGCCTTGGAACAGTCAGTGGAAGATTTCCACTGGGGGGCTTAAATCGATTTTACGTGGCCACAATCCTCGCCCTTACATCCGTCGCGATTTAGACAAATAATTTGTTCAGTCATTTCATCTCAATGTCGGGTAAAATTCCCACAAAATTGGAAGCAACATCTCCAAAATGACCTTTAAAGTGTTGACGGGGACGTTAAACCTCAAATCAAACCACTAACACCACTATATAACTTTCTAAATAAAATTTGGGATTTCAATGCCCCTGTCATTCAGAATTGGTTGTGATTTTACAGTGAAAGCAACATTTCCACTTTGTGTCAAAATTCATATCTTCCCATGAATAGAAGATAGCAGTGCAGCCTGTTTTCAGGCACCTTTGGCTATAATATAAGCTTATTTATCAAAATAAGAACCGGCTAGTAGCAATCCTATTTGAATGTTAAGGTTATTTGAGTATGATGAGGTATAGGCAAATAGCTAATTTTTCAACTTTGCACCATAACAAGGGTAGATTTGTTGTGTTATCAGCATTAACAGTATGGAATTGTCCAATGACTGAACTACAAGTGAATGACCAAATATAAAAAGCAAGCAAGAAATCAAAATAATGATGCACAGTTTATAGGGCTAAATTTTGACATTATCAAAAAATCATTGTTTTGGCCTTACTCAAAATTCTGTCAAATGTCCCATGAGCAGAAAATGCTGGTACATACATTTTTCAGACACCTTTGCTATAAGGTGTTTTCATCAAATAAATAAGAACCTGCTTTATCAAACCTTCTATTTGAGTATGAGGTACAGGCAAATAACCATTTTTTCAATTTATGCACAATTTCAAGGGTTGGTAAAAATCTTATTCCACCTTTTTGTAATGTAATAGCATGACTTTGCTGTGTTCAACATCAACAGAAGGCAGTTGTTCAATGATTGAACTGTAATTGAAAGATACAATCTAAAAGGCTAGCAAGAAACAAGAATTATGCTACACCATGTATAGGGCTAAATTCTGACATTTTCATAAAATCATTGCTTTTGGCCTTACTGAAATTTCTGTCAAATCACCTCATGGGCAGAATTTGCTTGTACATACATATTTTCAGACAATTTTGACTATGAGGTGATTTAATCAAATGAATAAGAACCTGCTAGTGTCAAACATTTTTAATGTGAAGATTATTTGATTACGAGGTAATGGCAAATAGCCATTTTTTTCAACTTATGCACCATTTCAAGGGTTGGTCAAAAAATATTCTGCCCTTCTGTAATGTAATAGCATGATTTTGTTGCCTTCAGCATTAACAGAAGGCAGTTGTACACAACTGAACTGCAATTTAAAGACCAAATCTAAAAGGGTAGCAAGAAATCAGAATTATGCTACACCATGCATATGGCTATTAAAATTCTGACATTTTCTAACATTGCTTTTACCTTACTCAAAATTGTCAAATCGTCCATGGGCAGAAAAAGCTAGTTCATTTGTTTTTTAGGCACCTTTGGCGATAAGCTGATTAATCAAATAAATAAGAACCTGCTAGTAGAAAAACTTTTTGAATGTGAAGATTATTCGAGTATGCAGTATAGGCAAATAACTATTTTTTTCAACTTATGCACCATTTCAAGGGTTGGTCAAAAATTTATTCAACCCTTTTGTAATGTAATAGCATGACTTTGTTGTGTTCACAATTAACAGAAGGCAGTTGTCCAATGATTGAACTGCAATTGAAAGACCAAATCTAAAAGGCTAGCCAGAAACAAGAATTATGCTACACCATGTATATATTCTGACATTACCATAAAATCATTGCTTTGGCCTTACTGAAATTTCTGTCAAATCACCTCATGGGCAGAATTTGCTTGTACATACATATTTTTAGACTTCTTTGGCTATGATGTGATCAATCAAATGAATAAGAACCTGCTAGTATCAATCATTTTTTTTATGTGAAGATTATTTGAGTAACCATTTTTTTCAACTTATGCACCATTTCAAGGGTTGATCAAAAAATTATTCTGCCCTTCTGTAATGTAAAAGCATGGCTTTGTTGTCTTCAGCATTAACAGAAGGCAGTTGTTCCAAAATTGAACTGCAATTGAAAGTCCAAATCTAAAAGTGTAGCAAGAAACCAGCATTAAGCTACACCATGTATATGGCTAAATTCTTACATTTTCATAAAACCATTGCTTTGGCTTACTTAAAATTCTGAGAAACTGTCCCATGGGCAGAAATGCTAGTTCACCCAGTTTCTTTAGGCACCTTTGGCAATAAGCTGATTTATCAAATAAAAAAGAACCTGCCGGAAGCAAACCGTTTTGAATGCCAAGGTTATTTGAATATGTGGCAAAGGCATGATTTTAAGGGGTTGTCAATATTTGTTGTGTCACTCTATAATATAGAAGAATGTTTTTGATGCCTTCAACATCAGCAGTAGGCAACTGCCCATTATGATTGTAATAAAATAATAAAATTAATTGGTAAGACTAGATTTTAAGGGCTAAGCAAGAAATCAGAACTGTGCTACAGCATAAGGTGAATATTAGATATTTTCATAAAATCTGTGTTGTTTGCCTTCACTCAAAATTCTGATAGATCTTGCCATGAAATGAAAATACTGTTTCTTTGACTTTTAAGGTCTCCTTCATAAACAGACTGATGAATCAAGCAATTAAAAACCTGCTAGTATAAATCCTTCTAGGATGCCTTTAGGCTTTTCTAATTATTATGCAGTATATAGGCAAATATTGCCATTTTCCAATTTCAAACCACAATTTGGGGTGGTCAGTTATTTTTTCTCCCCTTTTATGATATAGACGCTTCATTTTGGTGCATTCAGGATTAACAGTAATTAATGTTCTAGTGATGGAATTAAAATGGGAAGACTAAATCTAAAGGACTGCTGAATAATTAGCATTATCCTACACTATGTATAAGGTTAAATTCTGATAGCACAATGTTTGAAGCATATATACAATTATCCCAATTACAGAAAATTGTCATTCTTGTAGACACAGTGGATAGCATTTTCTCACATAAGGGTTTGTAATATGGAAAAAAAAACTTGCCATCAAATCAAATAAGCAAGATCAGATCAACAACTGGCCTCCATGGATTGCAATAATGAAAACAGATTTGCTATTGATAGAATAATAACTCTCAAGTATTATTACTCTTGCAAAACTGGAAAAAATACTCTACCTGTTCTTGGGGATTATCCACCATTATGAAATTGAAAATGAATACATACAAAATATCATACAATGCTTTTCCAATAAAATGCAGCAATGCAAAACTGAATGATTTTCTACAACTTACATTAGCCGAATTTTATACCTTCCATTGTCCCCTGCTCATGATGGGGAGGTGGAAGACTGAGCAAGATATTTTACTACATGTACTTGTATGTATTTTAAATGAAGTCACTTTTGATTTATGTATTTTGAGCAGTTACTATTGTGAACAAAAGATACTTGACTGCCTTAACCCATTTAGTACTAGGTACCCCAAAACGGGTAATTGGCAAACAGTGCAGGCCCTGGTCAGATGCCGGGGCCTACACTGTTTGCAAAATGTTCAGCCAGTTTCAAAATAGATTTTTAAGAAAGCACAACCTGACTCCCCTAAATTTTGAAATGGCCTCCTGCTTTATATAAAGTGGAAGATTCCATTTGGTACAAAATTGGGTTAAGGCTGATCAAATTTACCAATTAAAAATCCCACTGGAAACCAATAATGAATGTCATCATTTAACAAGGAGACAACTTTCATGACCTTCTGTTTATCTTTTTACTTTTTTTTTCCAAATGAGGACCTCTGAAGAGGGTTCTACTCTATTTTTTGTTTGCATATGCCATTCTGCTATACAGCCCGGGCTTCTCCAGACGTTTGGTTGAGTCTTTAAACCGAGGCATTAGGAAAAACAATAAAATGATTCAAGGAAATTTAAATGGATTCAGTTCTGGTGTCATTGAATTTTTCAATATTGTTGACAGAAGTGACACGACTTTAATTATTCTCGAATGACCTGCTGTGATGACGTCATGTAACTCTTTATCTAAAAAATAATGCAAGGGAACTTACAGTCACCGAAACAGGTCAGTCACCATTTCTGGGCTTCTGATACTGTAATCGGTCAAATGTGACCATTGCTCCCATGTGTATCTACCGGTATCTATTTATACTGCAGCAACTAACCTGTAACTATTGTACATTGTATACACTCCAGGTTTGCAGGATGAAAGCCTACACAGTTATCATGTAAGATAGGGCTCTTTAACCTGTACAAGAGATGGTTCTCCCTGCACAGGTGATGGGGTGTGTGTGTGGGGGGGTGGGGGGGGGGGCGCTACACTAGTAACGTCCCGATCCGATGAACGCCTTACGGTACATTTTGCGGCAATCATCTGGGTCTAATTCTCCGTTCAAAGCAATATATAGTTGATAATATAATGATTTCCTCTAACTGTTGAAAGAATGGCAAGACAATCTAAATCTTTTTCTGATGGATTTTCGACATTCTTCGATATAAAGCTGCCACCGCCATTTTGTCCTGCTCACCGAGAATGTTTCGTAAAAGGTGCACCGATTGGTTCGTTTAAAATAGAATAAAACGGAAATTCCGAGGTCATTGAAGGTGACCTTTCATGGGTCGTTGTCAGATCTAGGCGTACATAGTTCAGCTTAGATCGGGTTTCAATCAGATTGATATAGATACATAATTTACATGATAATGTTTTGACCAAGAATTATCCATCAGTGTATCCAGTCTAAAAACCACTTGAGTATATGCGTCTGACATTGGACTCTCAGTGAGGCACAAACTCAATATATGGTTCTGTAGCTGACTTGCTTAACCCTTATCCTGCTGAATAAATTAAGCATCTCCAATTGTTGACTATTAACCATCACATTTTTGGTATATTTTTTTTAACTTAACAAATTGCATGACAAGCAGTATAGATCCCCATCATATATGGCATCTGATCTGGATCCATACTGCTTTCTAAGGTAGGGGTTGTCCATAACAACAGGTTATTATGGGATTCATATTTATATAGATGGAGTAATTTATTGCTTAACATTTTGTATTTCTGATGATAATTAACCAATAAATACATTTTCCTCCTTTGTATTAGCCCTGGTCTATCTGTGGGGGGGGGGGGGGGGGGGGGGGGCAAATGTCCCTTTCTGAAATAAACAGTGGGGGGCAAATGTCCACCTGTAAAATAAGCACTGGGGGCAGATGTCCATACCAAAAATAAACTCTGGGGGGGGGGCAAATGTCCGGGTCACATTTTCAACTGGGGGGCAAATGTCCATTTTTAGATTAATACATTGGGGGGCAAATGTCCTCAGGGCAAATGTCCTGGAATCCTATATAGGTCATTTTGGAGATGTTGCTTCCAATTTTGTGGGACTTTGACCCGACATTGAGATGAAATGACACCTCAAGCCCTTTCGTCCAAAGAAACCAAAAGGGTTTATAAATAAGCATGGAGGGTCCGACTTGCACGGCTTTTCCTGGGCAGGCTTAGATCCTCTATTAAAGCGGTTTACCAGTACTTGTGTGCCTTCGGATTCAGCTCTGCATTGAATCATCATGCAGCCCATTTATTTCTTCAAGCCCCGATGGGCAGGGGTCCGATGATTACTGTGTAGGCTTTCATTCTGCAAACCTGGTGTGTATGCAATGTACACCTGCGAGTAATGGTTAGATGTGACCGATCGCAGTTTAAGTAGAAAGAAAGGATACACATTCAAAGGAGCCAAATTATTTTTGTCTCCCTTATCAATAAGTGTTTAAATTGAAAAGGAAAAATTTTGGTCCTTCTCTTGTCTTTTTCTTTCTTTCTTTCTTTTTTAAGCATATATTTATCAAATTTTATGTACTCTTTATTACATTATCTGGTTCTCTGCTTTCTTTCATTTTTTTTCTTTTTTTTTTTTTTACTATTTTGACTTTCTTATTTATATAGTAGTACCTAATTGTATTTATTGTATATCTTTATTACTATTATCTTTTATTATTATTATTATTACTATTATTATTATAATTTTTATTCACTTCCTTTTTCTGTTCTATCATATAACGTAATAATACTCTATACAAATCTATGACATAACAACAATGAAACATTTCTCAGCACGAAAAAATGCCTATATAATCTTGACCCCTTCAAACTCCACTATTATTTGGTAAAACTGGGGTTAACTGGGATAAAATATTGTTCTTATTGTTGCTCGGGGCATGGATTTCGGGTGCTCTTTTAGCCATCTCACAAAGGATGTGCTAACGAGTACCCATCAACTGTGTCTGGTGCAGGAATATAGGGAATACCGGAAATTTTTATGAGGGATTTTTCATTTTTTGGGGGACAAAACTTTCAAAATCCTTGAATAGGCGTGTTTTCGTGATGTGTTTGGTAATGAATACTAACTCGTATGTTTTGTAGAATCTTACTGTAATTTGAATTGTTGTGTTATTTTGTAATATGATATTTCAGAAATAAAAGTTGAATAACAAAAAAAATTTAATAACTCTACCCTTACGGAAAAGCTGTCTTCTTGCGAATATCTGGCAAATATGCAGCGAATATTTCGCGAATTGCACTGTTCGCAGTTATTGTTCGCGATATATTCACCTCTTGTCGCGAATATTCAGTGAATAAAGTAGGTCTGACAAAAAAGTAATCGCTGAATGTTTGCAGCTTTGTCATTAATAGCCGCATATTCGCAGCAAAAACTTTAGCACAGCATCTTGTTCGCCCAATATTTGCTGTATGAACTTAGTTCTGTATACTGTTCGCTGTATATTTGCGGCAGTGACTTTAACTTTTTATGTGTTTGCGGAGTGTTCACAGAAAGCTCTCAGTTTATACTTAGGATTTAAAAGAACTTAAACTTTGTTAATGTTCGCTGTATATTCACAGCAAATACTTATACTTTTTTACATGTTTGCATACTGCTTACTCGGACGGTATACCAAATAAGTTATTAGATATACAGTGCAACCTGTGTTAAGCAAGCACCTCAGCTATGATCAAAATGTGCTTGTTTAAGACAGGTGCTTGCTTAACACAGGTGAAAAATAATGCCTTTGCCTTTTTCGGGAACTAAATGCATGCTTGCTTAAAACAATTTGCTTGTTTAACAGAGGTGGCCACTATGACAGGTATGACTAATATAGACGATATCTTATTTAATTCCACATGTCAGGCATCTTATATAATACCATGAAAGATATCTTTTTAGTTAAATAAAGAAGCCTCCGTGGCGCAGTGGTTACGCTACTCACCTTGTAAACCAGGGATCGCAGGATCGATCCCGGGCTTCTCCAGACTTTCGGATGAGTCTTTAAACCGAGGCCCCGTCTCCGTATGACCTTAGCTGTTGGTGGGACGTAAAACTAAAACTCACTCACTTTAGTTAAATAAATGCTTATCAAAATAAATATCTGAAATGCAAAAGAAGTTATCTAATTGGTTAATTTAGGTTGCGAAGTCGGCAACTAAACTACAATGTCGATACAACATTATAACCGCGATGTCAGTTCAACGTCAAAATGCAACTTTGTATAGATGTTGTATTTTGGTTGACCAAAATATGTCAATACAATGTTGATACTGGGACGTCAGCCCAATGTCTGCAAGAGACGTTGTATCCACGTTGTGTCACTGTTACGTGATTGGAGCATGCATGGTAGCTCAGTAGTTATATAGTGCACTTGCCTCTGCAGGATGATCGAGGCCCCCGGTTTGATTCCCCGGCATCCTGGCAGCGGTAAAAAAAATTGCGGTGTTCGAACATACTATACCTGCATCATTAGCAGGGATAAATGTCAGAAAGTGAACCGTTCTTCAGATTGGAACATTAACTGGAGGCCCCCTGTGCAGGGAGAATCATCCCCTGTGCAGCAGAATCATCTGTGGTGTAGTGGTTATTCTACTCGCCTTGTAAACCAGGTCACAGGATCGATCCCGGGATTCTCCAGACTTTCGGATGAGTCTTTAAACCAAGGTCCTATCTCCGTATGACCTTAGCTGATTCTGGGACGTAAAACTCAAACACTCTCTCACTCATCCCCTGTGCAGGTTAAAGAGCCTATCTATCTATCTATCTTCTTATACTGAGTCGGTCATAATACTGAGTCGGTCATAATACTGAGTCGGTCATAGAGCCCTAGAGCTTCCATATAATTACAAGATACTGTATAGGCTTTCATCCTGCAGACCTGGTATGTTACATGGTTGATTGCCGTAACAGTAGATAGATAGATATATAGATAGACAGACAGACAGACAGACAGATAGATAGATAGATTGTTTACATTATCACCTCGGCAACATTACTGCTTTTTGATATAGCCGAAAATGCATAAACCAAGATCAAACGAAAGAAGTGACATACTCAGTCATGTAATTTTATGTCTTATCTACACAAATTACATGAATTATATAGTACTTTCAAATAAAAATTACAGGAACGACTTGCTTGAATGCAGCAACCATAACAGAAAAGGTATCCAGTTTTCGCGACTTTGAAACCCTGCAGCACATGCCGATAAAAAAAAAATATTGTTTCCTATACTAAATCATAGGGGCAATGATAATGATGAGCCTAAAGAGAACGATCCTATTCAACATTAATATCTGACATAGCCAAGACGGAAGGAAAACGAAAGTAGCCGAGTATCCCCACCCACATAAAACAGATAGGGTATTCTATTATACCAAGTAGTTTGACATACATTTTACATAATACCTTAAAGAAATCATTAAGTTATGCTCCTTCAAACATGATATGAAAAAAAAAAAAAATAGAAAAAAGTGTGTTTCTCTCAAAATTTGTCGAAATTAACGATACGTCTATTTCAATAACTGGGGTCCGCCATTTTGTATTGGTCACATGATTTCGTTGCCATGTATCCATTTATAATCTCAAACTATCCATTATTGCATTCTTGGTTTTTATTTCTGCCTTTATTTAAGTTACCTCTGTTATCATTTCTGCTTTGTATTTTTTTGGTTTTTGTTTTTCATTCTCCTTTCGTTATCATTCTTATTTTCTCTCGTAGTAACAACTGTAAAGAATATGCAATTTTGCAGTTGCAGGTATAGTCTCTTTGTTTATACCAAGATTATCTACCGTCATTGTGTGAAAAATATACTTTTCTCCATCGGATAGGATTTTAAAGTTTATTCGGGTTAGTAGCATCTTTATACATGTTTGTTTTTCAAGAACATATATATTTGCTATAATTTTACCGGAGATTTGATTAATTTCATTTTAAATCAGAGATTTATAACATATTTTACGTTTGGAAGAAAACACAAATACTTAGTAGATTCTTTATCATAGAAACGATTGTTTGCATGCAGTTCTATGGTAAAATCAAGCATCTGCCAATCCTGAACAAGCGCTAGATGCCCTTGGATTTTGATTGGATATTAAACACACAATACCGACCAATCAGGTATCACCAGATTTCAATCCACCTAGGGAGTATAAAAGCGGTAGCTTGTACCTTTATCAGTTAGTTGTCGGTTTGATTCCGAGGTGTCCACATCGTAGAGAAAGCAGTGACGCATATAATTAGATTGTTTAATAACTTTGAGCCAAATAGTGGCAGCTATCTTTCTCGTGTCTCTAGAGAAGCTAGGCTACTCAGAGAGAGACTGAAGCAGTCCATTATAAGTGTTCGGGTTGTTGGCAATCTATAGTAGCTGAGCGAAGTGATAGAAAAAAAAGCCGGGCTCGTGAGTTGAGCCACAAAAGTTTGAGCTCATCTAACCTCGTAAGCCAGGCTTACTGGTTAGAACTGCAACTAGTGAAACTTTTGTTTTTGTCCTTGATAATACAGAGGATAGTTTTAGCAGCTGGGTGCTGAAGAGTTAAGATATAACTACAAGCAGGTAGCTTAAGTTTGATATGTAATGACCATCTAATTTTGAGTGATTCTATGTTTCAATAATAATCAAGTCAATCATTTGTAACCAATCAATAGGCAAAGCAGCCCAAAGGAAAATTTATATATCTGTACCATTTAACTGAACTTTAACTTGCTATCATATTATTGAATAATTGTTTCAATATCGTTTTTGTTGAACTTGTGGCTCTGTAAGAAGCATTTACAGAGTCCTGACTACATTTTCATACCGGTACACGTTACAACTGGTGGCAGCGGTGGGATTCAGAGGTAACAATACCATTATCTCAACCCTAGCTATATATAAGTATGAGTGTTAGTAGTACATGGTCAGAAGTAGGTACGTCGAACATGACGAAGCCGCAGGCTGTTGCAGGACTTAGAAACGAGATAAGTATACTTCAGTCACATATTTCACAGCTTGAGCGAGAGATCGCTGAGCTAGATATTGCTGACGAGTCTCCTAAAGTTAAATGTAGCTCAACACAAACGTTTGATGAGCCCATAGACCTCAGTTTTCCAGGCAGAGAGCCATTATATAAGCCACGGCTACGGTTTGCTGATATGGGGACCAATACATCAGAACAAATTGAGCACTTTGATCAGTTTGTCACTAAAAGGAAGCAACCGCTTACTTCCACACCAAGAGACGAAGTTAGAGCTGAAGCTTCAGGTAAGAAAACAAAGATTATCCATGAGCCTTTGGGTCAAAAATATGAAAGTTGGGAACGACAGAGCAACGCCGAAACACCAGTCAAAAAGGCATTGTATACTAAGATAAAGCCTGCTACGTTTGATGGCACAGGAAGTTGGTTAGACTACAAGGCACACTTTGATGTGTGTGCTCAGCTAAATGGCTGGACAGAGAAGGATAAAGGATTATATTTGGCAGTATCGTTGCGAGGTCAAGCGCAAGGGGTATTCGGCAACCTCATTGAAAAACAGAATGATTATGCAGCACTTGTCAAGGTCTTAGAAGAGCGCTTTGCTCCTCCGAATCAAACTGAGCTTTACCGAGTCCAGCTAAGAGAAAGGAAACAAAAAGCTGCTGAGTCACTTTCCGAACTCGGACAGGATATAAGACGATTAACCAACCTAGCATACCCGACTGCACCCTCAGATTTGCGGGAAACTCTATCAAAAGAACAGTTCATAGATGCCCTTGTGAGCTCCGAAATAAGGATAAGAGTAAAGCAAGCTCGTCCAACAAATCTCAATGATGCAATCCGCCATGCGGTGGAACTTGAAGCTTACAACAAGGCAGAGAAAAAGCATCTAGAAGGGCAAGGCTATATGAGATCAACGTCTGGCAAAAATGATGAAGGAAAATTAGAAGAAGATATGAAACGCCTGCAGAAAACCGTTACAGAATTGCAAAAGTCTTTTGACTTATGGAAGCAACAACCGAGGACACCAAATAGAAGTTTTGAGCCAAAACAGAGGGATTTGCAACCACAAAAACGAAAATGTTTCATATGTGGATCTGAACAGCACCTTCAGTTCAAGTGCCCAAAGAACAAAAAGAAAGAAGGAAAATCAGACGCTGTTACGGAAGAAAAGGACCAACATCAGACAAAATATGTTGCAAACAAAAGCTCTGGTTTATATGTAGATTGCAAAATAAACAATATTCCCACAGAATGTTTGGTTGATACAGGAGCAACACTGTCCATAATCTCAACAAAGGTCTGGGATATTATCAGCCAAAGCAGCTCGAAGTCGTTACAACCATTCAAGTCGGAAATATTCACCGCTTCGGGGACCTCAGTAGATATAAAAGGCAAAATATCTGTAATGCTAGAAGTAGGTGGAATAAAATGCATCACTGACATGGTTGTTGGTGATATTGATTTAGATGCAATATTGGGTCTTGATTTCTTAAAGACAAATGAGTGTCATTTGGACATAAGTAGCAACATTTTAACCATTAAGGACAAAACATGCCCTTTAAATATGACGGGAAAGATAGGTTGTTATAGGGTTACAATCACCAATACTACTGAAATACCATCAAGGTCTGAAATTATTACAGAAGGAACGGTACACATGCCACTCTTGCGAAAACATGATGTAGCTATTGTTGAGCCAATAGATCAGTCATATATCAGTGGAAAAGGAATTGTTGCCAAAGCTTTAGTTCACACAAATGACAAAATTCCATTAAGACTTCTAAATCCAAGTGATGAAACCAAAAAGCTGTATACTGGGACTCATGTGGCAAATATTAGCCCGGTTTCAAAAGTTTATGATATAGATAAGGCAGATAAGTTACAGATAAGCTCAGCAAGTGTACCACAGCATTTATCAGAGCTTTATGAACGCTCAATTGATGGTTTGACTCCAGAGCAATGCAAGCAAGTTGCAAGACTGTTATGCAAGCATGACAGTACTTTCTCAAAATCAGATGAAGACCTTGGACGAACGGGAATTATCAGACATCAAATTCCAACTACGGAAACTCGTCCAATAAAGCAACCTTTAAGAAGAATGCCGATTGGAATGAACCAGGAAGCAGACAAGCAAATCGATGAGATGTTAAAGAAAGATGTTATACAACCTTCAGTGAGTCCTTGGGCAAGCGCCATTGTAATGGTCCAGAAAAAGGATGGGACGAACCGCTTTTGTGTAGACTATAGAAAGTTGAATGACATAACAGTTAAGGATGCGTACCCACTTCCACGCATAGATGACTCACTTGATCAGCTTTCTGGAGCAAAATGGTTTTCTTGCCTAGACTTAAATTCAGGATACTGGCAAGTTGAAGTAGATGAAAAAGACAGAGTCAAAACTGCGTTTGTATCAAGGCGGGGACTTTTCGAATTTAAAGTCATGCCGTTCGGGTTATGTAACGCCCCAGCGACGTTTGAAAGGCTAATGGAGACCGTCCTTGCGGGACTGAACTGGCGAATATGTCTTATTTATCTGGATGATATTATAATAACTGGCAGAACATTTGAAGATATGATAGAAAATTTGGATCAAGTATTGCAGAAACTTCATGAAGCTGGACTAAAGTTGAAGCCTAGGAAATGTCAGTTATTTGCAAAACAAGTGGAATTCTTAGGTCACATTATATCGGAAAATGGTATTCAAACTGACCCGAAGAAGACTCAAGTCGTCAGAGATTGGCCTCAACCGACCACAGTTCATGATGTACGTTCATTTGTTGGATTCTGTAGCTATTACAGACGTTTTGTATCAAACTTTGCCGAGATTGCGAAGCCTTTACATAAATTGTCAGAAAAGGGTCAAAAATTCGTATGGACGGATGAATGTAACGCAGCTTTTGAAAAGTTAAAAAGTATGATGGTTAAATCGCCAATCTTAGCCCATCCTGACTTCTCAAAGCCATTTATACTTGACACAGATGCTAGCGACCAAGCTATCGGTGGAGTACTTTCGCAGAACATAAACGGTCGTGAACAAGTAATAGCATATGCCAGCAGAACACTGTCAAGAGCAGAGCGGCGATATTGCGTAACCAGGAAAGAGCTCCTAGCATTGGTACATTTTGTCAAGTACTACCGTCATTACTTATATGGAAAATCATTTACAGTCAGAACTGACCACGGATCTCTTAGGTGGTTAATGCAGTTTAAAAATCCTGAGGGTCAAATCGCAAGATGGCTGGAAATTCTTTCCTCTTACGACATGAAAATCGAGCACAGAGCGGGAAAAAGTCACAAAAACGCAGACGGCCTCAGTAGGATTCCGTGTAATCAGTGTGGTAAGGAAAGCACTTCTGTTGATGAAACTTCTTCCAGCCGCATAAACAGAATAGCCGAAGATGAAAATGTTGAGTTAAAAGCACTTAATGTCTTACAGGAAGAGAACGATGACATTTTACAAGTTAAAACATGGATAAAAGCAGGTGAAAGACCTGAACATAATAAAATTGCAGATAGTAGCTATTTCTTAAAATCTTTATGGTCCCAATGGCCAAGACTTGACCTTAGAGATGACATAGTTGTCCGGAAGTGGGAAGTTTTAGGGTCGGATATTGTGCTCTGGCAAGCTGTTATACCAATGGGATATAGACGAGAAGTGCTGAGATATGCTCATGATATAAAGGCCTCAGGTCATCTTGGAGTTAAGAAAACGCTCAGTAAGATAAGACAGAGATATTATTGGCCTGGATTGCAAAATGATGTAAGAACGTACATTGCAGGTTGCGAGAAGTGCTGCAAAAGAAAAGAACCGATTCCAAGCAAGAAAGCTCCAATGCAAATAATACGTAGTGGCTACCCAATGGAGCGAATAGCTGTTGACATAGCTGGAGAATTCCCTGTGACAGAGAGAGGAAATAAGTACATTTTGGTTATACAAGACTATTATACAAAATGGGTTGAATGTTTTGCCATGCACAATATGGAGGCAGCTACAGTAGCAAAACTTATGATAAATGAAGTAGTGTCTAGATTCGGAGTGCCGAATAAGATACACTCTGATCAAGGCAGGCAATTTGAAAGTGTACTGTTCAAAGAAATGTGTAAGTTACTTCAAATTGAGAAGACACACACGACGGCCTATCACCCTCAATCCGATGGAATGGTGGAAAGATTTAACCGAACGCTCGCTTCAATGGTTAGTATGTTTGTTAATGAACACCATTCCGATTGGGACGAATTGTTACCATATCTCACTATGGCCTACAGAGCTACAGAGCACGAAACAACAGGTATGTCACCTAATTTATTAATGCTAGGTCGAGAGACTACAACCCCATTAGACCTAGTTTTCGAGATGCCATCCGCTATCAAGACAATCCCTCGAAACCAATGGGTTTGGGAGCTACAAGAAAGGCTGGAATCAGCATATCGGTTGGTTAGAGAACAGACAGGTAAAGCTATGTTTAGGCAAAAGAGGTATCATGATAGAAAGCTGTCATTTGATAAAATTGATGAAGGTGATTCAGTTTATGTTTTATTTCCTATAAGAAAGACTGGCTGTTCTAGAAAATGGACATGCTTTTGGCGTGGCCCATTCAAAGTCAACAAAAGGTTTTCAGATGTTCTGTTTCAGGTAGATTGCGGTAGATTCGGTGAAAATCAAGTTATTCATATTGATCGAATCAGGAAAGCAGTTGGTCAAACTTTAGCACATGAGGGTGAGGAACAACCACACCTGGTTTCTGGGGATGATGAGATACCTGTTGATACGGAGATATTTGACGACGATGAGGTAGAGGAAGATAAAAGACCTCGTAGAGTCACAAGAAAACCTGCATGGTTAGATAATTATATTTTATCTGCTTTCAGGGAAAACATGCCGCCAATCAAGATTACCCCTAGGAAACAGTTCAAACCAGGATTTATTTGCCCGACTTGTAAGGAGAAGTTTTCAACACAAGAAGAGTTCAAAAGCCATGTTGTGGAGTGTGCGATCAAGAGATATGAATGTGATGTTTGTGACTCCACGTTTAAGAAATTGGCATACAAAAATCAACATATGAAGAGATATCATAATCAGGAGAGAACGCAGAAGAAAGAGGAAGGTGGAGATAAGGAACGGTCAGATAGTGAAAAAGACAGTACTAAATTTGAGGACAGTGATAGTGAAAAGAGTGACTGGGATAGGGAATCAGCAGATATTTTTCTTGGTGATGACGAAACGGAACATGGAAGTGATAGTGGTATTCAGATAGGAATAAGTAAGAATGAAGCAGATAGGAGAAATGTCAATGACATTAGGGCTGGTCGTATGATTCGGAAAAGAACCAATCCTGACCCAGTCATCGCACCAGTAAAGAAAAGTGTAAAGACTGTAGCTGTGATAACTGAGACAGACGTTTACTGTAAGAAGAAAGATTCAAAGGAAGACAAAGAACAAGTACAAGATGTGTGTTCATCTAGTCACGCTAGCAAAGATGAAAAGAATAGCTCTGCTAGTTCAGAAAAGATAGAAAGCCAGAAACAAACACTTAAACTACAATTCTCTATTGGTCAAGAAAATGATTTAAAGAGTCGACAGTCATTCAAGTTGAGTGTGGATGACGAAGAAATAGTCTCATCAAGTATCATAATCCAGGCTAATAGAGGCTTAGGGATTATGGACTTCAATCTGGGGGATTTTGTCTCTTCCAAATCAGTTAAGCCTGAAAATATTAATATTAAGGTAGATAAGGGAAAGCTGGTAATGAGTATGGATACAGAGTAAACAAACTGACAGTTTTCGTTGCGTAGGGAAAGGCTTATCTGCAAGCTCAGATATCTAATTTGATTCTTTTAAATAATGAAGGTATCATTATATATAGCATTTTAACTTAAGTTTCATGTATGCACAAAAGAAGCCTATCATGTTTAGATAAGAGTACTAGAGTAATATGGGTGCTTATCTGTGGTGATATTCATATCAAAAAAAAAAGAAGGAAGGCAGAAATTTAAGTCTTATTGTCATTATTTCTATATCTTTAAATCAGAGAATGATAAGATTATTGCGGGACGCATTACCCGGAGGCGTGGGTAGTGTAAAGAATATGCAATTTTGCAGTTGCAGGTATAGTCTCTTTGTTTATACCAAGATTATCTACCGTCATTGTGTGAAAAATATACTTTTCTCCATCGGATAGGATTTTAAAGTTTATTCGGGTTAGTAGCATCTTTATACATGTTTGTTTTTCAAGAACATATATATTTGCTATAATTTTACCGGAGATTTGATTAATTTCATTTTAAATCAGAGATTTATAACATATTTTACGTTTGGAAGAAAACACAAATACTTAGTAGATTCTTTATCATAGAAACGATTGTTTGCATGCAGTTCTATGGTAAAATCAAGCATCTGCCAATCCTGAACAAGCGCTAGATGCCCTTGGATTTTGATTGGATATTAAACACACAATACCGACCAATCAGGTATCACCAGATTTCAATCCACCTAGGGAGTATAAAAGCGGTAGCTTGTACCTTTATCAGTTAGTTGTCGGTTTGATTCCGAGGTGTCCACATCGTAGAGAAAGCAGTGACGCATATAATTAGATTGTTTAATAACTTTGAGCCAAATAGTGGCAGCTATCTTTCTCGTGTCTCTAGAGAAGCTAGGCTACTCAGAGAGAGACTGAAGCAGTCCATTATAAGTGTTCGGGTTGTTGGCAATCTATAGTAGCTGAGCGAAGTGATAGAAAAAAAAGCCGGGCTCGTGAGTTGAGCCACAAAAGTTTGAGCTCATCTAACCTCGTAAGCCAGGCTTACTGGTTAGAACTGCAACTAGTGAAACTTTTGTTTTTGTCCTTGATAATACAGAGGATAGTTTTAGCAGCTGGGTGCTGAAGAGTTAAGATATAACTACAAGCAGGTAGCTTAAGTTTGATATGTAATGACCATCTAATTTTGAGTGATTCTATGTTTCAATAATAATCAAGTCAATCATTTGTAACCAATCAATAGGCAAAGCAGCCCAAAGGAAAATTTATATATCTGTACCATTTAACTGAACTTTAACTTGCTATCATATTATTGAATAATTGTTTCAATATCGTTTTTGTTGAACTTGTGGCTCTGTAAGAAGCATTTACAGAGTCCTGACTACATTTTCATACCGGTACACGTTACACAACTTTTATTGAGATTATACATTTCGAAATCAATGCGCGCCAAAGACTTGCAAAGCCGGTGTTTTCATTACATAAAGAACGGACAAATTCAAGTAATTTGTAAATGCAGCAACATGAAATCGTTTCAGTAGTATGTCGTAAATGAATGGAATTATTGCAGGTAAATTTGTTTGAAATTAGCTTACTGATACATGTACGTTTCCGCTACTATTCAAAATATTGATCGCGGGTGGTTTCGGACCGGGTCGTTTCGGCCCAATTTTCGGGATAGGCCGTTTCGGAGCATTATATTGCTTGAAAAGTGACAGAACTTTTTTGCATGTTCTGCGGCGTCTGATCTGGGCCTGTACTGTTTGTCAATTACCCTTTTTGGGGTTTTCTTGTACAAAATGGTTTAATAGCGCAATTCACTCAGTCTTGGAGTGCACATGTGGACCCAAGTGCCAGTGGAGTGGTCCTGATTGAGGACGTTTGAAGTTGAAGGGGCTCAGAGTGGAGCTGCTGGTTTTGTGGCGGGCTGTTGCTGCTTTGAGGCTGGGAGTATGACTGGAATGTTGGAAGATAGGAGTCTCTCGGGAATGGGATGGGAGACATTGGGCTTAGGACTGTTGTACTGCGGTCTAGGGGGCATCACTGCAGATGGATGGATGGCCTTGTTTCTGGGCGCTGTGGGGGTCATTATTCGTTAGCGTTTTAGACCCGGCCCTGCCGCGGGAGACTGATGTTAGCTTGCAAGGATTCCTTCTTCCCTCGGACCGTGTCATTTCGGTTCCCTCGGATTGTAGTGCCCTTCCTGATTCGGTGTATATAGTGCCAAGGAACTGCATGTCCCTTAGATGACAGACCACATGGGGGAGTCAAAGCTGGACCCGACAAGCTGGAGGTTGTAGCTACCTCTTGCTGCCTATGTGATATGCTCTCAGCAGTGGGTGGTTGCGACCTTTCAGCCACATCATGTGTGAAAACAGCCTGGACGAATTCAAGGAGTTGCTACCAGTTCTCTCTTCCCGCCACCTCTAGTTCAAGACACGTGGCTGTTTGTACAGCTCTTGTGTGCGGAGCATAATGCTTCATGCCAGACAGACATGGCCATTGACAAAGCCAAACCTCCAACATCTTCAGCGGAATGACAGGGCAATGATCGGACAGATCTGCAATGTCAAGCCACAGGACACTGTCACCATCAGGTCCAGTGAGCTTCTTGAGCGTCTTGGCATTGAGGACCTAGACCTCATCTTGAAAGAGAGAAGGCTTCGCTGGTATGAACATGTGGAATGCTCCAACGATGCAGTCAAGACTGCCTGTGAAATATAATACAGGTAGGTGGAAAGTGGGAGCCTGGAAGGCCCATGATGACCTGGAAGCAGCTGACAGAAAGAGATTGCTGAGGATGGAAGGTATCTGCTAGTATTGATCCTCATGACAGACAAGCCTAGAGATCTGGTGTAAGATCTGCAGCAAGCCAGCTACCTCGAATGTGGCCCACTTATGTGGATGTTGCCCTTGTACCTGCATGTTGATAAAAAAATCTGTTGATGATTCTCTATAGGATCTATGGAAATTATAGATTCTTGCAAACAGGAAAGATTCTGGTCAAACCCGCTGTTAGATCTGATTCTTTTCTGTATATATCAAGAAGCCGGCCTTGGTAGCTCAGTTGGATGCGCGTCTGCAGGTGATCAGGCAAACGCCGGTTCGGTACCAGCAACATTCCTTCATGGAGATTGATCATGAAATCTTTTCTACGGTCATTCTCTGCCTTGGGCCCCCGCCCATCGGGGCTTGAAGAAATAGATGGGCTGCATGATGCTTCCACGCATGCAGAGCTGAAACCGGCCGCACACGAGTACTGGTAAACCGCTTGGAGGATTTAAGCCTGTCCAGGCAAAGCAGTGCGATTCGGACTGTCCTTGCTTATAAACCCTATTGGTTTCATTGGATGACAGGGCTTGAGATGTCATTTCATCTCAATGTCGGGTAAAAGTCCTACAAAATTGGAAGCAACGTCTCCAAAATGACCTGCATGGTGTTGACGGGGATGTTAAACCTCAAATCAAACAAACATTCTCTCCTTTCCGTTGATATGTGATTGAAGAAATGCAAAATATTGTCATTTTCAGGCGAAAGAAATTTCAGCACTGTACTGATAAACCGCTTACATGTACGTATAAGCCTGCCCAAGAAAAGTGTGGATAGGTAAACTGACCGGCTCAAATATGACCTAAATTGGGTTTACTGGGCTGTTAAATGCCAATTCAAACAAACAAATATATCGAGAAAATTTGCTGAATATTCGCCGCAGCATAAAATCCATTGTCCGAGCCCATATTCACAGCATAGTCGCTGTTTATTCACAGGATATTCACAGTTATTGTTCGCAGCATATTTACATCAAAATTTTTACATTATATTCGCAGAGTGTTCGCAGGATATTCACAGGATATTCAATTTGCAGTTTTGAATCCATGTTCGTCGTATATTCGCAGAATGTTTGCAGGATATTCGCTGCATTTTAATCCACTGTCTTGAATCATGTTTGCCGCATATTCGCAGAATATTCGCAGGCTGTTCACATAAAGTATTCGCGGCAAACCTAATTTGCATGTGAAAAGTGAACATCTTGCGAATATGCTGTGAATACTGTTCATGCCTTAAAAGGACAGTTCGCGGAATATTCTCGCAGTATTTGCCAAATGTTCGCAACATTAGTTCGCGGCAGTGCTTTTTTTTCCGTAAGGGTATAAACAATATCTCGTTTGGTAGCCGGTACTCTCTCTTTCCCTCTGTCTCTCTGTCTCTGTCTGTCTGTCTCTCTCTCTGTCTCTCTCTCTCTCTCTCATTGTTTGAAAAATTAGACTGAAAAATCTACTTTGCGATTGTTTTGAAAAATTCATTGTCATCTGTTATTGCTTGTAATTGTGTAGTTTGTACGGGACGGGCCGTAATTAATGTTGTTAGAACTTGTGGCCCAACCCATTTGCTTGTAACTTACATGTATATAAGCAATAAAATATGTTTAAACCAAACCAACAAAAAAAAAAAAAAAAAAAAATTTGGTCCTGTGGAGCAAATTCTTTCCTTAAAGAAGTATATATCTTTTTCAGGGCCACATATTTTAATTACAACATCATTGACAGTATGCCACAAAATAATTGCAGAGAGCGCATAACTGCCGTCTTCTATTGACCACCATACATGTTTACATTTGGTCACGAGGTTTTGGTTTACTATCAAAAACGTAAATTAGACGAGATGTTGAAACACAAACAAGTGATGTGTTTTCGACAATCGAACCCATGAACCTATTCATTCTTACAGCAAAATCCATAATCTAAGTCTCAATATAAATACTTACCTTGATTCACATGTCTACAGTGCTAAATTTGTGAAATTTGTTAACATGTTTTTTTTTTTTTCAAAGGCTTGTCAATGAAACCGGAAACCCCTAAGGACTTCCATATCTGGTGACACGAACGCAAAAATATAGTCCCAAAATATTCATATTTTTTAAGAATTACCATTTATTCAAGAACAATTTTAAGCAATTTAAGCACAAAAGTCATTCAGATTTATGAAACAATAAAAACTTTGAGGACATATCGGATTTTTCCGATGTTTTGTCCTAGCTCCGCTTGAGGCGTAGTAATATTTATGTGATAAAGCCATGACTTCCTCATGCTGAACAACTAATGTTCCCAATCAGCTGTTATGATTAAAAAATGACAATAAAATTGACCTGATGTATGATTAATCGTAAGTTTGTAAAATACTTCAACTTGCACAAAAATATGCAGGAAGGGTTCCTGTTTCACGGCGCATAGTTGTCATGTTACATCGTCAAGCCGATTTGGCGATATGCGTTTCCAAATAAGTGTTGATATTTTGTTTACAATTAAATCCCATGAATGAAAAATGGCGACCAAAGAACTTATGAAAAATATCTCGTGGTGGCACAAATGGTTCTTAGACAGGAGACAATTTTGGTTAGTAATACTCTAAGACATTGTAGTTCACCCTTCCAAGAACAGTACACTGTATATTTTAGGTCTTGAAAAATTAGGTAAATATGACTTAGAGCGCAAATGCTGTCACCCTCATTTTTTTGCACCGGCTGTGTAAACCTACAAGCTGTTTGATAATTGCTTATTAGATAATGTTATGTTTGAAGACGTGTTACTTTCCAGTATATTCAAACTTTTTCTCCGACTCGGTGTTTTGGCTGAAAATAAAAGTCATGTTGAGGGGTACCCCACCCACTTTTTATACTTTCGGTATATATAACCCCTTAAACAAACCCCGTATTATCATTTATAGTAAGATGTTAAGCGTTATTTTATTTTGCTATGCCCTGGCTTACAAAAGTTTCCGAAGCGTTTTGCACGAGATTAAAAATTACACAGGTAAATCGTAAGTGGTAAGATGGTCGTAACTTTATGGAAACGATACGACAGGTTTTCAGTTACCGGCATAACGAGGCCATAAATTTTACGGTGGTCACCTTAAGTATGCATCTTAAGTTGATACATTTACGATGGCTTCGAGTTACCAACCCCAGGTCTTTCCAAGTATCTCAGACATGTTTCTGACTCACGATAGCAACGAAATAACGAAATTGTATAGAACACATTTTTGGGGTATAACTCTAGACATTCACAGTTAATATGTGCTAAGCGCAAACCTAACTTTTTATAAAAGCCATACTTTTTACTTTAGTTCTGTCACTGTTTAATTTGAGGTTTAACGTCCCCGTCAACACTGTATAGGTCATTTTGGAGACATTGCTTCCAATTTCGTGGGACTTTTACCCGACATTGAGGTGAAATGACCTCTCAAGCCCTGTCGCCCAATGAAACCAATAGGGTTTATAAGCATGGACGGTCCGACTCACACGCGGCTTTGCCTGGGCAGGCTTAGATCCTCTAAACGGTTTACCAGTACTCGTTTGCGGTCGGTTTTAGCTCTTCATGGAAGCATCATGCAGCCCATTTATTTCTTCAAGCCCAAATGGGCGGGGGTCGGTCACTAAGGTCAAACGATAAATGCAGTTCTACTTGTAAAAATGGTCGGAGACGGAATGTATTTTTGTGTGTGATAAAGTCTACATGATTTCTTTGGTTTTATTTAAGAAAGAGAGAGAGAGAGAGAGAGAGAGAGAGAGAGAGAGAGAGAGAGAGAGAGAGAGAGAGAGAGAGAGAGAGAGAGAGAGAGAGAGCGAGAGTTTAATAAATACGGTTCTACTTGAGCACGACTCCATGTACATGTAAATAATTAGAGGGTGTGTGAGAGTCTATGACTTCTTTGGCTTTATTAGAGAGAGAGAGAGAGAGAGAGAGAGAGAGAGAGAGAGAGAGAGAGAGAGAGAGAGAGAGAGAGAGAGAGAGAGAGATCTTTGGATTAAAAGGGCAACCAACAGTAATAAAGATATCATGTCTTTAGAATCACTCACATATTCGTAGGATTACACTAATTAATGATTATTTTATGGTTTTGAAATACAAAATAAAACCTGGGATGCAAGAAATAAAACCAACTATATCCGCAATAAATGTATCCATTATGAAAACAAGCCAAAACATATACAAGAAAATTCCTATATTAAGACCACCTTTAGGACTGTTCAAAAGTGGTCTTAAAGACCACTTTTGAACAATCCCAAAGGTGGTCTCTGACAAGAGAATACTGTATGCAGAAAACGCAAAGAAAGAATAACTGAAACCTACTAAATAAGGTTTTCAAAGCAGAATTGGTCTTAATTTTAGGTGGTCTTAATAACGGAATTTGACTGTACAATATAAATTTTACCGCCGAATGAAAAAGTTTTTAAGATGAAAAATTACTATATATTTCTTATTTCTACTCAAAATATAGATTGCTGGTACACGTCAGAATCGCCTCATCGAGGCAGTTCTAACGAATACTCACATATTTTAGAAGTTTTGTTTGTTTTGGGGTTTACGGCCCAGTCAACACTGTTTTAGGTCATTTTTGAGCCGGTCAGTTTACCTATACACACTTTTGCTGGGCAAGCTTATACGCATTAAGCGGTTAACCAGTACAGTGCACATTCGTTCTCCAGAAACTGACAACTGCCCTTCTTGAATCAGCGGAAGGGAGAGAATGACCGTAGAAAAGATTTCATGATCAATCTCCACACAAGAATGTTGCCGACCCCAGCAGGGATCGCGCGTCCTCCTGATCACCAGACAGACGCGCATCCAACTGAGCTAACGAGGCCGGCAGCAGAGAAAAGAAAGAAAAAAAAAAAAAAAAAAAAAAAAAAGAAAGAAAAAAGGTTTACCCCTGTTAAGCCTTGTTTTACAATATAAAGAATGGTTTAATGGGGTCAAAATTATATGGGTGTGTTTTCGTGATGCACTGAATGTGCGGATAGAAAAGGATCGAGACTCCACGCATGCGCAGACTAATAACACTTGGCTGTTAACAAAAGCCTTCAATTAGCGAGGCACCTGTCACATTCCTACGACTTACATGTAATGATCACAAATACCTCACAAAATATGGTGGCCCCCGCCCATAGGGGCTTGAAGAAATAGTTTGGGCTGCATGATGCTTCCACGCAGAACTGACAACGACCGCACGCGAGTCCTGGTAAATCGCTTTGAGGTTCTAAGCCTGCCCAGGAAAAGTGATGCGAGTCGGACCGCCCATTCGCATAAATACTATTGGCTTCATTGAGCGGCACTAAATACTGGGAGGTGCTGGGTTTTATCAATTTTGGGCCGAGCTTTTAGTTGCGCTACGCAATCCCATGTTTTGTATCAATGTGAGAAAATGATAGGTACGAGGGACTAAAATGATGCATGTTTTATAAATATGTCTGCAAGCTCAAAGAAATTGTTGCTTATTTTATATGGTCACCCCTCCTTTAAAAATGTTGGTTTGTATTTACTCCGTTCTAGTAGGTAAACAAACATGATTGACAGTAACTTGAAAAGGAGCAGTTCAACACATTACCTTGTTAGGCTAGGATGGCTCTATAAACAAGTAAGGTTTGAAAAGTTTTGTATGTGTAGTTTTTGTGGGAGCAGGTGAAAGGTTACTATTGTCGCCTATGGAAAATATTTAGTGGTAAGCTCCCTTAAACCTCAATACACAGCTATGGACATTTGGTGTGCACCGTCTCTCAGTTATAAGGTTTCTTATTAACAAAGGAATCGTATTTCTTAATCTTAGCATGTTTCAGAAGGTAATTAGTAATGGAAGCTATGTTAATTTTCTTATATGCTCCTACTTATGCCGCCGACAGTAAACAAGAAATAAAAAGTTTATTAATTTCCGTTTAATCAGCTGGAGATATTATAGGCTTTAAGAGCGCCAGTTTGAATATGCACACCTGCCATTTGTACTTTTCCGATCCGCCCCCGCCCATCGGGGCTTGAAGAAATAGTAGGGCTGCATGATGCGTCCACGCAGAGCTGAATCCGACCGCACACGAGTGCTGGGATCTAAGCCTGCCCATGCAAGGCGGTGCGAGTAGGACCGTCCATGCTTATAAACCATATTGGTTTCATTGGGCGACAGGGCTTGAGATGTCATTTCATCTCAATGTCGGGTAAAAGTCCCACAAAATTGGAAGCAACGTCTCAAACATTACCTATATAGTATTGACGGGGACGTGAAACATCAAATCAAACAAACAAAAACTTTTCGGAAGCTCCGGTTTGTTTGTTTGTTTTCCTGTAAGATGAAACGTTCCTTAAAAAGTGGTCTGCTCTTAAATGAAAGAATCAGCAGCAAATTATTTCCTTTAAGAGCAGACCCTTTTAAGGGTTCCGACCCTCTTTTAATATGGGAAACAAAACATATTTTAGAAAAACAAAGTTGTTGCCCCTGGAGGCGAGTTAATTCCCTTTAAAGAATCATCTTACAGTCTAATATACGAACATATATGAGTCTTTATATTCGATTTTGTTTCAATATAAACAGATGCGACGACTGTTTTGTTCCTCGTAGGCCTGAGAAGAAAATTATTGCAATAATGTTTGGTCTTAGTATAAGAAAGCTAAGACGAACTTATTGACTTGTTCCTGAAGCCGCAGTTTATTTATTCTATTTATTTATTTATTTATATAAATTTATTTATTTCCTCATTTGCAAAGCATCACGGAAACAAGCCTATATAATTTTGACCCCTTGAACCCCACTTTTATACAGTAAAACTGGGGTTTATAGGGGTAAACCTTATTTTCTTATTTCTGCTCCAAAATATAGATTGTGGGTACTCGTTAGAACCGCCTCGATGAGGCGGTTCTAACGAGTACCCACAATCTATATTTTAAGCAGAAATAAGAAAAGTATCACAATTTTTCATCTTAAAATTGAAGTTTTTTTGGCGGTAAAGTTTACAATGTATTTTAATAGGCGTGTTTTCGTATTGGAGCACACGCAGCTTCAAAAGCCAGTCTATCTTACGGGCGTCTCAATTATAACGTATTTATATAAAATGCAAAATATTTACATTTTGTATTATATAAATATTCACATTGCAACGATACAACATTATAACAGCAGAAATGTTGTGAACATTTGTTTGTTTATTTTGAGGTTTACCGTCCCCGTCAACACTGTATAGGTCATTTTGGAGACGTTGCTTCCAATATTGTTGGACTTTTACCCGACATTGAGATGAAATGACAACTCAAACCTCCCGCCCAATGAAACCAATGGGGTTTATAAGCATGGACGGTCCGAATCGCACCGCTTTGCCTGGGCAGGCTCAGATCCTCTAAGCGGTTTACCAGTACTCGTGTGCGGTCGGTTTCAGCTCTGCGTGGAGGCATCATGCAGCCCATCTATTTCTTCAAGCCCCGGTGGGCGGGGCCGAAATGTTGCGAATATACGAAAGGTACGTTGCAAGAAATACAACATGCTTAATATTCATTAGACAATTAAAACTCGAGCCTTCCACCAAGACACCTGCCTTAACCATGTCACAAGGTGTTTGAATCGCAAGAACATTCGAAAATGTAGCCTTAAATTGGACACCCATCTCACCCCTAAATCGAGAGCGTCACATTACATTATGAAAACACGCCTACACAAATACATTGTAAATTTTACCGCTGAAAAAGCGAAGATTTTAAGATAACAAATTGTGATATTTTTCTTTCTTCTGCTCAAAATATAGAGTGTGGGTACTCGTTAGAACCGCCTCAATGAGGCGGTTCTAACGAGTACCCACAATCTACATTTTAGAGCAGAAAAAACCCGGAGTACTTACAATCTATATTTTAGAGCAGAAATACGAAAAATAAGGTTTACCCCTGTAAACTTCTGTTTTACCCCTGTAAACTGCTGTTTTACTGTATAAAACCTGTAAACTTCTGTTTTACCCCTGTAAACTGCTGTTTTACTGTATAAAAGTGGGGTTCAATTGGGCGAGAATCATATAATCGTGAATTCGTGATAAGCTTTTCCGTATGTTGTTGTCCTTCTGTGGAAGTATAGTAGTCGCAGATAAGATTGACTAGGCGGACCTATCGTTTGTACCGGCCTTAGGAATATCCCATTAACAAAAAGGTAAACCAAGTCACCCGATTGTTTGCATTCAACTAACACAAACATAGCTGTGGCGTATATGACCATTTCGTCCGCTTGTAGAAAGCGTGCGAAAGGCACCCTACCGAATCTTCTGGTGGACTCGGCGAATTTGACATATATTGACAACACCCGAATAGCTCCGCCTAGTCAATCTTATCTGCGACTACTATAACAATAAGGTTTTTCTCATAAGGTAAGAAGCCCTAGGTGTAAGCGAGACGGATGTCAAATAGGGACAACTTCTTAGGAGTTTATTCGATTCCAGTTTTTGTTTGTTTGTTTGATTTGAGATTTAAGGTCCCCGTCAACACTGTAAAGGTCATTTTGGAGACGTTGCTTCCAATTTTGTGGGACTTTTACCCGACATTGAGATGAAATGACATCTCAAGCCCTGCCGCCCATTGAAACCAATAGGGTTTATAAGCATGGAAGGGCCGACTCGCACCGCTTTGCCTGGGCAGGCTTAGATCCTCTAAGCGGTTTACTAGTACTCGTGTGCGGGTCGGTTTCAGCTCTGCGTGGAAGCATCATGCAGCCCATCTATTTCTTCAAGCCCCGATGGGCGGGGGCCGTCGATTCCAGTTAAAAGACTGACTTCTGACGAGTGTTCCAACACGTATATAGTAATATACTTAACCAGCTTTTGTCGAGTAATTTTGTATATGGTAAAATGAAGAAACGCCTGTGCTTGTTTGTGACTTTTTGATGAAAATCTAATACGTTTCAAAAATGTAAACATGTCCGTATGGTAAACATCCCTGTAAACCCTACTTTATATAGAGAAAAGTAACATTTACAGGGATGTTCATTATTTTCCTCATTTTTTCCTCAAGAATATAAATTGTGGGAACTCGTTTGAACCACAGCTCTTTGGAAACGGATCGCCGATCTCCAGACAATCTAGGCATCGAGATTCATTGCCTTTACTTCTATTTATTAAATTTCCGTAATACTGGAATGTAGCAAATGTACTAAATTTTATAAATTTCTTATTCATAATATTGCAATGTATACATATATCTACGTTTTTACTTATCACGCAAACATGCCAATATAATTTTGACCCCCTTACACTCTACTTTTATATAGTAAAACTGGGGTTTACGGGGTATACATTAATTTTTTTCTGCTCAAAAACATATGTACTGTGGATACATGTTAGAACCGCCTGGCGCCTTTCAATAATACATGAACACTCATGTAAGATTCTCTATGTATTGAAAAAATTGGTTGTATTGATGTTATTAATAGGCAAAATTTTATTCTACAACAAATCACGGCCGGGTGACGTCATTAAAAACTGCAAATTTATGACGTCACAAGTCGACTTCCTTGACGTTAGAAGGTGTAACGTCATTTTCTCGCATCGAAAACGTTAGAATAGGATATAAATGCATGTGTTTCAGTCGATAATGTTAGCGGGGTTTCTTCTAACAAGCATGTGATTTGTCTACTTTACAACTGACCTCCAAACTGTGATTTATTACACAACAACTCACAGTTAGAGCTGATCTATTTCTTAAGTAAAAGTATGAATTTTTTGGATTTAGTTTTTCACCATTTTTTTTATTTTTTTTTAAGGGGACTTTTCCTTGTATCACATTTTTTCTAGCCTTGTTCAAAAGCACGATTTACCATTTTTTTATTTTCTGGTACGAAATTATTGGTCATGCTGAACAAAAATTTCATTTAAACCAAATGGAATAAGATATCGAAATTATGTGGAACATTTATCAAGTTGTGACTTCAAAGGCATTATGTAGTTTGGACACTAATTTTAGAAACTGAATCACTTTGAAGATGGCCATCCACACAGAATCTCAGGTTTTCTGGAAAGCTGAAAAATGCCTGCTGCCCATTAAAACTGCCCATTAAAAAAATTCAGATAAGATTGACTGGGCTGATACAGCAGCCAATTGCCCAACTTACCAATCACTTTTCACAAAAAAATCATTGGTATGATTCTTGGTTGTGTTTTCATTCATTAAATAATGCATATTTCTCAAACGTCGAATATTCTACTCTTTGACATACATCAACTGCTGACAGGTAAATGATTAACATCACGAAAACACGCCTATATATATTTTGACCCCCTTGAACCCCACTTTTATATTGTTAAACTGGGGTTTACAGGGGTAAACCTTATTTTTCTTATTTCTGCTCTAAAATATAGATTATGGGTACTCGTTAGAACCGCCTCGAGGAGGCGGTTCTAACGAGTACCCACAATCTATATTTTGAGAAGAAATAAGAAAAATATTACCATTTTTCATCTTAAAATTTTCATTTTTTGGAGGTAAAATTTACAATGTATTGGTATAAGCGTGTTTTTTTTTTTTTTTTTTTTTTTGTAATGTACTTCACACATAGTTATAGACTTATACATTTATTGAAGATGATCAAGGGAGTTTTACGCCCTTAACCGAAGCTGTGTGCAGTATCTAATGTACCAGTATCTAATTTGTGCCATGACCATAGAATGACCTGAGTGCTTATTTGAAATAATAACTAATCTTCGGGATTTACAGTTAATATTATGTCAAGGGTAGATTTAAGGCTGCTGTGGCCACATCGATGGAATGTTTTGATGTTATGGTTATGTGTCACATGATGTTGTTATGATCTCGAGTGGGTCCGGGGTTAATGGACGACAACTAATTTGGATGGTTCCATGTTTTTCGCTATACTCTCTCGACCTCGTTATATAAATAACCTTAATTATACTTAATAAGGAATTAATTACATATAAGCTCTGTCCTTGAGGTGGACGTGAGTCCAACCCCTGCCAGGAACAAAGTAGACTGACAAAGGCACGAAGGTAAGTGTGCGCACGCATGCATTGTTAATCAGTGAGGTAAAAGGTGAAGGACAGAAAGCGGAAGTTAATATGCGCTACTGATGAAATTCTTAATGATGCTTAACGATAGATTAAATAATATGAATAAATGTAATATGAAAAATAATTATGAATGGAGGGGGTGGGGATTAAGGAAATGATTTGAAAGTCCTAAGCGCAAGCACTCCTCCAGTTTCCATAATTTCATTCTGTGACATTTATATTTGTTTAATTGCAAGTTTATGAAAAAAAACATCACGAAAACACGCCTATATAATTTTGACCCCCTATAACCCCACTTGTATATAGAAAAACTGGGGTTTGCAGGGGTAAACCTTATTTTTCTTATTTCTGCTCTGAGATATAGATTGTTGGTACTCGTTAGAACCGCCTCAATGAGGCGGTTCTAACGAGTACCCACAATCTATATTTTGAGCAAAAATAAGAAAAATATCTCTGCTCTGAGATATAGATTGTTGGTACTCGTTAGAACCGCCTCAATGAGGCGGTTCTAACGAGTACCCACAATCTATATTTTGAGCAAAAATAAGAAAAATATCACAATTTTTCATCTGAAAATTTTCTTTTGTTTTTTTTCGGCGATAAATGTGTCAATGTATTTTTATAGGCGTGTTTTCGAAATGAGGGGGCAGAAAGTCAGGCTTTTAGTTTAAGTTGTGAAATATAAAAAAAGGATTTGCAAAAAATGCAGAAAATATTGATATCATGTAATCTATCCTGAAGTGTTATTATTTACATTCGCAGTGCTTTTACAGCGTGTAAATGTTTTTCAGCTTTAAAAAATTGCCCTATAAGCATTTTTTCGCCCAGTGATGAAGATTAAAGAATGTAAATATGTATAAAAAATTAACTTAATTTTTCTGCTTTCGTAAAAGTATGAACGACAGCGGAACGCTAGCAAAGTTACTTTGCACGAGACCCACTAAGTTCATACATGTACATTCATGAATAGCAGAAAAATAAAATTCATTTCTTAAATTAACATGAACGTTAAATAATTTCCTTTATCATAATGACGTCGTTGATAAGCAGTGGATAACGACGTGTAATAAAAATCGTATGACCATATTGGCGGGATTTAGTAACGTCCATGTCAACCAGACATTTTTCGTGGAAAAAATGTCATATTTTAAGGCGATAAAATCCAATTTGAAGTGGTCATATGATAAACAGAATCTTTCACTCGTGTTCATTTCACATGAAATTTATTAAACTCGACGAAGGCTCGTTTCATTAATTTCATATACAATGACCATTCGTGTAAGATCCTCTATTTTTTATTTATATTTATATAAATTTCGACCCATTACTTGGCGAAAAAATATGGTTAAAGGGATAAAATTGAAAAACAGTTTTCCTACTAACAGCGGAACGGCGTCGTTGGTGCCATAACGTCGCCATCGTGCAATCATATTGGAAAGAAACATTATTTTGACGACACTGACGTCGTGTGAGTCAATGAGTATGAACAACATTACGTCCCAACACACCTAAGGATATCCATAATGATATGGAAAGATGCCCCTTCACATGCTACAGTGAAAAGATGGGTGGCGTAATTTAAGCGTGGCAGACAGAGCCTTGAGGATGACCTCCGTCCTGGAAGGCCTGTCAAGGTTTCAACCCCAGAAATGGTCAATAAAGTTCATGATATTGTTATGACTGAAGACGATTCACAGAAAGATAAATAGCCAGTAGAGTTGGAAGTTCACAGGAAAGAGTACATTCCATTCTGACAGAGGATCTTGTAATGAGAAAGCTCTCTGCCCGATGGGTACCAAGACTTGTGACAGTTGATCAGAAGCACATTATCGCGTGCTAATCTTAATCTTTTTGAGGAAGATCCTGTCAACTTCCTTCAGAGATTTGGCACTATGGATGAAACATGGGTCCATAAGTTTACCCCAGAGACCAAACAACAATCGAAACAGTAGAAGCACCCTGGCTCACCCCCGCCAAAGAAGGCAAAGACTGTTCCATCAGTTGGGAAGGTTATGGCTTCGGTTTTCTGGGAAGCAGATGGTATTCTGTTTATAGATTATCTCCAAAAGGGACAAACAATCAAAGGCACATAATATTATGCTTCACTTCTGACGTAGTTACGGGAACACATTAAACTTAAGCACTGCGGAAAGCTCACTAAAGGTGTGTTGTTCCATCAGGACAATGCCCAATGTTCACCAGTCTGCCATTGCTATGGCTGCCATTCACGATTGTGGCTTTAAACTGATTGAGCATCCGCCTTATTCACCTGATCTCGCTCATCAGACTTTCTACTATTTCCAAAACTGAAAACGGCTATTTCAGGCAACCACTTTCAGTCCGATGGTGACGTCATATTTATGCAGTGGATGACTTTCTGAACAGCCAAAAAGGAGCATTGAGGCCCTTAAACATCGCTGGCAAAAGTGTATAGATACTGTAGGGGATTATGTTGATAAATAATACAATATGTCCGACAAAATTCAAATCCTTCAATAAGAGGCTCACAACATATCAATCAGCCCTCGCAGGTAGCATCACTTCACTTATAAGTAAACGTGTACTGTTCATCATTATTCGCAAGTACATCAAAACATTTACTCTGAGTGCTTGTGAATCTGTCTGGTACGCCCAGGTCATTTACTGTTTTTCTTAGAAATTGCTTTCACTTAATTACTTTAAATACAACATGGATTAGGCGACATGCACATTGGTGACATACTGCGATTAAATGAAGTCAACAGAGACTACAGCAGCCGGCTCCAAAAAGCTAGAGAGGCACCCCATCCGACTGTTTTCATTATTCACGACAGTAAAATTCCTCTATTAAGACCGCCTAAAATTAAGACTAATTCTGCTTTAAAAAGCTTATTAACTAGGGTTTGCATATATTGTCCACTGGTCTGAGACCACCTTTGGGACTGTTCAAAAGTGGTCTTTAAGACCACTTTTGAACAGTCCCAAAGGTGGTCTTAATATAGGAATGTTACTGTACGCGCATGTTTATGTTCACTTCACTCATAAGAAGTCAAATACTGTTCTGCAATATTCGCATATAAATCAAAACATTCACTCTCTGAGTGCTTGTGAACCCGTCTGGTACTTCCAGGTCACTTGCCACTTTTCATAGAAATTGCTTTTACTTGATTACTTAAAAATGTAGCATGGATTAGTTGACATGCACATTGGTGACATACTGCAATCAAATGACAGACGCGCCGACTATACTAGCCTACAGCCGCATTTAAACACCCCCTTTCCCCGGACCACACAAGGTTGTCAGCGTCTTACTGACCTTTTTTGAGCCAACATGACCCTTATTTAAACATAGCCGAGATATTGTCAAGATGATCACTCAGAGCAAGTTTGATGATGTTCGGACTGAAACTGTGGCCTCTAGATTGTCCACAATGTTTTTTCTATATTTGACGTATTGACCTACTGTTTGATCCGACATGATACGTATTCAAAAGTATACGATAATCATTCTGACCAAGTAACATCACTGGACCAAAATTGTGACCTATACAATGTTCACAAGTTTTTACCATGATTTGACCAATTGACCAACTTTTTGACCCGACATGATCCTTATTCAAACTTATACGAGAAATTGTCATGATAATCATAGTGGAGCGCAGTGGTGCAGTGGTAAAGCAGCGGGTTTGTGATCAAGAGGTAACCGGTTCGATCCCCGCAAGCGCCAAGTGTTGTTTCCTTGAGCAAGAATTGCTTAGTACTGGTTTCTACCTAGGAGAAGAAAAAGGGGAAGATTAGTACTTGTACTAAATATGTTACCCTCTATAAATAAGGTCTATTATTGTTTTTTGTTTGATTTGAGGTTTAATGTCTCCGTCAACACTGTAAAGGACATTTTAGAGACGTTGCTTCCAATTTTTTGGGACTTTTACCCGATATTGTGATGTAATGACATCTCAAGCCCTGTCGCCCAATGAAACCAATAGGGATTATTAGCATGGACGGTCCGCCTCGCACCGCGGTTCCTGGACAGGCTTAGATCCTCTAAGCGGTTTACCAGTACTAGTGTGCAGGCCGGATTCAGCTCTGCGTGGAAGCATCATGCAGCCCATATATTTCTTCAAGCCCCTGTGGGCGGGGGCCGTCGATTATTGTTATTATTATTATTATTATTATTATTATTATTAAGTATGATCATGACTGGACCATAACTGTGGCCTCTAGAGTGTTCACAAGAAAAGTTTATAAGGCATGCACGACGGACGACGCACGATAAACGACGATGGCTGACATCTCATGACCATGCACTACGGTCAGGTGAGTTACAGTGTAATAAGACATCGGTGCGATATATTCCATTCTCTCACATCGATCGGTTAATTACGGATACATTACGATAACACATCCGTGCGGCATAGTGCATTTTTCACATCTCCAAAATGGGCACTTTTCTCACGAAAATCCTTCATATTTTTCCTATAAATGCGCAAAACATAGGTTGTGTGTGCTCGTTAGAACCGCCTCATTGAGGCGGTTCTAACGAGTACCCTCAACCTATGTATTGGAGCAGAAATAAGAAAAATAATGAATACCCCCGTAAACCCCAGTTTTCTGTATATAAAGTGGGGTTTAAGGGGGTCTTCATTTCACGGACTTGTTCACGTGATGATATTCAAAACATAGGTTGACGGTCTCGTTAGAACCACCACTACCACAGGAGCTTGAAGTTCTGTCCATAAGTAGTTCATAAGGTTCAAAATCAAAAATGACACTAAGCCATTTCGTAAGAAACAATTTCTTTGAAATTGCATAAGAGTCTTTATTTTTGGACATTTTCAATCCGTTTCGATGGACTAAACTTCAACGGCCTGTGCCACTACGAGGCAGTTCTAACTTTGTTGAGTTAGGAATAATTTAAATAAATAAATAAACAAAAAACACCAATTTTCTCTATATGAACATTGACTTGTTAAAGTGATAGCATTGACTTCTGTGCACTGGCGCAATGAACATGTCTTTTTCGTTCCTCGTTTTTCGTGAATAATTTTCTACACAATGTCTATTTTTAACTAGTAAGATTGTTTGATATTTGTTATACAAAGAGCATGCCGTTTTCCTGTGCAACATAGCTAATCCTGTTTACAAATTTCAATACTGAAAATCTTTCGAGCTAATTACTCAGAAAATTCCAATGAAATCCAATGATGAGAATACTGATTAAGATTAATCCATATTTTCTGCAAAATCGTTTCGGGTGGGCCCATTATTACCATGATAAAGCGTCTCATTTTTTATTTGTTAAAAATCTTACAACAATAAGTTCTACAAAGGGTTATATATACAAGCCTATATGTTTAACAAACAGAGCAGAGCCAGATCAGACGCCGCATTTTGCGGCGTCTGATCTGGGTCAGGACTGTTTGTCAGAATCCCTTCATGCGGATACCAGGGTTAAAACTAAGCACGTGTATCTTCGGATGCCGTAGATTTATTAAATATGGATATTTTAAGCAATCCTCAGTTGGATATTTTATGGATACTGGATATTTTAAAAGTTGCATTATTGAGCTACCGGGTCTCAAAATTTTTGTTTTGTTTTTTATCTTCAATTCATACTTTGAAGTAGGTTTAAAATTTTCTATTATGTTTAATGTTTTCTAGTTCTTCAGGATCATAGATTCACAACGGAAATTTAAAAATATTTGAGGGTCAGTGATGAGGCCTAATTGGCCGAAACTAGCAAGTCTGGCCCAGAAAAATACTTGAACACTCTACTGTTTTCACTTCTGTGGGATGTTCCTTGCTTCCGAGGTATACCCCTTTCATAGAACATTTCTCTTGCAAGCTCTCTGTTTATATCGGTAATATGTGGCATTGCCAGTTTAGGACGCGTCACGTATAATGTGTCGTCGAATATGTGGACTCGGAGAAGAATCGGGTCTGTCTGCGAAGTTGTTTAGAGCTCAGCGTTCCGCCTGACAGCTTGTGTAAGCTTTGAGCCACCTGGAATTCATATAGCGATAAACAAATGCCCTGATCAGACTGTGCGGGTGCGCAGGTTGATTTGAATCTTCTTTTGACACTAGTGTGACATGTCGGCAGGCTTTTCACATTCAGCGGCACAAATCTTATCAGGGTTTTTTGATATTCTTTTGGGATGCATGTCTTTCAGACTTTTTACGGAATATGCTTGCAAATTTCATTTCCTCCTCTATGTAGCTCAGTGTATATATTATGCAATCTGATTTGCCCATATTTTCCCACATGTCTCGAGCTGCATGTCTCAAGGAGTGCGTCAATGAAATGATAGCTTGTTCTCACTTATCTGTACTGGAATGCGTTCATAGCCTTAGTGTAAGAAGTTAGACTCTTGCACACCAGATATGGAAATCCATTGTTTCAGTTAGGGATAGAAATTTTGTTCCAACCATGGTGTTCTTTCCCTGGAACGGAGTAAAAATCGAATATTATCGCGTGTTTGATAAATGTACTTGTTGAATACGACCTCATATGCGCCGTCATTAAGATTGACGTCATAGCACGTTACTTGACGTCACTAAACATCACTGTAGTGTCATCACAATATGGCGGACGTCGGCAACCGAAGTGGCAGCACTATTAAAAATCCATGATCAAAAATGGAAGGAATCCTAGCAAACGAATCCTACATGGGTGTGAGGGGTGGATAGAAAAATCTGTCCCTCTGGATCACTGTCCGGCTTCACTCGGAAAGCCTCGTGATGCCGGACAGTGACCCTCGGGACGGATTTTGTCATCCGCCTCTTACACCACTTCTGCTATACTTACTTCTACTTCTGCCGATAATACTACTACTTCTTCTTCTGCTACTACTACTACTACTTCTACTACTACTTATCAGTACTACTTCTACTACTACTACTACTACTACCACCACAACAACAACTACTACTACTGCTGCTTACAACAACAAAAACAATAATAATAGTAATAATACAGTCGAACTTCGATGGCTCGAACCACTTTGGGACCATGAAAATTTGTTCGAGACAGCGGTAGTTCGAGCCACAGAGGGATACTATTATTGCCATACCAGGAGGCATAATGGAGATGATTGTAGATATCTTTTCGGTGTTCTGTTTTATTAATGTATGTTGTGTGTACTCATTAGAATCGCCTCATCGAGGCGATTCTAATGAGTACACACAGCATACATTTGCAAGATAAATGAAGAAAATCTTCCTAAATTACCCCTATATCGTATTTGGAGGAACTCCCTGCGGACTCAAGAACGGGTTCGACTTATCCATAGTAAACGAGCCATCGGAGTTCGAGCCATCGAAGTTTTACTGTAATAATAATAAAATAATAATAATAATAATAATAATAATAATTATAATAATCATCATCATAATCATGTTGCTGCATAAACGCAAACAGTTCAACCCATATGTCTACATACAAACTTTTTGGCACATTAGCAAGCAGTGTAGACCTTGATCAGATGCCGCAGAATGCTAAACTCTTTTCGTAAGGTACAGAAAGATTTCGTGAACTTGCCACAAATGACACAAACCAGGCACTCCTAAAATTAGAAACCGGCCTGTCCAAAGCATGTTAAAAAAGATTCTACGTATCTGATATATATCTTAAAGAATTTTTCCCGTATCTGCCGTATGTATTCGGACAGACAGACCTGAGCTAACAGTGTAGACCCAGATGAGACGCCACAGAACGAGGTATCTCATCATGATCTACACTGTTTACCACTAATCCAGCCATTTTAAAGTAGTTTTTTTGAACACTTATGAAGTGGCCCCCGCCCATCGGGGCTTGAAGAAATAGATTGGCTGCATGATGCTTCCACGCAGAGCCGAAACCGGCCGCACAGGAGTACTGGTAAACCGCTTAGGCGTAAAAAATAGCTGTGTTTCCACTAACATGCGGAAAAAAAATTGGTCAGTAGGTAGGAGAAACTTTTTTTTTTATTATTCCCCCCCCCCCCCCCCCAAAAAAAAAAAAAAAAAAAAAAAAAAACGGAACCCGGGAAGGCACATGCACAACATATTAAAAAAAATCATGCCCTTCCCGGCTTCCGTAAGGTCGGGGCTATATTTTTGTTTTTGTACATGTTTGTTTCGCTAGTAAAATTGTCTTGTTGAGACTTGCACTGTCTCTACAGTACAGGCTCATTGTTCAATACCATTTCGAGACATTTATTTTGTACGACTTGGTTATTTGATTTGGTAAATCTGCTTCATTATTCAATAACCTCAGAGACAAATCAACCTTGGAACCTGCTACGTGACACTTTCATACCTTAGCCTTGGTTTTTGTTTGATTTGAGGTTTAACGTCCCCGTCAACACTGTAAAGGTCATTTTGGAGACGTTGCTTCCAATTTAGTGGGACTTTTACCCGACATTGAGATGAAATGACATCTCGAGCCCTGTCGCCCAATGAAACCAATAGGGTTTATCAGCATGGACGGTCCGCCTCGCACCGCGGTTCCTGAACAGGCTTAGATCCTCTAAGCGGTTTACCAGTACTAGTGTGCGGGCCGGATTTAGCTCTGCGTGGAAGCATCATGCAACCCATATATTTCTTCAAGCCCCTATGGGCGGGGGCCGACCTTAGCCTTGGAGTTCGTCACGTTAAATACCAATGTAAACCGCACTTTATAAAGGGAAACATGGGGTTTACAAGGGTATTTATTATTAGGGCCCCGCACTGAAAGTGTGGGTGCCCTATAGTAATCACTCTGTCCGTCCGTCTGTCTGTCTGTCCGTCTGTCCGTCCACAAATTTTTTCCTACTCCTCTGATAGCGCTGCCGGGGCTCTAGTCATGGGTACTCGTAAGAATCGCTCCATTGAGGCGGTTCTAATGAGCACCCAAAAGCTATGTTTGGAGCATAGATGAGGAAAAATAAAATAAAAAATAATTAATAGGTTCAATAGATATTGTAATATTATAAAAACAAACACCAGCACGAAAATACACCTATATAATTCTGCCCCCCTTGAACCCCACTTTTATATAATGAAACTGGTGTTTGGAGGGGTAAAACCTTATTTTATTTATTTCTGCTCTAAAATATAGATTGTTGGTACTCGTTAGAACCGCCTCGATGAGGCGGTTCTAAAGTGTACCTATAATCTATATTTTGAGCAGAAATATCGAGGTGCTTATAGAGTGTACCCACAATCGATATTTTAGAGCAGAAATAAGAAAAATATCTAAATTTTTCCACATAAAATTTTCACTTTTACGGCGGTAAAATTTTGTTTTTGTATAGGCGTGATTTCGTGATGCAGATGTTCTTCTGTGACAGTAGGCATTCAAATAAGTAGATAAACCATGTAATCAACTGCAGCTGCAGCTTTACGCACAGGTTACGCATTTTGATATGGACCGTACAGAAATTTATGATTGCATCAGACGATTTCACAGCCAGACCGGACTAACGGTTCCAGTAAAAGTCCCGCATTCCATATTTGGAAGATGAATTAAGAAACTGATATTATCTAGAAACAACTTCAGTAGAATCATGCAAGATTATTTGGGCCCCGTCAAGCGATTTTGGTACGTATCGCCTATGCGAGCAGCGAAGGTTCAGGCGAGCCTGCGCATCCGCGCAGTCTCGCCAGAACCTTCGCTGCTCGCTCATACAAGCAGTGAATCAAGAGGAGCCTTCAGACAGAAAGCCATATCCCTGGCCCCTCTGAATTGCTGGGCTTGCGCAGTTGAAATTTGTCATTACGGAATGCTCGAAGACACAAATTCGCTTGGCGGGGCTCATTTTATCTCCTGCATGTGTATTTTCCCAGTTCTAAATGGAACTAACATGTTCCTATGTGCCGTATCATCACACAGTTTCGCTTATCTAACGTTTTCTGTCCGGCAGTCATTAAGGTCGTAAATCTAAAGGCTAGTGTCAGCAATTTTTGAATTGGAAAATTGCTTTTTTTGTCAGGCTGGACCGCATCAAGAGAAAAACGTATCTTCTGGCGTGGGTGTACAGCAAAAACTCAAACCAGTCGCCGTAATCTCTCAAGCTGGACACGATCTGCGCTACCTACGCGGAGGAGCTTATGATCAATTGGCATCCATATTATTCAAAGCGAAAACGCGGATCAGCCTGCGCGCATGCGCACAGGCTGATCTGCGTCTTCGCTATGCACATTTGTCTGAAATCGCATGTTTTTGGCTTTCAAGATCCCATTGTATTCATCATGGTTATCAGTATTTCTATCTTAAAGCAGCGCTTATTCCCTATCATTAACTTTAGTTCGAAAAGACATAGACAAGTTCAACATGCCAAAGACCTGAATGATAAGTTAAAATAACCGGTTAAATAGACAGTTCTTTAAAGACTCCAAGGTCTGATGCGACTCAATCAGACTGCAACATTTCCTGTTCGTGTGCTTGCATAAGAGAACTTTGGTCGCTGCATTGCAATTTCTAATACCGTGTTAAATGGTTGCATCTGAGTGTTGAATCTTTTGATTGTGGCGTTTCGTCAATGACATTTTCTTTCTATATTCACGTATTTCCATATAGAACACAGCAAAATAGAAGTGGAGGCAATGATCAGGAATTGATACAATCAACCCACAGCTCCCATCAGAGACACCAAAGGGAAAGAAACACAAACATGAACCAACAGACCTAATGGAAACATCAATAGCGGAAAGCCAAAAGGACAGTTACTTTCCCACAAAATGGCCAATAGGCTATCCAAAATAAAATAATATAAGCGACACAAACATCCAAAGACAATATAGAACACAGCAAAGACCTTATTTAACATAACTGAATATGGTGATAAATGCCAATAGCAAGCTTAACCCTTGTCCTGCTAATCCCGGATATGCCTTATCTTTGAAACAATGTAGATCCAGATCAGATGGCTTCTGACGAAGCCATCTGATCATGATCTACATTGTTTGCCATTCAGATTATGAATTTGTTGCAATAATTTGCATCAAGTAATCTGATTGGTTGATAATCGGTAGTGGGTGTGGCATGTATAAATATTCAGCAGGACAAGGGTTAAGACCATATCTCTGCACTTCATTAAAGCGCAGTTTATATTTTAATTACCTGGCCAATGGCGAATGACGGTCAAGTGGCTTGAAAAAAAATGATAGGGCTGCACGGTGCTTCCCGACCGCGCACATGAGTACTGGTAAACCGCTTAGAAGGTCTAAGCCTGTCCAGGCAAAGTGGAGCGTGGGACCGTCCGTGCAGGGTTTTCTGCTTACGGAGGCATCTGAGTGTTGAGTCCTTTGATTGAGGCGTTTCGTCAATGACATTTTCTTTCTATATTCACGTATTTCCATACAGAACACAGCAAAGACCTTAAACCCTTTTGGTTTCATTGGGCGACAGGGCTTGAGATGTCATTTCATCTCAATGTCGGGTAAAAGTCTCTCAAAATTGAAAGCAACGTCTCCAAATTGGAGCGCTGTGGTGCAGTGGTAAAGCTTCGGATTTGAGATCGAAAAAATCCTCTGTAAACCCCAGTTTTACTATGTTAAATTGGGGGTTAAAGGGGTCAGAATTTTATAGGCGTTGTGTAAAGCAACTGCGTATGGTAACAGATATTAAAATCCGGGATAACGTGTTAATTACGGTGTTTAAGTCAGTCAGTAATTTGAGTAGCTTGTATTGATTATGTGAAGGCCACAGATATATGCTTGTGCGACCTGGCCTTATTTATCAAACAAGGCCACTGGCAATACCAGTCATTTAAGCTGTTGGACCTGCTCACTATCCAATACCTCTGCCTTGTCGAAACGAAGTACAAGGGTAGAAATCAGGGATAGTGAGCAGGTGTCATTTCTACGGTGCTCAGCATAAAAAGACGCACCCCATGTTAAGACCCCATCAATTTTGTCTGCTAATTCCGCGCACCCGACTAATACCATCCAGTCAAGATACAACACTTTAGACAAGAAAGGTGTTCTGTTTGGTCATGTGTTGCTTCATAACGAAAACACGCCTATATAATTTTAACCCCCTATAACCACACTTTTATATAGTAAAACTGGTGTTTGCAGGGGTATACATTATTTTCCTTATTCCTGCTCTAAGTCATAGGTTGTGGGTACTCGTTAGAACCCCCTCAGTGAGGCGGTTCTAACGAGTATCCACAACCTATGTTTCGAGCAGAAATAAGAAAAATATCGCAATTTTTCATCAGAAAATTTTCATTTTTTTTGAAGGTAAAATTTTCAATATATTTAGATAGGCGTGTTTTCGTAATGTAAAGCTGATGATCCTGTTAGTTGAAATAACCAGCAGTCAGTAACGTTTTTTTTTTTTTTTTTTTCAAAATTAAATTAGGGCCTGTTGTGCTCATTTAGCCTGATTCAGGTAAAAAAAATGGATTTCCATTACACAAACGCGCCTATACAAATACATTGACACCTTTATCGCCGAAAAAATGAAAAGATTATGATGAAAACTCGTTAGAACCGTCTCATGGAGGCGGTTCTAACGAGTACCCACAATCTATATTTTAGGTCAGAAATAAGAAAAATAAGGTTTACCCCTGTAAACCCCAGTTTTACTATATAAAAGTGGGGTTCAAGGAGGTCAAAATTATATATGAATGTTTTCGTGATGATTCGCCCAGTTTGCGGTAAAAGTCTCATCCAAAATAATATATGAAGCTTTGTTTGGTACCTGTCAAAGGAAAATGAAAACATTTAATCTGGTTCATTTAGTTTTTAAAAATCATGGCCCCATGCGCAGAATTGGCAGTTGCGCAGAATTAGCCTACACGAGTGTATTTGGCTATTCTTTTGATGGATCATAAAGAAAATAGGGTTTGGTATAGTTTGCACTACAGTAAAAAAGTTTTGCTTGCTTTTGGGAGAGCTTTCAGTGAAGAAATGAATATTCTGCTGCTTCTGGTTGGGTCTGGTGCTAAAAGCCATTATTTTTCTGAAAAGTATTATTGTTCATTAGAAGAATTATTTGTAAGTAAAAACGTTTATTTAAATAGAAAGAAAATTGTGCTGACTGGACACTGGAAATGTCTAGATTTATTCGCTGCGGTATGAGATTGTTGACACTGACTGACAAAAAAACCCAAAATATGCCGCACAACCCCTACTTTATATTTGCTCCTGGGAGGTATATGGACTTCCTATTAAATTATATTCCTTGTAAACAAAGGTTGTGGGTACTCTTGTAGGGGGTATTCATATCACGGCGTTCACGTGATGGTTGTTTAAACGAAACCTTTAATTCTTGTTTGCTTGTTTGTATTGGAGCTTAACGGCCCAGTCAACACTAATTAACATCATGAAAACACGCCTATATATAATTTTGACCCCCTTGAACCCCACTTTTATATAGTAAACCTGGGGTGTCCGGGGGTATACCTTATTTTTCGTATTTCTGCGCTAAAATATAGATTGTGGGTACTCGTATAAACCGCCTCGATCAAATGAGTGCCCACAATCTCTACTTTGAGCAGAAGTAAGAAAAATATCAAAAATTTTCATCCTAAAATTTTCATTTTTTTTCGGCGATAAAGGTGGCAATGTATTCGTAAAGGCGTGTTTTCGTACTGAGCTCATTTTTGAGCCAGTTTACCTATCCACATTTTTCCTGGGCAGGTTTATACGTAAGCGGTTAACCAGTATATTGCACATTCTTTCGTCAGAAACTAACAACTGCCCTTCTTATATCAGCGGAAGGGAAAATCTTTAATATTAACAAGTTACATAATACATGTAACTCGTTAAATAGATGATCTTACATGAGTGTTCATGTATTATTGAATTTATTAAACGAATTGAGGAAAAGAGATAAAATGCGAGGCTTTGCCCAGCATTTTATCACTTTTCCTCAACGAGTTTAATAAATTCAATAATATATACATTGGCACGAATGCAAGATTCTATTTATCATATGACATTTAAAACGCATTTTACTCACGATTGTTTACAAAAATGTCAATATTCCGCCATTAGTAAACGCGACGTCGTTAAGGACGTCGCACAGGTAACGTTACAGGACGTAACTAGCTAATTTGCATATTTAATCCACTAGTGGATTATTGAAAATATCACATGGCGTTATTACACTCTCAGACGCGACGTCACATGATAAAACGAGATACGATATGGTTTTAAATTCCTTTCTGTTCTTAGAAGAAAAGAAACAAAACAAAAAGGCAGAACCGAACGGAAATTGAAACCAAGAAGAAAAAAAAATCAAAACAAATTGACGTTTTTATCAAATGGCCTCGCGTCTGAAAATGTAATCACGCTATGCAATAAATTCCGTGATCGTCTAGTGGAATAAATATGTAAATAAGTTACATGTAGATACGCCCTGTAACAAATCGTGAACAAAATGTATTTATAAATGTTTATATATGACAAACAGAATCTTGCATTCGTGCTCATGTATTATTGGATTTATTAACTTCGTTAAGGAAAAGGGATAAAATGAAGCTTCGCACTTTAACCCTTTTCTGTATTATTCAATTTACAGAGCTCGTTGAGAAAAATGGATAGCGTCGCATTTTATAGCTTTTCGTCAAGGAGTTGAATAAATTCAATAACACATGGGCACTTGTTTCAACGAGATGTTTTAGTTGAAGAAACGAAATAATAGGCCATTGAAACGGTATACTGCATGTACATTTGTTTGTTTGTTTGATTTGAGGTTTTACGTCCTCGTCAACACTGTAAAGGTCATTTTGGAGACGCTGCTTCCAATTTTGTGGGACTTTTACCCGAAATTGAGATGAAATGACATCTCAAGCCCTGTCGCCCAATGAAACCAAAAGGGTTTATTAGCATGGAAGGTCCGCCTCGCACCACGGTTCCTGGACAGGCTTAGATCCTCTAAGCGGTTTAGCAGTACTAGTGTGCGGGCCGGATTCAGCTCTGCGTGGAAGCATCATGCAGCCCATTTATTTCTTCGGGGGCCGGTTGGTAAGTTAAAAAGAATTCCTAAAATTTACCATTTGTGTGGTATTTTCAACATTTCGATGACAAAGTTGAGATTATAAGGAATGAATTATGACTTTTGTGGATTTTATCGATGTGTGAACTCCGGCGAGTCACCTACCTTCTGGCTTCATTCGCCAGAGTTAACACATCGAAAAAAAAAATGAAATTCACTCCTCCGCCCTGCCATTCTTAACCATGACAAAAATTAAGTGTTTTCTCAGTGTGTGTGTGTGTGTGTGTGTGTGTGTGTGTGTGTGTGTGTGTGTGTGTGTGTGTGTGTGTGTGTGTGTGTGTGTGTGTGTGTGTTACGCCCCACCAATAACCTAGGTCACACGGAGGCGGGACCTCGGTTTAGAGACTCATCCGAAAGCCTTGATAAGCCCGGGACCGCACCCACGACGCCTAACTATTTCTCAGTGTAAGGCTGGTCATTCTAGGCAATTTATGCAACACCTCCAATTTCACACACCAACCGAAATACTCTGTTATCATTACGAAAACACGCCTATTAAAATACATTGTAAATTTTACCGCAAAAAAAACGTACATTTTCAGATGAAAAATTGCGATATTTTTCTTATTTCTGCTCAAAATATAGATTGTGGGTACTAGTTAGAATCGCCTCGACGAGGCGGTTCTAACGTGTACCAACAACCTATATTTTAGAGCAGAAATAAGAAAAATAAGGTTTACTATATAAAAGTGGGCTTAAGGTGGTCAAAATAATATATAGACGTGTTTTCGTGATGTGATTTCAAAACTGTTGTTTTGCGAAAAAAATCGTTTGTCTTAGCTGCACATTATTTGCCGTTAGCACGGTTTGCGTTTAACTTTTGCTAAAGGTAACCAACCAGATTAGTCTCTTATAAATGAGGATAAATCTATAACAGCGGGATCAAAGAAAAAATCAGCAGCCGTTCAGAACCAATACACGAGGAAGTATTCTTTACTGATTCTAACGGAATTGGATTATCGGATGAAACGAATGCAATGCAGCTCTTAAAACCTCATTGATTCATACTGCTGCGTTTAAAACCTCTTGATTCATACCAACAAATTACCTACGGAAAATTTAAGTTAATTAAATCATCTATATGAAAAGTGGAATGCACCGGGTGCACAGAGAACATCACGAAAACACGCCTATATATAGTTCGAACAAATTGACCTGAGACTGACCTTTATGCAAGGAATACATTAGTAAATGCTATCGCCTAATACGTCAGCTTTCGTAAACTTCTCGTGAATTGTCGGCATCTCGTGAAAAGCGACCCATTTACCGACCTCTGTATATTGTATAACAATATCGCCATCTTCAGAAAACGACGAAGATAAATACATGCATTCAGTCGGGTGTGAAATTATGTTAATAGAGTTCACCAGTCTCTGGTCAATTTGTTCGAGCTATACTTCTTACCCCCTTGAATATGTTCTGGAAAGGGTTATCCTTTGGAATTTAGGAATACACCACAGAACTGGAAAATAGGGAGTGTACATGTTTTCTGGGCCAGACTAGCTATTATCGGCAAATAAGGCCTCATAAGTGACACTTTTAAATAGTAAAACTGGGGTTTACAGGGGTAATCATTTTTTCAACTTATTTCTGCTGTCAATATATATTGTTGGTCCTCGTTAGGTTGGTTGGTTTTTGTTTTACGGCCCTTTCAAGATTATTTCACTCATATCGAGCCGATCGGTAATCAGAGGTGGGCGAAAATCGGAGTACCCGGAGAAAAACCACCTGACCTTCCGTTGCAGAACTTGGCGTCTCACATGTGACCCGAGCGAGGCTCGAACCACAGCGGTGAGAGACTTAGTGATCAAGAGTCAGCGCTCTTAACCACTAGGCCACGGAGGCCCTGGTCCTCGTTAGAACCGCCTCATCTCTAACCAGTACCTACAATCTATATTTTAAGCAGAAATAAGAAAAATAACACAATTTTCTTCTTAAAATGTTCGTTATTTTTTCGGAGGTAAAGTTTACAATGTATTTGTATAGGCGTGTTCTCGTTAAAATAATCAAAGCACAGCCAACACTGATAGGTCCATTGTCTCTGCATGTAGGCTGGAAAAAATGTTCTGAATGGGGACTTAGACTGTTTCGTTTAACCCTTAAATTCCTGTACTGTAAGCAGTGTAACCCTTTTCTGGTTCTAACCCAACACACGTTTCCAGTCCAGATTCTAAAGATAAATACGCCACATTCTGACCCCACATCGATTTGTCTGGCAGTAAACCCCTCCCCCATCGATTTGTCTGGCAGTAAACCCCTCCCCCCTCGCTCGCTCTTCTAGCGAGCCGGACTCGTAAATTCATTCAGAAAAAAAATGTACTTTATGCAGGATCAAAAACACTAGCATGTAGCGTACTTCACTCAGTGCCTAAAGTGCCTGGCAGTTACGTCATGTATGTACGTACATATTACGTAGTTAATTGTCTCATTGCATAATAAAACTAACGTCTTCCAGCCTAATAACAAATGACATCAACCCATTACCATGTATTACCTGTCACCTTATTTGACCGATATGAACTTTTAAATATAAGCTATTGTGCTAGCATTACGTCAATGCTCATATTTGTTTAACCCAGCTTGAACGATACTGATATTTGCATACGGAAACTCATGTTATGCAATGATTAGGAATCGATGGAATTACGTCATATTATAGGCTTGAACTTTTGACTGTTTGAGGACAAAATATGATTCTTTTAGAGACTAATATAGTACCGTAGTTTTTTGCGTTTTTTTTCTCAAATAAAGTGATCCAAGTCAAGTGATTCAAACCTTCCGTCTATATTTTTCGCTATAAAGTTAGAGTGCAGTGTAAGGTGGATCTCTTGTGATCTTTTTAACAGTGAAGACCCAGATCACGGTCTACATTGATTACTTAAAATACAGGATTTCAAGGGTTAAACTAAACATTATTAATTGATTATCCTGTCTAACACCAAGTCAACCAATATTAAAAAATCATAAATCATGTTTTTAATTGCGTCAATTAATAAAATTGTCATTAATCAAGTAATTTCGTATTGGCCCAGTTACAGGTCCTCGGTCAGCTGTATTGGCCTCGGCCCGTATTGGCCCAGTTACAGGTCCAATACGAAATTATTTGATTAATAACATTATAGTATAAAGTCTCCGGTCAGAACCCGTTTTCCCCGATGACACCCGAAAACAATCGACCAAACAGGGCTGTCAGAGCATTGATTTGTATGAAGAGCCAGATATTGTTTATCTTTTGATTGAATAGCGCAAGGGTAATCGTTTGCCGTGTACCCCGTGGGGAGAAGCTTTGCAGTACATAATGAAAATTGTTATTTTGAGTCTTGAGAGCGACGATATTTTTTGCTAGTCTGGTAGTCAGTTACCTCCCCTCGATCGCTCTACAATCTTTGATTAGGTCTTTCAGTGCGGGACTACGATATTTGCCCGAGCCGGCAAACTTAAGTAACCTCGGAGGCGGAGAATGCAATCCCAAGAATCCAAATAACTAATATTGCTGCTTGGCCTGGTTTTGGTTTTCGTCCCTTTCAAGATTATTTCACTCATGCCGAGGCAGTTGTTAATCTGAGGTTGACGAAAACCGGGGAACCTGATAAATAAATAAATAAATAAATAAAAACAACCAACCAAAAAAAAAACAAAAAAAAAAAAAAAAAAAAAAAAACGCCTGACCTACCGTTGCAGAACTTTGCGTCGATCATAAAGATTTTTAAAATTATTAAGAGTCAACGCTTTTACCTACTAGGTCGAGGGAGCCCGTGATTGCCCACAACTCTGCGAGATGAACACCCTGTTAACACCACTTTATATAGAGTAAATTGGGGTTTACAGGAGTATGCGTTGTTTTCTGTGTTTTTACTCAAATACAGTAAAATTCCTATATTAAGACCACCTTTGGTAATGTTCAAAATTGGTCTTTAAGACCAATTTTAATTGGTCTTAAAGACCAATTTTGAACAGTTTCAACGGTGGTCTCTGACCAGAGGACATTACATGCACAAAACACAGAGAAAGAATTACTGCGACCTACAAAAATAAGTTTTTAAAACCAGAATTAAACTTAATTTTAGGTTGTCTAAATAGCGGAATTTCACTGTCAGGTGAAATGCTGGTTCTTGAAATGAAACAGATGATATTTTGGCAAACGGGTGTAATGCCTTAATAACCAACGTCCCTGCTACAACTGTTCGCCACTTTCAAGATTGCCGACGACATTCTTGAAAAGGACGGTAAAATTCAAAATTCTACAGTACTTTTCTTACTAAATATCTTGAACGGGCCTCCATGGCCTAGTGGATAAGAGCGCTGACTCTTAATCATTAGGTCTCCCACCCCTGTGGTTCGCACCTGGCTGGGGTCACACGTGAGCTGCCAAAAGAAGGCCATTGAGTCGGTTCTAACGAGAAAGAAAACAACAACAATAATGTTCATCCCTGTGAAACTCAGTTTTCTTCATCTCCACTGCAGCTGGCGTTGTGCCGTGTGGCGACCGAGAAAAGTCTCCCCGTGCATCATCATAGTGCAGATTATATTTTTGGTCGTTTGGGATCAATGGGTTCATTTAGAATCATTTTAAAGGAGAACACTGCTCAAGCCGGTGCTAGAGGGCGTGACCAATGTTGCACAATTCAGTACTGGCCATGCAGAGACTCGATAAAACTGAGCCTGCTATTTTTGTTTATTTGGTGTATTCTTTGCTTCCAAAGGCTCCAACTATATATAACTTATTTAGATGGCTGTTCATTACAGGGATTGGCCATATCAACCTGGCGGTCCAGGCTCTGGCCCGAGGACAGTCCATAAAACTTGATAGTGCCGGAAGCTTAGGTTACTAGTGGTTAATGATTTCCCCGGCTATTTTTAGAAACAAAAAGGAAAATACCAAGTTTGTGACAAGTAGAAATCATCGTATTTCCCTTTCATGCATGGTACATGGTACAGTAGAACTTCGATGGCTCGAACACCGATGGCTCGTTTACCATGGCGAACCCGTTCTTGAGCCCCTAGGGAAGTCCTCTACATAAGAATTGGTGCGAGATAATTTAGATTTTCGTCTTTTATCTTGCAAATGTATTATGTGTGTACTCATTAGAATCGCCTCGATGAGGCAGTTCAAATGAGTACACACAGCATACATTTTCATTACAGAACACCGAAAATATGTCCAAAAGTACCCCGTTATGCCTCCTGGCAGTATGCCTCAGTGGTTCGAACTACCCCTGTCTCGAACGGATTTTCGTGGTCCCAAAGGTGTTCGAGCCATCGAAGTTTTACTGTATATATTATTGTCCTTATTTCTGCTTGAGGGCGAGGTGTGGGTACTCGTTAGAACCCCAAAACCTATAAGAATAAAAATATCAATTTCAGTATCAGAAAAATAACAGTGTCTGAGGTGTGAAACAATGCATTCTTGCACACCAGACAAGAAAATCCGCGATTTTACCCTGGGATAGAAATTTATGTTCTGACCCTGGTGTTCCGACCCCAAATCGAATATAATCGCATGTTTGATAAATGCACTGGTTGATTACAACCACATGCGCGGCGTCGTGCGTGACGTCACTAAACATTCCTGTTGTGTCATCACAAAATGGCGGACGTCGGTAACCGAAGCGACAGCAGCATTAAAAATTCGCAATAGAAATGGAAGGTATGCGAGAAAAAGAATCCTATATGGGTGTGAGGGGTGGATAGAAAATCCGTCCCTCGTGATCACTGTCCGGCATCACTGATGCCGGACAGTGACCCTCGGGACGGATTCTTCCATCCACCCCTCACACCCATATAAGATTCTTATATTCTTGCACACCAGACAAAGGAAATCCGTGATTTTACCCTGGGATAGAAATTTATGTTCTGACCCTGGTGTTCCGACCCCAAATCGAATATAATCGCGTGTTTGATAAATGCACTGGTTGATTACGACCTCGTGTGCGGCGTCGTCATGCGTGACGTCACTAAACATTCCTGTTGTGTCATCACAAAATTGGTAACCGAAGTGACAGCAGCATTAAAAATTCGCAATTATAGAAATAGAAGGTATGCAAGAAAAAGAATCCAATATGGGTGTGAGGGGTGGATAGAAAAATCCGTCCCTCGGGATCACTGTCCGGCATCACTCAGCAAGCCTCGTGATGCTGGACAATGTCCCTCGGGACGGATTTTTCCATCCACCCCTCACACCCATATAAGATTCTTATACTATCACGCGTACATGTATATGTTGTTGTAATGCATGCTGGCACCACCTTTGTCCTTTGGATATTTTTAAAAGAAATAAAAGTTCCAACAATTTAATGACTTCTAATGGACTAAATTGTCAGCATTATGCCCGATTTAATGCAACACTCACTTAGTAACTCAGTTTAGAGCAATTAAACGGGCCTTGTGCGTGCTAACAAAATAGAAATAATGTCAGGATATAGGCCGTTTTGTCGAACCTGCTTGTAGCAGGGTGCGACATAGGCATCCGCATTTCCGTCCGTTTGTTCGTCCGTCCGTCTGTTAACATATATGCCGACTGAGTTCGACCTTTACTTCAAAGTTTGTATTGGAGTCAACTGAAAAACTGATAAACAATTAAACCTTGCCTGAAACATCTCCCTGACCTTCTGACTTGGCAGGCACCTTGACCTGGTGACATTGACCTGTATTTTGCGCTCCAGTGACTTTGACCATTATGTCGAAGTTCGACATTTACGTCTAGTACAGTAATCAACTTCAAAACTAAGCAAACATCAAACCTTGCATGAAACATCTTCCTAGTCAGGAGCCTTGACCCGGTGTCCTTGACCTATATTTTACGCTCCAGTGACTTTGACACAATTTACGTCGATGTTCCAGATCTCCTGTAATAAAAAAGCCTACGACCATCAAATCGTGTATAGTGCTTCTCCTACATGTACTGTCTCTGTAGGTACCTTTGCCCGGTGACATTGACCTATATTTTACGTCAATACTCCAGATCTCCTCATATAAAAGGCCTACGACCATCAAATCTTGCATCTCCTAGATAAACGACTCTGCACGTACCTTAGCCCGGATGCCTTGATCTATAGTTTGCACTTCAGTGACTTTGACACATTTTACGTCGACGTTCGATTTCTCCTCAAATATGAGACCTACAACCATCAAACCTTGCATAATGCTTCTCCTCAATGTATTGACCCAGCAGGTTCTTTGACCGGGTGACCTTGACCATATTTTGCACTCCATTGACTTTTATACATTTTATGTTCGGTCCCGCCCATCGGGGCTTGAAGAAATAGATGGGCTGCATGATGCTTCCACGCAGAGCTGAAACCGACCCGCACACGAGAACTGGTAAAGCGCTTAGAGGATCTAAGCCTGTCCATGCAAAACTGTGCGAGCCAGCCCGTCCATGCTAATAAACCCTATTGGTTTCATTGGGCGCGGGGCTTGAGATGTCATTTCATCTCAAAGTTGGGTAAAAGTCCCACAAATGTTGGAAGCAACGTCTCTAAAATGACCTTTACAGTGCACTTCAGCTGAAGCACTGGTTATTAGTTAATGAGGAGAGACTAGACTAGCTAAAACTACTCGTATTTCAATACATACATGGCGTTATTGCACTCTCAGACGCGACGTAATGTGATAAAATGATTTTAATGATTTTAGTTCCATATTACCATTTAACGCCCAGTGGCTAGGTTCTTCTCGTATCTACAATGTTACTTATGAAAATTTCTTTGAATCCGAAGACCGTTTTGCTTTTAGTTTGGCCATTATGTATCATCACGTTAACAAGTCCATGAAATGAACAACCCTCTACACCCCACTTTATAAAGAGAAAACTAGGGTATACAGGGGTATACATTATTGATCTTAAGTTATTTCTCTTCCTAGACAAGGTTTTTGGTACTCGTTAGAACCGCCACAATGCACAACAATCTATATTTGCAGTACAAATATTTAAAATATCCCGGATTCATATTTTTTAGCCATTTTGGAGATGTGGAAAAATGTACTGTACCGGACAGCAGTGTTATCGAATGTTTTTTTTTTTTTTGTGATGAAAAATTTCACATATTTATTTCATTTCTTTTTTTTTTCTGCTTCCGTGAAACATAGATTGTGTATCTGACCGAGGTGGTTCTAGCGAGTTCCCACAATTTTTGTTGTTGTTTTTTTTTTCAGCTAAAATAAGAAAAATAATGTATAAATCGATACCAGACGTTTTTTTTTCTATAAACTGGAGGCTGGTTTAAGCAATAAATATTCATTTTCAAGCGAAATGTAAATGTAAATATAATATTCCTTGCCCCGCCCATTGGGCCTCGGAGAAATAGAATGGGCTGCATAGTTTTTTTTTTTTTTTTTTTTTTTTTTTTTGGATTTGATTTAACGCCCCGGTCAACACTATCCGCCTTCGAGAAGAAATGACATCTCAAGCCCTGCCGCCATATGAAACAATAGGGCAATATGCATGCATAGTCCGACTTGCACCACTTTGTCTGAGCAGGTCTAGACCTCCTGAGCGGTTTACCAATACTCGTATGCGGTCGGTTTCAGCTCTGCCCAGCATCATGCAGCAAGTCTATTTCTCCAGGCTACATGGTGCTTCCGCGCAGAGCTGAAACCGACCGACATGAGTACTGGTAAACCGCCGAGATGGTCTTAGAAGGAAAAGTGTGCGGGGACCCCTGAATCAGAACCAGCATTTCCAAAATGACACAATGAGTGTTGACAGGGACGTAAAACGCCTATGCAAAAAAAAAACAAAACAAAAAAAAAAACAAAAAAAAAAAAACATTTACATGTACAAGAAGGCATGCTGAAAAAACAAGGGAAATGCTTCTATGAATAATCTAAAACGGGGTTGCATTCCACCGTTTGTTTCAAATTTAGTGTCTGCCGGGTCGCCCACGCAGTTCAACAAAGCCGTCTCGTGTCCAGATCCGTTGCATAATTTTTCGTCTAACCAAAGGAGCCGCCTCCATCAGTAAAACTGGGGTTTACCGGTGTATAAATCATATTCCTTCTATCTGCTCAAAAACATAGATTGTGGGTACTCGTAAGAACCGCCTCGTCGAGGCGGTTCTTGCGTGTTCCCACAATCTATTGTTTAAGCAGAAATGTGAAAAATGATCAGATTTTTTTTATCTGAAAATGTTCATTTTATGGTGGTAAATATTCAATATATTTGAATAGTACAGCTCCACGAGTATGAACTTACGTTATTTTTTTTTTTTTTTTTTTTTTCTCGAAAGATTGATTTCATGCCTGGGAGCGATTCATTTGTAATAATGGTTTGTTTGGAGACGTTTATGGCGAAACCTGAATCCATTAATTTTTTCATAAAAACGTGACTGCATCTACATTCAGTGCACTTGAGTCAAACTATTACATGTAGCATGAAGAATGTTGTTTGTTTGTTTGTATTGGAGTTTAACGATCCAGTAAACACTGTTTAGGTCATTTTTGAGCCGGTCAGTTAACCTATCCATAATTTTGCGGGACAGGCCTATGCGTAAGCAGTTAACCAGTACAGTGCACATTCTATGGCCAGAAACTGAAAACTGCCCTTCTTGAATCAGCGGAAGGGAGAAAATGACCGTAGAAAAGATTTCATGATCAATCTCCATGAAAGAATGTTGCCGCCCCCGGCAGGTATCGAGCCCGTGTCCTCCTGATCAGCAGTCAGTCGTGCATCCAACTGAGCTACCGAGACGTTTCTTCCAATTGTGTAGGACTTTTACCCGACATTGAGATTAAATGACTCTCAATTCCTGCCACCCAATGAAACCAATAGGTTTATAAGCATGGACGGGCCGACTCGCACCGCTTTGCCTGGGCAGGCTTAGATCCTCTAAGCGGTTTAGCAGTACTCGTGTGCGGGTCAGTTTCAGCTCTGCGTGGAAGCATCATGCAGCCCATATATTTCTTTAAGGTACTTTCGAGTTACTCACACTAATCGCTACGAGTTGATTAAGATATACTTAAGGTCGTCGTAAGCCTTAAGAGGGCTTCGAGTTACCAACCCCTGGTGTAGAAAAGCAGTGTCGCTTCAGAGTTAATAAATAATGGAGACCAATCCAAAAATATCGTTTACGTTAGAAGTCATCGCAAAACCGGGACGATGCGTCCTTGGGTGCAGTTGTTATGCTATTTAAGTGTTCTAAGTGGTAATGGTAAACGGAGAATTGAATAACACTTGTTTTATTGATAATTTGTTACATGTAATTATGAAGCCGCGTGCATATACGTCAATTCGCACGCGTAAGCCGCGTGCATATGCGCCATTTCGCACGCGTAACTGCACAAATGCAAAGTTTGCATAGGAAGATACTTGTATTTATCGGTAGCATCAATGCCTACATTTACACAAGAAAACGTGTTATTATAACGTAATAGACGTTGGTCTGAAATGTATAACTTTAGTCCGTTCATTATTTACCGATAATCGCCATTTATCCACCATTCATGAAGTTTATCTATCATTAGTTATCTGGATATGAGCATTACAAATTCCATGCTCGGATGAGTTGGGCATGAAAAAAGTTTTATAACCTCGGGGCCTGGTAGTTTATTTCGTTTGAGCATGCTACATGTATTTCGATGGTGACCTCTGAGAGAGTGCAGAAATCAGGGGTTTTACACTGACCAATGGGGAAAATCTTATCACGCATAACACCATCTACTGGCTGAACTTTTGAATAAGAATTTTATTATATAGATGATCTTACATGAGTGTTCATGTATTAGTGAATTTTTAAACGAGTGGAGGAAAAGGAATAAATGCGAGGCTTTGCCGAGCATTTTATCCATTTTCCTAAACGAGGCTTTGCCGAGCATTTTATCCATTTTCCTCAACGAGTTTAATAAATTCAATAATACATGAACACGAATGCAAGATTCTATTTATCATATGGCCTTTAAAACGCATTTTATTCACGATTGTTTACAAAAATATCAATATTCCGCCATTAGTAAACGCGACGTCGTTTAGGACGTCGTACATGTAACGTTACGGGACGTATCTAGCTATTTTGCATATTTAATCCACTAGTGGATTATCGAAAATATTACATGGCGTTATTACACTCTCAGACGCGACGTCATATGATAAGTTTTATTTTCCTATTTTGCCATGTAGATCCTTTTTCGGTGCATTTTTGGAAGTATAAACTACATTGTTTTCTGTAGGTTAAAATTAGGCATTGCACTGGAAATTAATGTAAATATATACTGCTAAACAATATGGTTTCGTATATCAGATCATGTCCAAGCGTCATTAAGCCCACATTTTCCGGTAAACAGCATTAGCTTTGGATTATTTCATGGCTTATCAAATTTAGAACCATTAGCAAAGTAAAGATACAGAAACGTGTTAAGAAGCAAAAACAAATACTTATACCACAATGTGACAATGAAATTAGCAGGAGCGCCCCCGAAACCTTAATACTGTAATAAATATATCCTGTTTCTATAGGACCTAGTAAGAAAAGGTCACATGACCGGCTGCATTGTGTCAGTTTCCCGCCAAAAGCTTCACAGGTACTGTTTATGCCTAGCCCATCGGGACTTGGAGAAATAGATTTGTCTGCACGGTGCTTCCACGCAGAGCTGAAACGGACCACACATGAGTGCTGGTAAATCGCTTAGAGGATCTGAATAGAAGTGGAGGCAATGATCAGGAATCGATACAATTAACCCACAGCTCCCATCAGAGACACCAAAGGTAAAGAACCACACACATGAAAAAAAACAGACCCTAATGGAAACATCAATAGCGGAAAGCCAAAAGGACAGTTACTTTCCCACAAAATGGCCAATAGGCTATCCGAAATAAAATAAGTTTAATAACATAAGCCTGCAAAGGCAAAGTTGTGCGAGTCCATGCATATAAACCCTTTTGGTTTCATTGGTTGGCAGAGCTTGTGATGTCATTTCATCAAAAAGTCGGGTAAAAGCCTCCCACAAAATTCTGAAGCAACATCTCCAAAATGACCTAAATAGTGTTGACGGGGACGTTAAACCTCAGATCAAACAAACAAACTGTTACTTCATTGCTTACTGCTTGGGGCCAGTTGTTCAAAACTAACGATGTCGTTAGTTTACGTATCCTTAAAACTTTGATCATTTATTATGGCAAATATTCTAATAATTTTGTTGAAAAAAAATGCTCACAATTGTTTCAGCCAAAATACCAAATTTTACATATTTTACTTGCTAGAAAGTTAGTCATATGGTCACAAACGAACTCGTTAAGCTAACGATGCTTTGAACAACTGGCCCTGCTCTACAGGCACTATAACTATCATTGTATTTATTCTTCACACCAATTTGTACACACGCAGTTCAGCAAAAAATGGATTTGATCGCCACATATTGAGTTTCTATGCATACATTTTTATGTGAAAAATTGAAATCATTTCTGAATATTTTGCAAGTAAACTCGTAATATAAAAAGATCATTCGACGAATATTATACGTTTTTCTTTGTATAGGAGGTAAGGCAATGGTGGCTTGCATCTTGCGTCGCTGGGCGTCCAACTGGTTGGACTGGCAGCAGGTAGGGGTAAATGGGGGCTGTTGTAATTAGATCTGTTTCTACACTTCAATTCATTTTCCGCTTTCTCCTCTGTCGCTGACTTTCATCTCCTCTACTATCTCCTCTATCTCTTTTCTCCCTTTCTCTGGGAGACGACACATAACGACCCACAAGAGTTGACGTGTCGTTAAACACAAATCAATCCACTAATCAATTCTTTGTATGGGAAATTGTGTCGGTATCAAACGTGCCAACTTGTACATTTGCTGTGCCTGACTCATATCATAAGAGCCCCGCCAAGCGAATTTAGGTCTTCGAGCATTCCGTCATGACAAATTTTAACTGCGCATGCCCAGCCATTCAGAGGGGCCAGGGATATGGCTTTCTGTCTGAAGGTTACTCTTGATTCACTGCTTGTATGAGCGAACAGCGAAGGTTCTGGCGAGGCTGCGCGGATGCGCAGGCTCGCCTGAACCTTCGCTGCTCGCATAGGCGATAAGTACAAAAATCGCTTGACGGGGCCCATTATGACCAATATTTGCTAACTTGGAAGAGGTTTACACAAGTTGCATTAGAGCTATTTTTTAAAACAGGAAATATGGATATCGTACAATTATCTTTCTTGTCACATTTCCTGGTCATTTTGTTTCAAAATAAGCTAAAACAGTTTATGGTTATTTACCATAATCTGATAATGTCTTCTTGACTGTATTGATGACAGTTCTCTGATGATGAAAAAGAAGGTTATGAGTCCGAATATTATCAAAATAATGCAAACCCAACTTTTCTTGACATAATATCGGATTTACAAGGGAATAATAATTCGCGCTTGTTAACATGATGCAAATAAATGGATAAATACTAGCAAATTTTGTTTGTAAGAAAGTACATTATAATGATCAGACTCTTCGCTGGTCGGGCATGCCAGTTTGTAAACAGCGTTAAAGAGCTTTACAAATTCTTAGTATTAAACAGGGTGAGAGTAGACACAAGGAGGGTCATTTTATTGAAAACCGCATGAAAACGTTCCCATTCGTTCCAAACATAGGGGCTTGAATCATGAAAAAAATGAAGGAAAAAAAAAATGAAAAAAAAAAAAAAAAATTTTTTTTTTGGGGGGGGGACTATATTAGAGACAAGGGGGGAAACTTCGGCTCCATTTTTTGGGGGGGTTACCTCATATTACCCAGTGTATCTTTTTCGCAAATGCAGTTTTTCACCTGCTTATTACGAAATATACAAGTTAAATAAGTCCACTTTGCAACAATAATCCACTTCTGTCTGTCACTTGCAGGAAACATGTTTTTCTCGCATGGATTAACTCAGCAAAGCAAAATTCGGCATAAACGTGTGACAAAAATTTTCAGGTTTTCATCAATCACAAGCGAGCTAGTGTTACGGAGGAAACTTTTTTCGCTTTCAACTGATGTCTTTCATTAAAATGAACCTCTCTTGACCAATTTGAATCCAAAATGATGTATTTGCAGCTCTAAATTTAGATTTTATTACTTTTACATCGCTTTATGTAACGGATCAAGAAAACAATCGTCGCGAAGCTTGGTTTTCTGCTGATTCCGGCCTACTCTATCGATGAACTAACGACCGGAACGACCGGTGCTGTTTAATTTTTATACCGTTCGAAGTAGTGACAAATGAGCATTATCGCTATTTTTCTTCCATTTTCAACTAAACCCAAAGAAGGGACACAGACGATGTATACTGCATATACTCCAGTTTTGAAGGCTGAAAGAGTACACAGTCACTATGTAATTACGGTAGGGTTCTTTAACCTGCACAGGGGATGGTTCTCCCTGCACAGGGGGTCTCCAGTTAACGTCCAGATTCGAAGGACGATGCACTTTATGATATTCATACCTTCAAAATTTAGGATGCCAATGGAACGTGTTCTGACACGCCGAAATTTTGTCACCGCTGCTGGGGATCGAACTTGGGACCTTTAGCATCTGAGGCACTGAGCTAGGTGGGTGGCTAAATTTAGGAAGGCAGGGATTCGTCGTAGTTATCTCCTTACCGGACTCAGAAAAAGTGAAATGTATTTTTTGTTGAAATCGTGGACGTTTTGTGTTATTTTCAAAACAGTTTCACTCATGCTTGTGTAGACAGAAAAAAAAAAAAAAAAAAAACAGCCAGCTTGTTAAAAATGCCACAAATACGTAAATGTTCAAAATGATGTAGCATGGAATCAATTTGTTCCCTATTGCAATAATTCCTTTTTATGTTTTGAAATTTTGATCCTGGGTCGCTAATGGCCAGTAAATGACAATAAGCACTACTTAGGTTGGGCCCATTGGGTCCTTTTCCAACAGGGATTTAAGGGGACAGAACCCCTACAGTGCAGCACACACATGCTCTCGCATCCGCGAGTTTCTGAAGTGGACGCTTCTATTTATGAATTCGGCCAAATCCATTGATGTAGGGACTTTGGTAAAAAAAACAACAAAACTGCTCAATTCTTCTGCTCAGCAAGTTTGTATTAATCTGAATAGGCACCACAATTCACCACAACACGGCAAACAAAAAAGGTCAGAATAAGCTAGAGCATATCAACCTTGATTTTTTTTTTTTTTTGGGGGGGGGGGGAGGGGAGGGGGATCATTTTACGGTTCTTTCGAGTTTATTTCACTCATATCGAGCCGACTGTTAATCACATGTGGTCGAAGACCGTAGTATCCGGTAAAAAAAACAAAAAAAAAAAAAAAAAAAAAACACCAGGCCTTCCGTTGCAGAACTCTTGAATGCCTTAAAATAGATGACTTTTATAAAAAGTTTGATTGTGAAGTGCTTAGATCTGTTGAAAAAGTACTTGTATTAGCCTAGAGTGTATTGGAAAGTGAGAAATGGGGCCTTTTCAATATATATGACATTTAATTTTGGTGCTGTTGAGTAAAGCGGCATTCCAATCATAGTGTTTCTCGACCAGGCTATTAAAAGGTTATAAAACGTTTGTCATGCTCAATTCAGTCGAGCGTTAAATTTGTAATGCTCGCTATTTTTAAATACTAACAGTTCATAAATTTTCCTGCTTAGATTTGTTTGTTTGATTTGAGGTTTAACGTCCCCGTCAACACTGCAAAGGTCATTTTGGAGACCCTGCATCCAATTTTGTGGGACTTTTACCCGACCTTAAGATGAAATGACATCTCAAGCCCTGCCGTCCAATGAACCAATAGGGTTAATTAACATGGACTCGCACCGCTTTGCCTGGGCAGGCTTAGATGCTCTAAGCTGATCACCAGTACTCGTGTGCGGGTCGGTTTCAGCTCTGCGTGGAAGCATCATTTCTTCATGCCCCGATTGGCGGGGCCGTTTCCTGCTTAGATAAGAACTGAATAATAGAATGTATGATGGGATTGAGGCCGAAACAAGGAATTTTCAAGCACGTTTTCAGTTTAGTTAAGTATCATGTAGGGTTTTGTCGAGCATGAGACTTTAATTCACTGAAAACGAGCCCGAAGCCTCGACCGCAATATTAATTATTTTTCTCACCCAAACACTTTAAAGAATTTATTTGTTTGATTAGATGTTTAAAGTGCCCATCAACAGGTCATTTTGGAGACGTTGAGTCCATTTTATGGGACTTTTACTCGACATTGAGATGAAATGACATCTCAGGCCCTGTCGCCCAATGAAACCAATAGGATTTATAAGCATGAACGGTCTGACTCGCACCGCTTTGTACGGACAGGCATAGATTCTCTGAGCGGTTTAGCAGTACTCGCGTGCGGTCGGTTTCAGCCCTGCTTGGAAGCGTCACGCAGCCTACATATTTCTTTAAGCCCCGATGGGCAGGTCCGAAAACTTTAAAGAACTGCACAAATATAAAGAAATTAATAAGCGATAAAGCACATTCACACTAATATAACACAACAAAATGTCAGTATTTTAATATTCATACCTCCTGAAGAATATCGTTATCATTTTTCCAGTGAGCCGCTAAAGTTTGTGTCTTAAGCATCCGTTTACATGTAAAGTGCTACGCATGAAATAAAAACCATTGCATGTACATTTCATTACCTGCTTTCTTTGACACTTGACATGTGTCCATTTCCTTAAAAGTTAATAAGGACATGTCATTCTGCCCGTTAAAAATGTACATTTAATGGGAAACTAAGAAGCTGCTCCCCTTATTGCATGGATAACAAAACATGCTACAGAAGACGGGTTTGAAAACAAAATTACCTCCGGCTCAATGTGGGTGTTTTGCAATGACTGACATAATGAGATAGCTAATAAACCCTAGAGTGAGGCAGCAGTATGAGGCAAAGAAAAGTTGTGTGCAAAGTAAGTGAACCCCGAAGGGGTTCATGTAAACTTTGTTAGCGACTCGCTGTCGTTCATACTTTCATGAAAAGCAGAAAAATTAAGTTTATTGCTTTATAATTACATTCTTTGCCCCTCATCACTGGGCGAAAAATAATGCTTGTAGGGCAAACATTTTTAAACTGAAAAACATTTACACGCCATTTTACTACAAAGAGAGGAACAGCGTTGACCTCACCAACGCCCGTAGAGAACCATTGTTTAGAATAACGTCACTTGATGTCACTGAAAACCATGTGACTCGATGCGTTCACGGAAGTATGAACTACACTGTTTTCTATGTGTTTCACATTACATTTTTTTTAATTATGAGCCGGATAAATTTCATACCCTATCAGTTGAGCATGAAAAAAAGTTTTATAATCCTTGGGCCAGGTTGGTGCAGTTTAGGTCTGTACACCGTTCTTTCTACCTCTGGAATGGAAAGTAAACAATATTTCCATACCCCTCTACTGAATCTTAAGACCTCCACAAATTTAATCCAAATATCTGAGAGAGAGAGAGAGAGAGAGAGAGAGAGAGAGAGAGAGAGAGAGAGAGAGAGAGAGAGAGAGAGAGAGAGAACAGCAAACATTAGACAAAATACATATTGAAACGCTTTTTCCTTGGTTTCCACTTATCACAAAGAAAAAAAAATAAGGGAAATTCCTACAGGCCTATTGGCACCAAAACAGCCATTGTTATTTAGGTAACAATATTCGAACACACGCTTAAAGTCGTCAGTCATTCCGACCACTATGAATTCAAATTTGTAAAACAATTTCTATATATCCGTATCTCTTTTAACTAAATTTCTGAACCGTTTGGCTTAACACTGCTGCATTTTTATTTATTTATTTATTTTTTTTTTTTAGCTTAGCTAACCGTCGCCGTGTACCGGAAACGAGCGTTTAAACATAAGGTGACGACGTCATGTACACAGCGGCCCCCGCCCGAAGGGGCTTGAAGAAAGATATGGGCTGCATGATGCTTCCACGCAGAGCTGAATCTGGCCCCCCACTAGTACTGGTAAACCGCTTAGAGGATCTAAGCCTGTCCAGGAACCACAGTGCGAGGCGGACCGTCCATGCTAAAAAACCCTATTGGTTTCATTGGGCGACAGGGCTTGGGATGTCATTTCATCTCAATGTCGGGTAAAAGTCCCACAAAATTGGAAGCAACGTCTCCAAAATGACCTTTACAGTGTTGACTGGGACGTTAAACCTCAAATCAAACAAGCAAACAAACGTCATGTACATAATTTCTTTAGCACTCTGCCAAAAACACATAGATTTTATACGAAACCCGTTGTGCAAGAAACTGACAAACATTTCCCTTCAATACGGAGCTCTCTAGCAATCTCCTCGATAACGTGGGTTGTGCCCGTCCCAGCCTGGACATAAACAAGGCAGTTGGGCCTTGTTTTTTTATCAGATCAAAGGCCGTTTTCTGCTTTTTAGTAAACATTTTATTTCCTTTTCTGCGCATGTGTCAAAAAAGTTACAGCGGCTGATTGGAAGTTGACCGCAAAGCGATACAATTCAAAATGCCCAGAGCACAGCCCATTATACGTAGAAACACCATCCAGTTATCTTATCTGCATAATGTGTATACGTAGTCCTAGCAGAATATATTACATTGAAAAAATAAATCAAAGGAGAAATCAAGGCTATCACACACATTTTAACAGTGCCGGACGTAGTTTCCGAAGTTCCGGATTATATCTGTCCTGCACGTCCGGCTTTTTAAACACGATTATGGCAAGCGCCCGGGTTTCTGTACCGATCATTGACAGAAAACTGCGGAAAGTGAAGCAAAAGTTGCAAAATCTTTATTTAGAGCTGCGAGTACATCTTTTTGGATTCAAATTGGCAAAGCGAGCTAAAGTTAAATGAAAGACAACGGGTGAAAGTGAAAAAAGTCCCCCCCGTATCACTAGTTCGGTTGTGATTGATGAAAACCTGAAAAATTTTGTCACACGTTTATGCCGAATTTTGCTTTGCTGAGTTAATCCATGCGAGAAAAACATGTTTCCTGCAAGTGGCAGACAGAGGCGGATTATTTTTGCAAAATGGACTTATTTAACTTGTATAATTCATAATAAGCAGGTAAAAAACTGCATTTGCGAAAAAGATACACTGGGTAAAATGAGGTAACCCCCCCAAAAATTGAGTCGAAGTTTCCCCCCTTGTCTCTATTATAGGACCAATAAAAAAAAAAAAAAAAAAAAAAAAAAAAATTTTTTTTTTTTTTTTTTTTTTTTTTTTTTTCAATTTTTTCATGATTCATGCCCCTATGGTTCCAAAGTTATGCTCATTTATATTTGATACATGCCTATTTTCCTCTAAGAGTAATCTCCCCTGAATTTTGTTTGATTTTAACCCACAATGCAATATTCTGTGATGTCATAGTGGCTTTAAACTTTTTAAAATATAAGTAATTTTAAACTACCATATTTTCCATTTTGCAGTTGTCTCATACAGTTTTTTTTCATACCCTTTGATTACTGTGTATCTTGTTAATAATTTAAGATAGAAATGAGAAATTTTATTTCGAAATTCAAGCTTAAATTTACAATTAAAGTATTTTTTTTAAAATGTTTAAAACTACCATATAATTCAAAATTGCATTCCAACTAGTTAATGTAAGTGTTTTTACGTGCCTTTTGAACAGATCAGTAAGTTCTGTTTGTTATATCATCCACTTGCAAATGCAGGAACTTGAATTTAAATTATTCTAAAAAGATATTAAAAGTTTGAATTTAAGGTTTGCAATTGAAAATATGAGAAAACTGGTTTAGCATATCAGTTGAGATCAGTTTCAATAATTCAAAAAGGTGATTATACAGTTCCTAAGGACTATAAAACACAAAGTTTTTCATATTTAAAAAGTTTAAAAATTTTGATGTGCATCTATGACATCATAATATACCTCATGAATATTAATGAGACAGTCTGAAGCAGCTCTGTTTCCATGAAATATTTCCCACTTCAAATTGTAATATCTTGGAAACTAATAAAGATAATTTGATGTGGTTTTCGCCCTTCGATTCCTTGAATCAATGTCTTTTTGAATTTAATGGATTTCTATACTTTTGTATTTGACCTTTAAAGGATGTGTGCTGTTCTTGGTGTTGAAAATGAGGGTAAATAGTAGGTGCAGCTTCTACTCCCTGATCGAGTATGTACATGTAGTTTGTAATTTTGAAAAATGTGAAGTGTTCTAGGGGGTCAAAATTGTATAGGCGTGTCTTCGTGATGTGGCCATGATATGTTCTAGGGGGTCAAAATTGTATAGGCGTGTCTTCGTGATGTGGCCATGATATGTTCTAGGGGGTCAAAATTGTATAGGCGTGTCTTCGTGATGTGGCCATGATATGTACTAGGGGGTCAAAATTGTATAGGCGTGTCTTCGTGATGTGGCCATGATATGTACTAGGGGGTCAAAATTGTATAGGCGTGTCTTCGTGATGTGGCCATGATATGTTCTAGGGGGTCAAAATTGTATAGGCGTGTCTTCGTGATGTGGCCATGATATGTTCTAGGGGGTCAAAATTGTATAGGCGTGTCTTCGTGATGTGGCCATGATATGTTCTAGGGGGTCAAAATTGTATAGGCGTGTCTTCGTGATGTGGCCATGATATGTTCTAGGGGGTCAAAATTGTATAGGCGTGTCTTCGTGATGTGGCCATGATATGTACTAGGGGGTCAAAATTGTATAGGCGTGTCTTCGTGATGTGGCCATGATATGTTCTAGGGGGTCAAAATTGTATAGGCGTGTCTTCGTGATGTGGCCATGATATGTTCTAGGGGGTCAAAATTGTATAGGCGTGTCTTCGTGATGTGGCCATGATATGTTCTAGGGGGTCAAAATTGTATAGGCGTGTCTTCGTGATGTGGCCATGATATGTACTAGGGGGTCAAAATTGTATAGGCGTGTCTTGGTGATGTGGCCATGATATGTTCTATGGGGTCAAAATTGTATAGGCCTGTCTTCGTGATGTGGCCATGATATGTTCTAGGGGGTCAAAATTGTATAGGCGTGTCTTCGTGATGTGGCCATGATATGTACTAGGGGGTCAAAATTGTATAGGCGTGTCTTCGTGATGTGGCCATGATATGTACTAGGGGGTCAAAATTGTATAGGCGTGTCTTCGTGATGTGGCCATGATATGTTCTAGGGGGTCAAAATTGTATAGGCGTGTCTTCGTGATGTGGCCATGATATGTTCTAGGGGGTCAAAATTGTATAGGCGTGTCTTCGTGATGTGGCCATGATATGTTCTAGGGGGTCAAAATTGTATAGGCGTGTCTTCGTGATGTGGCCATGATAATGTGATGTGGCCATGAAATTATCATGGCCACATCACGAAGACACGCCTTTACAATTTTGACCCCCTAGAACCCCACTTTTATATAGTAAAACTGGGGTTTACAGGGGTAAACCTTATTTTTTTTTATTTCTATATTTTAGGGCAGAAATACCTAAAATATAAAAAAAAAAGGTTTTTTTTTTTTCGGCGGTAAAGTTTACAATATGTTTGTATAGGCGTGTTTTCGTAATGCAGACTAGCCAAACTAGCGTGTTATGAGTTATCATCCACTCAGAATTAATCCATTCAGAATAAACTGGGTCGAAACTGGGAACACATATTAACAGAGACACTAAAACGTGTGAATGCACGCGGATTGCGTGTCTTTTTAGCTCACCTGTCACGTAGTGACAAGGTGAGCTTTTGTGGTCACTTTTTGTCCGTAATCCGTCGTGCGTCCGTGCGTGCGTGCGTCCGTCCGTGCGTCCGTAAACAGTTTCAAATAAGTATATCTCTAATACCCCATGGTCAATCATGATTAAATTTCATGAGAAGCATCACCAGGTAGGGGGAAAGGCTGCATAAGGTTTTTGGGCTGATCAGATTGGAATTCTGGTTGCTATGGCAACATACAGCTCCCATAGACTTACAATGGGAAAAAAATTAAAATATCTTCTTCTCTGAAACCACAGGGCCCAGAGCTAAGATATTTAGCATGTAGCAACGGCCAGTGGTCACCTACATAATTCCTGCCAATCATGCCCCTCGGGTCCACATTGGCCACGCCCCAGGGCCCCTTCACTCCCATAGACTCACAATGGAACAAAAAACTTCAAAAATCTTCTTCTCGGAAACCACAGGACCCATAGCTTAGATATTTAGCATATAGCAAGGGCAAGTGGTCACCTACATAATTCCTGCCAATCATGCCCCTGGGTTCCAAACGGGCCACGCCCCGGGGCCCTTTAGCTCCTATAGACTCATAATGGAAAAAAGCTTCAACAATCTTCTTCTCTCAAACCACAGGGCCCAGAGCTGCGATATTTGGCATGTAGCAACGGCAAATGGTCACCTACATAATTCCTGCCAATCATGCCCCCAGGGTCCAAATTGGCCACACCCCGGGGCCCCTTAGCTCCCATAGACTCATAATGGAAAAAAGCTTCAAAAATCTTCTTCTCTGAAACCACAGGGCCCAGAGCTTAGATATTAGCATGTAGCAACGGCCAGTGGCCACCTACATAATTCCTGCCAATCATGCCCCTGGGTTCCTAATGGACGACGCCCTGGGGCCCCTTCGCTCCCATACACTCGTTATGGAACAAAAAGCTTCAAAAATCTTCTTCTCGGAAACCACAGGGCCCAGAGCTAAGATATTTAGCATGTAGCAACGGCCAGTGGTCACCTACATAATTCCTGCCAATCATGCTCCTGGGGTCCACATTGGCCACGCCCCAGGGCCACTTCGCTCCCATAGACTCACAATGGAACAAAAAGCTTCAAAAATCTTCTTCTCGGAAACCACAGGACCCAGAGCTTAGATATTTAGCATATAGCAAGGGCAAGTGGTCACCTACACAATTCCTGCCAATCATGCCCCTGGGTTCCAAACGGGCCACGCCCCGGGGCCCTTTAGCTCTTATAGACTCATAATGGAAAAAAGCTTCAAAAATCTTCTTCTCTGAAACCACAGGGCCCAGAGCTGTGATATTTAGCATGTAGCAACTGCCAGTGGCAACGTACATAATTCCTGCCAATCATGCCCCTGGGGTCCAAATTGGCCACACCCTGGGGCCCCTTAGCTCCCATAGACTCATAATGGAAAAAAAGCTTCAAAAATCTTCTTCTCTGAAACCACAGGGCCCAGAGCTTAGATATTTAGCATGTAGCAACTGCCCAGGGGCAACGTACATAATTCCTGCCTATCATGCCCCTGGGTTCCAAATGGGCGACGCCCTGGGGCCCCTTCGCTCCCATAGACTCATAATGGAACAAAAAGCTTAAAAAATCTTCTTCTCGGAAACCACAGGGCCCAGAGCTTAGATATTTAGTATGTCTTAACGGCAAGTGATCACATACATAATTCCTGCCAATCATGCCCCTGGGGTCTAAACGGGCCACGCCCCGGGGCCCTTCAGCTCCTATAGACTCATAATGGAAAAAAAGCTTCAAAAATCTTCTTCTCTGAAACCACAGGGCCCAGAGCTGAGAAATTTGGCATGTAGCAAGGGCAAGTGGTCTCCTACATAAATCCTGCCAATCATGCCCCTAGGTTCCAAATGGGCCACGCCCCGGGGCCCCTTCGCTCCCATAGACTCATAGTGGTAAAAAAAGCTTCAAAAATCTTCTTCTCTGAAACCACCGGGCCCAGAGTTAAGATATTTAGCATGTAGGAACGCCAATTGGTCACCTACATGATTCCTGCCAATCATGCCCCTGGGTTGCAAATGGGCCACGCCCCTGGGCCCCTTCACTCCCATAGACTCATAATGGAAAAAAGCTTCAAAAATCTTCTTCTCGGAAACCACAGCCCCCAGAGCTTAGATATTTAGCAGGTAGCAATGGCAAGTGGTCACCTACGTAACTCCTGCCAATCATGTCCCTGGGGTCCAAAAGGGCCACGGCCCGGGGCCAGTTAGCTCCTATAGACTCATAATGGAAAAAAAAGCTTCAAAAATCTTCTTCTCTGAAACCACAGGGCCCAGAGCTTAGATATTTGGCATGTAGCAACGGCAAGTGGTCACATACATAATTCATGCCAATCATGCCCCTGGGGTCCAAACGGGCCATGCCCGGCTCTCTTTGGCTCCTATAGACTCATAATGGAAAAAAGCTTCAAATATCTTCTTCTCTGAAACCACAGGGCCCAGGGCTTAGATATTTACCATGTAGCAACTGCAAGTGGTCTCCTACATATTTACTGCTAATCATGCCCCCGGGGTCCAATTGGGAAACGCCCCGGGGCCCCTTAGCTCCCATAGACTCATAAAGGAAAAAAGCTTCAAAAATCTTCTTCTCTAAAAACACAGAGCCCAGAGCTTAGATATTTAGCATGTAGCAACTTCAAGTGGTCTCCTACATATTTCCTGCTAATCATGCCCCTGGGGTCCAAATGGGCCACGCCCCGGGGCCCCTTTGCTCCCATAGACTCGTAATGGAAAAAGCTTCAAAAATCTTCTTCTCAGAAACTGTGAAGCACAGAACTTAGATATTTAGTGTCTAGCAACATAAAATAGCCAGCTACATAAATCCTGCTTACCCTGCCCCTGGGGTCAAAATTGGCCACGCCCGAGCTCATCACCTCCAATAGACTTATAATGGAAAAAAACTTTAAAAATCTTCTTCTATGAAACCATAAGGCCCAGAGCTTAGATTTTTAGTATGTAGCAACGTCAAGTGGCCACCTACATAAATCCTGCCAGTTATGCCCCTGGGATCCAAATTGGCCACACCCCAGGGGTCTTTAGCTTCCATAGACTTACAATTGGAGAAACTTCAAAAATCTTCTCCTCTGAAACCACAGGGCCCTTATAATGAAAAAAAAAAAAAAAAGCTTAAAATGGGGGAAAAAATCTTCAAAAATCTTCTTCTCGGAAACCATAAGTCCCAGAGCTTAGGTATTTAGCATGTAGCAATGTCGAGTGGTCGCCTACATGAATCCTGCCAATCATACCCCTGGGGTCCAAATCCTGTGGCCCCTTAACTCCAACAAACTTATAATGGAAAAAAAGCTTCAAAATTCTTTGAAACCATGAAGTACAGACCTTAGATATTTAGTATATAGCAACACAAAATGGTCGCCTACATAAATCCTGCCAACCGTGCCCTTAGGGTCAAAATTGGCCAAGCCCCAGGGCTCATTAGCTCCTATAGACTTATACCGGAAAAAACTTTAAAAAAATCTTTTTCCCCAAAACCATAAGGCACAGATTTTGTTTGATTTGAGGTTTTACATCCCCGTCAACACTGTATAGGTCATTTTGGAGATGTCTCTTCCAATTTTGTTGGACCTTTACCCGACATTGAGATGAAATTACATCTCAAGCCCTGTTGCCCAATGAAACCAGTAGGGTTTATTAGCATGGACACCGCTTTGCCTGAGCTTAGATATTTAGTATATAGCAATGTCAAGTGGTCTCCTATACTAATGATTTTCTGGTACACAGGTGAGCGATATAGGGCCATTGGGCCCTCTTGTATGGTCTTGTGTTCTTTTTCATAATGAACATCGAGATTAAAGGTCGCGCCTTGGAGAAGGGACTTCGTTGAGCCCTACGTCGGGTCTCATTTTCATAACATCACTATGCCCCATATGTTACATGCATATCTTATATAGAGCAGAATAACGAATGGCTAAGCACGTTTACCTAGATGTAGAGCCTGGAAAAGAACATATGGCATAAGTGCCCTTCTCGAGCAGGCTAGCTCTACTCATCAAAATAATAATATGAGACAATTCTATATACAGTACTGAGAACTTCGAAGGCTCGATCACCGTTGGCTCGAACACCGTTTGCTCGTTTACCATGGATGTGTCGAACCCATTCTTGAGCCCCTAGCGAAATCCTCTACATAAGAAATAGTGGTGGATAATTAAGGAGATTTTAGTCTTTCATCTTGCAAATGTATGCTGTGTGTACTCATTAGAATCGCCTCGATGAGGATGAGGCGATTCTGTTGAGTAGAAACAGCATACGTTTTCATTATACAACACCGAAAAGATGTCTAAAAGTATCTCGTTATGCCTCCTAACAGTAACCCTCAGTGGCTCGAACTATCCCTGTCTCGAACAGATTTTCGAGGGCCCAAAGGTATTTGAGCTATTGAAGTTCGACTGTAGTTTTAATGTAACTTATTTTATGGCAGGTTTTTCCCCTTGATATTCTAAACACTAACTACAACTAAGCAAAAACTTTATTGTACAAACAGAATATTTTAATCTATATAAACAGATTGAATATACCATAAACCGTCTTCTTGAAAGATATAGTCTTGTTTTACTGCTGTATCACTATTGCATTGTATTTTGACAATTCTCATTTAATACTGAATAAAAAAGTTGATTTTATTTGATTGATTGATTTGATTGCTTATTAGGTCTCATCAGTGACTCTCATCTTTTTTCAAATCAATAACCCTAAAGGACTAGAAAATACAATCTACACCATGATGAAGTGTAGGGAGACTTTTTCCGCCTTCCATCAAGAAAACACGCTTATATAGTTTGACCCCGTTTAACCCGACTTTCATATAATAAAACTGGTTTAAATTATTTTTATTATTTCTGCTTAATACATACTTTTTATTGTCAAATGGATCTAAATCACTTGGAACGTTGGAGCGTTCCTTAACCCAAAGTGGTATGTTTGTTTGTTTGTTTGATTTGAGGTTTAACGTCCCCGTCAACACTGTAAAGGTCATTTTGGAGACATTGCTTTCAATTTTGAGGGACTTTTACCCGACATTGAGATGAAATGACATCTCAAGCCCTGTCGCCAAATGAAACCAAAAGGGTTTATAAACATAGGCGGTCCGACTCGCACTGCGTTGCCTGGGAAGGCTTAGATTCTCCAACCGGTTTACCAGTGCTCGTGTGCGGTCAGTTTCAGCTCTTCGTGGAAGCATCGTGCAGCCCATCTATTTCTTCAAGCCCCGATGGGCGGGGACCAGCCAAAATGGCATGTAACGCATCGGTTGATTTATGAGCATTGCTACATTTATGTATATTCTGGTACTAAGTGCACGTTTTATGCTATTTATACAGTGACAAATTTGAGGTCAAGGTCAAATTTGTTGATTAAAATAGAAGTGGAGGCAATGATCAGGAATCGATATAATCAACCCATAGCTCCCGTCAGAGACACCAAAGGGAAAGACACACAAACTTGAAACAACTGACCCTAATGGAAACGCAAACAGCGGAAAGCCAAAAGGACAGTTACTTTCCCACAAAATGGCTAATAGGCTATCCAAAATAAAATAACATAAGCGACATAAACATCCAAAGACAAACCATAACAAAAATAAACCGTGACAGAAGAACCGCCTTGGAACAGTCAGCGGAAACGAATTCCACTGGGGGGCTTAAATCGATTTTACGTGACCACAATCCTCGCCCTTACTTCCATCGCGATTTAGACAAATAAGTTGTTCAGTCGGCATGAAGGCCTCCTAACTCATCAGTGCAACATCTCCGTGAACACAAAAAAAAATCAAACAACAAAAGAGATGAAACAACGGTGAGGACTCGACAGCAAGAATCCACTGAAATGCTCGAGCAAAAGAAAACCAACAGTTAGACTCCGATGGGCCCGACCAGAGGCAGAGCATCAGGCACCAGCCAACATTACCTTGAATAAGATCTCTCTAATCCTCAATAAGCCTTTACGTTGGAACCGTCATAGAATCTGAGGCGTGCATTTAAAGAGGGAAGCAAAGTTGTCAACCGTGATTGTTTTAATTACCAAGCATGCAGTCTGTCGTATAACATTTATGTTGTACCCAATATTTTTATATCGAAGAATATATTTTATGAAATTAGGTGCTGAAGTCATTGCAGAATATATATATTTTCTGAATTTATATACTAAGTCACCATAAAATTCGGGTTACGATAGACCTTGTTGCAGAAGAGATTTAAGTTCAATATTGAATTTTGAAATTAAATCAGAATGACGTCTAAAAAAGTTTGAAAAGGCTTTGCGTAGTTGATGGTACCGATAACCTTAGACAGATTTGAAGCACGAAAACGCCTGGATTTCAATTTATTTAAAACTTCATTAGAATTTTTTATAGACCAAAACAGATTTCGACCTGATCTTTCGAAGACTTTGCCGCAATATTTTATCACATGCTTTTTGATGGCAGTAACACATGAAGTTTATAATTTGGAGAGTTCAGTGGCGGTACAAGAGCTGGAATTTGCAATAAAAGGTGCTTTGTATGGTATTTTATGAAGTTTAAGTAACCAATTTAACGTAGGAAGCTTGTCTTGGCCTTCTGTAACACAGACAGCAAACTTGGTGGCTGAATGACAAATGTGGTCATCATCTAAAGCCCTCTCTACAGCTAAAGACTGAAGTTCATAGGCCTTAGTGCCACAAAGTTCTTGCTGAAGAGTGTTAACATAGGGAAGCCGTCAAACAACGACCACATTGTTAGCGGCCTTAACAGCTGGAGCCAAAACAAACTTACCCTGGTTAAACATCGGCATGTTAACATGGAAATTATTTATCCATCTGGGCTTGAAGAAACAGATTGCTTCTACGCAGGGCTGAAACCGACCGCACATGAGTACTGGTAAACCGATTAGCAGGTCGAAGTCTACCCAGGCAAAGTGGCGTGAGTCGTACCGTCTATGCATATAAACCCTAATGGTTTAGTTTATACTTATTTATTTTCGTTCGATTGCGATGAAAGCTTCAAGCTTCAAGCTTATTTGAATCGCTCTAGAACACTCATTCCGGATGTTAACACGCGCGCTAAAGAGAGGCTGTGACTTCTACACCACTGCTACCCATTTACACCCGGATGGAGTGGGGCAGTGGCATTACGTGTCTTGCCCAAGGACACACTTCGGCTCCGATGGCGGATTCGAACCCACAACCTCTCGATCATAAGTCGAACGCGATAACCACTGAGCTAATGGTTTCAATGGGCGGCAGGGATTGAGATGTCATTTCATCTCTATGTCTCCAAAATGACCTATATAGTGTTGATGGGGACGTTAAACTTCAAATCAATCAAACAAACAAATAAACAAACAAGCGAGCTCACATTCTTCTGTGTCTGCTATGGAGATTTTGCATAGGCATACCACGGAAAGTTATGAGCACTTCGTGCTTAAAATCTTTACTGTGCGCAAATCAGATTTCTTTATTTCTATTGGCTGTATATCACGTTTCCTTAGCTTTAATCGAGAAATAATTTATTATTAATTGTCATAAATATCAATTCTCAAGTGAGACATTTTCGGACTATTCAAGGCACGTTCATAAATCTGGGATGGTTCTAAACAATACAATGTGCTAGGGAAACCCATTAGTTACTTAGCACGGCTAAACGGTCGGGAAAAATGGACTGAACACAGAAAAAAGAAAGAAAACATGCAAACGAGTACATGTAAGATTAGACGACAGTGTTCTCCTGATGCCAAGGTTGGACTACGTCTTGTGATTGTGGCTGTTCCCGGATTTTTCGTTTTTAACGTTTTGTTTGAGTCACTGTAACATTTTATAGTTAAAATCCATAGAACATCGAACCTGGTATACGCAATCGAAACTGGTACGTGGTTGACGTATTCTTCTCTCGATATTAATAGAGCCGCGTCCGAAGAAGCGCGCGCAGACTCATATCAGCTTGCGTAAGCACTCAGTCAGAACACTGACTTGTTCACGTTCTTTCAGAGGCTGAGATCAGTAAACAGATCTGATTATTTGCTTTTGGAACACAAGTTACAATACGCGTTTTCTCATGATATAACTCAAATAGTAGGTGTGTCAAAATGTGACGAGTGCCGACAGTCGAAGGGCAAAGTCCGTAAAGTATTAATAGTTTATTTCTTAGCTCTAATGCATTTCCATTAAGAAGTATTACCTGGCCGTTTTAAATTACTTTTAGAACAGACAGCCTTTGACTGTATTCGTCAAGTAATATTTTGATTGCATCAATCGCAAAGGGGTCTTCGAGGACGTCACGTTGAAAACTCCGTGTAATGAACATCCCTTTAAACCAAAGTTTATATACAGAAAACTTGAGTTTACGTCGGTTTACATTATTTTCCTAATTTCCTTATTTCTTCTCCAAGACATAGGTTGTGGGTCGTTGTTAGAACCGCCTCAAAATCACAAAAAAAATATCGGAAAAATATGAGTTTTGAAGATATCACGTAATCCACTATGCCACACGGGGGTGTTATCGTAATGCTGATTCAACTAGCCCCACAGGTCCCATTCAAGCCGCTTTGTCACGTAAACAAGTCCATATAACGAAAGCTCCTGTTTAAATGACATATTCTATCTGCCATTCTATGCTAGCACACGCGTTTTCGAGATGCCTCTGACTTGCCCCGTCATAAAAATGTGAGTACGCACATAATGTAGTCCAGCTGATATTCAGTTTCATGGAACATATTTAACGTCACTACAGCTGGTGTCTGAGAATGTGTGGCGGTCGTAAAAAGTCTACCTGCCCTACACCATTGTTTAGTTTAGATTTGTTGTCCTTTGGGATCATTGATTCTATTTTCGAATTTTGAAAACATTTGAGGGTAACTGATGAGGCCTAATTGGCCGAAACTAGCTAGTCTGGCCAAAAAAAAAAAAAACATGCACACTCCATATTTTTCAGTTCTGTGGTGCATTCCTTGCTTCCAAAGGATATCCCTTTTATAAAACATATTTAACGTCACTACAGCTGGTGTCTGGGAATATGTGGCGGCCGTAAAATGTCTCCCTGCCCTACACCATAGTGTAGTTTATATTTTTTGACCTTTTGAATCATTACTTCCAGTGTGGAATTTTGAAATATTTAAGGGTCACTGTTGAGGCCTAATTGGCCGAAACTAGCTAGTTTCGCCAAGAAAACATGCACACTCCATACGTTTCAGTTCTGTGTTGCATTCCTTGCTTCCAAAGGATAACCCTTTTATAGAACATATTAGACGCAGTTTTACTCACATGATAGTTCTGAACACTTTTTCCGCATGTTTGTGTGCACGCATTGGTTTTATGAATGATCAGACGACAGATGCTGTTTTGATAAACGAAAAATGCATACAGGCGTGTTATTTATCCTTAAAGCATCAAACAAATTTTTAAAGCAGGCGGCTTTCATATATTTTCTTATTTTCGGCGAGTTTCATAAATTTCATATGAAATGACCACGACTGTAAGATTCAGTTTATCATATGACAACTTATATTGGATTTTATTGCCTTTAAATTTGACATTTTTTTCCACAAAAATGCATGGTTGACATGAACGTTGTCATGACGTTTTTTAATCCAGCCAAAGTGTTATTACACGTGTGGTCATACGCTTTTTATTACACAACGTTATCCACTGCTTATCAACGACGTCATACGATCTGGAGCGTGATAGCTCAGTGGTTAGTGCACGTACCTCTGATGCCAGAGGTCCCGGGTTCGATCCCCGGCAGCGGTGTGACAATTTCGGTGTCTGAACACGCTTCATTGGCATCATTTGCAGGGGTAAATGTCATAAAGTGCACCGTCCTTCGGATCGGGACATTAACTGGAGGCTCCCTGTGCAGGGAGAACCATTCCCTGTGCAGGTTAAAGAACCCTACCGTAATTACATGATTACTGTGTAGGCTTTCATCCTGCCAAAAAAAAAAAAAAAAAAAAAAAATAGAGTGTATGTAATATACAGCGTCTGTGTCCCCTCCTGGGGTTTATGCGAAAAACTCTAAACCCCACCTTATATAGTGAAAACCGTGGTTTAAAGAGGTCTACATTATTTTTTCTTATTTTTGCTCCAAGACATATGTTGTGGGTACTCGTTTAAACCGCCCAAAGAGCAACCTCAACCTATGTTTGCAGTATAATATCAGAAAATATCACGAAAAGTAGCCATCTTGGACATTCGAAACAATGCACGGTGTGTTTTGTAATGTTATTTTCAAGGCAAAACTCGACAAACTAATTTCAGAAGAAATTAATCTTCCAAGTATTTTTCTGTAGCACTTGTGGGTGAAATATGTCATAAAGGCTATGTAACACTTCAGCACGAAAAAACACCTATATAATTTTGCCCCCCCCCCCACCCAACTTTGAACCCCACTTTTACGTAGTAAAACTGGGGTTTACAGTGGTATACCCTATTTTTCTTATTTCTGCTCTAATATATAGATTGTGGGTACTCGTTAGAACCGCCTCGATGAGGCGGTTCTAACGAGTACCCACAATCTATATTTTGAGCAGAAATAAGAAAAGTATCACAAGTTTTCTTCACAAAATCTTCATTTTGTTTCGGCGAAAAAAATACTATGTATTTGTATAGACGTGTTTTCGAAATGCAATAGTCACATACCATTGGTTATCCCATAAGCTTGTACGCTACATGTATATCGGCCCCCGCCAATAGAGGCTTTAAGAAATATATGGGCTGCATGATGCTTCCACGCAGAGCTGAATCCGACCCTCACACGAATACTGGTAAACCGCTTAGAGGATCTAAGCCTGCCCAGATAAAGCGGTGCGAGTCGGAGCGTCCGTTCTTATAAACCCTATTGGATTCATTGGGCGATAGGACTTGAGAAGTCGTTTCATCTCAATGTCGGGTAAAAGTCCCACAAAATTGGAAGCAGCGTTTCCAAAATGACCTTTACAGTGTAGACGGGTACGTTAAACCTCAAATTAAACAAACAAACGCTACATGTATACACAGTGATACGAGTTTTAGTGTTTACTTTTCTCAGGTTTCTGTCATTGTGCCTCCTGAGAGTAGTGTAAAGAAAGTGATCTGTAAAAGTTAGACTGGGTGCATCTGATCGGGCATTGATTAAAAGTATAAACCCATATCAGACGCCGCAGAACGCGGTATCTGATAAGATAAACAGAAGTGAAGTCAGTAATCAGGAATCGATACAATTAACCCACAGCTCCCATCAGAGACACCAAAAGGAAAGAAGCACACACATTAAACGGCTAGACCCTAATTGAACTTGAACATCGATAGCGGAAAGCCAAAAGAACAGTTACTTTCCGACAAAATTGCCAATTGGCTATCCAAAACAAATAATATAAGCGACACACACACCCAAAGACAAGCCACAATAAAAACAAACCGCGTCAGAAGAACAGCCTTGGAATGGTCAGTGAAACGAATTCCAGTGGATAAGAGCATGCACTGTTTGCTATAAATACCAAGTAGCTCATCATAATGTGCTCTTGAAAATACTTAATTTAAAGGGTTAACTGAAACAGTCTAAGTACCAAGTAATGACCTTTTTTTCAGCCTACACCCAACTCAAAAGCCACAGCTGAAAGTATATGTGTTTTCTTCCTTTTTTAATTTGAGTAATCGTTGCTTTTCACTTTGCAGGAATAATGCAAAACATTACGAAAACACGGCTATACAAATACATCGTAAATTTTACCGCCGTAAAAATGAAAAATTTAAGATGACAAACTGTGATATTTTTGCGTGGGCAGGAATATGGACGAGATTGGAAAATGTCTATAGTATGGCATCAAGGTTTGCAAGACGCTTCTCGGCCACGCAATCAAGCGTTTGCTTCAGGTGGATCAATAGACTGGTTCCCTCGTCGTTATACTGCTACACAGACTATCCCATTAGTAGAGACCAGCTGAGTAAATCAGTCTGCAATCTATCTTTAAAACGTTCTGTAAAATATCTTATTTCAGCCTCGCTTTCATTCCCCATTACTGTGGATTAAAATTTCCCAGCAGACGAAATTAGAGCTCAAGCTCATTAGAGTTTTTATGCATTAATTTCTTCTAAAACTATTTAAAATGTAATGTATGTTCATCTAATAAGGTAATATTGATAAGAACAATAAGGTGAGTACATTAAGCAAGCATTTTTACCTTAATATATGTATACTTACTGAAATTTTCTGAAATTAATGGAATTTATCTTCTTTTGAATGTGTTTATAAACATTGAACTGTAAATAACCCATTAATGCCAAGCGCGTCACTGTCAGTCGGAAGAATTGTCGTCTGCTCGCTGCATGTATTTTGGCAAAAGCAGCAAAAACCCTGACCACACTGTGCATGTGCGCAGGCTGATTTCTGTCATCTATTTTTCGCAAAACTAGTTCAATATTTCTTTGTGCCTTTTATGGAACGCTAGGCAAATTGGGGCAGTCATTTCCCAACACGTTTTAGGGTTAATAACCTAAAAATATTAGATGAGATCATACGTTGAATTTATTCATGGGGCTTTTCAAAATTGCAAGGTTTCGCAAGGGTGAATGCAAATTCTCTACTACTGCTAAAGCATTGGTGAGATCGATATGTATTTGTTAAAACTGCCTAAAACTGCCTCGTCGAGGCGATTCTAACGATTATCCATATTATCTAAATCTATGTTTGGTCTGAAAAGAAGGAATATTTAAGGTTTAGCGTTCCCGTCAATACTATAAAGGTCATTTTGGAGACGTTGCGATAGTCACACGGACAAAAACAACCAACAGAAACACTGCTTTATAATGTAGATTGTGGGTACTCGTTAAATCGCTTCATTATAAGAAAAGAATTCAGGGAAAAAAATAAAATAAATGACGTTCTTGGTGTTGTACTGGAAGCATTTTCCTTCAAGATTTTCCAAATTATTAACTTATCATTTGTTAATGTGTTTATTTCCCTTCTGTATACGCCTATATCCAATCATCTCAACAGATTTATAATATGGTTCATTGATAATGCTTAGCCTCATATGCACTGATATGCGCTGGAAAAGTTATTACAGGTACATGTATACACATGTCCTATTTGTAATACCGAGGGAGGTAAAACAACAATCCGATAAAAAAAATGGATTTTTTTTACCTCCGATGTTTATTAATCCCACATTTCAAATAGGAGAAATGAATAATTTCTATTTTCATGCGCTTCTATAGATTTTAAGGACCGAATGGATCTTGATTTTTGGGTCTGAATTTCCGTTCCGTTGACTATTTACAGCTCATGTTAACGGTTCAATCAACGTAGTGTTACAGAAGCTGGGTGGAAGAAAAAATGGATGGCCGCCATTTTGAAAGCGCTTTCTACGGTTTTGAACATAAATAGAAGAAACAAAGTGTTTCAGTGATAAAACAAGTAAAATGTGAGATTAAATAAAGCAAAACGTACAGCCTATTCAATGGTCATGTCCATGTTTTCTTTTGTTTAAGAGTTGCATCCGACTCAAACGTCACGCATTGTGAGCGTCTGTTGATATCTTCCAAGACACCATTGCAATGACGTCATGAATGACGTCGACGTGACTGAAACTTTCCCGCTTTTGAATATAACGGTTTCACTGCAAAAGCGGTATCTTGTATCTTATACATAAAGTAGTTCCAGCTAAAGAGATTTATTTCTCCGGATAAGAGGAAATATTTCTTCTCAGCAAACAGGAAAATACCAAGATTATGTCTATTTCTCTGTTATGCATGTAATATAACATTTTATCCAACTTCTCCTTTGCAAACAGTGTAGATCCATCGAATGCTTCTGCTGATCAGGATCCACACTTTCATAGTTTCTCCTCTCTCGCTTTTTCTCGCTCAGTCCCAACACTGCATCCCAGCTACTGAATAACAGTGATTTCAGCGCAATGTTTTTAAACAAAATAATTTCTTCATTCTACCTGTTAATGCAGGCCCGTACGCAGGAGTGACAACTCCCACCCACCCCTCCTAATTTGGAAAATTATCTCAAATTCATGGTTTATATGCATGGACAGTCGATCCGATTTTGAAAATTACCCGGAATTCGCACCCTCCCCACGTTTTATAGGGTCTGTGTACGGACCTGAATCATGTTCTAAAATGAAAATGTTGCTGTATGTATGGCGAACAGTGCTGACCCTGATCAGACGCGATGTACTGTCTATCCGATCTGGGTCTATGCTGTATGTCTAATAACGATACCATCTTTAAAAGTTTTGCTCTATACTATTCCTAGGTTCTAAGATATGTTATAAGCAGAATCGCGAAAAGTAACGTTATATTGTCCTTTTTTTTGTTCGGCTTAGCATACATTTGTGCAAACGTCCATTTCTTTCTAACAGTTTTATTAATAGTATTTTCCGAAAGTCTATATTAAGATACTGTTTTTGTTTTCCTTTCATGACGTAGGCAGCCTGGCATTGGCCTGACCTATTTCGTTTGACCCTTAAATGCCAGTATTTAAGCAAACAGTGTAGTCCTGAGCAGCCGGCTTAACAGACGCCACATTCCGCGCCACATTATGATCTGGGTATTTAGTGTTTGAGAAACCCAGCACACGATTCCTGACCAGACTCTATAGATAGCTCTGACTTACATGTAACATCGACAAAAACAGCGCGACGCTTTCTATTTATAATGATCATATTGGTTTCCCCAAATCAGTGATTGTCACGTGGGCAACAGCATTATTTTTGGATTTGCCTTTTAGTAACTTTGGGTCGATTGTAAAACAATCGACCCCAAAACAGGTGTTGAATCTTTACATTTCTAATACAGGTTTAAAACTATGTTAAATAAACATACAAATGCGATAAAAAAGTAAGAGTGGCATGTTTTAGAATTCGTCTTCCTTTCCTTATTCTCGATCCTTGGAGGCTCGCTAGAACCGCCTCAGTGAAGCCATTCTTAACTGTCTTTTTAGCAGAGTTACAATACTAATCTTTATCTCTGCAATCCCGACTTTTTATTATATAAATCAGTGCCTTCTCTTCTACTTAACAGCAATGCTCACTGCAAGGGTGTTAGTGTTAGTACGCAATATAACAAAAATGAAAAGTCCGTGAAATGAACACTCCCTCAAACCCACTTTATATAGAGAAAACTGGGTAATTGGGGTACCCATTATTTTCTTATTTCTGCTCAAAGACATAGGTGGTGGGTAAGAATCGCCTAGCAGAGGTGGTCCTAACGAGTGCCCACAACCCATGTTTGTAGTATAAATAAGAAAAAAATATCAAGGATTTTCATCAGAAAAGAAGCCATTTTGGAGATGTGAAAGAATGCACTGTGTCGCACGGGTGTAGTATCGTAATGTTTTGAGGAAAAATCCCCCTTGCACACTCCACATTTTCTCTCAATAAAGTAATGTTTGCAGGGGTGTATATAACTTTGACTTTGTAACGTGATGGGAATGTCAAGGAATAAACTTTTTGTGTTTAAGAAAAATACACGGTCTGCATAAAACGGGTCAGAAAAAGCAGAATGCGGTAAAATTTCATTCCTTTATTATAAGCTGCATTTATTACAATGCTTTACATATTAGGTGAAAGCAAATTCATGTAGGTATTTTGTTTCTTATCCCTGTCGGTGTTGCAGAGTAATTTTCTATAAATGAACGAAGAGAATCCATCAGACTGCTTTACAATTCTGTGATGTATATTTATTGACCCACAGTAGCGCTCGGACAAATCACGTGATCTGCCATCCACTACAATCGTCCGTTTTTAAAATAGAAGTCTGTTTAGCTGTCTTCTTCTTTGGGTAAATAAAACATGTAACTGTGTGTAAAACTTTAGGTAAAAACATGTAACTAAGACTTCTAACCCGAGACGCCGTTCTACGCGTTTGGTAAAACATGAAACAAAATCTTCGGATTTAAGACGTCTGTATATATATATACATATTGACGTCTCAAATCCGAAGAAAATATTCGGATTTAAGACGTCTGTATATATATATACATACAGACATCTCAAATCCGAAGATTTTGTTTCATGATATTAGTATTCTAGTATTGATATTGTAACAATGAGATTATTATTGCTTAATAAGAGTACCAATAAGCTATTCTAAAAAGCTTTGCTTTTCTTTTAATTGCAGACAATTAAAATTCTTTAGACAACAAATAGTTTCAATATTTTTTTTAATTAGTTATTTTTTCTACAAATTAATTGTTGGTGAATTGATTATCTTATGTGTTTTAAAAATAATCCAAAACCCAGAGTTTAGAAAAAATGCCAGCCCACGTATTGGATTCCTTTTTTGAAGGAAGCCAACTTGTTCTTATTTCTGCTCAAAATATAGATTGAGGGTGCACGTTAGAACGGCCTCATCGAGGCGGTTCTAACGAGTACCAACAATCTACATTTTAGAGCAGAAATAAGGAAAATATATAAATAAGATTTACCTCTGTAAACACCAGTTTTACTACATGAAAATGGGGCTTAAAGGTGTCAAACCCATATAGGCGTGTTTTGCGTGATGGTCAAAGCATTTGAATTATTGTTATTATTATTTTATTAATTTTTACATTGTCTTTTTATTTTGATTTCAGTCGGAAAGCAGACGACAAAGTGCGAATCCAGACTCTAGATTAATGACACTTATATTTGATGGCCGAAAAGAACTCATGGACTATATTACATTGCGGAATCAAGAAGAGAAGAGAGAGAGACAGTGTTACTGGTCAATGGTTTCGTGTTATTGAAGCGGATGAATACATCGGATTACACCATTCTTGTGTAACATTTTGGAACGTTTAATCAAAAAGCAAAAAAATCTTTCCTTTTTTTCTTAAGAATTTATTAGGACTGATCTTAATTATTGTCTACAAGAGACAAGTCCTAAAAAACATTAAATTTGTTAAAAACCAACAATGTCATTAGTTAACGTATTGATAAAACATATCATTTAATGGTGAAAATACGCTTATAATTTTGCTGCAAAAATGTGAGTAATGCAAAAGCTACTCACATTTTTGCAACAAACAAAACAAAATATTAAATACTGCACGTTTGGAGTTTAACGGTCCAATCAACACTGTTTATGTCATGTCTACTCGTTCGGTTTACCGTAACACACTTTTCCCGGACAAGCTTATACGTAAGCGGTAAACCAGTACAGTGTACAGTCTTTCGCCAAGGATTGACAACTGCCCTTCTTGAATGAGCAGAAGGGCTGTAGTTGCTTAAACAGTTTTAACTTTTTGACCACTTATGAACTTGTTAAGCTAGCGCTGCTTTGAACAACTGGACACTGGTATTTTGAAACATCACGAAAACATGCCTATATGATTTTGACCCCCTTGAACCCCACCTTTATAGTAAAACTTGGAATTACAGATAAACCCTATTTTCTTATTTCTGCTCTAAAACATAGATTGTGGGTACTCGTTTGAACCGCCTCATCGAGGCGGTTCTAACGAGTATCCACAATCTATGTTCTGAGATATCGCAATTTTTCATCTTAAAATGTTTTTTTTTCGGCGGTAAAACTTACACTGTATTTGTATAGGCGTGTTTTCTTGATTTGACAAAAAATAACTAAATAAACAGTCGATTTCTTACGCTGTACATATGATACACCTTTCGGCTATATAACCATCATGTCAACAAGTCCATGAAATGAACACTCTTATAAAATCCCACTTACATACAGAAAACGTGGGTTTGCAACAGTAAATGTGGACCTCCGTGGCCTAGTGGGTAAGACGATGACTCTTAATAATTGGGTCCCTCGCGGCTGTGGGTTCTCGCCTCGCTCGGGTCACATACGAGAAACCAAATTCTGCAACGGAAGGTCAGGTGTTTTTTCTCCGGTACTCAAGTTTTCGCCCACCTCTGATTATCGATCGGTTCGAAATGAGTTAAATCACACAACCAAAACAACAACAACAACAACAGCAGTAAGTTATAAGCCTCTGTGGTGTAGTGGTTATGCTACTCGCCTGATAAACCAGAGATTGCAGGTTCGATCCCGGGCTTTTCCAGGCTTTAACCGAGGTCCAGTCTCCGTATGACCTTAGCTGTTGGTGGGACGTATCTGAAACACACCCGCCCACAACAGTAAGTGTAAGTATTAGTTTAGCTCAAAACATACTATAGTCTGAGTTTGTAAAGGTCATTTTGGAGTCGTTGTTTCCAATCTTGTTTGACTTTTACCCAAAACTGAGATGAAAAAACATCAGAAGCCCTGTCGCCCAATGAAACCAATAGGGTTTATAGGCATGGACGGGCCAACTCGCACCGCTTTGTCTGGGCAGGCTTAGATTCTCTAAGCGGTTTACCAGTACTCGTGTGCGGGTCGGTCTCAGCTCTGCGTGGAAGCATCATGCAGCCCATCTAGAGTCCGAGTACTCGTTAGAACCGCCTGACTTGAGCGGTTCTCATCACGAAAACACGCATATATAATTTTAACCCTTTATATTGTAAAACTGGGGTTTACAGGAGTAAACCTTTTTTTTATTATTTCTGCTTTAAAATATAGACTGGGGTACTCGTTAGAACTGCCTCGACGAGGCGGTTCTAACGAGTACCCACAATCCATATTTGGAGCAGAAATAAGAAAAAATAATTATCACAATTTTTCATCTTAAAATTGTCGTGTATTTTTTTCGGCGGTAAAGTTTACAACGCATTTATGTAGGCGTGTTTTCGTTATGTAAGAGACATCCATGCACAATCTGTGCCCACAGAAAGAATAAAAATACGAGGGCTGATTGGTGTGTTGTGTATGGAAGCCGATAGGGGACATTTTGACTTGTGACTAACGACTTGTGACTACCGACTTGCGACTTATGACTTTTTACTTGTGACTTTTGACATACCTCAAGCAACGGCCGATTTCGGACAACGACGGCTAAGATTCCGGTGAGGCAAGCGATTTTTCTCCTTCTGTTTTATATTGTTTGAAAAATGCCACCGAAAAGATCATATGGTAGGTTATTTACTCTGATTTTGTGAATTTTTAAGACTTATGACTTGTCACTTATGAATTTTGACTTATGAGTTTTGACTTGTCACTTATGACTTTTCACTTTCGAATTGTGACTTTCGACTTATGACTTGTCACTTATGACTTTTGAGTTTTGACTTGCAACTTAAGACAATTTCTTGGCGCGAATCTAAAGTAATAGGGCATAACAACACAGGCGGTAGTGATTGTCACTCAAACAGAGTTGATAATACATGAAACAGGGTCTTCTAAGTGGCATTTCTAAACAATATACACCGGAATTGTCGGTGCCGTTGTCCGCTACCCGATATTTTTCGGGTTTGTACCAAAAGTCAACAAGTCATAAGTCGAAAGTGATAAGTCACAAGTCATAAATCACAAGTCAAAGTTATAAGTCGCAAGTCATAAGTCATACAAAGATAACAAAAACAGAGTAAAAAAACATAAACAAGTCTTCTTAATGGCATTCATCAAACAATATAATACAGGAGCAGCAAAATCGCTGGATCGACACCGTCGTTGACCGCCGTCTTCCACTGCGTCAGATTTGTCGAAAGTCAAAAGTCATAAGTCGCAAAAATTAGGCATGCAACTCCGACGTCGCAAGTCATAAGTCACAAGTTCAAAAGTCACAAGTCAAAATGTCCCCTATCGGCTTCCATAGTTGTGAGCCTCGTATTGAAGTAGGTGTGCAGAGTTATTCTTTTTAAGTCCTACTATTCTCTGACTATATAAAGTCGTGTACCCAAGGACTTGTCTCATTTGGTCAGTTAGCACTCTAAAGTAAATTTAACCCTTATCTTGCTGAATATTCATTTATACCACACCCATTTCTGTCTATCAACCAATCAAATTACTTAATGTAATTTATTGCTACAAATTCATAAGGTGAATGCAAAACAGTGTATATCCTGATCAGATGGCTTCTTCAGAAGCCATCTGATCTGGATCTACACCGTTTACAAAGATAGGGGTTGTCGTGAACAGCAAGATAAGGGTTAAGCGCCGCGAAAAGGTCACTCAAGGTGTGTTGTTCCATTACGACAATGCTCTTGTTCACAAGTCGTCATTGCTATGGCTGTCTTTCACGATTGTGGCTTTAAATTGATTGAGAAGCCGCCTTATTCACCTGATCTCGCTCCACAAGACTTTCATCTATTTCCTAAAATGAAAAAGACTATTTCAGGCACCCACTTTCATTCCGATGACGACGTCATATATCTCGTACAGTGGATGATTTCCTGAACAGGCGAAAAAGGAGTTCTATAAAAGTCGCACTGAGGCCCTTTAAGTAAACACCGCTGGCAAAAGTGTATACAGGTACCCTGCCGTAATATGTCGGTGTTATGGTTTCAATGTTGATAAATACTCGTCTATTTATGAATCATAACAAACAACGGTGTTTTCCACAGGTACGTAACGGGTTATATTCTAAAACAAAAGCACTTAATTTTGCAATGTTAATGTAATCAGTTGAGTAGCGCAACTAGAATCGGGGAGCGCCTAAAACGACTGATTTACTTTCCTGAGGGTCGCAGGTTCGATCCTCGCAGTCATCCTTTTTTCATAAAGCTATTAAAAGCATGATTTATTTTATTCTTGATGATTTTTTTTTATAAAATAGTTTCAGAAGTTACATTTTTATTATTTCTTGTTTAATTTTCAATTCTGTTTATTATTTTTGTATTATTTTTTTTTTCGTGAATGGTTATCTATTTATTTTAAAGTTCAATACATGTCACGCACAATTTTTTGAAGACATGTTCGCGGCAGGGCAACCGAGTATGAACTAAGGAATATTCAGTAAAAATTTATATCAGCACAAAAAATGCATGCTTCACGAGAAAATCGAGGATTCTTTGCTTTTGGCGCGAAAAAAAATGTTAAAGAAAAAACATCCCCAGCGCGATTCGAACCCGCATGCTTCAGCTCTACAGGACCGTGACTTTACCACTTGGCTAGCGTCGATACAGTGCAGGTATGGTATTTTTTAGCCTGATACCATCACATTAATAGGGAGTCACCAAAAATAAAATTAGATCATCCAAAAATAACATCTAATTGCGTAGATAAATTTAAAAATAACCTTTATTTACAATAATATTGACAATAACAAACTGACAACTGATGTCGGTTTTACTGTAGATACTTAAGCGGATTAAGTTGAAAAACAATAAATATGCCCGACAATATGCAAATCCTTCAATATGAGGCTCACAACATATCAATCAGCCCTCGTAGGTATACTGGGGATAGAAAGCTTCACCATCAGATGATAGCCAAGTCGGATGCGAGTCAGACTAATGATCAGGGTGTCGCTGGTTCGAATCAGCGGACTGGAAAGAATGACCGTAGAAAAGATTCCATGATCAATCCACAAGACCGAATCGTGTCGCCGACCCGGCCGGTATCGAACGGTGACACGTCCGCACGATCACCAGTCAGACTCAAAATTGATAAGGAAAATGGTTGGACTTTTTGCAGTGTAGGCCCTGATCAGACGTCGCGTTCTGTGGCGTCTGATCTGGGCCTGCACGGTTTGCCAGGGTACCCGTTTTGGTGTTTCTGGTACTAATGGGATAAACAACTCTCTTAACCCGAGTTTCTAGAGAGAAAACTTTCTTTGTTTCTGCTCCTTGACATAGGCTGTTGGTACTCGTCAGAACCGCCTCGATGGGGCAGTTCTAACGAACACCGACAGTTCATGTTGGGCTCATTAATTAAAAATCACACACTTGCAGAAAAATATACCCTTTTGAGATATAAAAATGTGATACAAAAATGCCTGTACAAATATATTGATAATTTTACCATCAAAATGAACATTTCCAGATAAAAAAAAATCATATATTTTTCATATTTCCGCTCAAAACATAGATTGTAGGAACGCCGAGGCGGTTCTAACGAATACTCACAATCTATTTTTAGGAGAAATAAGACAAATAATGTATACCCATGCAAACCACAGTTTTGCTATATAAAGTCGGGGTTTAAAAGGTTCGGAATTATATAGAATTTTATGTTTTTGTGAGGATCGCATGTGTTTTTGTGATGTAAAAAGACCTTGAAGAATATACCCCAGTTTGTTTTTTAGCAAACACTTTCCTTTGTAACAAGTTTCTTTGTAAGACGGTTTGAAATATGTAGAAAACGGCATTCCATTTTTCATCGCGAAAACGCGTCTATATAATTCTGACCCTCTTGAACCCAACTTTGATATAGTATAACTGTTGTTTGCAGGGTAAACCTATTTTTAGCTCACCTGAGCCTTTAGGCTCATAGGTGAGCTTATAGTATAGCCATGGTCCGTCGTCCGTCCGTCCGTCCGTCCGTCCACCATTTTCAAAGATCTTCTTCTCCTATACTGCATGGCCAATCAAAGCCAAATTTCATATGGAGCCTCAGTGGGATGGGGGAACGAAAGTTTGTTCGCGGGGTCTGGATCACATGACCAAGATGGCCGCCATGCCCATATATGGTAAAAAGCCTTCAAAAATCTTCTTCTCCAGAACCATAAGGCCAATGGCCTTGAAACTTGGCGTGTAGCATATGGTACTCGGGCCCATCATGGTTTGTACAAATGGTGACCCCGGGTTGACCTTGACCTATTTTACAGCAATGTCAAATTTGCCGAAGTAGGCTTTTGCATGGGGCAAAGTGAAAATAATGGATTTATAGGAAAACCATTGAAGACAGTGTCACCAAAATTTGTAGATCAGGTAAAGTAACTGAATACATGAAGATCTATGGGTCAGAAAGGTCAAGGTCATTCATTGGCCTTAGACCAAGGTCATTCAGGATCCATATTTCAAACATTTTTTTCTCCAAAACTGCTAAGCCAATTTAAGTGAAATTTAATATGGAGCCTTTGTGAGTTGAACAAATGAAAAAATGCAAATACGGTCTAGATCACATGACCAAGATGGCCGTCACGCCTATATATATGGTAAAAAGCCTTAAAAATTCTTCTTCTCCAGAACCGTAAGGCCAATGGCCTTGAAACTTGGCATGTAGCATATGGTACTCAGGCCCATCATAGTTTGTACAAATGGTGACCCCGAGTTGACCTTGACCTATTTTACAGCAATGTCAAATTTGCCGACTTAGGCTTTTTCATGGGAAAAAGTGAAAATAATGGATTTTTAGGAAACCATTGAAGACAGTGTCACCAAAATAAGTAGATAAGGTAAAGTAGCTGAATACATGAAGATCTATGTGTAAGAAAGGTCAAGGTCATTAATTGACCTTAGACCAAGGTCACGCAGGTTTCATATTTCAAACATTTTTTCTCAGAAACTACTGAGCCAATTGAAGTGAAATTCAATATGGAGCCTTTTGGAGTTGAACAAATGAAAAGCTGCCAACTTGGTCTAGATCACATGACAAAGATGGCCACCACGCCCATATATGGTAAAGAAATTTCGAAATTCTTCTTCTCCAGAACCGTAAGGCCAATGGCCTTGAAAATTGGCATGTAGCATATGGTACTCTGGCCTATCATAATTTGTTCAAATGGTGACCCTGGGTTGATCTTGACCTATTTTACAGCAATGTCAAATTTGCTGACTTAGGCTTTTGCATAGGAAAAAGTGAAAATAATGGATATTTAGGGAAACCATTGAAGACAGTGTCACCAAAATTTGTAGATTAGGTAAAGTAACTGAATACATGAAGATCTATGGGTAAGAAAGGTCAAGGTCATTCATTGACCTTAGACCAAGGTCACTCCGATTTCATATTTCAAAAAAAACATTTTTTCTCAGAAACTACTGAGCCAATTTAAGTGAAATTCAATACGGAGCTTTTGTGAGTTGAACAAATGAAAAGTTGCCAGTACGGTCTAGATCACATGACCAAGATGGCCGCCACGCCCGTATATGGTAAAAAGCCTTCAAAAATTTTCTTCTCCAGAACCGTAAGGCCAATGGCTTTGAAACTTGGCATATATCATATGGTACTCGGGCTCGTCATAGTTTTTACAAATGCTGACCCTGGGTTGACCTTGACCTATTTTATGGCAGTGTCAAATTTGTCAACTTAGGCTTTTGCATGGGAAAAAGTGAAAATAATGGATTTTTAGGAAACCATTGAAGACAATGTCACCAAATTGGTAGATCAGGTAAAGTAAACGAATACATGAAGATTCATGGGTAAGAAAAGTCATCATTCAGTGACCTGGGACCAAGATTAACCAGGTTCCATATTTCAAACAGTTTTTTCTCAGAAACCGCTGGCCCAATTCAAGTGAAATTTGATATGGATCCTTTATATGATGAACAAATGAAAATTTGCTCATATGGTCCAGGTCACATGACCAAGATGGTGGCCTTGCCCATATATGGTAAAAACACTTCGAAATTCTTTTTCTCCAGAACCGTAAGGCAAATGACCTTGAAACTTGGCAGGAAGCATCTGGTACACGGGCCTATCATAATTTGTTCAAATGGTGACCCTGGGTTGACCTTTACCTATTTTACGACAATGTCAAATTTGCGGACTACGGCTTTTCTTGGGAAAAAGTGAAAATAATTGATTTTTAGCTCACCTGAGCCTTTAGGCTCATAGGTGAGCTTTAAGTATAGCCATGGTCTGTCGTCCGTCCATCCGTTGTCCGTCCGTCCACCATTTTCAAAGATCTTCTCCTCCAAAACAGGGAGGCCAATCAAAGCCAAATTTCATGTGGAGCTTCAGTAGGATGGCCTTCGAACTGTCAGAAAGATAGGAATAGGTGGAAAGTTTTATCACATTGTTAGACATCAAAATTTTGTCCCCACAAGTTGTGTACCCCTGCTCTGAGGCTATATACATATATAAAAACATTAAAATGTACACCAGGACCAGGTGTCAGGTGAGCGTTTACAGGACCACTGGTCCTCTTGTTTCTTATTTCTGCTCAAAATATAGATTGTTAATACGAGTACCCACAATCTATATTTTGAGCAGAGATAAGGAAAATATCACAATTTTTCATCTGAAAATTGTCATTTTCTCGGCGGTAAAATTTACAATGTATTTGCAGAGGCGTGTTTTCGTTATGTTTGTCAGAATAGAATCGCTTCAGAATTGAACGTGACCATATCAAAATCTTTTGCAGAAAGTATGTTTTTCTTATATTTGTTTTATTTCTACAAAACTCTATAAAACAGTTGTAACAATTAACAAGCGACAAAATGAAGAAAAAAAAATCTTACTTCCGTTTGTGTTTGTTTGATTTTAAGCCTGTATACCCCATCTGGATAACAAGTCCGTGAAACGATGATCCCTCTAAACCCCTAGAGAGAAAACTGGGGTTTAAAGGGGTGCACATTATCTGCTTTATTTTTGCACAAAAACATAGATTATGGGTACGAGTTAAAACCGCCTCACTGAGGCCGCTCTAGCCGGCCTCAGTGGCTCAGTCGGATGCGCGTCTGCCTGGTGATCAAGGAGGACGTGGGTTCGACTCCCGCCGGGGTCGGCAACATTCTTTCGTGGAGATTGATCATGAAATATTTTCTACGGTCATTCTCTCCCTTCCGCTGATTCAAGAAGGGCAGTTGTCAGTTTCTGGCGAAAGAATGTGCACTGTACTGGTTAACCGCTTACGTATACATTGTAAGCCTGCCCAGGAAAGTGTTGATAGGTAAACTGACCGGCTCAAAAATGACCTAAATAGTGTTGACTGGGCCGTAAAACTCCAAAACAAACAAAACAAACAGAGAGGCCGCTCTAACAAGTACCCACAATCTATGTTGAAAGCAGAAATATGAAAAATGTTACAATTTTTAAGTATTTGTTTGTTTGATTTGAGGTTTAACGTCCCCATCAACACTGTAAAGGCCATTTTGGAGACGTTGCTTCCAGTTTAGTGGGACTTTTACACGACATTGAGATGAAATGACATCTGAAGCCCTGTCGCCCACTGAAACCAATAGGGTTTTATTAGCATGGACGGTCCGCCTCGCACCGCGTTTCCTGGACAGGTTTAGATCCTCTAAGCGGTTTACCAGTACTAGAGTGCGGGCCGGATTCATCTCTGCATGGAAGCATCATGCAACCCATATATTTCTTCAAGCCCCCATGGGCGGGGGACCAACAATTTTTAAGTTATAATTTTCATTTCTGACACCATGTTATTTCACATGGACATGTTTTCCTATTGCATAGGTATGGAGATTTTTATACCATGTAGACAAGTCCGTTGCGTGAACGCCCTCGCAAGCCTCTTTGTGGTTTTGGTTTTACGAGTACATGTATTTCAAGCTTACAAGATACTTCGAGCCAATCGTCGTTAATCATAGGTGGGCAAAAACCGAAATACCAGGAGATAAAACCGCCTGACCTTCTGTTGTCGACCGTATGATTAAAAGAGCCAGCGCTCTTGCCCATTAGGCCACGGAGGTCCATCAAACTACTGTTTACGGCCCTTTCAAGATTAATTTACTTATTTCGAGCCGATTGTTAATCAGAGATGGGCGAAAACGGGATTACACAAGATGAATAGTCGTTACGGGTCCCGAGTGATTAAAACGCCTGTACATGTAACGGGGCCTGTGGGATCAAGCATCAGCGCCTGAGTGTTTTTCCTTTAAATGTAAATTCAAGGATGGGTGCCCAATTATAATAAGTATGCCCCGATGAGTGGGTGCGAAAAATATGAGTCAGAGCACAATAAAACATATAATGAGTATTTTGCGACCAGGGAGACCCGGATCAGTCACCCACATCAAGTATGGCAGGAGTTTTCGCTTACTAGTTTCCCTTCGGATAGCCCGGATGTTAACTGATTGGTTGTGTTGGGGTTTAACGTTACGTCAGCCCTTGTTGGGCATATTGTGTCGTCTCTCAGGAGAAGGGAGAAAATGGATAGAAGAGACAGCAGAGCAGATAAAAGCGAAGGACAGATGAGAAATAGGAAAATGAATAGCAGTGAAGAAATTGAAGAAATGACAACATACCCAACACTACCCTTACATGCTGCAAGGTCAATGTCAGTTCGGAGCCCCAGTGACACAAGATACGCGACACCTTCGCAGCACATTACGAAAACACGCCTATACAAATTTAGTGTAAATTTTACCGCCGAAAAAAAAAAAAATAAATAAAATTAGCGATATTAAATATCACTACTTTTATCTTAAAATTTTCGCTTTTAAAGGCGTGTTTTAATAATGCCGGAGGAATTGTATTTATCAGAACCTGGCATTTTCTGAATGAAAAACAGCGGCAAATTATTGAACAAGTTACATAGTACCAAAATGGTTAAGAGAAATAGATATTAGCCCCAGCTGTTGAAGACAAATCCTAATCTTAGGACCAACTAGCCCCGGTCTACTCTATGGTAAGGCATTTGAATGGGGGTTTCCAATTAAATCGGCGGTTTTTGAGAAAATTACTCACAAAATGAGCAGTTGGCTGATCATATAAGGAATTTATGTTAAGATTATCGCCCAGGAGTCTACTGCATTGTTGCCGAAACCACGTAATTTTTCAGATCTTTTGTCAAAAGTGGCATTTATCGACCCATCATTGCTTAGTGATTTTCTCGTTGAATTCCAGTCCGCCAAGCTTACCCCGCGGCTCACTATTGGGGTAAGTTGGTCCGTTTAACCTCGTCTTGAAAAACGGCTATATTTGTCAGAATATGTCATTTTCCGGACTTGAAACTATGAAATAAGGTGGGGAACGAATGATACTGGTTGCATAACGTAAAAGTACAACAAGTTAATGAATATTTAGGCCAGCATTTGAAAAAAGGCATTTTTAGGACCAACTAGCCCCGGTCTCCCCTACTGGTTAACCGCTTACGTATAAGCCTGTCCAGGAAAAGTGTGGATAGGAACTGGCCGGCTCACATATGACCTATAATAGTATTGACTGGGCCGTTAAACTCCAATACAAACAAACAAACGTGCATTGCCTGCTGGGTAGATGCTTATTTATAAATAATCATTAACACAGATTGATCTGTGATTTCGTGGGTCTGTGGGGCCTACATGAACAGTCGAACTTCAATGGCGAACCTTCGCCCTCGCGTGTTACCACCCATATAATTTTGACTCCCTTGAACCCCACTTTTATGTAGTAAAACTGGGGCTTACAGGGGTAAGCCTTATTTTCCTTTTTCTGCTCTAAAATATAGATTGTGTGAACTCGTTAGAACCGCCTCGATGAGGCGGTTCTAACAAGTACACACAATCTATATTTTTAGCAGACATAAGAAAAAAATATAATTTTTCATCTTACAATTTTCGTGGTTTTTTTTCTGCGGTCAAGTTTACAATGCATTTGTATAGGCGTGTTTTCGTAATAGTCTGACCCTTCTTCTACGGTTCTTGTCCAGGATACTCCAGAACAACGATGGCACACTGTAAGAATGTGTAGACCTCCATGGCAAACATTCTCATCACGAAAACACACCTATATGATTTTGACCCCCTTGAATCCCATTTTTATATAGTGTAACTGGGGTTAGCATGGTTATACAGTATCTTTCTTATTTCTGCTAAAAGTATAGATTGTGGGTACCCAATAGAACCGCCTCGGTGAGGCGGTCCTAACGGGTACCCTCAATCTATGTTTTTGAACAGAAATATGAAAAATATCAGGATTTTTATCTGAAAAAAAAAAACAACAACTTTTTTTTTTGTGGTAAATTTTTACAAGTTAATTTAAATAGGCGTGTTTCCGTGATGTGGTGCGAGCAAATTCGGCGGCAAACAGTCTTTTAGCTAATGCGATTGCTGTAAATTTTCTTTGTTTGATTTTAGGTTTAACGTCTCTGTCAACAAAGTATAGGTCCTTTTGGAGACGTTGCTTCCAATTTTGTGGGACTTTAACCCGACACTGAGATGAAATGACATCTCAAGCCATGTCGTCCAATGAAACCAATAGGGTTTATAAGCATGGAGAGTACGATTCGCACCGCTTTGCCTGGACAGGCTTAGATCCTCTAAGCGGTTTACCAGTACTCGTGTGCGGTCGGTTTCAGCTCTGCGTGGAAGCACCATGCATCATCTATTTCTTCAAGCTCCGATGGGCGGGTTTTGCTGTAAGCGCCCAAGTCCCATACTACAACCGGGTATAATGGTATTGGTTTGGCGTCGGGTCTGGTTGTTCAAAGCATCGTTAACTGAACGAGCTCATAAAAGTTAAGTGCTCTAGCATATACAATCAAAGCACTGAGAGTGCTGATGGAGCGTAGCTTTGATAATTTGATTTAGCGTCTGATTGGTATTTTAATTCAGGCTCATATTGATCCAATGAACATAGCTGTTTGAAGCTATTCTGGGCCAGAAGTCGTGTTAAAGCAACAAGACCAATATTGAAATTAACTCACGCTAAGGTGTAGACCCCGCAACAACCATCACGAAAACACGCCTGTACAAATACATTGTCATTTTTTTTTGGCAAAAAAAAAAAAAAAAAAAAAAAAAAAAATGGAAATTTTAAGATACAAAATTGTGATATTTTCTTATCTCAGCTCAAAACATTGATTGCGGGGACTTGATTGAACCGCCTTGGCGAGGCAGTTTTATCAAGAACCCACAATCATTGTTTTTGAGCAATACAGCAACCATGCAGTTCAACAGTTTACTTGAAGATTTCTGCTGAGCTATAGTTCGTGCAATAACTGCGGCTTGCGCAATTGTTTGGCGGCTTTAAAGTTATTTTATGGAATCAGTTTTTGAAAAATTACCTTTGGGAGGTTATTTATCTTGCATTAGACATTCTTCTTGGTTACGACTTGATTGTGAAAAATTATCATACTTTTCCCAGCAGTTTATAAGTTATACATCCGCAATCAGTCTTTAAAAATTGCCTCGGTGAGGCTGTTTATAAAGCTATCTGGCATTAGACAATACCATTAGCTTGATCTTGTCAATTTACATCTGCATGCAAAACATTATAAAAATATACCCGTCGGGTTGAAATTTATAAGACCGTGTCAGTGGGTGAATTTTTTTACCTTGCCGAGGCTAAAATAAAAGAATTTTGGGCATTCAGGAATCGCGTTGGTTAGATCTGTACATTATCTCTCTGCATGCTAACAGTTGTCAAAAATATTCCAAGTAGATTAGAAGTTACACTTCGAAATATTTTTTCAGTTTGCCTAGGCGAGGCCGTTTGTAAAGTAATTTGGCATAAGACAATTTTGCGGGTCATGTATTGTCAATATCAACCTGTATGCCGAAAATGATCAAAGCCGGGTTTAGATGTTATACTCTGTATTCATTTTTTATATTATTTTGCCTCGGCGAGGCCATTCATAAAGTAATCTTGCATAAAACAGCCTCACGGGTTAGGTATTGTCAATATCAACCCGAATGCCAAAAATGATCGGAATATTCAGAGAGGTTTGAACATTATACTCTGTTAACATTTTTCTAAATATATATTGCATCGGTGAGGCCATTTATGAAGTGATCTTGCATACGACAGTTTCTTGGGTTAGTTATTGTCAATATCAATCCATAGGAATATTTGAAGAGGTTTAGACATTATACTCCGTTGTTATTATATAAAAATAAATTGCCTCGACGAGGCCATTTATGAAATGATCTGGCATTAAGGCAATTTCTTTGGTTAGATATTGTCAATACAGCACAGTACACAGTCTTTTACCGGAAACCAACAACTGCCCTTCATGGATCAGCGAAAGGGATAGAATCACCGTGGAACAGATTTCACGATCAATCTCCTGGAAAGAATGTTGCCGAACCCGGCAGGTATCGAACTTGCGTCTGAGCTGAAAATTTGCTTTATTTATGGTCACGTGCCTAGGACGCAGACAGGTCGCTTTAAAAAAGTAACACCCCCCCACACACACACACACACGCACACATTAACCCATACTCTGAGTATATGTCTAGCAGCCTTTTAGGGGACAAACATAGCAGACCCAAATCAGACGCTACAACAAGTGGCGTCTCATCTGTGTCTAAACTGCAAAATTTACTACTTTCAATATAAGCCATGACGTGCACCTGTCCAAACTCATTCCAACTGTCTTATTTTGGTAATACATTATCGACCCACACTGCGTACTTTTAACCCATTTTAAACAAATGGAATCCTCAACACCTTATATCAGTATGGGATGAGTTCATTTTAAAATCAGGGATGTCAGGTTGTGGCTTCCACGAAATATTTGGCAAAAAATGGCTGAACCTTTTTTGTAAGTATGCAGTGAAGGGCATAATGAGACTCCACGTGGTATCTGATCTGGGTTTGTCCTGTTTGCAAGTTGCCAGGTTTGGGATTTTATGTTACAAATGGGCTGTAAACTGGGTTATATGAACTGAACTATAAAACGATTAGACTGCTACACAGTTCATCTATTAAAAATATTCATCTATTCCGTTTGAAATAGGTGGTCTGTGAAGCAGTCTATAAGAAGATACCGCATGGCGTAATAATCTACTACGTTAACACGGGGTACTATATTCTCAGGTCATATACATTAACACCGAAAGTAGTGCCGAAATCACTTCTCATCTCACTGGAGCTACGCTGCAACAGCTACGCTCCAATAATATCTAATACACTGGCATTTCTGCTGAAAAAAAATGCTATTTAAATGCAAAAGCTATTCACCTATTTTTAACACAAATAATAGTGTATATGGAGAATATCACGTTCGTGTCTTTTGATATCAAGTTAATCAGGCAAGGCTTCGATAACGCTTTTAGAATCGCGAGGCTTGCCGAGAGATTCTCCATGCCTTCTCGAAGCCGAGCCTGATAAACTTGATATCAAATGACAGGAATCTGGTATTCTATTTATCAGTGTATCCCCTTATTCACTCTTTAAATACGCAATTTACGATCAGTTATCAATTATCCTCAGTGCGTCTCAACATTCCGACCAGCAATAATCGGTCCATATATTTAGTATAGTCTGACCATAATGTTTCCTATGTTTTTTTTGTTTTGTTTTTTTCATTTAATTTTCCATTTTTTTCCTGTAATTATAACATTTCTGCCATTTTTCCGGTAGTCCGGTTCATTCATAAAAGTGAAATGTCACGCTGACGTGATAAAGCTCACTTGTCCTGAGATAGCATATCTTTATCAGGTCAGTGCGTTACAATGCAATATATATAGAGGGTAACTGATAACTGCCATTATTAAGATTCAAATATATATCTTCAAATCAAGCAAACCTCAAATCAGTCAAACAACGTAGTTAGTTTTGAACAACTGGAGCCTAAGTCTGAAGATTCTGTCATCACAAAAACATGCCAGTATAAATATGATCCCCTTAAACCCCACTTTTATATAGTAAAACAGGGTATACATTATTTTTTTTTTTATTTTTTTTTATTTCTGCTCAAAAACATAGATTGTGGGTACTCGTTAGAACCGCCTCGCCGAGGCGGTTCTAACGAGTACCCACAATCTATGTTTTCGGCGATGTGTTTTTTTAACGCGTACCAACAATCTATGTTTTGAGCAGAATTAAGTAAAATACTTCAATTTTTCATCTGAAAATGTTCAATATTTGGTGGTAAAATTTACAATGCATTTGTATAGGCATGTTTTTCGTAATGAACCTTTGCTTCTGCTGGAAGCGTCTTCAGAAACTCTGAATAGTCTGCTTTGAACAATTATTCAAGTCCCAGTCACAGTGTCACGTATTGAGAGCCCGGTTTTGCAACGTTTCCCATCCCTACGTTTAGCCAAAAATTTTCACCGTTTTGTAGGAATGAGATACAGAGCATTACCTACCAAATACGTTCTAGAAAGTGTTATCCTTAGGAAGCAAGGAATACTCCACAAAGCATGAAAATATTGAGTATACATCTTTTCTGGGCCAGTCTAGCTAGTTTCGGCCATTTAGGCCTCATCAGTGACCCTCAAATATTTTCAAAATTCCACAATGGAGTCAATGATCCCAAACGACAAGAAAATATAAACTACACTATGATGTCTACTGAAGCGTTATAAAACGTAGAAGAAAACGTTGCAAAACATATTAAGACGTTGGTATAATACTTAATATTTACATTTCCAGTGTAAGGTCTAATGTAAACCTATAGAAACAATATAGTTCATACTTCCATGAACGCATCGAATTACATGATTTTCAGTGACGTCAAGTGACGTCTTTTTAAAGCATGGTTCTCTACGGGCGTTGGTGACGTCAACGCTATTCTGCTCTTTGTGGACAAACAGCGTGTAAATGTTTTTCAGCTTTAAAGTTTGCCCTATAAACATTTTTTTTTCGCCCAGTGATGAGAGGCAATTAATGTAAATATAAAAAATAAACTTCATTGTACTGCTTTTCATGAAAGTATGAACGCCAGCGGGTCGGTAGCAAAGTTTACATGAACCCCTTTTGCACGACAAAAACACTGCGTTCATACATCCATGAACAGCAAAAAATTAAATTTCATTTCTTAATTATATATTTTGGAATGTATTAAATGCGTTTTGCCTACGTTTTGGTACGTTTTAATGCGTATTTTTGAGAAGCCTCATTGGTGTAGTGATTATGCTACTCGCCTTGTTTACCAGGGGTCGCAGGATCGATCCCGGGCTTCTCCAGACTTTCGGATGAGTCTTTAAACCGAGGTTCCGTGTCCGTATGACCTTAGCTGTTGGTGAGATGTAAAATTTAAACACTCACTCACTACGTGTCTTTGCTAGATATACGCTACGTATATCAAAATGTCACGCATGTTTTGAAAAATTCAAAACAAACGTAGCTGAGTCACGTATGTAGCCATATATAGCCGTATGTAATGTTTTCACTACGTTTATTGCCGTTCTATTACGTTTGGAAAACGTAGCAAAACCTAGCCCTCAATACCTGCCAGTGAAACTGTGGCTTATGTAGCCATATATAGCCGTATTTATCATATGACGTCCCGTCTGAGAGTGTAATAATTCCATGTAATAAATTTAATAATCCACTACTGGATTAACTATGCAAATTAGTTAGATACGCCCCGTAACGTTGCATGTACGACGTCCTTAACGACGCCGCGTTTACTAATGGCGGAATATTGAGATTTGTGTAAACAAATCGTGAATAAAATGTGTTTTAAATGCCATATGATAAATAGAATTTTGCATTCGTGCTCATGTAGTAATGAATTTATTTAACTCGTTGAGGAAAAAGCCTCGCATTTTATCGTAGAGAAAATTTATTAAACTCGTAGAGAAAAACGGATAAAATGCTCGGCAAAGCCTCGCATTTTAACCCCTTTCCTCCGCTCGTTTAATAAATTCAATTATACATGAACACTCATGTAAGATCCTCTATGTAATACGTTTTCACTACGTTTTACTACGTTTACTACATTTATTGTCGTTCTGCTACATTAAAAAAAAAAAAAAACGTAGTATAAAACCCTCTCCCTCAATACGTTACAGTGATACTTTGGCTTTAGTCTCGCAACAACATATAGATGAATGCCTATGACCAAAGTGAAATCAAACCGACAAAAAAAAAAAATTGCGAAGGCGTGATAATATAAATGTCTTTGTCACGATACAGATAGGCTTGCCATGAAGTCAATCCCAATAGGCATTTTTCTAAAGGTGAGGTACTGGCAACTATCAATTAACCATTTTTTGTAACAAATGGAATCATCCACCTAATATATAGCAGCAGTCAAATTCAAAATTTAGGGGTGTCGGGTCGTAATTTCTTCAAAATCTATTTGAAAAATGGCTGAACGTTTTACAAACAGTGTAGGCCCTGATCAGACGCCGCGTTCTGCGGCGTCTGATCTTGGCCTGCACTGTTTGCCAAGGTACCCCTTTAGTGGTTTCTGGTACTGAATGGGTTAACCATGACAGCATAGAATACATGTAGCCTACGTAGTTGATTTCTGGACATCACGAAAACACGCCTTTATAATTTTGACCACCTTGAACCCCAGTTTTATATAGGAAAACTGGGGTTTACAGGGGTATAGTTTTTTTTCTTATTTCTGCTTAAACATAGATTGTGGGTATTCGTTATAACCGCCTCACCGAGGCGGCTATAACGAGTTTCCACTGTCTATATTTTGAGCAGAAGAATGAAAAATTCATTTTCAGCTGACAATTTTCATTTTTCGGTAGTAAAAATGTAATTCTAACACGCTAATGGATAAATCTGGTGATATATTGAGTGATAAATCACTAGGCGGAAGAGTGCTTCGCGAAGGACCGCCTATTTTAGTTTCATGACGTCATTCATTGTTACCTTGACGTTAGATTGTGTAACGTCGTTTTCTTGTATCACAAATGTTATGAAAACAGGTAATCGCTTGTGATACAGTCAGATATTTTGGCGGGATAACTTCACACAACGGTATCTGAAGGAATCAATAGCATTCTCATCGACTTAGACTCGAAATAGATCAGTTCTAGTGTCGTGATTTATTGGGTGATATATAACAGCTTGTCAGTCAGTTGTAAGTAGACAAATCACTCGTGCTAGGTACTCGTGATTTGAACTACATTACATCTGACCTCCAAGCAGTAACATATCACTCAATAAATCACTGCTAGAGCAAATATATTAGAACTGGTGTGTTTTCGTAATTTACCTCATCACTTTTTACCTTATCACGACTGAATATATAAAAGATCTTACATGAGTGCTCATGTATTATTGAATTTATTAAACTCGTTGAGGAAAAGGGATAAAATGCTCGGCAAAGCCGAGCATTTTATCCCTTTTCCTCAACTCGTTTAATAAATTCAATAATACATGACCACGAATGCAAGATTCTATTTATCATATGACATTTGAAACGCATTTTAGTCACGATTGTTTACAAAACTGTCAATATTCCGCCGTTAGTAAACGCGACGTCGTTAAGGACGTCGTACATGTAACGTTACGGGACGCATCTAGCTAATTTGCATATTTAATCCACTAGTGGATTATCGAAAATATTACATTGCGTTATTACACTCTCAGACGCGACGTCATATGATAAAAGGTGATCAAGGATAAACGTGTACGAGTATATCAAGGAAGAGTCGCCCCCGCCCATGGGCTTGAAGAAATAGATGGGCTGCATGGTGCGTCCATGCAGAGCTGAGACTGACCTACTGATAAACCGTTCAGAAGGACTAAGCCTGCCCAGGAAAAGTGGTGTGAGTCAGACCGTCCAATGCGTACACGCCTTTTGGTTTCATTGGGCGACAGGGCTTGTGATGTAATTCCATTTCAATGTCGGGTACACGTCCCACAAAATTGGAAGCAACACCTCTAAAATGACCTAAATAGTGTTGACGGGGACGATAAATCTAATTCCAAACAAACAAACATCAACGGAGAAAATCTCATCATGACCCATGGCCAGGTATGCGCAAATTTTATATGGAGCGCTATTGGAAAACATTACATAGAGGATCTTACATGAGTGTTCATGTATTATTGAATTTATTAAACGAGTTGAGGAAAAGTTTGCCGAGCATTTTACCCCTTTTCCTCAACGAGTTTAATAAATTCAAGCCTCGCATTTTATCCCTTTTCCTCAACTCGTTTAATAAATTCAATAATACATGCGCACGAATGCAAGATTCTTTTTATCATATGTCATATAAAACGCACTTATTCACGATTATTTACAAAAAACGGCAATGTTCCGCCGTTAGTAAACGCGACGTCGTTAAGGACGTCGTACATGTAACGTTACGGGACGTATCTAGCTAATTTGCATATTTAATCCACTAGTGGATTATCGAAAATATTACATGGCGTTATTACACTCTCAGGCGCGACGTCTGGCCCCCGCCCATAGGGGCTTGAAGAAATATATGGGCTGCATGATGCTTCCACGCAGAGCTGAATCCGGCCCGCACACTAGTACTGGTAAACCGCTTAGAGGATCTAAGCCTGTCCAGGAACCGCGGTGCGAGGCGGACCGTCCATGCTAATAAACCCTATTGGTTTCATTGGGCGACAGGGCTTGAGATGTCTTTTCATCTCAATGTCGGGTAAAAGTCCCACAAAATTGGAAGCAATGTCTCCAAAATGACCTTTACAGTGTTGACGGGGACGTTAAACCTCAAATCAAATAATAAATCAAACAGACGCGACGTCATATGATAATAAATCTTAAATATCGCATTTACTATTAGGGTTTTGGTTTACGCTGGGTATGCATTATTTTTCTTATTTCTGTTCCAAGACATAGGTTGTGGGTACTCGTTAGAACCGTCTCAATGACGGGGTTCTAACGAGCACCCACAAACTATGTTTGCGGTAAAAGTAAGAAAAATATCACAGCTTTTAATCACAAAAGAAAACATTCTGGAGATACATGTATGAAAGAATATAAGAATCTTATATGGGTATGAGGGGCGGATGGAAAAATCCGTCCCAAGGGTCACTGTCCGGCATCACAAGGCTTGACGAGTGATGCCGGACAGTGATCCCGAGGGACGAATTTTTCTATCCACCCCTCACACCCATATAGGATTCATTTTCTTGCGTACCTTCCATTTCATAGCGCGGATTTTCAATGCTGCAGTCACTTCGAGTACTGACGTCTGCCATTTTGTGATGCTAGTGCAGGAATGTTTAGTGACGTCACGTAACATGAGGCTGTGGCGTCAACCTTAACGACGGCGCATACGAGGTCGTAATCAACCAGTGCATTTATCAAACCCGCGAATATATTCGATTTTGGGTCGGAACGCCAGGGTAAGAACATATCGTAATGCGGGTGCAAAAGCCTGAAAGAATCTGAGAATGGACAATGAGAGGATCATTCACGAGAAGCATCATGAAAGTTAGGGGATAACTGAAATCAAAATTGTCATTTGTGGAGGTAAATCGGTTGTTTTACGGTCGAAAATTTCGTTTTACGGCGACGCGTCAGCGGAGCCTTAAAACGTAATTTACGATCATAAAACCGACGATTTACCTCCCCAAATTACAGTTATCCCCATTCTAATGCACTTATTCACTAGTTTTGTTACAACACGGACAATTTTGCACATAGCGCTGCGTAAAACGAAATGCCCGACAATGAAAAGCGATGTTACGCGATGACGTCGGGTTTCCGACAGTATATCGCAGATTCTAATGCACTTACGTATGTAACGCGACGTCTGATTGGATAACGTCAAAAATTTGCGACAGTATATTCTGCGATATACTGTCGGAAACCCGACGTCATCGCGTAACGTTGCTTTTCATTGGCTGACATTTGGTTTTACGCAGCTCACAACGCCTGCCGCTTTGTGCAAAATAGTACAGTTTTTTTACAAAACAACCGAATAAGTGCATTAGAATGGGGATAACTGTATTGAAAATTGTCATTTGGGGAGGTAAATCGGCGGTTTTACGGTCGCAAATTCCGTTTTACGGCTCCGCTGACGCGTCGCCGTAAAACGAAATTTCAGACCGTAAAACCACCGATTTACCTCCCCAAATGACAATTTTGAATACAGTTATCCACTAAATAAACATTCGCAAATTTTTGACGTTATCCAATCAGACGTCGCGTTACATACGCAAGTGCATAAGAATTGTGTTTATGTCAAAGGTTGACAAACGACGGACAGAGGGGGATCACAATCAATTATGTAACGTCGCTGCTCTTTAGTGGATAATGCTATTAATTCATAAAAAATTTTATCATATGACGCCGTTGATAAGCAGTGGATAACGTCGTGTAATAAAAGTCGTATGATCGCACGTGTAATAACACTTTGGCGGAATTAAATAACATCATGACGAGGTCCATATCATTGTCAACCATACCTTTTTGTGGAAATTTTGTCAAATTTAAAGGCGATGAAATCAAATTTAAAGTGGTCATATAATAAACAGAATCTTACACTCGTGGTCATTTCATATGAAATTTATAAAACTCGCCGAAGGTTCGTTTCATAAATTTCATATCTAATGACTACTCGTGTAAGATCCTCTATTTATCATATGACGTCGTTGATAAGCAGTGGACAACGTTGTGTAATAAAAATCGTATGGCCACACGTGTAATAACACTTTGATGGGATTAAGAAACGTCATGACGACGTCCATGTCAACCATGCATTTTTGCGGAATTTTAAAGGCGATAAAATCCAATCTAAAGTGGCCATATTATAAACAGAATCTTACACTCGTGGTCATTTCATATGAAATTTATGAAACTCGACGAAGGTTCGTTTCATGAATTTCATATCTAATGACTACTCGTGTAAGATCCTCTATTTATCATATGACATCGTTGATAAGCAGTGGATAATGTCATGTAATAAAAATCGTATGACCACACGTGTAATAACATTTTGGCGGGATTAAGTAACATCATGACGACGTCCATGTCAACCATGCTTTATTTAAGAAATAGATCAGCTGTAACTGTGATTTGTTGTGTAATAAATCACAGTTTGGAGGTCAGTTGTAAAGTAGACAAATCACGAGCGCGTAGCGCGCGTGATTTGTCTACTTACAACTGACCGACAAACTGTGATTTATTACCCAACAAATCACTGGCTAGAGCTGATCTATTTCGATTCTAACACGCTGAAAATCGGCAATAATGCTGTTGTTTCCTTCAAAATCTCACAACTTTTCGCCATTGTTAGAAGAAATCCCGCTAAAATTAACGACTGAAACACATGCATTTACATCCTTTTCTAACGTTTTCGATGCGAGAAAATGACGTTACACCGTCTAACGTCAAGGAAATCGACTAGTGACGTCATCAATTGGCAGTTTTTAATGACGTCATTTGTCACGCTCTTCCTATCCGTGATTTGTTGTAGAATAAAACACAGTTGTTTTCCATTGCCTATATAGGCGCGCTGTGTTGTAATTGTAGATAAAATTGTTAAAATCTAAAGGCGATAAAATCCAATAATTATTCAAAGTGGTCATACTATAAACAGAATATTACACTCGTGTTCGTTTCAGATGAAACTAATGAAACACGCCGTGTAAGATCCTCGTGTGACAATAGCTCATGGTTACCTTCGCGTAGTCATGACGTTGTCCGTGACAACCCTATATTTTCTGTTGAAATTCTTTTGAGCATCTTGGTAAACAAACCCGATTTAAAATCGTTATTTGACAAAAAAAATCTTACACTCGTGGTCATTTTGTATGAAATTTAGGAAAACTGCTTGCATCTTACACTCGAGGTCATTTCATATCATTTTTTTAAAACTCGCTTGCATCTAACACTCGTGGTCATTTCATATGAAATTTATGAAACTCGCTTGCATCTTTCACTCGTCGTCATTTCATATAAAATTTAGGAAACTCGCTTGCATCTGACACGCGTGATCATTTCATATTAATTATATACGAAACCCGCTTCCTTCTTACACTCGTGATCATTCCACATGAAATTTATGAAACTCGCTTGCATCTTACAATCATCGTCATTTCATATGAAATTTATGAAACTCGCTTGCATCTTACACTCGTGATCATTGAATATGAAATTTTGAAACTTGCTTACATCTTACACTCGTTGTCATTTCATATGAAATTTTGAAACTCGTTTGCATCTTACACTCGTGATCATTTCATATGAAATTATGAAACTCGCTTGCATCTTACACTCGTGATCATTTCATATGAAATTTTGAAACTCGCCTGCATCCTACACTCGTGGTCATTTCATATGAAATTTAGGAAACTCGCTTACATTTTACACTCGTCGTAATTTCATATGAAATTTATGAAGCTCGCTTGCAAATTACACTCGTGACCATTTCATTTGAAATTTAAGAAACTTACTTGCAGCTTACACTGCTTGACATTTCATATGAAATTTATGAAACTCACTTGCAAATTACACTCGTCGGCATTCCATATAAAAGTTATCAAACTCGCTTGCATCTTACATTCGTGGTCATTTCTTTTGTAATTTACGAATTTCACTTGCATCTTATACACTATTTCATTTCATATGTAATTTATGAAACTAGCTTGCATCTCACATTCATGGTCATTATTATATTTATGAAACTCGCTTGAATCTTACACTCTTGGTCATTTTATATGAAATTCACGAATTTCACTTGCATCTTATACACTTGTTCATTTCATATGTAATTCATGAAACTAGCTTGCATCTCACATTCATGGTCATTATTATATTAATGAAACTCGCTTGAATCTTACACTCTTGGTCATTTCAAATGGAATTTATGAAGGTCGCTTGCATCTTACGATCGTAGTCATTTTATATGAAATTTATGAAACTCGCTTGCATCTTATACTCGAGGTCATTTCATAAGAAATTTATGAAACTTGCATAGATATTACACTCGTGGACATTTCATATGATGAAACTTACTTTCCTCTTACAATCGTGGTCATTTCATATCAAATTTACGAAACTCGCTTACATCATACACTCGAGGTCATTTCAGGTGACATTTATGAAACTCGCTTACATCATATACTCGTGGTAATTTCATATAAAATTTATGAAACTCACTTGCAACTTGCGCTCGTCATTTCATATGAAATAAATGAAACCCGCTTGCATCTTATACTCGTGGTCAGTTCATATGAAATTTAGGGACCTCGCTTGCATCTTACACACGCGATTATTTTATATGAAATTTACGAAAGTCGCTGGCATCTTACACCCGTGGTCATTTCATATAACATTTAGGAAACTCGCTTGCATCTTACACACGTGATCATTTCACATGAAATTTACGAAATGCACTTCCATCTTACACACGTGATCATTTCAAATGAAATTTACGAAACTCACTTGCATCCTACACTTGTGGTCAATTTATATGAAATTTACGAGACTCGCTTGCATCTTACACTCGTGGACATTTCATATGAAATTGATCAAACTTTGCATCTTACACTCGTCGTCATTTCATATGAAATTTATGAAACTCGCTTGCATCTTACACTCGTGATCATTTCATATGAAATTTATAAAACTCGCTGCAACTTCCACACATGGTCATTTCATATGAAATTTACGAAACTTTCTTCCACTTATACTCGTGGACATTTCATATTAAATTTATGAAATTTTCTTGTACCTTATATTCGTTTTCATTTCATATTAAATTTTTGAAACGTACTTGCACCTTATACTCGTGGACATTTCATATTAAATTTATTAAACTTACATACGAGTTTCATAAGTTTCATTCAAAAGAAATTCCATATGAAATGACCACGCGTATAAGATACAGGCGAGTTTCATAAATTTTATGTGAAATGCGCACGAGTGTAAGATGCAAGCGAGTTTCATAAATTTCATATGAAATGACGACGAGTGTAATATGCAAGCGAGTTTCATAATTTGCATATGAAATAACCATGCGTGTAAGATGCAAGAGAGTTTCCTCACTCGCTTGCATCTTACACTCGTGGTCATTTCTTTTGTAATTTATGAATTCCACTAGCATCTTATACACTTAGTCATTTCATATGTAATTTATGAAACTAGCTTGCATCTCCCATTCATGGTCATTATTATATTTATGAAACTCGCTTGAATCTTACACTCTTGGTCATTTCATATGGAATTTATGAAGGTCGCTTGCTTTTTAAGTTCGATGTCATTTGATATGAAATTTATGAAACTCCCTTGCATCTTACACTCGAGGTCATTTCATAAGAAATTTATGAAACTCGCTTGCATCTTACACTCGTGTACATTTCATATGAAATTTATCTTACATCCATTGTCGTTTTATATCAGATATACGAAACTCGCTTACATCATACTCTCGAGGTCATTTCATGTGAATTTATTAAACTCACTTGCATCTCACACTCGTGGTCATTTCATATGAAAATTATGAAACTTACTTGCATCTTACACTCGTCATCATTTCATATGAAATAAATGAAACCCGCTTGCATCTTACACTCGTGGTCATTTAACATGAAATTTAGGGAAGTCGCTTGCATCCTACACGCGTGGTCACTTCATATGAAATTTAGGAAACTCGCTTGAATCTTACACACGAGATCATTTCATTTGAAATTTAGGAAACGCGCTTGATTCTTACACACGTGATCATTTCAAATGAAATTTACGAAACTCACTTGCATCTTACACTCTTGTTCATTTCATATGAAATTTAGGAAACACACTTTCATCTCACACCCATGGTCATTTTATTTAAATTTATGAATAACGCTTGCATCTTACACTCGTGGACATTTCATATGAAATTTATGAACCTCGCTTGCATCTTACACTCGAAGTAATTTCATATCAAATTTATAACACTCGCTTGCATCTTGCACTCGCGGACATTTCATATGAAATTTATTAAACTTACTTACATCTTATACTAGTCGTCATTCCATATGAAATTTATGAAACTCGCTTTCATCTTACACTCGTGGTTATTTCATATCAAATTTATAAAACTCGCTGCATCTTACACTCGTGGACATTTCATATGGAATTTACGAAATTTATGAAACTTACTTGTACCTTATACTCGTGGACATTTCATATTAATTTTTTGTACTTTACTTGCACCTTATACTCGTGGATATTTCTGATTAAATTTATAAACTTACTTACGAATTTCATACATTTCATTTAAAAGTTACCATGAGTGTAAGATTCTCTCTATAAAGCCCTGACTTGCCGACACAGCGTTTCATCGACAACTTTTTATTGTTGACGACCAACTCAACAACTGGCCGACACGACAGGTCGAAGGCAGAAATTTACAAACCTCATCCACGTTCACATCGACACTTTTTCTGGTTTGTATTTGTATGTTTGTATTGGAGATTTACGGCATAGTCAACACTATTTTAGGCCATTATTAGCCGGTCAGTTTACTTGCATGTTACACTCGTGGTCTTTTCATATGAAAGGGGGAGTTCCAGTCTATAAGTAGTATTGGCGTCGCTTTGGCCCCACGGACTGCGCATGCGCGGGGATGACGTCACGACGCGTCGGCGCGGCAGCCATATTGGATGACCTCGGAATAACTTTGGCGCCACGGACTGCGCATGCGCGGGGATGACCTCACGGCGCATCGGCCATTTTGGATGACCTTTGCCACGTCTCTATTGTTTGGTGAAGGCACTAAACAAAAGGTCAACCCAGGTCACGGAATAAAAATCCGTGTCTATTGTTTGGTGAAGGCACTAAACAAAAGGTCGAGGTGAAACGACAAGCCCTGCCAATAGGGTTTATGGAAGGGCCGATTCGCACCGCTTTACCTGGGCTAAGCGGTTTTCCAGTGCGCGATTCGTGGAAGCATCTATTTCTTCAAGCCCCGAGGGGCGGGGGGCTAAAAAGATGCATGCATCTCTCTCTCTCTCTCTCTCTCTCTCTCTCTCTCTCTCTCTCTCTCTCTCTCTCTCTCTCTCTCCTTTATACAAAAATTTTGACAAGGACTGTGTCGTTATTTGAGCTATAGATCATTTTTATCAGATTTTTTTTTCTATATTTTTGTTCGTAAACATGTTTGAATAGGTGTATTTGTCTTTCAAAACCAACTTGCGAAAATATCATCTGATAATGGATTTTAGCCTGAAATGCGCCAGTCCGCTTAACACGGAAACACCTGCCATTAGCTGGACTGCTGAACCCAAATAAAGAAAAAATGTCATCTGCCAGTGGTGATGAGCGCTTTCATTAAGGTATATTGACTTTTTATCGATGCGAGTATTGGGCCGGCCACCGAAAAAACCTATAAAGGTAATACTTTAGCGGCAATATAAGATGATCAGCCCTCGTATAAACGCGGTCTCATCACAAAATTGAGGATCAGAAGGGGTACTAAAATTTGAAAACGAACATACCTGGATGACCTCGGCCAGTCCGCTAAACACGGAAAATCGTCTTAATTTCCAGGGTGCATCTTTGTTGGTGGGACTCAAACACTCACTCACTCAAGGGTTCATGTTGAACGCGAATCACCTGCCCTTATCAGGACTGCTGAACCCAAACAAAGAAAAATGTCATCTGCTAGTGGTGATTATCGCTTTAAGGTTCATTCACCTAAGTGATGTTCTTGACATAAATCAAGTTAGAGAAGACTATACCCTGAACTTACAGCGAATAGTTTACACACTGGTCAGATGTTGTGTGGCGTCTGATCCGAATCTACCATGTTTGCGAAAACTAATAGGCCTTTGTTTTTATCCGAAGGGGATCGTGTTTGGACTCGTCTCAAAGAGATCTACGCGATGAAATTATCTCCCTCGGCTGTTCAGATTATCTCTCTTTGGTCTAATGTAAACCCCATATTTTGCTCAAAATCATAGACTGCGGCTCAGATGCGCTCAGCCTGAACTGTAAGCAACCAGTTTACAAAAGGTCATGACTAGTTGAATGTTATTTTCTATTAGCATGTCATTGTCTATATTGTCCACGCCTCTTGACGTAGACTGCCTAACGTTTACTTTTGCTCCAGAAGCATTAAAAAAAAAGATCATTACTGACTGGATGCTATATTCTATTGACTGGTCATCATTGTTATTTGTTATAATGATTAAAAACCGGGATTGACCGGAACACTTCCGTAACCTTATCACTCCCTATTCGCATACAAAATAAACAAGTTTTCTGGGTTCACATTATGATGATACAGTACATCTATTTCGGTTTGTTTTCACTAAAAGAACGCATATGCATGTGTCCTACTGATTTTCCTTGTACGAGTGGTTTTCATAGTAAAAGATTGTAGTTTTGCTAATGTATGAAACTATTATACAAGTTTCCGTATTTACTGGCATACTTATACACGAATAGCTTTGTCATTTGACTTTCCAATCCTTCGACTACTCAGATTGATGTGTGCTTAGCGTAGACCCAAGGTTTTAGTAAAAGCTAATACTCGCAATATTACAAACATTGCTCGGTCCTACGAATTGCCGGAGCTTATCATTGAAGGGCTTAATACACATTACAATCGCACATCCATCCGGCCATCCGTCCATAGACAAAACCACGCACAGGTACATACATACGCACATACATATATACATACATACATACGCACATACATTTTTACATACATACATACATACATACACATACATACATATATACATACATACACACATACCCACACATACGCACACATACATACATACATTCATACATACAAACATACATACATACGTAGAAAACACACACACTCATGTACATACATACACACACACTTGCACACGCTCATACATACATACATACATACATACATACATAAACACACACATGTACATACGCACATACATACATAAACACACACTCATGTACATACATACATACATACATACATACATACATACATACATACATACATACATACGCGCATACATATATACATACATACACACATACATACACATACACACATGCACGCAATAACACACGCACAGGTACATACATACATACATACATACATACATACATACATACATACATACATACATACATACATACATACATACATACATACATACATACACTCATACATACACACGTACAAAACACACACACACATGCACACACACACACATACACACGCACATACATACGTACACACACACACGCACACACGCACATACACACGTACACACACACGCACGCACGCACGCACGCACACACACACTCACACACAGACACACACACACACACAAATTGCTTCAAACCCTAATAAAAAATATTAAAACGACATACCCGGCCTCCGCTCTCCTATCAGGCAATGAACTCTATTTAGTAAAATCTTTGTTAACAATGACTACGACACGTGCCGATTGGTTGCTATTAATAACCGACCTATCATACTTATTCTGTGAACAAATGACAGCCTCGTTTTGAAATCGGCGAAGAAAACACAAAGGATGTTTTAAATAACTTCAGTCTCAAACGAATCCGCAAAGACAAAACAGGACGCGTTCTGTTCCAGGTAGGATGGGAAGGTTTCTGACATTATATCGCGCTTGTGACGGAGAGGAGTGCATCGAAAATGACAATCACGTAATTAATGAAATTAACTGGAATTTCAACGAAAGAGGCCTATGTAATTGGATCGAGGACAACTATAAGTTTCACTATGGCCAGGAACCCCAACTCACTTTTTACAAGGTAACTTCTCACCATGACGGGGAAGGCAATACGAGCTACACCAGAAAGCAGATCTACGATACGGTAAAGCACTACTGGAAGCGGCTAAAGCAAAAGTTAAGGAGTGGTCAGTGCTATTTCTTCCCACCCATAAGAACTCCACCGACGGATAGCGGCGAAAACCCCATCAGATATAAGCTGAGTACTGGAGAGCTGTATTCGTTACCCACGTCTGGAGAAAAATGTCCCATGGATTTGAAAGATATTGAGTTTTACGAAAAGTGGTTCAAAGACTTACTCGCTTTTGTAATAGAATATCTAAGAGATGAGACCCTTAGTTTAGCTGTATCTGATTAGACAAAACGTGAAATAAATCTACGACATATTTTGATTGGTTGCTATTAATAACCGACCTATAATACTTATGCTGTAAACAGTCAGTGGGGATCTTTGAGATGGAGGAGGAGCTTTGAATGCGTAAAAAGGCAAAATGAACAATGCATTCTGTATCTGTTGCGAAAATATGCCTCACAGATACGTATATGAATGTCCTATATGTCATAGAAAGAATGTGTTGTATATTGTTTCTCATTTGAGAACAGTACACCGTGTGACTGTAGAAGACTGGTTGGAGAAAGTAAAAAGAATACGTGTAATTATTGTAGGTAGTGTTAATAGTTGACCTTTCCAATAGAACGTATAATCTATAATCAAACGTGACTTTCAAAAGCTATTTGAGTTCTAAAAATAAAAATCAATCAGAAAGAAGGCATTATGTATATAAACGACGTGTGTACGATGTATCGTCATTCTCATCATGAACGTCATGGACAGTAAAGCTGACCAACTCGACATGGAATTCTTCGAAAACAGACTCAAAACATTTGATACTTATCCTAAACAGATGCGACCGGACAAATACCAACTAGCACGGGCGGGACTTTATTACACGGGGAAATCGGACATATGTCAGTGCTTCAGTTGTTACGTAAAACTCAGCTCTTGGGAACAAGATGATGACGCCATCAAAGAACACTACAAATGGTCACCGAATTGTACATACATCAAGATGGTCGGGGCACCGCCTCAAAGACAGACAGGGTTCATGTTCGGATCACGTGCGACCTTAGGCGGTTTCGGGACAGGATCCGATAATTTTGTGAGAACATTGGATCCAAAACACTTTCAAAACTGGAGAGATAGCAGAGACGAACCCATGTGAACATACATATAGCGTTATATTGTAAATTGTATTGCATTGTAAATTTGTAAGAGATGTATTTATATGTTTACAATAAAACATGTCAGACTTGAAACAGTACTTTTCTTCGTTTTAACCCCAAGCCACTAGCGAGGTCATGAAAAATTTAATTGACAATACGGGGACGAGGTCATTCCTGAGCATCTCAAGTGGGTGTTGGCTACTTGTATCGATTCCTGATCATTGCCTTCAATTCTATTTTGAGAGTGTTAGGATAGAAATGATTACAAAACAAAAGTATATTTTACGCATTTATTTATCAACGACATAGTGGTTAATTACACATTATAAATGTCTTCTTCTAAGCATTCTGTTCATTTTAGACACGATCAGGTGGTCGTTGAACTTCTTCTGGTGTGGGTTGAATTCTTTGATAATGTCTTGCATGGTTTTACCTCGAGATCTCGCCATCACATAGTATGCGCAGTATAGTCCGCATACGTTAGAACTAGATTGTTGAAGCTGTTTATTGTTCATTAGGTAGGGTTTATTGAGTACCTCTTCAAATCCAACGCCATAACTTCTAGGGTCGTTTCCTACTGAGTCGAAAAATTCGTGCGGTCCGTGTTTGGGAAAATAAAATGTTACCCAGTGTTTTCCTCTTTGATAACTGGTGGATGTGTTGGAAATGACGAACCTTCCTCTTCGTTTTTTAATTTGGTCCGCTGCGCAGACAGTCACGGGACATCCAGAAAGAATACGAGTCAATTGATCACTGTTCATCGTCGCTTAATATTTTAATTTTGTCCAGTCTACCAACTGCCCGTTTTTTACTCTTGGTTTCTTACGAGCAGAGGTCTCGCCCTTATGCTCCTTTTGTAATCGTGCTAGATCTGACTTTGCCATTTCAACCGCTTGAGCCACTGGAGTGACCAATTTCACCATGGGTTTTTGCTGTTCCCGCATTTCTATTTCTTTTTGCCGTTCATCTGCCATTTCCTGTAGAAGGCGGTTTCTTCTACCACTACCGACGATATAACGCCCCATGTAATCGGGTTGAACGTAGCCCTCGCTCAAGTCTTTGAAGTGTTGATACCATGCGTCGTAGTCCGGGACATAAGGCACCCATTTTAGCAGTTTCTTGTCAAACACTTCTATCGAACCCATCTTTTTTTTTCTCCAAATATAGCGATGCTTTACCTTTCTTACGTTAATTTCATTCGTCATCAGATTCCTGGTCTTCTGTCAAGACATGGTCGGGCCAAACACTGGCGAATAAATCCTTTCTCAGTTTTACGGCTTGCTGGATGGATTCGTCGACAGTCATACCATGCTGTATTCTTAAAGTTTTAGCCGACTCTAGAATCTGCCGCTGAGTATGATCCTTTTGCAGCTGGTGATAATCCCTAAGAAACATCGCGTAATCGTGTCTTAGTCTTTTCCTGAGAGCGGGTAAGTCCTCGTTCGCTGCGCGATGATAAGCGACCTCAGGAGCAGTCCCTTCTTCGATGTAGCTGTTAACCTTGTCTTGAAAGCGCTCTGCATTCGATTGCCTTAGAGGTTCCTTAAACCTTCTCTCCCATATTTCTAGACATAGGCGGTCTTCTTCCAGATCATCTTTGGCACGTTTACCCGGAGGTCCCAATAAGGGGTAATGCGTGTCGTTTACTTCACTTATCGATTCCATGTCATCGTCACTGTCTTCATCATTTATATCGGACTCATCGGATACCTCCAATTTCCGCTTTCTTTCTACCGGAAATATGTCACTGCGTAAACGGTCTTGTTCGGGCGTGCTCGATTTTAGGTCGACTATCAGGTACCCATAAGGCTGACTCGTAGCCTGTTCGAATCGTTTCATAAACACTGAATTAGATGCCGGATAAATTCTTCTCGCCAACGTCGCCACTTGTTGTCTGTCGATTGGATTATTGAAAAGGACGAGGTATTGCGTGTTCAAAGCGATGTCTCTGCAGGCTTTTCCTTGTGGAAATAGATTTTGTGTGAGATATACGACAGACAAGTTTCTGTGATGGCTTCCCTTGGTAAAGAGGTCCGCAATTCTTTGATCGCATTTAGCCTCTGTCATCAAATCGTCAAAAACCAGAACGTTCCTTTTGCGGGTATCGACATACTCGGAGTTAGTCAGGCTGTCCGGTATACCGTGTACAAACTCTATCTGGGGTAGTTTGCTTTGCAAGTCCTCGTACAGTCTTTGCCATTGACCAAAACACCATACGATACGTTCAGGTGGAGGGTATATGAGGTCGGATAGGAGTAACTTTCTAGTCCACTCCGTTTTACCGCTTCCACTAGGACCAGTCACCACCATAGAAAACGGGTGTTGAAAGGTAATGCTGTTAGTCATGTCTGATTGCGGCTCTATCCCATTGCCGTGCTTATTGCGTTGGTGCCTTAACAAAGCATCACGTCTGGAGAACACGAGGTTACAGTCTGAGCATCGATTCATTTTTGTTTGTCAAGAGTTTGCAGTTGGGTCTTTCTTACAAACTTTTCACATTTTTGACCAACACCTACATCACCACAGCCACCACCACCACAACCACCACCACCACCACCACCACCACCACCACAGCCACCACCACCACCACAGCCACCACCACAACTACCACCACAGCCACCAACACCAATGTCAAGTCCACCTCGTTTCAATTTGTTGGATAATGCTACTGGTCCCATATATTCGATTCGCGAAAATCGCTTTCATTTCTGCGTCTTCATTAATTTCTTACTGGTTTAATCTTGGAAAAGAACTTAGTCTCAGGGATCTGTGTCTCAATAAATTTCTTCCTGGCTATGCTTGAAAATAACGGTTCGTTTCGGAGGGATCTTTTTTGGAAGCATCTTGTAGGAGGTTCTTTCCGGGAATCTTTTCAAGGGTTGTTCTATGAAAATAAATTAGTCTCTAGATTGTAAAAATATGGCACGAATAGGGCTCGAACCTATGACCTCCTGCTTATGAGACAGGTGCTCTACCAACTGAGCTAAAGTGCCTGGATATACTTTGTATGTATTACAATTATTTTAAACTTATAGGTTTTTCATTCTCGAGTTGTTAGAAGCCCTGATAAGGGCTGTTTTGATATTTTTGCTTTAACTACCTTCGATTTATTTCTTTTTTTTTTTCGAATGGACTTGAAGGGCTGCTTAGTTGATAAATTAACAACCACTGAATCAAAATTCGTTAGCCGAATAGGTCGATGATAAAAAATGGGTTAATGACATGTCCGAATTTGCTTCTTGGGTGAATCTTTCTAAAATTAATCCATTATTTTCCCCGCTACCTGTCATCCGCATCTCGACATGCTTTTTCAATAGCTCGATTCACGCCGGGCAAGATTTTTTCTAGAGTCCTCCACTGTCTCAAGTTCAAAGGAATACCGCGAATGGTAGCCGTTCGGTTTAAGAAGAGACGAATGTCGAGAACGATGTCGTCGTCTCTGTTGCACACCGAGATTATGACATTGTCCGTTAGATAAAATTGTTCCAAATACGAGCAAGCCGTCTGGTTAGCTTCCACTTTGACATGATAATCCAAGGGAGGGTCTTGACTCCAGTCGATTCTAGCCAAGACAAATATAGGAGAGGAAAACGTGATAACGATAATACCAATAACGCTTATCCATTTGACGGCTCTTATAGGACGCCCCAGCTGTTCTTGTTGGACTTGATAAGTTTGTTCTTGATTGCTAGTCATGCTCGTCATGTTCCTCTTTCCAACAGTAGATAAACCGGTTTGCGCCTTCTCTAGCTTCGAATCGCAACTTGTAATTGGGTATCAGAGGTTTGGCTATGTATTCGTGACAGAGGCACAACAAAGTCAGAATCATAATGAAAACGTCAACTCGTCTTCTTACGTCCAATCATTTATGATATGTAAACGATGAAAGCTCTTAGGGTACGAGTTTCTGATACACTTTCAAAAGTCGGCGAGCGTTTTGTTATTCTGATGTTAATTTTCAATTTATAGTGCCTTCTACGAACAATAGACACGGATTTTTATTCCGAGGTCACTGAGCAGCTGGGTTGACCTTTTGTTTAGTGCCTTCACCGAACAATAGAGACGTGGCAAAGGTCATCCAGGTATGTTCGTTTTCAAATTTTAGTACCCCTTCTGATCCTCAATTTTGTGATGAGACCGCGTTTATACGAGGGCTGATCATCTTATATTGCCGCTAAAGTATTACCTTTATAGGTTTTTTCGGTGGCCGGCCCAATACTCGCATCGATAAAAAGTCAATATACCTTAATGAAAGCGCTCATCACCACTGGCAGATGACATTTTTTCTTTATTTGGGTTCAGCAGTCCAGCTAATGGCAGGTGTTTCCGTGTTAAGCGGACTGGCGCATTTCAGGCTAAAATCCATTATCAGATGATATTTTCGCAAGTTGGTTTTGAAAGACAAATACACCTATTCAAACATGTTTACGAACAAAAATATAGAAAAAAAAATCTGATAAAAATGATCTATAGCTCAAATAACGACACAGTCCTTGTCACATTTTTGTATAAAGGAGAGAGAGAGAGAGAGAGAGAGAGAGAGAGAGAGAGAGAGATGCATGCATCTTTTTAGCCCCCCGCCCCTCGGGGCTTGAAGAAATAGATGCTTCCACGAATCGCGCACTGGAAAACCGCTTAGCCCAGGTAAAGCGGTGCGAATCGGCCCTTCCATAAACCCTATTGGCAGGGCTTGTCGTTTCACCTCGACCTTTTGTTTAGTGCCTTCACCGAACAATAGACACGGATTTTTATTCCGTGACCTGGGTTGACCTTTTGTTTAGTGCCTTCACCAAACAATAGAGACGTGGCAAAGGTCATCCAAAATGGCCGATGCGCCGTGAGGTCATCCCCGCGCATGCGCAGTCCGTGGCGCCAAAGTTATTCCGAGGTCATCCAATATGGCTGCCGCGCCGACGCGCCGTGACGTCATCCCCGCGCATGCGCAGTCCGTGGGGCCAAAGCGACGCCAATACTACTTCTATAGTAAATTTCCATAGAGTTCTGCCCACGCACATATTTTCATGATATTGTGCATAATTACTGCTTGGTAAATGACTATTCATTATTTAGCTTTTTCACTCGTGTTTCTGTTTTCATTATAAATCTACAATGGTTTGTTTATTTCCATATCTGAAAATTGGGGTACCCACAAACTAGTGTATATATACATCCCAGCTTCTGATGTTTTAGAGATATTTTGTTCTCAGGCGTCACTGAAGTCATTTTTGATTTTCTTTTTATCATATTTAGTATTGTTTAGGCAAAGTTTGATACACCATGCTCAATTTCATACGGAGAAAACCCCAGAATTCACAACCATAAAATCTTTTGGAGTATGTTTGACGTTTGATTTCACACTGTTGCAGTTCTTGTCACCCCATCATTTTAATATGAAAATTGGCCATATATATGAAGAACATTTTATCCAACTTTCTTGAAAATCTGAGACCGCTAACATACTGCATTTGAACATTGAATAGTATTGGTAAGAGTTTTGATTTGTTTCAAACCATTTGTAGATATCATATGGTGTGACATTTTCAATCGAAAAAATGCTCGCCAATATATTATAAACATGAATATATGTATGTTTATATGATGGTGTATAGTATGAGCTCATATATAATCAGCATTTGTATCAATGAGGAACACCAAAAACACAATTCATTTTGAGCTTTCGTTATCAACTCAATCAGATCTTATTTAAAAAAAAAATATTTCATTTTAGAACAAGCGTTTTTGCATTTAATAAATGTAATTCTAAAGCCTGCTGAAGCTTAGTAGGACAAAGATTGTTGAAATGACAAGTAAAATGGATGGTTCTGTAAACCAGACAATTCTGCTTGGCTCTAATAAATATGAATTGAACTGATGCAGCCATCTTAAAAAGCTTGAACAATCTGATTGTCATAATGGAATAACACAGGTTGCTTGAATGGCAAAGAATAATGATGTTTGTATTATGTTAGTGTCAGGTAGGTCATAATAACACAGATAATATATTCTGATCTTTTGGCCCACTGTATACACAGATTACTGTAGACAAAATCGTAAAACTTTTGTTTTGCCTCTTTTGTCACTCTGACAATGCCCCTTCAGTCTATTTCAATCGCACTAGTCTTACTGTCACCTGCTGTGCAAATCAGTGTAAGAAAGTTGTATTCTTAAATATGATCTAGATATATTCTCACGTATGATCCAGTTAACAAGAAGTTATTTTTGGAAAGCATTAAATGATATAATAGAGAAGACTCAATTCCACTTTTAAACAATTTCGCAATTTAATGGCAAACAGTACATATGTTATCAGTACTTTAGAAAAATGTAAAGCCAGCTGTAGATTTTTATTCAGCCAACATGTTAGTAGCATGGCTAAATTGTAAAACTTCGCCCCGCCCATTTGGGCTTGAAGAAATAGGTTGGGCTGTTTGTTTGTTTGATTTGAGGTTTAACGTCCCCGTCAACACTGTAAGGGTAATTTTGGAGACGTTGGTTTCATTGTGTAGGACTTTTACCCGACACTGAGATGAAATGACATTTCAAGCCCTGCCGCCAAATGAAACAATAGGGTTTATAAGCATGGACGGGTCCGCCTCGCACCGCTTTTCCTGGGCAGGCTTAGATCCTCTAAGCGGTTTACCAGTACTCGTGTGCGGGTCGGATTCAGCTCTGCGTGAAAGCATCATGCAGCCCATCTTTTTCTTCAAGCCCCGATGGGCGGGGGCCAAAATAGGTTGGGCTGCATGTTGCTTCCACACAGAGCTGAAACTAACCAGACATGAGTACTGGTAAACCGCTTAGAAGGACTTGGCCTGCCCAGGCAATTCGCGTGAGTCAGGCCGTGCAAAATAATATAAGCCTTGTGGTTTCATTGGGTGACAGGGCTTGAGATGCCATTTCATCTCAATGTCGGGAATAAGTCCCACAAAATTGGAAGCAGGGTTTCCAAAATGACCTAAATACTGTTGAAGGAGAGTTAAATCTCAGTACAAACAAACAAACAAACAAACAAACCATTTGTAAAACCAATGGAAATAGAGCTAGAAAAGTTAAAATAGATGGCAAGTATTGCATACATAAGACTACATATGCAAATGGTATTACAGCATCTAAACACAATATCAGCTATCAAATAAATTAGTTACAGCAACTTGCCTTCCATCTATTTCATTTCGTGAAGTGTATGCAAAATGATAAATGTGCAAATAGTTCTAGTGTGTCTAGTTGTGCATTTATTTTGAAGACTAAATCATTGCAGTAAACACTTTTGCAGATATTATAATGAACCTAGAAAAATGCAGAAAATGCTTTTAATGATCTTGTATTGCAGGGTTTATAAAAAGACCAAATAAAATAGGGCAAGAGATTCACCTTGCCTTATTCCTATTGTGTCATAATACATTTTTCAGCATAATCATTTTTGCAATGCTGTAACACTAACATTCATCGTGATCACTGCATGTGTGCATTTTATTTTTGTCTTTACTAATGCATGTTCTCATCTACTAGTTAAAACTCACTGTTTGTAAGACAGTGTATTTTTTGCTTGTGTGTGTGTGTTGGGGGGGGGGGGGGGGGGGTCGGGGTGCGGTTGCAGGGGCGGAATTACGTAAATGCCTATGCTAAGCTGTGTATGATAAGGCGACACTAAATGGTCATAAAAATACAATAAAATACATTTAAAGAAAATCTTGTTCCCTGATATTGCAAATGACTTTAGCACAAAAATATATCCCATCACTTATCTGGCAATCAAAAACAATTTCACCGGTTTATGATTTTTTTTAATGACAGATTCCATCTGCCTATTCTTGCTGTGCTGCACGTTAAAGTAATTCAGGCTTCAGTTCTCCCGGCTTTAACCGACATTGAAATATGAGTTCGCACAATATGTAGTCCGGTTTGGCACAGTAATCAAAATTGTACAAGCGTATTAGTTATCCTGTAAGCGGTAATACAAACTTTTGAAGCAGACGACTTGACGATTTTATCTTACGATTCAGCATTTTCATATGAATCAGGTGCATCATGCGACGGGTTTGGCGACGACTGCTCAGGTTTTACACTGTTTTCTATCAGTACTGTCAATATTTAATCCTTAAAGTCCAGCCTGCCGTTGGACCAGGTCAGCTGCAGAGAAGAATATTAATGGGTTATCTTTCTGACGTTTAGGTCAGTTACACTAAGGTGTATATTGACTTTGCGCAGAGAAATTGGAAAGAAAGGTTGTCCCTTTCAACCCTGGAATATGGTACAGGTAATTAGTGTAGGTCCTGTGATATAATTCTAGGTGCCGTATATTTAGCAGAATGGACGAGCCCAACTTCAGTGATGGAAGAGTGCACGCCATAAACCCAGACAACACTCATGCCGATGGTCTCTAAATACAAGCTGGTCATGAACGGGGACTTGAACTGATTCGTTTAACTAATGTAAAAAGTGTAGAACAAGATCAGCACCGTGTTCTGTGGCATTTGATCTGAAGTTACATTGTTTGCCAGATCCAACATTTGATTCATGTGCAGATTTTACAGATAGCACTTACTTGTACCCAACACTGACAAATGACGCGGCTATGTTTGGGTTGATTGTTTGGCATTCGACCCGAAGTTGCTAATAAGAAAAGCGCGTCAGTGCTAATGTCTACGTGACTATCACTGACTTGTCAGAATAACTTTTGTCTTGTAGAAAATAGCCGCAGTGAGATCAGGGTATTCCATTAGACGGAAGAGGGTTATCCTGAAATTATAGGGAGGGCTTGGCAAACAGTGTAGACCAAGATCAGACACTGCAGAGCGCATCTTCTTATCAAAATCTTCACTATTTGTTTGGAATTTTAGAGTTAAATGAAACAGTTTAAATCTCAGCCCAGGCCTATTACTCCAACCTACACCCCACACTCTCAGTGCTTTAATTCTGAAACCAAACGATTACAACACGCTCAGGCACCATGCCCTTAAGCTAAAAAGGTAAAATCAATCAACCGCGACGTCTGGTTACCAGTCCGGCCACGCTGATCCTGTGCACCAGATTCACACCAGTACAGATAGAAACCACATGTTCAGGATCAAACTTTTGACGTGTAATTTAAGGTCGTGCCTAGAAAAGAAGAAACTGAAATTTGTTCTCAAAAAGCATTTAGTCAGAGCGTATTGCAACATTTTTCATTAAAGGATCGTAAGCGTGCCATGGACAGTTAGAAGCTGGTCGGAAAGCGGATGACATTGACTCTGATTTTGGGTGCCACATGTGTGTGATCTATCGTATATTGGAGCGACATCTTACTATAGAATAGAATATAATACAATACTATATACAGAAGACGCTAGTGGACGTCGACGTAGCGGAAGACCGACGTCAGTACGTCAAGATCAGACGCATATGCTAAACAGATTTCCGCCGGCAGCTGCTACACTGTACCTGTAGATTAACAAGGGGTCTCAACTACCGACTAATAAGCGCTGACACTCATCGTCGCCCTTATGCGATGCACGTTTGAGAGCTAGACGCCCCCGTCGTGACCAAAGTTAACGCGTCGACACAGTGCGGAACACTTACGCTAGCGCATAAAATACGTAAACTGGCGTCTAAGCGACTGACATATGCGTTTCAGTGACAAATCGCACTTCAGCGTGGATCACGCCGATTGTCGTTTCCGGGTATTTCGACGTACAGGTGTTAGGTATGCCGAGGCGACGCGACCGTTTGTTTGTTTGATTTGAGGTTTAACGTCCCCGTCTGCACTATAAAGGTCATATCGGGTGAAATAAGCGTAACTGTGTGGCGAACTCTGACATGTAGTTAGCCAACGCAGCGTAGTGTCATTAAGAACATTCAGAATAGAGATGTCCACAACCGACCAGACAAAAACTGTTACTTAGGGGCAGTAGCATTGTTAAAACTTGAATTTTAACGTTTGGTTTTGAAAACGTAAACAGTTTCTTTCACAAATTTGAGACACCGAATGGCGTTTCATAATACCACCGGTCTATAGACATCTGCAAACATATCATATTTTGGAATTTGCAGAACTACCTTTCTGAATTTTAAGACCTTTTTAGAAAGGTTTTCTGTAAGTTTTCACAGTGGTATGATTTTCGCATAGAATCTGTCATTTCAGTGCCTTTGGCGCTTTGATTTAAATTTGTTTGCAACATAGAGGATATATTTGGCCAATTTTATGTACAACATCTTGGGGTGACAAGATCAGTAACTAACACTTGGGATAAACATTTTACTTTTTATAAATTTTCATGAAAAAATTGAAGAAATTTTGTAAATAAATTTATCAGGGAAATTAAAAGATATACATACATTTATATTTTGGGTATTATATTGTTCCTTATAGAGTTCTGTTGCCAATCAAAGCAACAAAATTTGAAAACAATCAAGCTTGTTGATTTAAGAATGAAAAGTTCACAGGTGTGCATGACCTCTACAGGGGATTACCTCAGGGAGCTTTACTGATTATAGTAATTAATCAGATGAAACAAAGTTATATAAATATAGTTGATAGACCTCACGTAAACAAGAGAAAAACTGTGCGTGGGCAGATTTGGAACTCCCCATTTATGAAACTTACTTGCATTTTACACCGGTGGACATTTCATATCAAATCTATGAAACTTACTTGCATCTTACACTCGTGGTCATTTCATATTAAATTTATGAAACTTACTTGCATCTTATACTCGTACGGGCCTCCGTGGCCTAATGGATAAGAGCGCTGACTCTTAGTCATTAGGTCTCTCACCGCCGTGGGTTCGAGCCTCGCTCGGGTCACGTGTGAGACGCCAAGTTCTGCAACGGAAGGTCAGGTGGTTTTTCTCCGGGTACTCCGGTTTTCGCCCATCTATGATTAACGATCGGCTCGATATGAGTGAAATAATCTTGAAAGGGCCGTAAAACCCAAACCAAAAAAAAATAAAATAAAATAAAAATCTTATACTCTTGGTCATTTCATATTAAATTTACGAAACTTACTTGCATCTTATACTCGTGGACATTTCATATTAAAATTATTAAACTTACTAACGAGTTTCATACATTTCATTTTAATGTGACCATGAGCGTAAGATTCTCTCTATAAAGCCCTGACTTGCCGACACGACGTTTCATGGATAACTTTTTTTGTTGACAACCAACTCACCGAGACGACAACTGGCCGGCACGACAGTTTTAAGGCAGAAATGTATAAACCTCATCGGCACTTTTCCTGTTTTGTATTTGTTTTGTTTTTTTGTTTTTTGTTTTTTGTTGTTGTTTTTGTATTGGAGATTAGCGGCCCAGTCAACACTATTTTAGGTCATTTTTAGCCGGTCAGTTTACCTATCCACACTTTTCCTGAGCAGGCTTATACGTAAGCGGTTAACCAGTACAGTGCACTTTTTTTTCGCCAGAAACTGACAAATGCCCTTGTTGAATCAGCGTCACGGAGTGAATAACCGCAGAAAAGAATTCATGATCAATCTCCAAGAAAGAATGTTGCCGACCCGGCAGGTATCGAATCCGACTGAGCTACCGAGGCCGACATGTTCCTGGTTTATTAAGCTGCACAGTGACGACCTTTGGGGATGGTGCCTTGTGCAGCAGTAGTAAGTTTAACTGCTATCTCCTTATTCACTATCCGGGACGTTTCAATTTGATCAGAACGGACAACATCCTTCCTTCGCCCCTGTGCCTTTCCTAGCCTATCAGGAAAGAATAAGTTTTCATTATTATTATTATTATTATTATAATCTTTATCAGTTTATTTGTCTCTATTTATAGACTAATTTGTTTGTTTATATTGGAATTTAACGGCCCAGTCAACGCTATTTAGGTCATTTTTGAGCCGGTCACTTTGCCTATCCACACTTTTCCTGGGCAGGCTTAACGGCTAAACTTCTTAAGCAGAGTTATAGTTACCGTAAACTACGAAAAGCCTTTTAAAAATTTTATAAACGTCATTCAGATTTAATTTCAAAATTCGATATTGGACTTAAATCTCTTCTGCAACAAGGTCTATCGGAACCCGAATTTTATGGTGACTTAGTATATAAATTCAGGAAAATATATAACCGCAATGACTTCAGCGCCAAGTTTCATAAAATCATTCTTCGATATAAAAAAAATTGGGTACAACATAAATAATATACGATAGACTGCATGCATGGTAGTTAACCCAATCACGGTTGACAACTTTGATTCCCTCTTTAATTGCACGCCGATGGGTCAGGCCTCAGATGATGTGTGTGTGTGTGTGCGTGCGTGCGTGCGTGCGTGCGTGTGTGTGTGTGTGTGTGTGTGTGTGTGTGTGTGTGTGTGTGTGTGTGTGAATTCGGGTTTAACGTCGCTTTCAACAATTTTTCAGTCATATCACGACGGTGTTTGGTTGCGACTGGGAGCTCAATGCTCACTTTTATAGTGCTGCCTCACTGAAGTATCATGTCCCAGACACATTACATGATACTACACCCAGTCACATTATCCTGACACTTGGTCGACCAGTCCTAGCTCTACCCCGTAAATCTGAGTGCCAAGCGAGGAGCAGCTAGTACCATTTTTAACGACTTTGGAATGTCGCGGCCCGGGATCGAACCCGTGACCTCCCGTTCCCGGAGCGGACACTCTACCAACTGAGCTATCGGGGCCGGTGCCTCAGATGCTATGACGGTTCCAACGTAAAGGCTTATGTGTGTTGGTACTTGATGCTCTGTCTCTGGTCAGGCCCATCGGAGTCTAACTGTTGGTTTTCTTTTGCTCACCGTTGTTTCATCTCTGTAGTTGTTTGAATTTTGTGTGCACTGATGAGTTAGGAGGCCTTCATGCGGACTGAACAAATATTTTTTCAGTAAGGGCGAGGATTGTGACGACGTAAAATCGATTAAAGCCCCCACCCCTCCCCTCCCCCAGTGGAATTCGTTTCCGCTGACCGTTGCAATGCGGTTCTTCGGTCGCGGTTTATTTTTGTTATGGTTTGTCTCTTGGGTGTTTGTGTCGCTAATATTATTTTATTTTGGATAGCCTATTGGCCATTGTTTGTGAAATTAACTGTCCTTTTGGCTTTCCGCTATTGATGTTTCCATTAGGGTCTGTTGTTTCATGTTTGTGTTTCTTTCCCGTTGGTGTCTCTGATGGGAACTGTGGGTTAATTGTATCGATTCCTGATCATTGCCTCCACTCATTTTTTTATACGCAAGCAGTTACCAGTAAAGTGCACATTCTTTCGCCAGAAACTGACAACTGCCCTTCTTGAATCAGCGGAAGGGGAGAGAATGACCGTAGAAAAAATTTTATGATCAATCGCCACGAAAGAATGTTGCCGACCCTGGCAAGTATGAAACCCGCGTCCTCCTGATCACCAGTCAGACGCGCATCCGACTGAGCTACCGGGGCCGGCATTTAAGACTGCAAGCGCATATAATAATAATGTGTTCGTTTGAGATTTAACGTCCCTGTCAACACTGCATATGTCATTTTGGAGCCGTCGCTTCCAATTTTGTGGGACTTTTACCCGACATTGAGATGTAATGACTTCTTAAGCCATGTCACCCAATGAAACCAATAGGGTTTATACGTACCACTTTTCTTAACCGCCAAGTGGTTTACCATTACTATTTACATATTTATTTATTTTTATCATATGACGTCGCGTTTGAGAGCGTATTAACGCCATGCAATATTTTCGATAATCCACTGGTGGATTAAATATGCAAATTAGCTAGATACGTCCCGTAACATTACATGTACGACGTCATTAACGACGTCGCGTTTACTAACGGCGGAAAATTGACATTTTTGTAAACAATCGTGAATAAAATGCGTTTTAAATATCATATGATAAATAGAATCTTGCATTTGTGCTCACCGGCCCGCACACTAGTACTGGTGAACCGCTTAGAGGATCTAAGCCTGTCCAGGAACCGCGGTGCGAGGCGGACCGTCCATGCTAATAAACCCTATTGGTTTCATTGGGCGACAGGGCTTGATATGTCATTTCATCTCGATGTCGGGTAAAAGTCCCACAAAATTGGAAGCAACGTCTCCAAAATGACCTTTACAGTGTTGACGGGGACGTTAAACCTCAATTCAAACAAACAAACAAAGCATTCGTGCTCATGTCTTATTGAATTTATTAAACTCGCTCAGGAAAAGGGATAAAATGCTCGGCAAAGCCTCGCATTTTATCCCTTTTCCTGAACTCGTTTAATAAATTTAATAACACATGAACACTCATGTAAGATCCTTTATATTAATGTTTGTATGGTGGGTGGTGTGGTTACCCTGTCACACCAGGGCTGCGTTCTCACGGCGTCCAAGAAAAATGCAGAACGCCGAGGTGCGCGCAGTACGATCGCAAACATCGCCGAAGCAACGCAGTGGCGTCGCCAGTAGACGCGTCGGGATCGCATAGAACGCCAAGCGACGGCGCGCATTTTGAGCATGCTCAAAACAAACGCCGTCGCTCGGCGTTCTGATCAGAGCGCAGTGAGGTCGCCGTAATGTTGCCATAGCAGCGCAGTAAGGTCTCCTACAACGCTACAGGAGCTCGGCAGGGGCGCACAGAGGTCTCCTACAACGCCATATAAGCTCCGCTTGTATAATTGATTAACTGATTGATTGATTTGATATTTAACGTCCCAGTCAACACTGTATAGGTCATTTTGGAGACGTTGCTTCCAATTTTGTGGGACTTTTACCCGACTTTGAGATGAAATGACATCTCAAGCCCTGTCGCCCAATGAAACCAATATAGTTTACACGTATAAGCATGTTTACACCAATACAGTTTACACGTATCTCGCACCGCTTTGCCTGGGCAGGCTTAGATCCTCTAAGCGGTTTACCAGTACTCGTGTGAGGTCGGTTTCAGCTCTGCGTGGAAGCATCATGCAGCCCATCTATTTCTTCCAATCCCGATGGGAGGGGGCCGCCCGCTTGTATAAACAGTGGCTAGAGTAGAGGTTGATTGTGTACTGTCCCGAAAAACCTACTTCTGAGGTAACTCATTCCGTGTAAGGTAATGGCGGTGGACTTGCTTCTGCTTGCGGTTATTGCGGTGGACTTGCTTCCGACGGCACAGGAGTACTGGTAAACCGCTTAGGGGATCTAAGCTTGCCCAGGCAAAGGGGCGCGAGTCGGACAACCCGTGCCTATTTAATCCTATTAGTTTCATTGGGTGACAGAGATTGAGATGTCATTTCATCTCAATGTCGGGTAAAAGTCCCACAAAATTAGAAGCAACGTCTCCAAAATGACCTATAATGTGACTAAATGTGTTGATGGGACGTTAAACCTCAAATCAAACAAAACTGTTCGACTGATGAAGATGTCTGTTTACACTTTGAGAACGTCTTCAACATGTGAGCGCCGTAAAAGCGCAGTGCACGCATTGAGAGCGCCGTAAAAGCGCAGTGCACGCATTGTGAGCACCGTAAAAGCGCAGACGAAGCGCCGTGAGAGCGCATACAATCGCCATCAAGAACGCCGCAGGATCGCGATAGATCGCCATGTAAGCTCCGTAGCAACGTCTTGGTAGTTGTAGGGACGCCATGACAGGTCCATGTTCACAAAAATATCCCATATTTCTTGCGATCTCGCGGCGTTCTGAAAAATTAAACAACGCCGTTCCATCGCAGTGAAAACGCGGCATAGTGTGACAGGGACTGGATCCATTTTGAGATGTTTAATTTCTAACAAGCTGATCGTGAATAAGAGGAGGATATGGCCTCAACTTCAGATGCAGTTGTTGGCGTGTGGCATACACCTAACCTTCGAATACAGCAGTAAAAAATCAAAATAACTCATTTGAGGACTTCTTTTTAAATCAACTTCAAGTGCAAAGGTCGTACGGCCAGGAATTTGACCGATTTTAATTTCTCTTTGTTATACATATGCCACTACTTAGTAAATAGCTATTCAAGCCGATTATCATTAATAACTAAAGGCATCAGCTTTTAGCTAAATTAATTTGTAAGCTGACATAAAATTAATGAGTGCAGTTAATAAACAAATAATCCAGGTATACCGTATTCTACGGAACCCGGGAAGGGACATGATTTTTTATTTTTATTATGTTGTGCGAACAAGATAATATCTTGAGCGGACAAGATATTATCTTGTTCGGACAACATATTATCTTGTGCGGACAAGATATTATCTTGTTCGCACAATATATTATCTTGTGCGGACAACATAATATCTTGTACGCACAACATATTATCTTGTGCGCAGAAGATATTAAGTTGTGCGAACAAGATATTATCTTGTCCGCACAAGATAATATCTTGTCCGCACAAGATAGTATCTTGTTCGCACAACTTAATATCTTGTTCGCACAACATATTAAAAAAAATTATGTCCCTTCCCGGGTTCCGTAGTATACACTAGGCATTTCATTTGGCTTCTGAGGTGGAAATGCAATTATAATCAGGAGTACGCAAAAGCCATTCATATGACAATATTGGTTTACAACATTAGAACAGCTTTGGAGCGGTCAGTATATTTTGAAGTGGGCTTAAACTGATTTAACATGACCATGACCCGCGCCCTTTTTCGTGCCGTTATCTGCATACTGACGTGTTATTTGTTCAGTGCCCAGGAAGGCTTCCAAACTCATTAGTATATCTACGAGGGATGTTCGAAAAGAATAGCTTATTTTTATATGGAGACTTCAAATTTCAAGTTAGCCCAAAAGTGCTTATTTCATGCCCTCGAAGTACTCCCCGTGGCTGGAAATGCAAAGTTTTAGCCGAAGTATCCCTTTCTTGAAGGCGTCACGGTACGTTGATTTGGGCACAGTAATAAGGTACTAATGAATGGCAGATCCAAGTGCTTGTCGGGACTGGTATTTCCGCCCAGCAAGGAATGATTTCAATTTTGGAAACAATAAGAAATCACATGGGGCAAGGTCTGGGGAATACGGGGGTGAGGCAAAACAGTTACTTTTTCTTTCTTCAAAAACGCCGTAACCATTGCGGAGGTATGAGCGGGGCATTGTCATGTAGAAGACGGAAATGTTTAAAACCAGTGGCAGGGCGTCGTTTCTGATAATACTTTTTTCCATTTCTTCAGTACTACATCTTGGTAATACTTCCGGTGATGCTTTTGCAGCAGCACTTTTATTGTGACTCCTTCACCAGGGAAGAAGATTGCATATAAAACCTTCTTCGTCCCTCATGAAAGAACGTTTGGCAATATATTGCGCGTTTGCTGTGTTTAGTGGCCCAGATTTTATTGCTAATCATTCTGACGAGATCAAAAATATGGACCCAGGTTTCATCACCTGTGACGTCACTGGCAAACTGCTTTTTTGTCATATTTTGAAAACATTTGTTGCAGCTTTTTGGCCACTTTAACCCGTTGCCTCTTTTGCTTATCAGTCAACAGATGTAGCACCAAAACTAGGAGAAATCTTTATGATTTTCAAATGCTTCTCCAAAATAAGGTGAACCGTTGATAGTGATATGCATACCTTTCGTGCAATATCACGAACTGTAAATTTGGCATCTCCTTCAATGATTTCCTTTATTTTGGAAAAGATTTCTTTTCGAGATGCAGATTTTGGCCTGCCTTATTTCGGTGCATTTTTGATGGACTCTACACCAAACTCAAATTTCCGTTTTCACCACCGAACTGTGTCATAAGACACACAAGAAGGTTCATAAGCAGTAGAAATTTCAGTCATCAGCTGCTTCAAAGCGTGAGTGAGTGAGGGGCCTGTCTAAAACGCTGAAAAACCTGCTGAATTCAGCAGATAGTGACTAAAACGCTGATCTGCTGAAATGCTGAATATTTATTAAATATGGTGATCTTGTGTATTTTTCACAGTTTATGTGTTTATGTATGTGTTTATTCATTTTTTAATTATGTATTTATTTATTTGTTTATATTTTATGGCCCAATTTACAGTGTTGGTGCATTCATTATAAATTGCTGACATCACTAGACACCTATATAGAGAGTACTGCCATTACATATCTACGTGGGTTATGGAAACGTTGTGTGTGTGTGTCTTGAGCTTTGCGCACCACCAACAGCTAAGATCATACGGAGACAATACCTCAGTTTGAAGATTCCTCCGAAAGCCTGGAGAAACCCGGAATCGACCCCACGACTCCTTGGTTTATGAGGCGAGTAGCTTAACCATTACAACACGGAGATTGCTAGAAAATGCCAAACTCATGTAAGTACCAAATATATTATGGATACTCGTTGGAACATGCTCCTTTGTAGATGTTATAACGAGTACCAGAACTTTTTAGAACATAGAAAAAAATAATGTTAACCTCTAAAAACCCCAGGTTTTTTTACTAACATGGATTTTTGAGGGTTATCATTTCATAGACTTTTTAACTTGATAATTGTCAGCTTAAGATTGTAAACAGAAAAAGACTGGACTATTTTGTATTCTTAGTTTTATTCTATTTATACTTAATCTACAAGGTAAGTAGGTAAGTAGAAATAAAAGAAATAGAGAAACACTCATAACAACATCACTAAATGCAGTAACATATTCATGCAATAATATTGTTTTCGTTGCTGATTACGATTAAAAAGTTTTGTTTGTTTGTTTGATTTGAGGTTTAACGTCCCCGTCAACACTGTAAAGGTCATTTTGGAGACGTTGCTTCCAATTTTGTGGGACTTTTACCCGACATTGAGATGAAATGACATCTCAAGCCCTGTCGCCCAATGAAACCAATAGGGTTTATTGAGTGAATGTTTGAGTTTTACGTCCCTACAACAGCTAAGGTCATATTGAGACGGGACCTCGGTTTAAAGACTCATCCGAAAGTCTAGAGACGCCCGGGATCGATCCTGCGACCCCTGGTTTGCAAGGCGAGTAGCGTAACCACTGCGCCACGGGGGCTTAAACAGCCAAGTTTTGGGCGAGCTTTGATGTAAGCCCGTTTTTTCATCTTTCTTGTCGACGCTTCTACCAACCATTTTAAATGTAGTTGTCAATGATAGCGTGTATTGAAAAGACAGATTGTATGTCTTACACTTTATCTACAAGTACATTTATACACCGTTGTGAAGGTATTGAATAAACCTTTTCATTTATCGAGCCCAACGTGGATATCGAGCTAGAGGACAATAAGCAATAATTTTCGAACATCCCTCGTATAGCTATTCCGAAATAATACATTTTAAACAAATTCAGGGATGATACACTGATGAAGACTCGACAGCAACGAATACAAACAGTTGGTTTCCATTAGGCCGGAATGGAGCCGGAATACAAGGCAACAACCGACTGATTCAAAAGTATTTACGCCGGAGCTGTCAAAGGAGTCTCAGGCCAGGCGCCGAGGTTATAAGTAAAATTTAAATCTAAACAAATTCATCATAATCATCACATTCCTAAGTTCACTTTAACAATAGACATTCTTAAAGACAATAATAAAAAAATGGTAGCGCTTGAATTTGTCATTATTTGCTTTAAAAGAAGAATTAAAAAAAAAAAATAACTGTTTCAAAAGCCTCATATGACGCAATAAAAGTCCCTCATGAATATTATTGAGCAGTAAAATTATTTTGGAAGTTCGTTTAAACTAATTTTTTGTTTAGTTTGATTGCGATGGAAGCTTCAAGCTTATTTAATCGCTCTCAAACATTCGTTTCGGATGTTTTCATGCGCGCGAGAGAGAGGCATGTTTTGGAAGATGATGACAAAAGGCAAGAAATACTTAATATCTTTGGACCTGTTTGGAATTTTTCAACACGGTTTTCAGTGCCATATTCGATAAAACAAGGCATTTACTTTAATTGATTCTTAAAGAAAAATAATACTTGCATTTGATCTTTAAACATTAGTTAATAGGAGCAAGAAAAAACACGTGTCAAGTCTAGCGCCTAAATTGTATCGTAATTATAGTCCAGTTAAACAAGCATATGCATTACGAAACCACTCCTATACAAATACATTGTAAAGTTTATTGCTCATGAAAAATTGATATTTTTCTTATTTCTGCTCAAAATATAGATTGTGGGTACTCGTTAGAACCGCCTCATCGAGGCGGTTCTAACGAGTACCCACAATCTATATTTTGGAGCAGGAATAAGAAAAAATAAGGTTTACTCTTGTAAACACCAGTTTTACTATACGAAAGTGGGGTTCAATGGGGGTCAAAATTATATAGGCGTGTTTCCGTGATGGATGACAATTTTGTTCCGAAGCAACAGCCCATACAGCAACAATTTTGGCCCAAGATAATTGTATGCCTCTACACCTGCCAAATACAAAGAATATGATGCATCCAAGTTGATATTCGGGATCAGACACATCATATAAAGTTGGTACGAGGACACAACAATACGAAGGTTTGTATTAATTGCTGGAAAAACGGCTTCCCATTCATACTGTCTGATTGAAGGAAAGTCTAAATATATGCCCATTATATAGATGGGACACTTTACTCGTATGTTTCCAATAATCAGATAATGGCCAATGTTGACATTTTGAAAATCATAGTGAAGTTTGGATGTCCAATCAAGTTCATGGCAATCGTTAGACAGTTCCACGATGGTATGCTTGCACGGGTCCATTTCAGATCCATTCCCTGTGACAAACGGAGTCAAGCAAAGTTGTGTGTTAGCCCAAATACTGTTCAGAATGATGTTTTCTGCCGTGCTTACAGATGCTTTCCAGGATGTGACAATGACATACCGATTAGGTATCGCTTTGATGGGAAGCTTTTCAATTTCAGAAGGTTGCAAGTCAAATCCAAGGTGCAGACAGAGGTGCTAGATGAGTTGCTCTTTGCTGATGACATGGCAAAAGGTGCTCCAATAGAAGAGAAGTTGCAAGCTGACTCCTGTGGTAGCAATGACCTCTATTAGCCAACACCTGGCAAGGTTTACAAAGAGGCCACCATCACAGTGAAAGGTCAAAAATTGCAAGTGGTAGACAAGTTGACCTACGTCACCTTGGGAGCACACTTTCAAGAACCGTGCACATTGTTATAAGGTCAATGCCAGGATTGCCAAAACTAGTGCAGCATTTGGCCAACTACGTGGTAGTGTCTAGGATCGAAGTCGAATAACACTCGACACAAAACAAAAAATCTACAGAGCTGTGGTGCTGCCAACGATATTGCATGCACGTGAAACATGGAAAGTTTACCAACGGCACGTCAAAAGGCTGAATCACTTCCATTCAAGCTCTTAGAAAACTCTTTAAAATTAAGAAGCAATGCAGGATCCCAGACACGGAAGTCCTGAAGCAGGGCTGCAAAGGGTACATACTCTTCTGAAACTAGCACAGTTATGATGGACAGACCATGTTACCAGAATGCCTGAGGAACGTTTGTCAAAGAAAAATCTCATTGGAGAACTAGAAATGGGCAAAAGCTCCCATGACGGTCAGAAGAAACGCTGCAAGGACACCCTGAAAGCCTCCCTCAAAGACTTCAACAGTTCAACAGGGTCGTGGGAACAAATAGCACAGGACAGAGCAGCCTTCGTTGCTCTATCTGCCACAGACAGCTCAGAGCTAGAATTGGTCTCATCAGCCATCTTAGAACACAAACAGTAACATTTCTCAAATGTGATTAAGACTGCTCATTGTCAGTAATGACAAGAACTATTATTCTGTTGATAGCGAAATGGTTTCCTATACAAATAAAAATGAAGGTTTTTCCAAAATGCAATAAGTGTCACATTACTATACAATGATTTATGTCATCCCGGGTCACTTGATTTCAGAAAAAAAGTAATACAAATATAGGGATGTCAAAGTAATTGTAATTTAGTTAATTACATTGGCAAAGTAATTGGAAGAAATGAATGAGTTACTTTAACAAAATTCATGTAATGGTAATTATTGTAACTGCAAAGTAACTGTAATTTAATTATTTTTCAAAGTAATTGACCCAAAGCCTGACTACTTTGCATGGGCAGGCTTAGATTGTGGCCAAGGACGGAATTGTTACCACTATACTTTTTACTGACCGCTCAAATGCGGTTATTCTGTTTGGGTCTATTATTTTTATATATCGTCTTTGCATGTTTTGGCATCATTTGTAGGAATGAATGTCATAAAGTGCATCGTCCTTCGGATCGGGACGTTAACTGGAGGCCCCCTGTGCAGGGAGAACCATCCCCTGTGCAGGTTAAAGAACCCTAACGTAATTACATGATTACTGTTTAGGCTTTCATCCTGCAAAACATGGAGTGTATGCAATGTACACCTGCAAGTAATGGCCTAATGTGACCGATCGCAGTATCAGTAGAACGAAAGAAAGTGTTTACTACTTGTATCGTTTTATTTTGGATAGCCGTTTTACCATTTTGTGGGAAAGTAACTGTCCTTTTGGCTCTCCGCTTGTGATGTTTTCATCGTGTTTGGTTATTTCATATTCGTGTGTCTTTCCTTTTGGTGTCTCTGGTTGGAGGTGCTGGGTAATTGTATCGATTCCTGATCATTGCCTTCACTTCTATTTTAGACGGTTTACGAGTACTCATGTGCGTTCGGTTTCAGCTCTGCGTGGAAGCACCATGCAGTCCAATCTATTTCTCCAAACCCCGATGGGCGGGGGCTTTTTTATTATGCAAACAATGTAAGCAGATGAGACGGCTTGTCAGAACATACAGCATTTATGATTTTGTATGTCCATAACTAAGCCAGCGCATGACAAAACCTACAATAAGACATGTGCGCCCAGCGAAGACTCAGATCAGCCTGCGCATCCGCGCAGTCTGATCAGAGTCTTCGTTGTGGGCTCTAAGAATAGCTAAGGTCCCAATGGTCCTTTATGCAGCAAGATAAGTCTCTGGTTCGACTATATGGATGAGCAGGCCAATCTGATTCTTCGCTGGACGAACATGTAAGTTGTAGGAAATGCTGTGCCCTGGGTCATATTCAAAGCTGGAAGATTTCATTTCAGAAAGTTAGATGTATAAGGGTTAAGGAAGAAAAAGTATACTGGTTCCAGCTGAAGTAGACGACATCATTAATGCAAATTGTTACATAAAATGTGATTTCATTTTTAAGGTTATTTCCAGACTATTTTGTGTACTTAATTATTGAGGACTAATTTGTGAGACTTTTCCTCTGACCAGCAGACTGTTGTCAATTAGATCTGCTTGAAAATACGCCACCTCTTCATGTTGCTGAACAATGGGTCGTTTTAAGGTGAACGGCTGCACCTGACATAAGTTTTGCTATTTTTCCCAGGGAGAGAGCACCATCATGTTAAATGGTCCAACTACACCCCATTTTATATAGAGAAAACTGGGGTTTACGAGGGTACACGCTATTTTCCGTATGCCTGCTCCAAGATATAGGTTGTATGTACTCGCATTACGATAACTCACCCGTACGATATAATGCATTTTTCAAATCTCCAAAAGGCTACTTTTCTGATGAAAATCCTTGATATTTTTCTTATAAATGCTCATAACATAGGTTGTGTGTGCTCGATAGAACCGCCTCATTGAGGCGGTTCTAACGTGTACCCACAACCTATGTCTTTGAGCAAGAATAAGAAAAATAATGTATAGCCCCGTAAACCCCAGTTTTCTCTATATAAAGTGGGGTTAAGGGGAGGGGGGTCTTCATTTCACGGACTTGATCACGTGATGGTTAGAACCGCCTCAGTGAAGCTTTTCCAACGAGCAACCAAAACCTATGTTTGGAGTATACTGTGACTAAAAAAACATAAAATTGTCATCATATATATAAGAAAGCTGAAAAATTGAATAAGATAGCATCACAAAAGTTTCCGATATATTATTATTAGAACACTCCTATGTAAATTTTACCACCTATTTTACCACTCCTATTGTAAATTTTACCACCGAAAAACATTTTCAAATGAAAAATGTCGATATTTATCTTTTCTGCTCAAAACATAGGTGGTGGATTCTCGTGTTAGAACCGCCTCGTGTGGATACTCGTTAGAACCACCTCGACGAGGAGGTTCGAACGAGTAACCAAAATCCATGTTTTTGAGCAGAAAAAAGAAAAAAATGTATACCCCCTGCGAACCCCAGTTCTATTATATAAAAGTGGGGTATTAGGGGGGTAAATTTATATAGGCTTGTTTTTGTGATGTAATGCACCATACGTGAAAATAATAAAGGCGAAATACATGTAGTTCTGGAAGCGTTTAAGAAAGAAACTATGTTTCCCACTATAAATATTGCAAAATCAGCCATGTGATCTTGAAAATGAGATCAAGATCACCAAAGAACAATCGAGCCATTATGTTAACACATCCGTGTGATAGAGTGAATATTTCGTATCTCCAAAACGGCATTTTCAACTTCTGATAAAATTTTGTTGTATTTTTCTAATTCATACTGTAAACATAGGTTGTGGGTGCTCGTTAGAACCGCCTCACCGAGGCTGTTCTAACGAGTACCCACAACATAAGTCTTGGTGCAAAAATATGGAAAATAATGTCCCCACGGGTTTATATCCCCATAAACCCGTTTTCTCTATATAAAGTGGGTTTTAGTGGGACGCTGATTTCCCGGACTTGTTCACGTGATGTTTGTTATTCATGAAGATATAGTAAGGACAGAATTTTACTTACTGTTCAACTTGAAGCTATATAAGTACAGGCAAGCAAAATAAATAAATAAATAAATAAATAAATAAATAAAGAAAAATCCTTTGTTCTGTGTGACCTTGAAAAGTAGGTCAAGGTCACCAAATTCTAATCAAATCTTCTGTATGTTTAACTACTTTATACGTACTGAATCAAATATAGTTGAAATTCACCATTTAGTGCACTAATGGCGCAATAAAAATTATGTCAAAGTCAACAGAATCTCATCACGAAAACATGCCTATATTATTTTGACCCCCTTGAACCCCACTTTTATATAGTAAAACTGGGGTTTACAGGGGAAAACCTTATTTTTCTTATTTCTGCTCCAAAATATAGATTGTGGGTACTCGTTAGAACCGCCTCGATGAGGCGGTTCTAACGAGTGCCCACAATCTATATTTTGAGCAGAAATAAGACAAATATCACAATTTTTCATCCTAAAATTTTCATTTTTTCGGCGATAAAGGTGGCTATGTATTTGTATAGGCGTGTTTGCGTAATGTAATAAGTCTTTGGTAGGTTGCAATGATATACTTTGCCAGGTCTGCCCGCAGAGTTACTTTCGGCTCGAATTTGACATCTTTTAAAGCTCGTGACCTTCAAATGTTTGGTATTTACTGAGTATGACAACAATTCATAAATTTGGTATTTACTGAGTATGACAACAATTCAAGCGATTTTGGTACTTATCGCCTATGCGAGCAGCGAAGGTTCGGCGAGCCTGCTCAGTCTCGCAAGAGCCTTCGCTGCTCGCTCATACAAGTAGTGAATCAAGAGGAACCTTCAGACAGAAAGCCATATCCCTGGCCCCTCTGAATGGCTGGGCATGCGCAGTTAAAATTTGTCATGACGGAATGATCGAAGACACAAATTCGCTTGGCGGGGCTCATATATTGCACCATGCCTGAGTCCCGGTCTGAGTACAATGCAAGAATTTACTCAGGACAAACTATTTTTTGGCCCACTTTTGTCTGCCAACTTATAACTGAGATGAAGGCCATCTTTATCTTTCATTCAAGGTTATAGTTTCCCAAGAACTCACATTTTGGTGAAAAAAAAACGCTTATATGCACCCTATCTCCTGAATATACAGTCGAACTTCGATGGCTCGAACCCCTTTGGGACCATGAAAATTGGTTCGAAACAGCGATAGTTCGAGCCACAGAGGGTTACTATCAGTACCATACCAGGAGGCACAATGGAGATAATTGTGAGATATCTTTTCAGTGTTCTATCGAGGCGATTCTAATGAGTACACACAGCATACATTTGCCAGATAAAAGAAGTAAACCTCCCTACATTATCCCTATATGGTATTTGGAGGAATTCCCTGCGGACTCAAGAATTGGTTCGACCCACCCATGGAAAACGAGGCATCGGGGTTCGAGCCATCGAAGTTACACTGTATTTATACATTCAGCTAAAACTTGGTTATATATACGATGACGAAAGTTTCGATGACAGTCCTGGCCAAAATAGGGGGTTTTCTCTACCCACACTATAGCTTGCATTTATAGAAAACTTAGTATCCTATATCTCAGATCATGTGATTGTCCCGTTTACCTAGAGCCCAAGGTTTTTCCTCCTGTTCACATCTACCGGTATTAACCTAATGAGAAAAGTATCAGATTTTTTATCGGAAAATTGATATGTTTTGGTGGTAATTTTTGTAGCTCACCAGAGCCGAAGGCTCCGGGGGAGCTTATAATATAGGCATTGGTCCGTCGTCTGTCGTCGTCTGCGTTGTCAACATTTTCAAACACCTCCTCTGAAACTACTCGGCCAATTTAAACCAAAATACACTTGGAACCTCTATGGGAAGAGGGAACAAAAATTTGTTCGTGGGGACTGGATTACATGACCAATATGGCTGCCGTGCCCATATATGGTGAAAACCTTTAAAAATCTTTTCAGGAACCGAACGGGCGATGACCTTGAAACTTGGTATGCAGCATCGGGTACTCAGGCCGGGCCAAGTTAGTTCAAATGTTGACCTTTGGTTGTCCTTGATCCGTTTTACGGCAAGGTCAAATTTGGTAACTTAGACATTTGTATGGAAAAAAATCAAAACAGTGAATTTTTTGATTGCATGTTAGTTTGTGGCATCAGAAATGGTATTTGCAATCAGCTGACTCCAAGTTTATCAATCCAAAGGTTAAGGTAATTTACTGACCATTGTCCGGGATGGCTCAGATTAAATATTTTTATCTTCTTCACTTTAACTGCTTGGTTGATTGAAACCAAATTACTTGTGCAGCCTCTATGGAAAGGAGGGAACGAAAATGTGTTCGTACGGACTGGGTCATATGACCAATATGGCCGTCATGCCCATATATGGTAAAAACCTTTAAAAATCTTCTTCTCAGGAACCGAATGGCTGATGACCTTGAAACTTGGTATGCAGCATCGGGGACCGGGAGCCCTACCAAATTTGTTCAAATGATGCGCTTTGGTTGACCTTTACCTTTTTATGTCATGGCCAAATTTGGTCACTTAGACATTTGTATGGAAAAAAGCAAAACAGAAGATATTTCTGATTGTCTGGTAGCCCTTGGCATCAGAAATGATATTTGCAGTCAGCTGAATGGAGGTTTGTCAATTCCAAAGGCCAAGGCCATTTACTGACCTTTGTCCTGGATGCCTCAGATTAAGTTTTTTTATCATCTTCTCCACTTAAACCGATGGGTTGATTGAAACCAAATTACACGTGGAGCCTCTATGGGTAAGGGGGAATGAAGTTTGTTTGTAAAGGACTGGGTCACATGACCAATATGGTCGTCATGCTCATATATGGTAAAAAAAATTCTCAGGAACCAAAGGCCGATGACCCTGAAATAAATTTATGTAGCATCGGCGACTTGAGCCCTACCAAATTTGTACAAATGATGACCTTTGGTTGACCATGACTTGTTTTACATCATGGTCAAATTTGGTCACTTGTAGACATTTGCATGGAAAAAAGGCAAGACAGTTGATTTTACTGTTTGCAAGGTAGCCTGTCGCATCAGAAAATTATTTGCAATCAGCTGAATGGAAGTTAATCAAGTCTAAAGGTCAAGGTCATTTCTTTACCTTTGTCTTGGATGGCTCAGATTCAGCAGTTTTATCTTCTTCTGCACTAAAACTGCTGTGCTGATTGAAATCAAAATGCATGAAAAGCCTCTTTGGGATGAGGCAATGAAGAGTTTGTTCGTGGGATTGTGGTCACATGACCAAGATGGGCGCCATGCCTGTATATGGTATAAACCACATGACCTCTGTTGAGCATATTGGCACATGGGCCTCTTGTTTGAATATATTTGAAAATGCGTGTATTCAACGGGGCCCACATTATGATATCACTCCCATGTGACATAGAGCATAATCTCATTTCTCGAAAACGGTCGTTTTTCTGATAAAAATCGTCATATGTGTCTGTTATAACAAAGGTTGCCGTTGTTCGTGAGAACCGCCTCATTACAAATACCCACAACCTATGTCCTGGAGTAGAAATAAGGAAACAATGTACCACTGTAAGCCCCAGTTTTCTCTGTGGAAAGTGGGGTGTTACAGGGATGTTCATTACATGGACTTGTTAACCTGATCAAACGGCTTAAGAATCATAATCGCATCAACTTTGAACGCTATTAAAATTTACATGTACTTGGCAATTTGACCTTTACTGCTGAAGCCTTGTGGTTTAATGGTATTGATACAAACTTTTCATTTTATGCAGCAGAATAAATTAATATTTCTCCTAGACATGCAGATTTCCATTTTCGTGATAATGTAGTTTCCCTAAATGAAAAGCGTGACTGAAATATGATAATCTTCAGACAGGCATTTAAAGACGTTTCATTAGGTGCATTTTGCAATACGATAACACACCGAGTGAGTGTTTGAGTTTTATGTCTCACCAACAGCTAAGATCATACGGAGACGGGACCTCGGTTTAAAGACTCATCCGAAAGTCTGGAGAAGCCCGGGATCAATCCTGCCACCCCTGGTTTACAAGGCGAGTAGCATAACCACGAAGGCTTCCATTTATGGTTACTTTTCTTATGAAAATATATAATATGTTTTATTTATACTGCAAACAGAGGTCGTGGATGTTCTTGTTAACATGATGCTTCATGGCTGGTATTTTTTTTCTGATTCGCAGGCTTTCCAGCACAATTTGGCAAAAAATTAGGGCTAAAATTAGGGCTGTTTTTAGCAAAAAAAAATTAATAATAATAAGGGCTAAATTAGGAAAATTAGGGCTAAACAAATAAAAAATTATGAACTGGTTTACCTATAAAATGTTGATAACTCCTGAGATGTTAGAACTAACTTACTATCCACCCCTTTGTTAACAGTTTGTTTTGAAAAATATGATATATTCAGCTATCGCTCCAATTATGATATTGCCCACCATCATCACTCAAAGAAGTACACTTAAACCTCTGTATAACTCTGTTCATTGAAAGATGGTTTTGTATATTACATGATTTACATTGAAGGATCCTAACAAGAGCTGTCATCAGACAGCATAGCTTGCCTGTAAAACTGTCTTAGTCTGTAACGTTGAGGTATTAGGCAGGACTGGAAGTATTGCTGAATCATATCAATGACATCGCATCAAATAAACAATGGGCAGGGGTAGGAATATTGGTGAATGAAATCTTTGAAATCATACATGCATCTATTTTCACACCAAATATAAATGAAACCCAATGTTTGGTTCGGAAAGTATGAGGTGATAAATTTTTTACACTAAAATGTAGGTCAAAAAATTTAACACAAAAATTTAATGCAGAGTTTCTATGTCTGTGACCATGACCATGAAGCCATGGACATACATGTGGGTATTGCTGAATAAAACTTAAATTATACCCATCAGTATATCAAATATGAACCAAAATCATCATATGGTTTGGAAAATATGGTTTATTAAACTTTAAAGTAAAATTTTAACATAGAAATTTTAAATAGCTAACCTTGACCTGAGTCAACAAGCATGGGTATACTGTGGATTTATATCTTCTCGCCAAATATGAACCAAATCCATCGTAAGATTTGGTAGAGTGAGCTCTATAAAAAGTTTAGTACGGAATTTCAAAGTCCAAGACCGTGACCATAAGGCCATGCCACAGATGGCGGTATTGCTGAATAAAAGTTTGCACCTATAGCTATCATCATACCCAATATAAGCATCTTCCATCTATTTGTTTGGAGCATGTGCTCTAAAAGCTTAAATGTAAAGCATAGGATTTTCAAGTCCTTGACCTTGTCCTTAAGACTACTCGCCCATGGCATGGGTTGGGGGCATTACTGAATAAAATTTTAAATGTATTCACCATCATACGCAATATGACCTGCATCTATAATATAGTTTTGAAAATATGAAATCTTAACAACTTTAGCATAATATTTTTCTCTAAGTCTGTGACCCTAACCATGACACCACAGGAAAGGGTAGCGGTATTGCTGAATATAACTTTGGTCCTATATCTATCATCAAACCAAATATGAACAAAATCCATCATATCTTTAGGAAAATATGAGCTCTATAAAAACCTTCAAACTTTAGCATAGAATGTCGTGACCTTGAGGCAAAAGGCACAGGTGGGGGTATTTCTGAATTATGAGCCACTTACGTCCTACTGTTGGGTATGGTTTCGAAATACACCTGTGGACACAAAAGCGTTCAAACTCCAATGAAATAACTTTCAATGAATCTCTTCGCGTCAAGTTACTTTGACAAGCAAATGTCATTCATCAAAGAATTCTAAAACTAGATCAATCAATTGATTGGTCTCATGTTGGAAAACACTTTCTGATTGACATTTGAGATGTATTTTTATTGGACAGTGCAGGAGCCAGCAATGAACTGTACACCACCTTGTGTTTTGAATTTGTTGACTGATAGGATGTTATTTTAATGATGTTTCAAGTCAGAATGAAATGAAGCTCTTCAAAGTTTGAACGCTTTTGTGTCCACAGGTGTATATGCTCTTAATAACTTTCATAAAATTAAACAGAGAAATTTTGAGTCTGTGTTTGGACCTTTATCTTTTATCATCAAATCCATTGTATGGTTTGGAAAATATGTGCTCTCAATAACTTTCACATAAAATTAAAGCAGAGAAGTTTTGAGTCTGTGACCTTGAGCATGGGCGGGGGTATAGCTGTATAGAAGTATTGCGCCAAATCCATTGTATGGTTTGGAAAATATGTGCTCTCAAAAAATTTAACTCAAATGTAGACACCAACTCCAACTCAAATGCAAATACAAGAGCTAGTGAATTAGCTCTTCCTGGACTTCAGCCAAGTGAGCTAAAATATATATAGATATAGAAAAATGACCATAAATGGTCATCTTTCTTGATAATCTACCCATTTCTGTTTGGATATTATAACACAGATGTTTAACTAACACTGTTTCAGTTATGGACCCAAACAAAAGTGTCATATTTAAGAAGCTGTGGTTTATAACTATGTTTCAAAAGCTGTTGCCTTGGAACACATGGAAGCCAATAGAAGCATCTTCTGTAGATGAAACATAAAGAATAAGAAAGTCAATTGGTTTAAATTTCATGACTTTGCGCAAAAAAAATTTTAAGTTCAGACAAAATTTTGAAAAATTGGGAATAATTAAAAAAAATAAGGACTTATTTTTAGGAATTTGGCCCTTTTTGAGTGTTTTTTAGGAATTTTAGGGAGACCTAAATAATAGGATTTTTGTAGGAATTTTAGGGTCACTGGAAAGCCTGTCAGATTGAAACTTTAAGATTATTTCTTTCAAACATACACAGTGAAATTCCGCTATTAAGACCGCCGAAAATTAAGACTAATTCTGCATTAAAAAGCTTATTTATAAGGGTACACTTTGTCTTTCTTTGTGTTTTCTACCCACAGTGTCCTCTGGTCAGGGACCACCTTTGGGACTGTTCAAAAGTGGTCATAAAGACCACTTTTGAACAGTCCCAAACGCGGTCTTAAGGGGAATGGGAACACCTGCAGGGGAGGTAACTCCTGCAAAAGTATTTTTGTCTCCCATGTCAATAGGGGTCAACTCTTCAAGAAAAGAATTTGCTCCTAAGGAGCAAATTCTTTCCTTTAAGAGTTGACCCCTTTTTCCACGGGACAGAACTTATAGAAAAGCGTACAGGAAGTCCCGAAAGTTATCTCCCTTAGAAAAATGGCGGAAAAATCTGCCAGGTGTTCCCATTCCCCTTAAATGGAATTTTACTGTACATGGTGATCATTAAAACGGCCTAACAAGTACCCGCATTCAATGTTCCAAGCAAGACTATACCCATGTAAACTCCACTTTTCTCTATATAAAGTAGGGTTTGTGAGGGTATTCATAACAGGGACTTGTTAACATGATGTAATCAAGGGGAGAATACTTTTATGACTTCTTTTTTGTTTGACCTGTAAATTTGATATTTTTATTCATACAAATATCCAAATACAGGTTTTTAGTAGGTTCATACTCCAAATATAGGTTGTTGGTGCTAGTAAAGCCCCGGTCCCACAGACCTTGCGACTGCGATGCGACCTCTCTGCAACTGATTTCGTTGCAACTGGCCCGCGACCTTTGCAACTGCTGCAACTAAATTTGCTCCGTAAATGTGATCGCCGACCGGTCGCCGAACAATCGGCGGCGATTAATGTTGCCCTAAGTCGGCGATTGATCAGGACTTGTCGCCGAAGAATCGCCGTATGATCGGCGACTGACTTGCAACAAGTGAAACATGATCGGCGACTCTTCAGGGACTGGATAAAACCGATCGGCGACTTGTCGGAGACTGTTTTGCGTTGTTTTTTTTTGACACAGACAAAAATAAACTTAATTTTTCGAGAGGGATCAAATCATTTCTGAAAATTTTTCGAGAGAGATCAAATCATTTCTGTGGAAGTTTTCATCATGGCAACACAGCAATCAATTCGCTTACGACAGTAAGCCGTTTTCTTTTGTCCGCGTCTCCGAACCATGTTGCCTCTTTGAAAGCTGTCGTCGAAATGATGCTAGGATGTTAACAGTTTTTTTAATATGGTTGGCGCTATAATCGTTCGGTGGTTTTAACACCTTTTTACAGCTGGTCGGCGACCAGTTGCAGACCAATCGCAGATCGATCGCCGACTTATCAGTGATCAATCTCCGATCAATCGCCGACCCATCGCCGAACAGTTGCCGACTGATCGCCGATAGGTCGTGGATCGATCGCTGATCAGTCGGCGATTAGTCGGCGATTGGTCTGCGACCAGTCTCCGATAAGTTGCAATAGGGTTGCTAGAATTTACAGCCAAATTTGCATAAATTCGGTCGGGGATCGATCGGTGACTGTTCGGCGATCGATCGGAGATTGGTCTGCGACGTCTAGAAAACCATTGCAACTAGTCTGCGATCAAAATCGGTCGCAGCCAGTCTTTTGTGCATGCACAAGACGATCGGCGACTAAATTTGATCGGCGAATTACCCGCGACCTTGCTGCAACCTTCATAAAACCTCCGTGCGACTTCTGCAACCGCTCCGCGATTGCCATTTTTTTAGTCGCAGAAAGGTCGCATCGCGGTCGCAAGCTCTGTGGGACCGGGGTTTAAGAAACGCCTTATTTGATGTCAACTAAAACAACGTTTTCTTGTCATAAGGTACAATGCTTTGTTGTCATAACCGACATTTTTTTTATTTTATTTGAGGGTTTCGGACCTAACAAGCCTGAAAAATGCCAAGACAAACCTAAAAGTCCACATCTTAATATCTTAATATTTTCTAGCAAGTTTGCTCAAAGTCCATAAAAATGTCAAAATTGCAAAAAATGTAATACTAAAAGTTTTTTTTTTTTTTTTTTTTTTTTTTAAGAGTTCACCCCTATTGACATGGGGGACAAAATACTTTTGTAGGAGTTGCCTCCGATTCCCCTTAAACAATGAAACTTCGATAACTCGAAAATGGATAGCTTGTATACCTGGACTATTTCGAACTATTTGAGTGCTTAGAGAATTCTCCGATGTGGTGATATGATATATTGGGGTTCATCGACCTTTCAACCCTTATTCAATTTGGTCACTTTGTGTCATCTCCCAGAGAAAGGGAGATTGTTTTGGGTTTAACAACACATCAACCTATGCGGGTCATGTTTTGTCGTCTCCCAGAGAAAAGGAGAAAAGAGATAGAAAAGATAGTAGAGGATATGACATTGACAGTGAGGGACAGAGGAAAAAAAGCGGAAAATGAATGGAAATGTAGAAACAGACGATATAACATTCTCTGCTGCAGGCCTTGTCCCACTGTAAGCCAATACCAGTTGGACGCCCCAGTGACGCAAGATAACATCACTTTTGCCTCACCCAATCACCCCCACATAGAAGAGATAAAAGAAACAACAGAGATGAAAGTGAAGGATGGGGAGAAAGGGGAAAATGAATGGACCTCTAGGCCTTTCCCAACTGTAAGCCAACGTCAGTCATCCAAATGTACTTAATCAAAAAGATAGATATTCCCCATTTTGGAGACGTTGATTTCAATTTTGTGGGACTTTTACCCGACACTGCGATGAAATGTCATCTCAAGCGTGCCGCCAAATGAAACCAATATAGCTTATATACACTGGACGATCCAACTGCCATCACCTTGCCTGGGCTTAGGCCTTAGCACTCAGGTGCGGTCAGTTTCAGAAAACCAGAGGACCAGTGGTCCTGAACCGCTCACCTGTCTGGTGACAATTTTCCTACTTAGATCAGCAGAAAATGTCATTTACCCTGCTCATAAATTTTAAAATGCCATCTCAATATTTGTTGGCATTTTAAAACTTATGAGCAGGGTAAATTTCATGCTGAAGTGAGTTGAGCGTGAAAAAAGTTTTATAACCTCGGTGCCTGGCTCACAGAAAGGGAAAATATGAGGAACTGTCCATTGGACATAAATGGTATACTGTATACAGAAGCAAATGAAACAAAAAGAAAACTTGTTCCAATTTTCACTTTGCCCCATGCAAAAGCCTAAGTCGGCAACCCAGGGTCACCATTTGTACAAACCATGATGGGCCTGAGTACCATATGCTACATGCCAAGTTTCAAGGCCAATGGCCTTATGGTTCTGGAGAAGAAGATTTTTGAAGGCTTTTTACCATATATGGGCATGGCGGCCATCTTGGTCATGTGATCCAGACCCCGCGAACAAACTTTCGTTCCCCCATCCCACTGAGGCTCCATATGAAATTTGGCTTTGATTGGCCCTGCAGTATAGGAGAAGAAGATCTTCGAAAATGGTGGACGGACGGACGGACGACGTACCATGGCTATACTATAAGCTCACCTTTGAGCCTAAAGGCTCAATTGAGCTAAAAATCCATTATTTTCACTTTTTCCTATGCAAAAGCCTAAGTCAGCATATTTGACATTACTGTAAAATAGGTCAAGTTCAACCCAGGGTCACCATTTGAACAAATTATGATAGGCCCGAGTACCATATGCTATATGCCAAGTTTCAAGGCCATTGGCCTTATGGTTCTTGAGAAGAAGAATTTCGAAGTGTTTTTACCATATATGGGCGTGGTGGCCATCTTGGTCATGTGATCTAGACCATATTGGCAGCTTTTCATTTGTTCAACTCCCAAAGGCTCCATATTGAATTTCACTTCAATTGGCTCAGTAGTTTCTGAGAAAAAATGTTTGAAATATGGAACCTGCGTGACCTTGGTCTAAGGTCATTAAATGACCTTGACCTTTCTTACACATAGATCTTCATGTATTCAGCTACTTTACCTTATCTACTAATTTTGGTGACAGTGTCTTCAATGGTTTCCTAAAAATCCATTATTTTCACTTTTTCCCATGCAAAAGCCTAAGTCGGCAAATTTGACATTGCTGTAAAATAGGTCAAGGTCAACTCAGGGTCACCATTTGTACAAACTATGATGGGCCTGAGTACCATATGCTACATGCCAAGTTTCAAGGCCATTGGCCTTACGGTTCTGGAGGAGAAGAATTTTTAAGGCTTTTTACCATATATGGGCGTGACGGCCATTTTGGTCATGTGATCTAGACCGTATTGGCATTTTTTCATTTGTTCAACTCACAAAGGCTCCATATTAAATTTTACTTAAATTGGCTCAGCAGTTTTGGAGAAAAAAATGTTTGAAATATGGATCCTGAATGACTTTGGTCTAAGGCCAATGAATGACCTTGACCTTTCTGACCCATAGATCTTCATGTATTCAATTACTTTACCTGATCTACAAATTTTGTTGACACTGTCTTCAATGGTTTCCTATAAATCCATTATTTTCACTTTGCCCCATGCAAAAGCCTAAGTCGGAAAATTTGACATTGCTGTAAAATAGGTCAAGGTCAACCCAGGGTCACCATTTGTACAAACCATAATGGGCCCGAGTACCATATGCTACATGCCAAGTTTCAAAGCCACTGGCCTTATGGTTCTGGAGAAGATTTTTGAAGGCTTTTTACCATATATGGGCATGGCGGCCATCTTGGTCATGTGATCCAGACCCGCGAACAAGGCCAATGAATGACCTTGACCTTTCTGATCCATATACATTCATGTATTCAGTTACTTTACCTGATCTACAAATTTTGGTGACACTGTCTTCAATGGTTTCCTATAAATCCATTATTTTCACTTTGCCCCATGCAAAAGCCTAAGTCGGCAAATTTGACATTGCTGTAAAATAGGTCAAGGTCAACCCAGGGTCACCATTTGTACAAACCATGATGGGCCCGAGTACCATATGCTACATGCCAAGTTTCAAGGCCACTGGCCTTATGGTTCTGGAGAAGAAGATTTTTGAAGGCTTTTTAGCATATATGGGCATGGCGGCCATCTTGGTCATGTGATCCAGACCCCGCGAACAAACTTTCGTTCCCCCATCCCACTGAGGCTCCATATGAAATTTGGCTTTGATTGGCCCTGCAGTATAGGAGAAGAAGATCTTTGAAAATGGTGGACGGGCGGACGGACGCACGGACGGACGCACGGACGGACGGACGACGGACCATGGCTATACTATAAGCTCACCTATGAGCCTAAAGGCTCAGGTGAGCTAAAAATACTTTTTCAAAACATATTTATGTGGAACATCAAATCAAAGGGGGTGACGAGTAGAATACAGAACCAGTACAAATTTGACCCTTGGGTTAAAATGGGGCCCTGGTGAGGGTCAAAAGGTCAAATATCAATAAAAGTCAATAACAAAATCAATTTTACAGATTTTGCACATATACTTAGTAATAAAAGCTGTAAAACATATTGAACAGGAATTTAGCTGTGATCTCTGGGTCATGCCCTAGGGGTCGGACTTAGGGGGCTCTGGGGGTGTCAAATATTAAGTTTTTCAGAACACAGTCATGTGGCATATCAAACCGAAGGGGGTGAGGGGCAGAATACAAAACAAGTAAAAGTTTGACCCTGGGGCCCCATGGAGGAGTCAAAAGATCAAAATTTTAAAATTCCGATGTGCTATATTTTTGCAATGTCTGTCGAAAATGTGGTGATTTCCAATGGCATGCCATCAACTATGCAGTCTAGTTGAAAAATGAATTTTAGCAGTAGTTTACTTTTATGGATTCATCTTTTTATAAAGCAGCTCGTAAGGGCCCTTTTTCTCAGCATCAACAAGATAGGCTATTCAAAACTGTATCAGGGATTTAGCTAAACAAAAGCTTCTTTTATTCAAAAACTACACAAGATACTAAAAATCTGTGATATATGTTTCAAGCCTAGTCTTCAGGGAACCTTTATGCTGAAAATGGTTTTATTTAGCCAATAAATACAGGGGATGAATCACTTCAAACTGCAAGGTGATTATCAAATTTCAATTTTTCTGATGAGGCAGTTCTAACGTGTACCCACAATCTATACTTTGAGCAGAAATAAGAAAAATATCATAATTTTTCATCTTAAAATTTTCTTTTTTCTGGTGATAAAATTTACAATGTATTTGTAAAGGCTTGTTTTCATAATGAAAAATTAATTGAAACTGTAGCCTGAGTCATACCAAATAAAAGATGGCTATCAGTTCTCACATGGCTCTTTTTTTTTTTCTTGCCAAAGGAAGTTGTCAGTTTTTGGCAAAAAATTTTGCACTGTACTCACAGGTTACACACATATGTATAAGTCTGCCTAGGAAAAGTGTGCTTAGGTTAACTGTCCAGTTCGATATAACCTAGATAGTGTTGACATCATCATCAACGGAATTTTGATTAGCGTGCAGGTACAGGGGCAACGTCCACATAAGTGGGCCCCCTTCCAGGTAGCTGTCTTGCTGCACGCATGGCAGATCTTACACCAGATCTCCAGGCTTGTCTATCATGAGGATCGATAACAGAGAGCTTCCATTCTCTGCAATCTCCTTCAGTTAGCTGCTTCCAGGTCATCTTGGGCCTTCCTGGTCTCCGCTTTCCACCTACCTGTATGTCACAGGCAGTCTTGACTGCACCATTGGAGCGTTCCACATGTCCATACCAGCGAAACCTTCTCTCTTTCAGGATGAGGTCCAGGTCCTCAATGCCAAGACGCTCAAGTAACTAACTGGACCTGATGGTGACAGTGTCCTAGGGCTTGACATTGCAGATCCGTCTGATCATTGCCCTGTCATTTCGCTGTAGACGTTGGAGGTTTGGCTTTGTCAATGGCCATGTCTCACTGGCATGGAGCATTGCGCTCCGCACACAAGAGCTATACACACGGCCACGTGTCTTGAACCAGAGGTGGCGGAAAAAGAGAACTGGTAGCAACTCCTTGAATTTCTTCCAGGCTGTTTTCACACGTGATGTAGTCGAAAGGTTGCAACCATCCGCTGCAGAGAGCATCACCTAGGTAGCAAAAGGAAGCTACAACCTCCAGCTTATCGGATCCGACTTGGACTTCCCTCTGTGGTCTGCCATCTAAGGGGCGTGCAGTTGCTTGGCACTGTGTACACTTGTAATCAGGGTCCTCTATCAAGCGTTTGAGCCCACTGCATTTCTTGTGCACCCAGAACTTGCAGCCATTACAAAAGATACTGTTGCTGCCCACTCCAGTGCGACATACAGCGCATGGGAACTGGCCTGTACTCTGCAAGAGGTCCAGACCAGTACCACAGACCATGATCTTTGTCTTTCCTGCATTCACTCTCAGCCTTTTCGCCTCCATTGCGTCTTTCCAAGTTAAGAGCCTACTGACACATTCCTCAAGGGATTCAGCTATGATGACAAGGTCATCAACATACAGGTCCTCCCAGGGAACTCCAGAGCGGAACTCGCATGACAAGGCTTCAAACACAATGATGAAAAGCAGTGGGCTGAGAACAGAGCCTTGATGAACACCCACCTTCACCTCGAATTCTTCACTGTAACCATCACCAACGCGGACACGGCTCCGAGCATTAGCATACATCCCTTGGGCCAGTTTCACAATCCACTCCTCCACTTCAAGTTTTCTTAGTGCCCACCAGATGACTTTCCAGGGCACTCGGTCAAATGCCATCTCCAGGTCTAAACAAGCCATATATAGTCTCCTGTAGAGTTGGCCGCCAGATACTTCTCTTGCAGCTGCCATACAACAAAAATTGCGTCTGTTGTGCCTCTTCCTGGGACGAAGCCAAACTGGGAATCGTCATTCGACACCAACTGCCAAATGAGGCCATCCACAATCCTCTCCAGGACTTTCATGACCTGTTCTGTCAGCTTGAGACCACGGTAGTTGCCCCGTTCCAATGCATCGCCCTTGCCTTTGTAGAGACAGACAATGAAACTCCGTTGCCATTCAGAGGGTACCTTCCCATCACGGTGATTGCAGCTGCAAGGTCGCGGATCATCGAGGCACCCGCATCACCTGCAGCTCTTATCATCTCCACCACTATGCCAGAGGGACCCGGTGCTTTGCCAGTCTTCATCCGAGAGATAGCCTTCTTAACCATATCAATAATGATTGGGATGGGTGGCCCTTCCACTGGTGGTTCATCAGACAGGTGGTCTGGGTCCCAGTCGAACTCAACATTGAGTAGCTTTGGTAGTGTTCTAACCAGGCCCTCTGCTTTGAGTCTTTCTAACAACCAAACAAATACATGTAAAAGGCTTCTTGCAATGAGGTTGCATTCCATGCTACGATAAATAAAATAAAGCTGCAAAATACTATGCATTTTATGTCTTTGGTGAACGATTTGCTGAAAATTTAACGTAAATCTATACAGTAGTGGAAATTAACCAAGTATGTTGGTCATAGTTGTTCACTCTGCTAGGCTTTTGTAGAGGTCTTAAACTGTGTTGTCCTACTAATCTTACCCTTCTAAACCAGGGGTCACAGGATAGATCCTTGGCTTCTCCAGACTTCGGATGAGTCTTTAAACCGAGGTCCCGTCTCCATATGACCTTAACTGTTGGCGAGACGTAAAACTCAATCGCTCGTAGTAATTTTGCAATCATATCATCACAAAAACACGCCTATATAATTCTGACAACTTTGAACCCCACTTTTATATAGTGAAATCAGCATTTTCAGGGGTCAACCTTATTTTTTCTTATTTCTGTTCTAAAATATAGATTGTGGGTACTTGTTAGAACCGCCTCAATGAGGCGGTTCTAATGAGTACCCACAATCTATATTTTGGGCAGAAATAAGAAAAATATCACAATTTTTCATCTAAAAAAATTCAGTTTTACGGCGGTAAAGTTTACAAGGCGTGTTTTCGTGATGACCTCTCAACACAGAGATGCAAAAAATACTGAGGGATTTCATTCTGTTGTGAATGTGGTGTTTTACATGTCTTTAATGAATGTCTGAAGCTGGTGTATTTAAATCAAACACAGGCAAAATCATTTAAAGAACTCAAAACATACATGTATGCTTTAATTTTATTGTAACAAACAAATCTAACTTATAACAAACACATGAGGCGACAGGGCTTGGGATGTCATTTCATCTCAATATCGGGTAAAAGTCCCACACAATTGGAAGCAACGTCTCCAAAATGACCTATACAGTATTGACGGGGACGTAAAACCTCAAATCAAACAAAACAAAACAAACACATGAACCAATATGAGTCATGTTAAGGGGAATGGATACACCTTCAAAGGAGGCAACTCATGCAAAAGTAGTTTTGTCATCAACCATAGTGCAGTTTATATTTTACTTTTGGTCCTTTGAGATCAGCGTGAATATTCTGAGAAATCAGAAATAAATTATTGGTTTAGACTCATATTCTAGACAGGTTTTTATTATTTGGACCCCATTTTGATTTATATCAGTCTTTGAATCGACTGCCTATTCGAAATTCGTAAAATTGCAGTATGTTTCCTCTGGCTTTTTTGCCGGATCATTACAGGGTCACTGATGAGGCTTAATTAGCCGAAACTACGCAGTATGACCCATTTTCTTTCCTATGAATGTTTTCATTGCTCTTAAAGGAACTCATTTTTGATTTTTTATTTGTCTCCCATGCCAATACGGGGGGCAAAGAATTTGCTTCTCCTTTTTCAATGGGGCTATCTTTATAGAAAAGCGAAAAGGAAGTCCCAACAGTTGTCTCCCTTTGAAAACTTGTGGGACAATCCCCTTAAACTAGCTGGTCTGGCCCTGAAAATAAAATGAACTTACCACAGGTTTCAGTGTTGTAGTCCTTGCTTCCAAAGGATTACCTTTTTACTGAACATTTAAAAACATAATTACAGTTACTTGTTATAACCGCCTCATTGAGGTGATTCTAACAAGAACCCACAATCTATGTTTGCTGTGAAATAGAAAAATACATCACTTAATTCAATAGAAAACCTGCTTTTTGTGACATAAATGATAGCATTATCTGGTATAGAGCTGTTTACCTAATGCTGTGCAAGCATGTCCAACATGAAAGACATATTATCTGGTATGGCGAGTTGTTCTCCTAATGCTGTGCAAGCATGTCCAACATGCAAGATATATTATCTGGTATAGCAAGCCGTTTTCCTAATGCTTTGCAAGCATGTCCAATATTAAAGATAGCATTATCTGGCATAGCCAGCTGTTTTGCTAACGCTGTGCAAGCATGTCCAACATAGAAGATACCATTATCTGGTATATAGCAAGCTGTTTTCATGCGGACTAAACAAATTAGTGTATACCGTGACAAAGGTAAGGGCCAGGATTATAGCCATGTAAAATCGATTTAAGCCCCCCAGTGGAATTCTTTCCACTGACCGTTCCAAGGTGGTTCTTCTGTGGCGGTTTATTTATGTTGTTGTTTGTTACTTACTGTGTGTATCACTTGTGTCCTTTTATTTTGGATGGCCATTTTGCCATTTTGTGGGAAAGTAACTGTCCTTATGGCCTTCCTTTGTTTAGGTTTCCATTATGGCCTGGTCGCTTCATGTTTGTGTTTCTTTCCCTTTGGTGTCTTTGATGGGTGGAGTAAGTTAATTGTATTGATTCCTGATCTTTGTTTTACTTCTACTTTCCAAATGCTGTGCAAGCATGTCCAACGTGAAAGATACCTTTATCTGGTATAGAGCTGTTTTCCTAATGCTGTGCATGCATGCATGCATGTCCAACATGCAAGATATATTATCTGGTATAGCAAGCTGTTTTCCTGACGGGCCTCCGTGGCCTAATGGATAAGAGCGCTGACTCTTAGTCATTAGGTCTCTCACTGCCGTGGGTTCGAGCCTCGCTCGGGTCACCTGTGAGACGCCAAGTTCTGAAACGGAAGGTCAGGTGGTTTTTCTCCGGGTACGCCGGTTTTCACCCACCTATGATTAACGATCGGCTCGATATGAGTGAAATAATCTTGAAAGGGCCGTAAAACCCAAACCAAAAAAAAAAAAAAAAAAAATAGCTTTTTTCCTAATGGTGTGAAAGCATGTCCAACATAAAAGATACCACTATCTGGTATAGAGCTGTTTTACAAATGCTGTGCAAGCATGTCAAACATGAAAGATACCATTATCTAGTACACGGCTGTTTTCTTAATGCTGTGCAAGCATGTCCAACATGCAAGATATAGTATCTGGTATAGCGAGCTGTTTTTCTAATGCTGTTCAAGCATGTCCTACATGTAGATACCATTATCTGGAATACAGCTGTTTTTCCTAATACTGTGCAAACATGTCCAACATGAAAGACACCATTATCTGGTATCACAAGCTTTTTTTTAATGCTGTGCAAGCATGTCCAACATGAAAGATACGATTATCTGGTTTAGAGCTGTTTTCCTAAAGCTGTGCAAGCATGACCAACATAACAGATACCATTATCTGGTATAGAGCTGTTTTCCTAATGCTGTGCAAGCATGTCCAATATAACGGTTACCATTATATGGTATAGAGCTGTTTTCCCAATGCTGTGCAAGCATGTCCAACACAATAGATACCATTATCTGGTAAAGAGCTGTTTTCCTAATGCTGTGCAAGCATGTCCAACATGAAAGATACCATTAATTGGTATAGAGCTGTTTTCCTAATGCTGTGCAAGCATGTCCAACATAACAGATACCATTATCTGATAAAGAGCTGTTTTCCTAATGCTGTGCAAGCATGTCCAACATGAAGGATACCATTACCTAGTACAGAGATGTTTTCCTAATGCTGTGCAAGTATATCCAGGCTTTCAAGTGACTCCTGGTGAAAAAGTAGGAGAAAAGTAGGCGCCTGAGATATCAAAAAGTAGGAGAAAAGTAGGAAAAAAGTAGGAACGTGCTATAAAAAGTAGGAGCTAATGGACATATGTTTCACATTTTACCAGTTTTTCATTTTGGGCAGTTTTATTTGTGCATTGAGTCTAATGTTTTTACATCAAAGTTTGCAGGCACCTTTAAAATGATAGTGGCTAACTCATCTAGTACAGTTATTCGTGACTGCAGCCTGAACTTCCAATGCTTTTGTCAAGAGTTTGCCACTGGCAGATATTTGTACCTAGATATTGACATATGTCAAAATATTAATTCAAAAGAATTAATGAATTTTGAAAATTTACATTTGTGAGAAGCATCAGCTACAAGATGTCCCGGTGAAGGCATCATATCACTGCTACAATGAATTCCTGTCATGCAAACTAAGACAGCATTTTAGTTGCTCACTGAAGTCAAGTCTTTAAAGTATTGCTGCAATGAATTTCTGTTATGCTAAACAAGACAGAGCTCTAGTTGGTCACTTCAGTCATCACAGCATTGCTGCAATGAATTTCTGTCATGCTAAACAAGACAGAGCTCTAGTTGGTCACTTCAGTCATCAAGCACTGCTGCAATGAATTTCTGTTATGCTAAACAAGACAGAGCTCTAGTTGGTCACTTCAGTCATCACAGCATTGCTGCAATGAATTTCTGTCATGCTAAACAAGACAGAGCTCTAGTTGGTCACTTCAGTCATCACAGCACTAATGCAATGAATTACTATCATGCTAAACAAGACAGAGCTCTAGTTGGTCACTTCAGTCATCACAGCATTGCTGCAATGAATTTCTGTCATGCTAAACAAGACAGAGCTCTAGTTGGTCACTTCAGTCATCACAGCACTGCTGTAATGAATTTCTGTTATGCTAAACAAGACAGAGCTCTAGTTGGTCAATTCAGTCATCACAGCACTAATGCAATGAATTTCTGTCATGCTAAACAAGACAGAGCTCTAGTTGGTCACTCCAGTCATCACAGCATTGCTGCAATGAATTTCTGTCAAGCTAAACAAGACAGAGCTCCATTTGGTCACTTCAGTCATCACAGCACTGCTGCAATGAATTTCTGTCATGCTAAACATGACAGAGCTCTAGTTGGTCACTCCAGTCATCACAGCACTGCTGCAATGAATTTCGGTCATGCTATACAAGAAAGATCTCCTGCTGGTCAATCACTGCAGTGAAGACATTGCATTACTGCTGCTTTGAACTCCTGTCATTCTCCATAAGACATCTCAGATTTTTCACTGCAGTTAAGGCATCATAGCACTGCTTCAGTGGTTTTCTGTCATGCTAACCATGACACAGCTCTATTTGGTCACTTCAATTAAGGCAACACAGCACTGCTGCCATGAATTTCTTTCATGCTCAACCTCTTGGAACTCTAGTTGGTCACTTCAATTAAGGCAACACAGCACTGCTGCAATTAATTCCTGCCATGCTCAACAAGACAGAACTCTAGTTGGTAACTTCAATTAAGGCAACACAGCACTGCTGCAATGAATTCCTGTCATGCCCAATAAGACAGAACTCTAAATGGTCATTGCAGTTAAAGGCATCAAAGCATGGCAACAATGAATTACTTTCATACTCATCAAGACAACAATTCTAGTTGGTCACTGCATTTAAGGCAAATTTAAGCAGCACTGCTGCAATGAATTTCTGTCATGGTCAAAAAGTCATAGCTCTACGGTAACTCAGTTAAGGCACCACAGAAGTGCTGCAATAAATTTCTGCCATGCTCAACAAGGCAGAACCCTAGTGGACAACTGCAGTTAAGGCATCACAGTACTGCTGCAGTGTATCCCTTTCATGCTGAAGACAGAACTCTAGTTGATCAATGCAGTTAAGACATCACAGCATTGCTGCAATGAATTTCTGTCTTGCTCAACAAGACTGAGCTCCAGTGGGTCTCTGCAGTTTGGTCATCAGAGCACTGCTGTACTGTATTTCTGTCATGCTCAACAAGACATAGCTCTAGATGGTAACCAAAGTTAAGGCATCACAGCATGGCTGCTACAATGAATTTCTATCAAGCTAAACAAGGCAGAACTCTTGTTTGTCACTGCAGTTAAGGCATCACAGCACTAAGGAAATGAATTCCTCTTGTGCTAAGGACAGAGATCTAGTTGATCACTGCAGTTAAGGTGTCAAAGCATTGCTGCAATGAATTCATGTCATGCTAAACAAGACAGAGCTCTAGTAAGGCATCAAAGACATGGTATCAAAGCACTGCTGCTATGAACTGCTGGTCAGTTAAGGCTTCAAAGCACTGCTGCAATGAATTCCTCGCATGCTTACCAAAACATAGCTCTAGCTGATCACTGCAGTTAAGTAATCAAACCACTGCTACTATGAACTCCTGTCTTGCTTAACAAGACAGAGCTCTAGCTGGGCAATGCAGTTGAGGCATCAAAGCATTGCTGCAATTAATTTTTGTCATGCTAAACAAGACAAAGCTCAAGCTGGTTACTTTGGTTAAGGCATCACTACACTGCTGAAGTGAATGTTTCTCATGCTAACAAGACAGAGTTATAGCTGGTCACTGCAGTTAAGGCATCCCTGGACTGCTGTAATGGATTTCTGTAATGCTTAACAAGACAGAACAGTTTGTCACAGCAGTTAGGGCATCAAAGCATTGCTGTAGTAAATTTTCTTCCCTTCTCAACAAGACAGAGCTCGAGTTGGTCACATAGTTAAAACATCACTACACTACTGACTACAAAAATTCTTGTCTTGTTCAACAAGACAAAACTGTAGATGGTTGTTGCAGTTTTGCTTTACATCAACATATTCCAATTAGTGGTACAGCTAAAAACAGCAGACGAATGTCGAGGATCATCAGTGCATATGTCATGTCTACAAATAGTTTGAGATACATGTTGTACTTTTAAATACTTAATTTTTTTATTTTTTTTATTTGAGATCTTAGTTTTTGAACAAATCAAAAAAGTAGGAGAAGTAGGAGTTTTTCGGGAAAAAGTAGGAACAAAGTAGGAAGAGACCCAAAAAGTAGGAAAAGTAGGAAAAAGTAGGACTACTTGAAAGCCTGCATATCCAACATGTAAGATACCATTATCTGGTATAGGGCTGTTTTCCTGATGCTGTGCAAGCATGTCCAACATGAAAGATACCATTATCTGGATAGAGCAAGCTGTTTTCCAAATGCTGTGCAAGCATATCGAACATGAGATACCATTATCTGGTATAGAGCTGTTTTCCTAATGCTGTGCAAGCATGTGCAACATGAAGGATACCATTATCTGGTATAGCGAGCTGTTTTCCTAATGCTGTGGAAGCATGTCCAACATGAAAGATACCATTATCTGGTATAGAGCTGTTTTCCCAATACTGTGCAAACATGTCCAACATGAAAGATACCATTACCTAGTATAGAGCTGTTTTCCTAATGCTGTGCAAGCATATCCAACATGGAAGATACCATTATCTGGTATAGAGCTGTTTTCCTAATGCCTTGCAAACCTGTCCGAACATACATATTTGCTAGATGTGGCTGCAATAAGCATGTGTGAATTACAACAATGCATCCATGTGCTAAAATGGCGTATTTCCAATACGTTATTTTTTATTTAGGTCATTTTGGAGACGTTGCTTCCAATTTTGTGGGTTCTATACACAACATTGAGATGAAATGACATCTCAAGCCTTGCCACCCAATGAAACCAAAACGACTATATGCATGGACGGTCCGATATGCACCACTTTGCCTGGTCAGGCTTAGACCTAAGCAGTTTACCAGTACTCAAGTGCATCGTCGGTTTCAGCTCTGCATTAAAGCACCGTGCAGCCCAATCTATTTCTCCAAGCCATGATGGGCGGGATCGTCTTTCCATTATGGTAACATATTCCTGATACAGCCTGCATCCTGAATGTCAAAAAGGTTATTTTTCTGATGAAAATTTGTGATATTTTTCCTATAAATGCTTCAAACATAGGTTGCAAGTTCTTGAGATATTTTGTTGCAAAATTCATGTAAACAAATGGAAAGGCAGACTGTCAGATGGATGGACAAACAATAAGCTTTGGCAACATGTTTGAAGTTGGGGGCTTAAGAACAAAGAAGTTACCCTTGCGAAAAAGTATTCCATAAAATCTCAGAAAATTGGTATTTTCTAGAATATTCTAGCTAATTCTAGAAAGTCTCAGTACAGTTCCAATTCAGACCAACTTGGATTTATTGAGACTTTCTGTGACATTTGCCTTTTGAGATTATGTGGAACTTCCATTTTATACCAAATAATCCAATGATTTGAAGTTTCTGTCATTTAATGGAATCAGTCAATAACAAATAATTCTAAATAGTATCATCCCTATCAAAGATTGACCTCTTCTAGTATTTGAAGATATATTTAAGATTCCAATTAATTCTATATAGTCCTAATCCAGAACTGCCAAAGACAGAGATTTTTTGACCTAAATCTGAACTTGAAATATGATATAATTTAGTAATAGTACTAGTTCCCATGTAAGTCTGATCCAAGATTAATGATTTTGAATCTGCAGAAAGTCAGAACAGAGAGTTCAAATTTCATTACGAAAACATACCTTTACAAATACATTTTAACCTTTATCGCCAAAAATGAAAATCTTAAGATGTAAAATTGTGATATTTTTTCTTATTTCTGCTCAAATTTAAGATAGCGGGTACTCGTTAGAACAGCCTCAACGAATACCCACAATCTATATTTTAGAGCAGAAATAAGAAAAGGTTTACCCCTGCAAACCCCAGTTTTACTATATAAAAGTGGGGTTCGAGGGTGTCAGAATATTATAGGCGTTTTCGTGGTGAAACACACATGGTTTGAAAGTCTTTGTTTGATGAATATGTAAAAATCTGTGTAGGTTTTGGAATATGCTGCCTGTGACCTGCTCAAATTTAAGATAGCGGGTACTCGTTAGAACCGCCTCAACGAATACCCACAATCTATATTTTAGAGCAGAAATAAGAAAAGGTTTACCCCTGCAAACCCCAGTTTTACTATATAAAAGTGGGGTTCGAGGGTGTCAGAATATTATAGGCGTTTTCGTGGTGAAACACACATGGTTTGAAAGTCTTTGTTTGATGAATATGTAAAAATCTGTGTCGGTTTTGGAATATGCTGCCTGTGACCTTGAAAAAAGGACACGGTCACCAAAATCTAATCAAGTATGTGGTATGTTGTATTGATATATTGTACCAAGTTTAACTAAAATTAATCAATTCGTTAATGAGGTAGAGTGCAGACAAGCCATTTTTTGCCCAAAATTGACTGTCTTTGGGGTGCTGTAACTTTGTAAAAAGGTCAAAGTCACCAAAATCTAACCAAATTTGCGGTTTGTTGTAATGATATATTGTACCAAATTTGACGAAAATCAATTAATTCGTCAATGAGATAGAGTGCAGACAAGCCATTTTGGCCCAAAATTGACATTTTTTGGGTTGCTGTGACCTTGAAAATGAGGTTAAGGTCACCAATATCTAATCAAATCTGTGGTTTGTTGTTATGATGTATTGTACCAAGTTTGACGAAATTTGCAGGGATAAGAACTAACATTTATATCACAGGGGCCAGCTGGGCCCCTAACATTTAAAACTTTGGGGCCCAGCCAAAAAGTTAGGCGCCCAGGACTAAAATTTTGAAAACAATAAAAACATTGTTCCATCCTGGATTGCCCGGCCCTGATAGCTCAGTTGGATGTGCCTCTAACTGGTGATCAGGAGCATGCGGGTTGGATTCCTGCCTAGGTCGGCAACATTCTTTCGTGGAGATTTATTTACGGTCATTCTCTTCCTTCTGCTGGTTTAAGAAGGGCAGTTGTCAGTTTCTGGCGAAAAAATGTGCACTGTACTGTTTAACTGCTTACAGATAATTTCCCAGGCAAAGTGTGAATAGGTAAACCGGCTCAAAAATGAGCTTAACTTCTTTTAACTTGGCTGTTAAACCAATACAAAGAAACAAATCAATCATAGGTAGGTAGGTAGGTAGGTAGGTAAGGTAGGTAGGTAGGTAGGTAAGGCAGGTAAGGTAGGTAGGTAGAAAGCCAGATTCATCTCAGTTTTAGTCTGTATGATAGTAATGGAGACAAACAAGACATCACAAAGAAAAAAAAAAACACTATTTTTTCGCCTTAGCCATGGAAGTCTTTTATTGTTATATTATTAATGTTTGGCAATTAAAATTATTCCTAGCAGATAAAAAACTCTAAAATAAATACCGCCAGATGGGATATTTCGCCGTATTTTGTTCCGGTATTTAGCGTAAGCCACGCTCCATGTAAGGCGTTATCCGCGTACACGAATCAAGTAGTGATTTGAATAAACAAATATGGCGGCTACCTCGATGATTTCTGCATAAAAAAGGATATTTACAAGTGAAAGAAAACCAAACAAAACAAAACATTTCTAGACTAATTTCAATTGTGCAACAGACAGTTTAAAGTGAATTCAGTAATTTGCACAAGAATGCCGAAAATTGTGAGATCTAAAAACGGTTTCATGGTCGCCAGCTGGGCGACCATCTCCAACTTTTTAGGGGCCCAACTGAATTTTCACTCGCATTGGGCGACTGGGCAAGTGCTTATCCTTTTCCCTGATTTGGTCAATTCGTTAATGAGATAGAGTGCAGACAAGCCATTTTTGGCCATAAAAAGGGCTGTTTTTGGGTCACTGTGGCCTTGAAAATCAGGTCAAGGTCATCAAAATCTAATCATATCTGTGGTATGTTGTAATGATATATTGTACCAAGTTTGACGAAAATTAATCAATTTGATAATGAGACAGAGTGCAGACAAGCAATGTTTAGCCCAAAAATGACAGTTTTTTGGTCCCTGTGACCTTAAAAATGAGGTCAAGGTCACCAAAATCTAATCAAATCTGTGCTATGTTGTATTGATATATTGTATCAAGTGTGACTAAAATTAATCAATTGGTTAATGAGAAAGAGTGCGGACAAGCCATTTTTGGCCCAAAAATGACTGTTTTTTGGTCGCTGTGTCCTTAGAAATAAGGTCAAGGTCATCAAAATCTAATCAAATCTGCAGTTTGTTGTAATAATATATTGTACAAAGTTTGATAAAAATTAATCAATTTGTTAATAAGATAGAGTGCAGACAAGCTCTTTTTGACCCAAAAATGACTGTTTTTGGGTCGCTGTGACCTTGGAAATGAGGTTAAGGTCACCAAAATCTAATCAAATCTGTGGTTTGTTGTAATGATATATTGTACCAAGTTTGATTAAAATTACAATTGTAATTTGTTAATGAGATAGAGTGCAGACAAGCCCTTTTTGGCCCAAAATGACTGTTTTTGGGTCGCTGTGACCTTGAAAATGATGTCATGGTCATCATGACCTAATGACTGTTTTCCCTTATCCTAGTGATGTGTCTATGCAAGTTTGGTCAAAATCCATCCACAGGTCGAGGAGAAATAATGCTTCAAACAGGCTATGCCACGCCAATGTAAACGGGATCCGCACCAAAAACAATATGTCCCCCTCCCCTGATGTGCAAATAAAGTAGTGCACATAAAACCATTTTCTCAGTTCTGTCAGCTTTCTTTCAATTTATTATTATAGTTTAATCCCTTTTACTTTCTGAAAGAAGCATCCAAGCTACTCACCTAATAACCAGGGATCCTTGGTTCAATTTCGGGCTTTTCCAGACTTTCAAATGAGTCTTTAAACCAAGGTTCCATCTTCATATGACTTTAGTAATGTTGGTGGTCAGACACACACATGCCAATTAGGTTGACAATGGCATTTTGTGGTACTTCATTAATGCACAACTGGGATTCTTTGGAACTTCTTATCATTGCTTTTGTGGTTAATGGTATTTACTGGGATTCAGAGGGTTTATTTGGAACTTATAATATTTCAGTCCGAAATGATAGTTAATGGTATTTTCTGATACTTTATTCCAATCACATCACAACCTCTTTATAACACTATTATTGGGGTCCAAAGCAGAAACCGTGTTAGTTAAACAACTGTCTTACATCCAAACAAAATATGTAGATTATATTTTTCTGCATAATGTACACATTTTTGGGATCCATCTTGAAACCGTGTTATACCCAAACCATGATATAATGAACTGCGTTATAATAAGGTTGTGGTGTACTGGTTATTTGTTTGGGTGTCTGTATGGAAATATTTGTAATTATTTAGAACTTTGTCTTAAATATTGTCATTTTATTTGGATCTTTCATTGTCAAACATTATTTAAGATTTAATGGTTTTACATACGAAAACATGCCTATACAACTACACTGTAAACTTTACCGCCGAAAAAAAAAACACAATTTCAAGATGAAATTTTGTGATATTTTTCTTACTTCTGCTCAAAATATAGATTGTGGGTAGACATGAGAACAGCCTCATCGAGGCGGTTCTAACAAATACCCACAATCTATAGAAGTGGGGTTCAAGGGGTTCTAAATTGTAAATGGCATTCTCTGGAAATCCTCAAAAGTCTAGATAAAGTTTGTTAAAATAAATTCTAGAATGAACCATAAATTCTCATTGAATCTCCTAACTGTCATGGTGGAAAAAAGTCCAACAAGTGTATCTGTCTCCTCTTAATTTTATTACCATTTCAACAACAAAAACAACAACAACAACAATAATATATCACAGTTTGCTTATTAACTGATCAATTACAATTTCACACAGCCATCTCAAAAGTACCCTGATAACTGATCATTCACTCTAAAACCACACATAATTATGATTGAATCATTAAAATTTTGCTGGATACTTTCAAACTTGCATAACAAAAGAATACTAGATATCTTGAGAAACTAACAAAAGTTCACAGTCTTTGTAATTTGTACAGGTATGCAACTGTTTCTGCTATGAAAAAACAAAAACAAAACAACAACTTACAATTATTAAATAATCATACCCCAATTCATCAAAATTCTATTCACACAGTGACATACTAGCTCTGTATAGCTTTTATGCATTATTCCACTGAACTCAACAACTCCTACCTTTACAAACGGTGAAGATCCTGATCAGATGTCCCCTGAAGAAGCCATCTGATAAGGATCTACACTGTCATTAACAAGAATTCCACAGAAGGCGGCGTTGCACCTGCTGGGGGCAAAAGTCAAAATCAGTTAGTGGTCATTAAATAAGTAAATTTCATTCTTAGCAGTTGATAGTTGATGTAAAATGGTGTCAAAGTCACTCGACCAAAAAATATAGGCCTGGTCACCAGGTCAAAGTATGTGCCAAATCAGTACATCAAGGAGAAGCACTTTGCAAGGTTTGGTAGCTCTAGGCCATTTATTTTAGGACATCAAAAATTGACGTAAAATGAGATAAAGTCACTTGAGTGCATAATATAGGTCAAGGTCACAGGTCCAGGTACCCGCAGAGTCAGTAACTATGCAAGATTTGGTGGTTGTATGCCTTATAGTTAAGAAGATATGGAACATTGACCTAAAATGTGTAAAAGTCAATGGAGTGTGAAAAATAGGTCAAGGTACCTACATAATCAGTACATCTAGGAGAAGCACTATTCAAGATATGGTGGTTACAGGCTTTTTATTAGAAAAGATCTGGAACATTGACATAAATTGTGTCAAAGTCACTGGCGCGTAAAATATAGGTCAAGGTCACCAGGTCAAGGTACCTGAAGAGTCAGTACATCTAGAAGAAGCATTATACAAGATTTGTTGGTTGTAGGCCTTTTATTTGAGATCTGGAACTTAGATGTAAAATATGTCAAAATCACTGGAGCCTAAAATATAGACCAAGGTCACCGGGTCAAGGTACCTGCAGAGTAAGTACATCTAGGAGAAGCACTATGCAAGATTTGATGTTCATAGGCCTTTAATTTGAGGAGATCTGGAACATTGACGAAACTTGTGTCAATGTCACTTGAGTGTAAAATATAGGTCAAGGTCACCGGGTCAAGGTACCTGCTGTGTCAGTACATATAGGAGAAGCACGAAGCAAGATTTGATGGTTGTGAGCCTTTTATTTGGGGAGATCTGGAACTTCGACGTAAAATGTGTCAAAGTCTCTGGAGCGTAAATATACGTCAAGGTCACCTGGTCAAGGTACCTGCAGAGTCGGTACATCTAGGAGAAGCACTATGCAGTATGCATGATTTGATGGTTGTACGCCTTTTATTTGAGGAGACTGACGTAATATTTGTCAGTTACTGGAGCGTAAAATTTAGGTCAAGGTCACCAGTTAAAATGCCTACCTAGTCAGGAGCTCAGGCAGATGTTTCATGAAAAGTTTGCTGGTTGTTTAGTCTTCTAGTTGATTACAATACAAACATCAACATAAATGTCGAACTTCACCATAATGGTCAAAGTCACTGGAGCGCAAAATATAGGTCAAAGTCACAAGGTCAAATCATCGTCAACGGATTTTTTATTAACGTGCAGGAACAGGGGCAATATCAATAGCCACTGCCCAAAGCTTTTTGCATCTAGACTGACACTTTAGAATAAAGAAAATTTCTGAGCAGCATCAGAGCTGCTTGCTCCAAAATTGAAGCTAAAACCACCTTCATTATCTTTATTATTGTTGCTGCAAAACATCTCTTCAAAGGTGGGTCCACTACTCATATCTGAATTTCCCTGACCATCAGATGACCCCTTTAAACCAGCGTCAAATGATCCAAAATTAAAGTTAAACGAAGGCTCTTTTGGCTCTTGCCCAAGATCAAAGGTGAATGCAGGAGAATCAGTTGTCTCATTAGATGGTGACTTCGGACCTGAGCCAAAAGAACCAAAGTTGAAAGAGAAAGCAGTAGAATCGTTTCCCTCTTTATCTTTTGAGCTTGAATTTCCAAATAATGATGTGAAGTCTTTCTCAGGTGATGAATTTCCTGGTCCACTGAGGAGCCTGGCTGCATCATTTGGTTCTTTACTAGCTGTACCTGGGCTGCCAAACATAGATGCAAATTTCTCTGCAGAAAATGGAGGTATCTTGCTGACAAAGCTGAAATCACTTTCCACAAGTTTACCTGTAGAAATATAAACAAGAGGGCCATGATGGCCCTGGATCGCTCACCTGATCCATAGAGTAACAAGTGGGCCCCGGGGAGGGCCATTATTGACCCCAGGGCTATAATGTGCATAATGTTGAGGGAGGTCTAAAAAGGTGAAGCTTCATACCAAATATCAACAAAGGCTATAATTTGAACAATCTTGGCAAAGGTCCACTAGATGGAGCTACACACTAAATATCAAAGACCTGGGCCTTACCGTTTCAGAGAAGATTTTTCAAGATTTTCCCTATATAAGTCTAGGAAAAAAAACAAAGGGCCCCAGAGCGGGGGCATGTTTGGTCCCAGGGCTATAATTTGAACAATCTTGGTAGAGGTTAACAAGATGAAGCTTCATACCAAATATCAAAGACCTGGGCCTTGCGGTTTCAGAGAAGTATATTTTTAAAGATTTTCCCTTTATAAGTCCATGTAAAACCAAAGGGCCCCAGGGCGGGGGCATTTTTGGTCCATGCACTATAATTTGAACAATCTTGGTAGGGGTCCACTAGATGAAGCTTAATGCCAAATAGCAAAGACCTGGGCCCTGCGGTTTCAGAGAAGAAGATTTTTAAAGATTTTCCCTATATAAGACCATGTAAAACAAAAAGGCCGCGGGGCGGGGGCATTTTTGGCCCCAGCACTATAATTTGAACAATCTTGGTAGGGGTCCACTAGATGAAGCTTCATACCAAATATCAAAGACCTGGGCCTTGCGGTTTCAGAGAAGAAGATTTTTTAAGATTTTCCCTATATAAGCCCATGTAAAACCAAAGGGCCCGGGGGCGGGGGCATTTTCGGCCCCAGCACTATAATTTGAACAATCTTGGTAGAGGTCCACTAGTTGAAGCTTCATACCAAATATCAAAGACCTGGGCCTTGTGGTTTCAGAGAAGAAGATTTTTAAAGATTTTCCCTATATAAGCCCATGTAAAATCAAAGGGGCCCGGAGCGGGGGCATTTTTGGCCCCAGCACTATAATTTGAACAATCTTGGTAGGGGTCCACTAAATAGCTTCATACCAATTATCAAAGACCTGGGCCTTGTGTTTTTAGAGAAGAAGATTTTTTAAGTTTTTGGTGAAAAAAATCTTTTTTTGGCTCCTGTGACCTAGATATCCAATGGACTGGAACCATTTGAACAACTTTGAAAGGGGACCACCTAAGGATCATTCCTGTTAAGTTTGGTCAAAATCCGATCAGTGGTTTAGGAGATGTCGTTTGAAGAAATTGTTTACGCACGGATGACAGACAAAAAGTGATCCTAATATTAAACACAAGAGGACCATGATAGCCCTGGATCGCTCACCTGATCCATAGTGTAACAAGTGGGCCCCAGAGAGGGCCATTATTGGCCCCAGGGCTTTAATGTGCATAATGTTGAGGGAGGTCTTAAAGGTGCATTATTGAGCTATCGGTAAAAAATGCTTCCAAAAATAAAATACATATAGCCAGTATTTTTCTTTAAAACAATACAAATGAATGCATTTTATGCAAGAATGCGAACAATTATGATGACAGGTAAATGAGTTTGAGAGGGATTCCCTAACTAGGTTTCGAACACTAGTTAGGTCTATTTTTAGTCCGTGACACAAATAGAATCCCCATATATGACTTTATGCGACGTTCATTTTTGGCCTTGTTTGCTTAGGCCATGCCTGAATCGGAAAAAAATATGACGCTGAATACCATGCCATAAGTAATGACACTCAATAATGATATTGTCGCCATGTATGTGTAAAGTGACAGATTTATTTTTAGAACAGAAATTCCGAACACATTTTCAGAGCGAAGGGTAAACACGAATGAAAACGACCATTTTCACAAAGTTCTGAAGCTGTATTTGGCTCCAAAAGTGTACACATGACAAAGGAGTATAAATTGAAGACAAGAGGGCCATGAAGCCCTGGATCGCTCACCTGATCCATATGATAGAGTAACAAGTGGGCCTCAGGGAGGGCCATTATTGACCCCAGGGCTACAATGTGCATAATGTTGAGGAAGGTCTAAAGAGGTGAAGCTTCATACCAAATATCAACAAAGGCTATAATTTGAACAATCTTGGCAAAGGTCCACTAGATGAAGCTACACACCAAATATCAAAGACCTGGGCCTTGGGGTTTCAGAGAAGAAGATTTCTTAAAGATATTCCCTACATTAGCCTATGTAAAACCAAATGGCCCCGGAGCGGGGGCATTTTTGGCCTCAGGGCCATAATTTAAACAATCTTGATAGAGGTCCACTAGATGAAGCTTCACACCAAATATCAAAGACCTGGGCCTTGCTGTTTCAGAGAAGAAAATTTTCAAAGATTATCTCTATATATAAGTCTATGTAAAACCAAAGGGCCCCGGGGTGGGGGCTATAATTTGAACAATCTTGGTAGAGGTCCACTAGATGAAGCTCCATACCAAATATCAAAGGCACGGGCCTAGTGGTTTCAGGGAAGATTTTTAAAGATTTCCCTATTTAAGTCTGTGTAAAACCAAAAGGTCTCGGGGCGGGGGCGTTTTTGGCCCCAGGGCTAATAGCCTATAATTTGAACAATCTTGATAGAGGTCCACTAGATGAAATTTCACACCAAAAATATCAAAGACCTAGGCCTTGTGGTTTCACAGAAGAAGATTTTTAAAGATTTTCCCTATATAAAGTAGAAGTAAAACAAAGATCAGGAATCGATACAATTAACTTACTCCACCCATCAAAGGCACCAAAGGGAAAGAAATACAAACATTAAGCGACCAGACCATAATGGAAACCTAAACAAAAGAAGGCCATAAGGACAGTTACTTTCCCACAAAATGGCCATATGGCCATCCAAATTTAAAAGACACAAGTGATACACACAGTAAGTAACAAACAACAACATGAATAAATCGCCACAGAAGAACCGCCTTCGAACGGTCAGTGGAAAGATTTCCACTGGGGGGCTTAAATCTATTTTACATGGCCACAATCCTCACCCTTACTTCCACCGCGATTTAGACAAATAATTTGTTCAGTCTGCATGAAGGCCTCCTAACTCATCAGTGCAACATCTCCGTGAACACAAATAATCAAAGAACCACAGAGGTGAGACAACGGTGAGGACTCAACAGCAAGAAAACACTGAAATGCTGGAGCAAAAGAAAACCAACAGTTAGACTCTATAAGTTATAAGTCTATGTAAAACCAAAGGGCCCCCGAGACAGGGCCGTTTTTGGTCTCAGGGCTATAATTTGAACAATCTTGGTAGAGGTACACTAGATGAAGCTTCATACCAAATATCAAAGACCTAGGCCTTCTGGTTTCATAGAAGAAGATTTTTCAAGATTTTCCCTATATAAGTCTATGTAATACCAAAGGGCCCCGGAGAGGGGGCATTTTTGACCCCAGGGCTATAATTTGAACAATCTTGGTAAAGGTCCACAAGATGAAGCTTCATACCAAATATCAAAGACCTAGGCCTTGTGGTTTCTGAGAAGAAGATTTTTAAAGATTTTCCCTATATAAGACTATGTAAAACCAAAAGGCCCCAAGGCGGGGGCATTTTTGGTCTCAGGGCTATAAATGAAATATTTTGGTAGAGGTCCACTAGATGAAGCTTCATACCAAATATCAAAGACCTAGGCCTTGTGGTTTCCGAGAAGAAGATTTTTCAAGATTTTCCCCTCTATAAGCCAATGTAGAACCAAAAGGCCCCGGGGTGGGGGCATTTTTGGCCTCAGCACTATAATTTGAACAATATTGGTAGGGGTCCACCAGATGAAGCTTCATACCAAATATCAAAGACCTGGGCCTTGCGGTTTCAGAGAAAATTCTTAAAGATTTTCCCTATATAAGGGGGGGGGGGGGGTAACTGGGCCTTGTGGGGTGAAGCTTCATACCAAATATCAAAAACATGGGCCTAACAGTTTCAGAGAAGAAAATTTTTAAAGATTTTCCCTATATAAGTCTATGTAAAACCAAAGGGCCCTGGAGCGGGAGCATTTTTGGCCCCAGGGCAATAATTTGAACAATCTTGGTAGGGGTCCACTAGGTGAAGCTTCATACCAAATATCAAAGACCTGGGCCCTGTGGTTTCAGAAAAGAATATTTTTAAAGAGATTCCCTATATAAGCCCATGTAAAACCAAAAAGGCCCCAGAGCCGGGGCATTTTTGGCCCCAGCACTATAATTTGAACAATCTTGGTAGGGGTCCACTAGGTGACGCTTCATACCAAATATTAGAGACCTGAGCCTAGCCGTTTCAGAGAAGAAGATTTTTAAAGATTTTCCCTATAAAAGCCCATGTAAAACCCAAAGGCCCCAGGCCGGGGGCATTTTTGGCCCCAGCACTATAATTTGAACAATATTGGTAGGTGTCCACCAGATGAAGCTTCATACCAAATATCAAAGACCTGGGCCTTGCGGTTTCAGAGAAGATTATTAAAGATTTTCCCTATATAAGTCCATGTAAAACCAAAGGGCCCCGGGCCGGGGGTATTTTTGGCCCCAGGGCTATAATTTGCATAATCTTGGTAGGGGTCCACTAGGTGAAGCTTCATATCGAATATCAAAGACCTGGGCCTTGCAGTTTCAGAGACAAAGATTTTTAAAGATTTTCCCTACATAAGCCCATGTAAAACCAAAAGACCCTGTGTGTGTGTGTGTGTGTGTGTGTGTGTGTGTGTGTGTGTGTGTGTGTGTGTGTGTGTGTGTGTGTGTGTGTGTATGTGTGAGGGGGGGGGCTGGGCCTTATGGGGTGAAGCTTCATACCAAATATCAAAGACAAGGGCCTTACGGTTTCAGAGAAGAAAATTTTTAATGATTTTCCCTATATAAGCCCATGTAAAACCAAAGGGCCCAGGAGTGGGGGCATTTTTGGCCCCAGCACTATAATTTGAACAATCTTGGTAGGGGTCCACTAGGTAAAGCTTCATACTAAATATCAAAGACCTGAGCCTAGCGGTTTCAGAGAAGATGATTTTCAAAGATTTTCCCTATATAAGCCCATGTAAAACCAAAAGGCCCCGGGTTGGGGGCATTTTTGGCCCCAGGGCCTGGGCCTTGTGGGGTGAAGCTTCCTACCAAATATCAAAGACATGGGCCTTACAGTTTCAGAGTAGAAAATGTTTTAACATTTTTCCCTATATAAGCCCATGTAAAACCAAAGGGCCCCAGAGCGGGGGCATTTTGGCCCAAGCACTATAATAAGAACAATTTTGGCAGGGGTCCATTAGGTAAAGCTTCATACCAAATATCAAAGACCTGGGCCTAGCGGTTTCAGAGAAAAAGATTTTTAAAGATTTTCCCTATATAAGCCCATGTAAAACCAAAAGGCCCCGGGGTGGGGGCATTTTTGGCCCCAGCACTATAATTTGAACAATCTTGGTAGGGGTCCACAAGATGAAGCTTCATACCAAACATCAAAGACCTGGGCCTTGTGGTTTCAGAGAAGAAGATTTTTAATGATTTTCCCTATATAAGCCCATGTTAAACGAAAGGGCCCCAGGGCGGGGGCATTTTTGGCCCCAGCACTATAATTTGAACAATCTTGGTAGGGGTTCACTAGATGAAGCCTCATACCAAATATCAAAGACCTGGGCATTGCCGTTTCAGAGAAAAAGATTTTTCAAGATTTTCCATATATAAGTCTATGTAAAACCAAAGTGCCCCGGAGCGGGGGCATTTTTGGCCCTAGGGCTATAATTTGAACAACCTTGGAAGGGGTCCACTAGGTGAAGCTTCATACCAAATATCAAAGACCTGGGCCTTGCGGTTTCAGAGAAGAAGATTTTTAAAGATTTTCCCTATATAAGCACATGTGAAAGTAAAACCAAAAGGCCCTGCTGGGTGGGGGGGGGGGGAGGGGGGACCTGGGCCTTGCGGGGTGAAGCTTCATACCAAATATCAAGACAAGGGCATTACAGTTTCAGAGAAGAAAATTTTCAAAGATCTATATAGGCCCATGTAAAACCAAAGGGCCCCAGAGTGGGGGCATTTTTGGCCCCAGCACTATAATTTGAACAATCTTGGTAGGGGTCCACTAGATGATGCCTCATACCAAATATCAAAGTCCTTGGCCTTGCGGTTTCAGAGAAGAAGATTTTTCAAGATTTTCCATATATAAGTCTATGTAAAACCAAAGGGCCCCGGAGCGAGGGCATTTTTGACCCAAGGGCTTTAATTTGAACAACCATGCATGGTTTTTTAAGATTTTTCCTGTATAAGCCCATTAAAACCAAAAGGCCCCGGGGCGTGGTGGAGGGGGGGGGGGAACCTGGGCCTTGTGGGGTGAAGCTTCATACCAAATATCAAAGACATGGGCCTTACGGTTTCAGAAAAGAAAATTTTTAAAGATTTTCGCTATATAAGCCCATGTAAAACCAAAGGGCCCAAAAGCTGGGGCATTTTTTGCCCCAGCACTATAATTTGAACAATCTTGCTAGGGGTCCACTAGGTGAAGCTTCATACCAAATATCAAAGACTTGGGCCTAGCGGTTTTAGAGAAGAAGATTTTTAAAGATTTTTCCTATATAAGCCTATGTAAAATCAAAGGGCCCCGGGGTGGGGGGCATTTTTGGCCCCAGGGCTATAATTTGAACAATCTTGGTAGGGGTCCACTAGGTGAAGCTTCATACCAAATATCAAAGACCTGGGCCTTGCGGTTTCAGAGAAGAAAATTTTAAAAGATTTTCCCTATGTAAGCCCATGTTAAACCAAAGGGCCCCGGAGTGGGGGCATTTTTGGCCCCAGCACTATAATTTGAACAATCTTCGTAGGGGTCCACTAGATGAAGCTTCATACCAAATATCAAAGACCTGGGCCTTATGGTTTCAGAGAAGAAGAATTTTAAAGATCTTCCCTATATAAGCCCATGTAAAACCAAAGGGCCCTGGAGCGGGGGCATTTTTGGCCCCAGCACTATAATTTGAAAAATCTTGGTAGGGGTCCACTAGATGAAGCTTCAGACCAAATATCAAAGACCTGGGCCTTACGGTTTCAGAGAAGAAAATTTTTAAAGATTTTCCCTATATAAGCCCATGTAAAATCAAAGGGCCCCGGAGCGGGGGCATTTTTGGCCCCACCACTATAATTTGAACAATCTTGGTAGGGGTCCACTAGATGAAGCTTCATACCAAATATCAAAGACCTGGGCCTTGCGGTTTCAGAGAAGAAAATTTTGAAAGATTTTCCCTATGTAAGCCCATGTAAAACCAAAGGGCCCCGGAGCGGGGGCATTTTTGGCCCACGCACTATAATTTGATCAATCTTGGTAGGGGTCCACTAGATGAAGCTTCATACCAAATATCAAAGACCTGGGCCTTGCGGTTTCAGAGAAGAAAATTTTAAAAGATTTTCCCTATGTAAGCCCATGTTAAACCAAAGGGCTCGGGGCGGGGGCATTTTTGGCCCCAGCACTATAATTTGAACAATCTTGGTAGGGGTCCACTAGATGAAGCTTCATACCAAATATCAAAGACCTGGGCCTTGCGGTTTCAGAGAAGAAGATTTTTTAAGATTTTCCCTATATAAGCCCATGTAAAACCAAAGGGCCCGGGGGCGGGGGCATTTTTGGCCCCAGCACTATAATTTGAACAATCTTGGTAGAGGTCCACTAGTTGAAGCTTCATACCAAATATCAAAGACCTGGGCCTTGTGGTTTCAGAGAAGAAGATTTTTAAAGATTTTCCCTATATTAGCCCATGTAAAATCAAAGGGGCCCGGGGTGGGGGCATATTTTGCCCCAGCACTATAATTTGAACAATCTTGGTAGGGGTCCACTAGATGTAGCTTCAGACCAAATATCAAAGACCTGGGCCTTACGGTTTCAGAGAAGATTTTTAAAGATTTTCCCTATATAAGCCCATGTAAAACCAAAGGGCCCCGGAGCGGGGGCATTTTTGGCCCCAGCACTATAATTTGAACAATCTTGGTAGGGGTCCACTAGATGAAGCTTCAGACCAAATTTCAAAGACCTGGGCCTTACGGTTTCAGAGAAGAAGATTTTTAAAGATTTTCCCTATATAAGCCCCTGTGAAACCAAAGGGCCCCGGAGCGGGGGCATTTTTGGTCCCAGCACTATAATTTGAACAATCTTGGTAGGGGTCCACTAGATGAAGCTTCATACCAAATATCAAAGACCTGGGCCTTGTGGTTTCAGAGAAGAAGATTTTTTAAGTTTTTGGTGAAAAAAGTATATTTTTGGCCCCAAAAACCTAGATTTGCAATGGACCGGAACCATTTGAACAACTTTGAAAGGGGACCACCTAAGGATCATTCCTGTGAAGTTTGGTCAAAATCCGATCAGTGGTTTAGGAGGAGATGTCGTTTAAAGAAATTGTTTACGGACGCACGGACGCACAACGGACGACGGACGAAAAGTGATCCCATAAGCTCACCTCGTCACTACGTGAAGGTGAGCTAAAAATACATTTACATCACAACCCCTTTATGGTAGTATTATATTGTGGTACACAGCAGAACCCGAGTCAATAGTTAAACTTAAACAACTATGTTATATCCTTGAAACAAAAATGCATAGATTACCGGCCTCCTAGTGGCCCACTTTGAAAATACAGGTTTTTATATAGGTTCTTCTTACTCAAAATATAGGTTATTTACAGGTTTTTCAATAAAAATACAGGTTAAAAAAACAGTCTTCCAAACTTATACAAAGATTAAAAAACTGAAGAAAAAATATTTGATGAATTTTTGTGCCACAATTACTCAGATAAAAATGATCTAAATTTTACAAAGTCCGAGCGAGCGAGGAAAAAATTACTATTTCTTGACAGTTTTCATCACTTTTTATGGGACTAAAAAGTAAACAAGAGGGCCATGATGGCCCTGGATTGCTCACCTGATCCATAGAGTAACAAGTGGGCCCCGAGGAGGGCCATTATTGACCCCAGGGCTATAATGTGCATAATGTAAGGGAGGTCTAAAAAGGTGAAGCTTCATACCAAATATCAACAAAGGCTATAATGTGAACAATCTTGGCAAAGGTCCACTAGATGAAGCTACACACTAAATACCAAAGACCTGGGCCTTGCGGTTTCAGAGAAGAAGATTTTTTTAAAGATATGCCCTACATAAGCCTATGTAAAAGCAAATGGCCCCGGGGCGGGGGCATTTTTGGCATCAGGACTATAATTTAAACAATCTTGATAGCGGTCCACTAGATGAAGGTTCACAACAAATATCAAAGACTTGGGCCTTGCTGTTTCAGAGAAGAAGATTTTCAAAGATTATCTCTATATAAGTCTATTTAAAACCAAAGGGCCCGGGGCGGGGGGGCATTTGTGGGCCGAGGGCTATAATTGAAAATTTTGGTAGAGGTCAACTAGCTGAAGCTCCATACCAAATATCAAAGACATGGGCCTTGCAGTTTCAGAGAGGAAGATTTTTAAAGATTTCCCTATATAAGGCTATGTAAAACCAAAGGGTCTCGGGGCAGGGTCAATTTTTGCCCCAGGGCTATAATTTGAACAATCTTGATAGTGGTTCACCAGATGAAATTTCACACCAAATATCAAAGACCTAGGCCTTGTGGTTTCAGAGAAGATTTTTAAAGATTTTCCCTATATAAGTCTATGTAAAACCAAAGGGCCCCCGCGGCGGGGGCATTTTTTGTCTCAGGGCTATAATTTGAACAATCTTGGTAGAGGTCCACAAGATGAAGTTTCATACCAAATATCAAAGACATGGGCCTTGCAGTTTCAGAGAAGAAGACTTTTAAAGTTTTTTCCCTATATAAGCCTATGTAAAACCAAAGGGCCTGGGAGTGGAGCCATTTTTGGCCCCAGCACTATAATTTGAACAATCTTGGTAGGGGTCCTCTAGATAAAGCTTCATACCAAATATCAAAGACCTGGGCCTTGCGGTTTCAGAGAAGAAGATTTTTAAAGATTTTCCCTGTATAATCCTATGTAAAACCAAAGGGCCCCGGGGCGGGGGCATTTTTGGCCCCAGCACTATAATTTGAACAATCTTGGTAGGGGTCCAGTAGATGAAGCTTCATACCAAATATCAAAGACCTGGGCCTTGCGGTTTCAGAGGAGAAGATTTTTAAAGATTTTCCCTATATAATCCTATGTAAAACCAAAGGGCCCCGGGGCGGGGGCATTTTTGGCCCCAGCACTATAATTTGAACAATCTTGGTAGGGGTCCACTAGATGAAGCTTCATACCAAATATCAAAGACCTGGGCCTTGTGGTTTAAGAGAAGAAGATTTTTTAAGTTTTCATTAAAAAAAATCTATTTTTGGCCCCTGTCCTTGATGTGCAGCAGACCAAAACCATTTGAACAACTTTGAAAGGGGTCCACCTAAGGATCATTCCTGTGAAGTTTGGTCAAAATCCGATCAGTGGTTTAGGAGGAGATGTAATTTGAAGAAATTGTTTACGCACGGATGACAGACAAAAAGTGATCCTAATATAAAACACAAGAGGGCCATGATGGCCCTGGATCGCTCACCTGATCCATAGTGTAACAAGTGGGCCCCAGAGAGGGCCATTATTGGCCCCAGAGCTTTAATATGCATAATGTTAAGGGAGGTCTTAAAGGTGAAGCTTCATACCAAACATCAACAAAGGCTATAATTTGAACAATCTTGGCAAAGGTCCACTAGATGAAGCTACACATCAAATATCAAAGACCTGGGCCTAGTGGTTTCAGAGAAGAAGATTTTTAAAGATTTTCCCTTTATAAGCCTATGTAAAACCAAAGGGCCCCTTGGCGGGGGCATTTTTTGTCCCAGCACTCAAATTTGAACAATCTTGGTAGGAGTCCACTAGATGAAGCTTCATACCAAATATCAAAGTCCTGGGCCTTGTGGTTTCAGAGAAGAAGATTTTTAAAGATTTTCCCTATATAAGCCTATGTAAAACCAAAGGGCCCCGGGGCGGGGGCATTTTTGGCCCCAGCACTATAATTTGAACAATCTTGGTAGGGGTCCACTAGATGAAGCTTCATACCAAATATCAAAGACCTGGGCCTTGTGGTTTCAGAGCAGAAGATTTTTAAAGATTTTCCCTATATAAGCCAATGTAAAACCAAAGGGCCCCGTGGCGGGGGCATTTTTTGTCCCAGCACTAAAATTTGAACAATCTTGGTAGGGGTCCACTAGATGAAGCTTCATACCAAATATCAAAGTCCTGGGCCTTGTGGTTTCAGAAAAGAAAATTTTTAAAGATTTTCCCTATATAAGCCTATGTAAAACCAAAGGGCCCCGGGGCGGGGGCATTTTTGGCCCCAGCACTATAATTTGAACAATCTTGGTAGGGGTCCACTAGATGAAGCTTCATACCAAATATCAAAGACCTGGGCCTTGTGGTTTCAGAGAAGAAGGTTTTTAAAGATTTTCCCTATATAAGCCAATGTAAAACCAAAGGGCCCTGTGGCGGGTTTTTTTTTGTCCCAGCACTAAAATTTGAACAATCTTGGTAGGGGTCCACTAGATGAAGCTTCATACCAAATATCAAAGACCTGGGCCTTGTGGTTTCAGAGAAGAAGATTTTTAAAGATATTCCCTATATAAGCCTATGTAAAACCAAAGGGCCCCGTGGCGGGGGCATTTTTAGTCCCAGCACTAAAATTTGAACAATCTTGGTAGGGGTCCACTAGGTGAAGCTTCATACCAAATATCAATGTCCTGGGCCTTGTGGTTTCAGAGAAGAAGATTTTTATAGATTTTCCCTATATAAGCCTATGTAAAACCAAAGGGCCCCGTGGCGGGGGCATTTTTTGTCCCAGCACTAAAATTTGAACAATCTTGGTAGGGGTCCACTAGATGAAGCTTCATACCAAATATCAAAGTCCTTGGCCTTGTGGTTTCAGAGAAGAAGATTTTTAAAGATTTTCCCTATATAAGCCTATGTAAAACCAAAGGGCCCCGTGGCGGGGGTATTTTTTGTCCCAGCACTATAATTTGAACAATCTTGGTAGGGGTCCACTAGATGAAGCTTCATTCCAAATATCAAAGTCCTGGGCCTTGTGGTTTCAGAGAAGAAGATTTTTAAAGATTTTCCCTATATAAGCCTATGTAAAACCAAAGGGCCCCGGGGCGGGGGCATTTTTGGCCCCAGCACTATAATTTGAACAATCTTGGTAAAGGTCCACTAGATGAAGCTTCATACCAAATATCAAAGACCTGGGCCTTGTGGTTTCAGAGAAGATTTTTAAAGATTTTCCCTATATAAGCCCATGTAAAACCAAAGGGCCCCGGGGCGGGGGCATTTTTGGCCCCAGCACTATAATTTGAACAATCTCGGTAGGGGTCCACTAGATGAAGCTTCATACCAAATATCAAAGACCTTGGCCTTGTGGTTTCAGAGAAGAAGATTTTTTAAGTTTTTGGCGAAAAAAATCTATTTTTAGCTCCTGTGACCTAGATGTGCAACGGACCGGAACCATTTGAACAACTTTGAAAGGGGACCACCTAAGGATCATTCCTGTGAAGTTTGGTCAAAATCCGATCTGTGGTTTAGGAGGAGATGTTGTTTAAAGAAATTGTTTACGCACGCACGGACGCACGCACGCACGCACGGACGCACGCACGACGGACGACGGACAAAAAGTGATCCCAAAAGCTCACCTCGTCACTACGTGACGGTGAGCTAACAAGAGGGCCATGATGGCCCTGGATCGCTCACCTGATCAATAGAGTAACAAGTGGGCCCCAGGGAAGGCCATTATTGACCCCAGGGTTATAATGTGCATAATGTTTAGGGAGATCTAAAAATGTGAAGCTTCGTACCAAATATCAACAAAGGCTATAATTTGAACAATCTTGGCAAAGGTCCACTAGATGAAGCTACACATCAAAGACATTGGCCTTGTGGTTTCAGAGAAGAAGATCTTATAAAGATATTCCCTACATAAGCCTAGGTAAAACCAAATGGTCCCGGGGTGGGGGCATTTTTGGCCTCAGGGCTATAATTTAAACAATCTTGATAGAGGTCCACTAGATGAAGTTTCACACCAAATATCAAAGACCTGGGCCTTGCTGTTTCAGAGAAGAAGATTTTCAAAAATTATCTCAATATAAGTCTATGTCAAACCAAAAAGCCCTGGGGTGGAGGCATTTGTGGCCTGAGGGCTATAATTTGAACAATCTTGGTAGAGGTCCACTAGATGAAGCTCTATACCAAATATCAAAGACATGGGCCTTGCAGTTTCAGAGAAGATTTTTAAAGATTTCCTTAAATAAGTCTATGTAAAACCAAAGGGTCTCAGGGCAGGGGCATTTTTGGCCCCAGGGCTATAATTTGAACAATCTTGAAAGAGGTCCACTAGATGAAATTTCACCACAAGTATCAGAGACCTAGGCCTTGTGATTTCAGAGAAGAAGATTTTTAAAGATTTTCCCTATATAAGTCTTTGTAAAACCAAAGGGCCATAAGGCAGGGGCATTTTTTGATCTCAGGGCTATAATTTGAACAATCTTGTTAGAGGTCCACTAGCTGAAGCTTCATACCAAATATCAAAGACCTATGCCTTGTGGTTTCAGAGAAGAAGATTTTTCAAGATTTTCCCTATATAAGTCTATGTAACACCAAAGGGCCCCGGAGCGGGGGCATTTTTGGCCCCAGGGCTATAATTTGAACAATCTTGATAGAGGTCCACAAGATGAAGCATCATACCAAATATCAAAGACATGGGCCTTGCAGATTCAGAGAAGAAGATTTTTAAAGATTTTCCCTATATAAGCCTATGTAAAACCAAAGGGGCCCGGGGCGGGGGCATTTTTGGCCCCAGCATTATAATTTGAACAATCTTGGTAGGGGTCCACTAGATGAAGCTTCATACCACATATCAAAGACCTGGGCCTTGCGGATTCAGAGAAGAAGATTTTTAAATATTTTCCCTATATAAGCCTATGAAAAATCAAAGGGCCCCGGGGTGGGGGCATTTTTGGCCCCAGCACTATAATCTGAACAATCTTGGTAGGGGTCCACTAGATGAAGCTTCATACCCAATATCAAAGATCTGGGCCTTGTGGTTTCAGAGAAGAAGATTTTTAAATATTTTCCCTATATAAGCCTATGAAAAACCAAAGGGCCCCAGGGTGGGGGCATTTTTGGCCCCAGCACTATAATTTGAACAATCTTGGTAGGAGTCCACTAGATGAAGCTTCATACCCAATAATATAGATCTGGGACTTGCTGTTTCTGAGAAGAAGATTTTTAAAGATTTTCCCTATATAAGTCAATGTAACACCAAAGGGCCCCGGGGCGGGGGTATTTTTGGCCCCAGCACTTTAATTTGAACAATCTTGGTAGGGGTTCGCTAGATGAAGCTTCATACCAAATATAAAAACCTAGGCCTTGCGGTTTCAGAGAAGAAGATTTTTAAAGATTTTCCCTATATAAGCCAATGTAAAACCAAAGGGCCACGGGGCAGGGGCATTTTTGGCCCCAGCACTACAATTTGAACAATCTTGGTAGGGGTCCACTAGATGAAGCTTCATACCAAATATAAAAGACCTGGCCTTGCGGTTTCAGAGAAGAAGATTTTTTAAGTTTTCGGTGAAAAAAATCTATTTTTGGCTCTTGTGACCTATATGTGCAAAGGACCGGAACTATTTGAACAACTTTGAAAGGGGACCACCTAAGGATAATTCCTGTGAAGTTTGGTCAAAATCCGATCAGTGGTTTAGGAGGAGAAGTCGTTTGAAGAAATTGTTTACGCACGGACGGACATTCTCACGAACAGATACTTAAGTGGCTAGGCGTCGGCATATTGACTTCTTAAGTGGCAAATTCTCTTAAGCGGCAAGCCACCTAAGAGCGAATTTTTGCCACTTAAGTACCCAAATAACGGAATAAACCGCATTTGGACTCACGAATATATACTTAAGTGTCAAACTGTCCAAATTTTTTGCCCCCTAAATGTCGTTTCGTTGGTGCGGACGGACGCACGCATGACAGACAAAAAGTGATCCCAAAAGCTCACCTCGTCACTACGTGACGGTGAGCTAAAAATAGTAGTGCATTTTGAAGAAAAGTTAGGGTTGAGTCGCAAGAAGGTTCAAAAAGTGAAAAATAGTTTTTTTTCATGAAAATACAGGCTTTTTATAGGTTTTATGAACAAAAATAAAGGTTTTATAGGTTTGGGACAAAATTTTAGGTTATTATAGGTTTTATAGTAAAGGAGGCAAAGGAGGCCTGAGATTATATAGAACAAGATGTGTTTGTGAAACAATAATGCCCCCCGACAGCACATGTGAAATGTGAAAGCCCTATCACTAACCAATCAAAAGGTAAGGCTGATGTTTCAAGTTTTTAAAAAGTAGGTCAAGGTAACAAGGTATAAAAGCCCCATCACTTACCGACTGAAAGTTTTGGCCAATGTTAAAGTCTTTAAAAACAAGAGGCCCATGGGCCACTATGCTCACCAGAGCTCAGGTGGGCACTGCCAAATTGCACATGATATCATTTTAATCTGCCAAATGAACCCCCATATCCAAATGAGCATCCATGTGGACTCAGTATATGAAACATTAGGCCTTTTATGAAGTAGAGGGGGTGGGGCATGGACCCAATGGAGCCCTGGTTGGTATCACTAAATGTGTCTTATCACAAAGAACAAGAATATATATGGTTTAGCAGTGGGGATCTGCCTGGCATGAGATATAAGTGGAGGGGTTGGAGCATGCCCTGTCATTCCCAGGAAAGCCCAAGATTGTTGTCCCTAAATGTGTCTCATCATAAGGACCAAGTATATATATGGTTTAGGGGTGGGAATCTGAACGGTTTCCAAGATATCCTTTCATGAAGTGAAAAGGAGAGGACTGGCCCCTGCGGACACCCCTACAGTAGGTGTGCTAATAATAAGGAACAAGAACATATATGAATATGGGGTGGGGATTTAATGGTTTCTGAAATATATGGCCTTTTATGAAGTGGAAGGGCGGGCCACATTGCCTCAGCACAAAGAGACCCCCAAGTTGGTGTGACTGAATGAGTCTTACCATAAGGAACAAGAATATATATGGTTTAGGGGTGGGGATCTGAACTATTTCTGAGATATGTGGCTTTTAATGAAGTCAAGCGGTGGAGCAAGGCCCGGGCATGCCCCGGGGACTCACAAGCTTGTGTCAATGAATGTGCCTTATCATAAGGAAGATGAATATATATGGTTTAGGGGTGGGGCTCTGAACAGTTTCTGAGATATAAGGCCTTTTGTGAAGTGCAGGGGTGGGGCAAGGCCCAGGGAGACCCCCAGGTTGGTGTCAATGAAAGTGTCTTATCATAAGGTACAAGAATATATATGGTTTAGGGGTGGGGATCTGTAAGGTTTCCGAGATATTGTGATATTATGAAATGGAGGGGGTGGGGCATGGCCCCAGCACATCCCTGGGGACCCCCAGGTTGGTGTCACTGAATGTGTCTCATCATAATGAACAAGAACATATATGGTTTAGGGGTGGGGATCTGAACAGTTTCTGAGATATATGGCCTTTTGTGAAGTGAAGGTGTGGGGCATGGCTCCGGCGCACCCCGTATGACCCCCAATTTGGGGTCAATGAATGCGTCTTATCATAAGGAGCAAGAATATATATGGTTTAGGGGTGGGGATCTGTAAGGTTTCCGAGATATTGGGCCTTTTATGAAATGGAGGGGCGGGACATGGCCCCGGCGCATCCCGGGGGACCCCCAGTTTGATGTCACTGAATGCTTCTTATCATAAGGAACAAGAGTATATAGGGTTCAGGGGTGGGGATCTGAATGGTTTCTGAGATATTGGGCCTTTTATGAAGTGGAGGGGGTGGGGCTGGCCTCGGCACATCCCGGAGGACCTCCAGGTTGGTGTCACTGAATGCGTCTTATCAATAGGAACAAGAATATATATGGTTTAGGGGTGGGGATATGTAAGGTTTCTGAGATATAAGTCATTTTATGAAGTACTGGCGGCGGGGCATGGCCCCGGCACAACCTACTGGACCCCCAGGTTGACATAACAGCATATGGCTGAGAGAAGTTTACTAAAGGAACATTTCTATGAAAGTTTTGTCAAAATATCTGCAAAGGCTTTGTAGTTAATGCCATTTTTCAATTTTCCCCATTATAAGTCTATGGAAAATCTAAGTTGCCATAGCAACCAAACTAAAGAGCCGAATTTCATAAAAAACACAAAACCTGTAAAGGCAAATATGGTGAATATTCCCATAACATTTCAGCCTCATAGAGCATACGGTTTCTGAGGAGATGATTTTTTAAGTATTTTTTTTTTCTATTTTTTCATTTTGGTTTCCACGGCAACCAATACAAATGAGCAGTAGGCCTAAAATCATATGGCAGATAGTAGATTGCCTAAGGAATATTTCTATGAAAGTTTTGTCAAAATATCTGCAGTGGCTTGGCAGTAAATGCCATTTTTCAATTTTCCCCATTATAAGTCTATGGAAACTCTAAGTTGCCATAGCAACCAAACCAATGAGCCGAATTTCATTAAAAATACAAACTTTCAACAGACGACAACGACAACGACGACAACGCCGGACAACTGCCTATCCTATAAGCTCCCCCGGAGCCTTCGGCTCTGGTGAGCTAAAAAGTAGGTTAACCATTAAGGTCAAGGTCACAAATTATGGTATCGCCAGAAAGGGCTTGTGACAAAGAATGCGCAATGTCATGTGAAATATGAAGGCCTTTCACTTACCAATTGAAATGTAGGTCAAATGTCAAGGTCACAAGGTCAGAAATTATGGTGCCACTGGAAAGGTCATGTGACATGGAATTGATATTTGAAATATACAAGCCCTATCACTAACCAATCAAAAGTTATGGCCAATGTTAAGGTTTTTAAAAAGTAGGTCAAATATCAAGATCAAGGTCAGGAGGTCAAAAATTATGGTACCACTGGAAAGGACTTGTGACAAGGAAGGCACATGTGAAATATGAAAGTCCTGTCACTAACCAATCAAAGGTTATGTCCAATGTTAGTTTTTAAAAAGTAGGTCAAATGTCAAGGTCAATGTAAAAAATTATGGTACAGCTGGAAAGATCTTGTGACATAGAATGCACATGTGAAATATGGAAGCCCTATTACTTACCAATCAAAATTTATAACCAATGTTAAAGTTTTTAAAAAGTAGGCAAAACATCTTGGTCAAGGTTATGAGGTCAAAAATTATGGTAATACTGGAAAGGTCTTGTGACAAGGAATGCACATGGGAAATATGAAAGCCTTATCAGTTACCATTCAAAAGTTATGCCCAATGTTAAGGTATTTGCGGACAGACAGATGCTCCCTAATCTTTGTTTCCAAGGGCATAAAAATGACTATTTGTGGTCATTTTTGTTGCGCCTGCAATTAGCATGTCGCGATATAGGTGCCCGGTTTTCCGTCCATTCGTTTGTCCATCTGCTTGTCAAGGCTTCAACATTTGCAACCACCCTAGCGTTCAACCAAAGAATCAAGTTTATTTCTCAAGAACTATAAGAGCTTCATTAATGATACTTGGTACAAATTTGTATCTGGGGATGGTTACTTAAATGCAAGCATCCATATTTGACCTTGACCTTTATTTCATGGTTCACTGACTTTATAAAATATTGCGACCACCCTAGTGTTCACCCTAATGATCAAGTTTATTTCTCAAGAACTATAAGAGCTTTATAAATTATATTTGGTACAAACTTGTATCTGTGGATGGCAACTTAAATGCAAGCATCCATATTTGACCTTAGCCTACATTTCATGGTTCACTGACTTTGTAAAATATTGCAACCACCCTAGCGTTCACCCTAATGGTCAAGTTTATTTCTCAAGAACTTTTAGAGCTTCATTAATGATATTTGGTTCAAACTTGAATCTGGGGATGACAACTTAAATGCATGCATCCATATTTGACCTTGACCAAAATTTCATTGTTCACTGACTTTGTAAAATATTGCAACCACCCTAGCTTTCACCCAAATGGTTAAGTTCGTTTCTCAAGAAATATTACAGCTTCATCAATGATACTTAGTACAAGCTTGCATTTAAGAATGGAAACTTTTATGCAAGCATCTGTTTGACCTTGACCTACATATCATGGTTGGGTGACTTCGCACCCCCACAGGCGCAACATAGCCTTCGGCGGAATTCTTGTTCTACATAATCTATGTATCTTTGGAATCCATCTTTAAAGTGTGTTAAATTCAAAACCATGTTACAATGAACAGTGTTATAAAGAGCTTTATCAGATTGTGAATTATATTCTGAGGAACTATTTATCTCAATATGTGCATCCCCACCCATTTGGGCCTGAAGAAATAGATTGGGCTGCATGATGCTTCCACGCTGAGCTGAAACTGACTGAACTTTTGAGTACTGGTCAACTGCTTAGAAGGTGTAAGCATGCCCAGGAAAAGTGGTGAGTCGGGCCATGCCTAAAACCCTAGTGGTTTCTTTGGTCATATCATCTCAATGCCAGATCAAAGTCCCACAACATTGGTAACTTCTCAAAAACTACCTGAACATTGTTAATGGGGGTGTTAAACATCAACACAAACAAAATCTCTCTTTTTTTGGTCAGTTGATACAACTGGCAATTTTTTGACAAGGAAAGTAACTTTTGGGACTGTTACAGCCTGTTTCCTTTTCTTTAAAATGAGTTCCTGCGTAATAAGAGTCTTATCTCAAAGGAAAGAATTTGCTTCTGAGGAGACCTGAACCCAAATGATAAGTGAGACTAACATTTTTGAAAGAGTTGTCTCCCCTGAAGGGCCCTTTCTCCTCATTATGGTAAAACCTGTGATATTTTCCTTATTTATACTGCAAACATAGATTGTGGGTGCTCGTTCGAACTGTCTCAATGAGGCAGTTCTAACGAGTACCCACATTTATGCTTTAGAGCAGAAATACGAACAAGAGGGCCCAATGGCCCTATATCGCTCACCTGTGTACCAGAAAAAAAGTGTAGGAGACCACTTGACATTGCTACATACTAAATATCTGAACTCTGGACCTTATGGCTTTGGAGAAGAAGATTTTTGATTTTTTTTTCCAGTATAAGTCCATAGGTAAATTTTGACCCAAAAGGCATGGCTGACAGGATTTATGTAGGCGACCATTTTATGTTGCTATATACTAAATATCTAAGGTCCGTACTTCATGGTTTCAGAGAAGAATATTTTTGAAGCTTTTTTTCTTCCAGTATAAGTTTATTGGAGTTAAGAAGCCACAGGATTTGGCCAATTTGAACCCCAGGGGCAAGACTCAGGCAGGATTCATGTAGACAACCACTCCACATTGCTACATGCTAAATACCAAAGCTCTGGACCTTATGGTTTCAGACAAGAATATTTTTGAAGTTTTTTTTTTTCCATTTTAAGCTTTTTTTCCATTTTAAGTCCATCCATGGTAGCTAATGGGCCATGGGCGTGGCCAATTCCGGCCCAAGGGGCATGATTGGCAGGATTTATGTAGGTGACCACTTGCCGTTGCTACATGGTAAATATCTAAGCTCTGGGTCCTGTGGTTTCAGAGAAGAAGATTTTTTAAGCTTTTTTCCATTAGGAGTCTATGGGAGCTAAGGGGCCCCAGGGCGCAGACCATTTGGACCCCAGGGGCATGATTGGCAGGATTTATGTAGGTGACCACTTGCCGTTGCTATATGCTAAATACTAAGCTCTGGGCCCTGTGGTTTCAGAGAAGAAAATTTTTGAAGTTTTTTCTATCAGGAGTCTATGGGAGCTAAGGGGCCCCAGGGCATAGACCATTTGGACCCCAGAGGCATGATTGGCAGGATTGATGTAGGTGACCATTTGCTGTTGCTACATGCTAAATATCTAAGCTCTGGGCCCTGTGGTTTCAGAAAGAAAGATTTTTGAAGCTTTTTTCCATTATGAGTCTATAGGAGCTAAGGGGCCCCAGGGCATGGTCCGTTTGGACCCCAGGGGCATGATTGGCAGGAATTATGTAGGTGACCACTTGCCATTGTTACAAGCTAAATATCTAAGCTCTGGGCCCTGTGGCTTCAGAGAAGAAGATTTTTGAAGCTTTTTTCCATTATGAGTCTATGGGAGCTAAGAGGGTCCCAGGGTTTGGCCCATTTGGATCCCAGGGACATGATTGGCAGGATTTATGTAGGTGAACAGTTGTCATTGCCACATGCTAAATATCTGAGCTCTGGGCCCTGTGGTTTCAGAGAAGAAGATTTTTGAAGCTTTTTTTCCATAATGAGTCTATGGGAGCTTAGGGGCCCCGGGGCATGGCCCATTTGGACACCAAGGGTATGATTGGCAGGATTTATGTAGGTGACCACTTGCCATTGCTACATGCTAAATATCTAAGCTCTGGGCCCTGTGGTTTCAGAGAAGAAGATTTTTTAAGCTTTTTTCCATTATGAGTCTATAGGAGCTAAGGGGCCCCGGGGCGTGGCCCGTTTGGACCCCAGGGACATGATTGGCAGGAATTATGCAGGTGACCACTTGCCGTTGCTACCTGCTAAATATCTAAGCTCTGGGCCCTGTGCTTTCAGGGTAGAAGATTTTTGAAGCTTTTTTTCCATTATGAGTCTATGGGAGCAAAGGGGCCCCGGGGTGTGGCCCATTTGGAACCCAGGGGCATGATTGGCAGGAAAGATGTAGGTGACCACTTGCCGTTGCTTCATGCTAAATATCTAAGCTCTGGGCCCTGTGGTTACAGGGAAGAAGATTTTTTAAGCTTTTTTTTCCATTATGAGTCTATGGGAGCTAAGGGGCCCTGGGGCGTGGCCCATTTGGACCCCAGGGGCATGATTGGCAGGATTTATGTAGGTTACCACTTGCCATTGTTACATGCTAAATATCTGAGCTCTGTGGTTTCAGAGAAGAAGCTTTTTTTCCATTATGAGTCTATAGGATCTAAGGGGCCCCGGGGTGTGGCCCGTTTGGACCCCGGGGGCATGATTGGCAGAATTTATGTAGGTGACCACTTGCCGTTGCTACATGCTAAATATCTAAGCTCTGGGCCCTATGGTTTCAGAGAAGAAGATTTTTGAAGCTTTTTTCCATTATGAGTCTATGGGAGCAAAGGGGCCCTGGGGTGTGGCCCATTTGGAACCAAAGGGCATGATTGGCAGGAATTATGTAGGTGACCACTTGCCGTTGCTACATGCTAAATATCTTAGCTCTGGGCCCTGTGGTTTCAGAGAAGAAGATTTTTGAAGCTTTTTCCATTATGATTCTAAGGGAGCTAAAGGGCCGCAGGGTGTGGCCTATTTGGACCCCAACATGATTGGCAGGATTTATGTAGGTGACCACTTGCCGTTGCTACATGGTAAATATCTAAGCTCTGGGTCCTGTGGTTTCAGAGAAGAAGATTTTTTAAGCTTTTTTCCATTATGAGTCTATGGGAGCTAAGGGGCCGCAAGGCGTGGCCCATTTGGACCCCAAAGGCATGATTGGCAGGATTTATGTAGGTGACCACTTGCCGTTGCTACATGCTAAATATCTTAGCTCTGGGCCCTGTGGTTTCAGAGAAGAAGATTTTTGAAGCTTTTTTCCATTATGAGCCTATGGGAGCTAAAGGGCCCCGGGGCGTGGCCCATTTGGAACCCAGGGGCATAATTGGCAGGAATTATGAAGGTGACCACTTACCGTTGCTACATGCTAAATATCTAAGCTCTGGGCCCTGTGGTTTCAGAGAAGAAGATTTTTTAAATTTTTCCCATTATAAGTCTATAGGAGCTAAGGGGCCCCAAGGCGTGGTCCGTTTGGACCCCAAGGGCATGATTGGCAGGAATTATGTAGGTGACCACTTGCCGTTACTACAGGCTAAATATATAAGCTCTGGGCCCTGTGGTTTCAGAGAAGAAGATTTTTGAAACTTTTTTCCATTATGAGTCTATGGGAGCGAAGGGGCCCCGGGGCGTTGCCCATTTGGAACCCAGGGGCATGATTGGCAGGAATTATGCAGGTGACCACTTGCCATTGATACATGCTAAATATCTAAGCTCTGGGCCCTGTGGTTTCACAGAACAAGAATTTTGAAGCTTTTTTCCATTATGAGTCTATAGGAGCTAAGGGGCCCCGGGGCTAGGTCCGTTTGGACCCCCAGGGGCATGATTGGCAGGAATTATGTAGGTGACCACTTGCCATTGCTACATGCTAAATATCTAAGCTCTGGGCCCTGTGGTTTCAGAAAGGAAGATTTTTGAAGCTTTTTTTCCAATATGAGTCTATAGGAGCTAAGGGGCCCCGGGGCATGGTCCGTTTGGACCCCAGGGGCATGATTGGCAGGAATTATGTAGGTGACCACTTGCCGTGCCTACATGCTAAATATATAAGCTCTGGGCCCTGTGGTTTCAGAGAAGAAGATTTTTGAAGCTTTTTTTCCATTATGAGTCTATAGGAGCTAAGGGGCCCCGGGGCGTGGCCCATTTTGAACCCAGGGGCATGATTGGCAGGAATTATGTAGGTGACCACTTGCCATTGCTACATGCTGAATATATAAGCTCTGGGCCCTGTGGTTTCAGAGAAGAAGGTTTTTGAAGCTTTTTTTTCCATTATGAGTCTATGGGAGCGAAGGGGCCCCGGGGCGTTGCCCATTTTGAACCCCAGGGGCATGAGTGGCAGGAATTATGTAGGTGACCACTTGCCCTTGCTACATGCTAAATATCTAAGCTCTGGGCCCTGTGGTTTCAGAGAAGAAGATTTTTTAAATTTTTCCCTTTATAAGTCTATGGGAGCTATATGTTGCCATGGCAACCAGAATTCCAATCTGATCAGCCCAAAAACCTTATGCAGCCTTTCCCCCTACCTGATGATGCTTCACATGAAATTTGATAAAGATTGGCCAAGGGGTATTAGAGATATACTTATTTGAAATTGTTTACGGACGCACGCATGAACGGACAGACGGACGGACGGACAGATGCAGGCACGCTTGACAGACAAAAAGTGATCCCAAAAGCTCACCTCGTCACTACGGGACAGGTGAGCTAAAAATAATGGATACTCCCATAAACCTGTTTTCTCTATACAAACTGGGGTTTAGAGGGGTGCTCATTGCACGGACTTGTTATCGTGATGTAAATACTGGTCAGCTTATGTGAACATTCACAAAATACAGTGAAACTTTGATGGCTCGAACACCAATTGCTCAATTACCATGGCTGATTCAAAGTCCTTCTTGAGTCCCTAGGAAATTGTTTCCATAGGTACTGGTAAGACAGAGTTAGGTATGATTTAGGAAGATATTTCATTATGAAAAGGAATTTTATGTGCAATATAACGATCCTAATTATTGGGACAGATAGACCTTATAAGCAAACAGCGCAGATCCAGATCAGACTGCTCCTGAAGGAGCAGTCTGATCAGGGTCTACGCTGTTTGCCATTCAGGAGCAGTCTGATCTGGGTCTACACTGTTTGCCATTCCGCCTGCATCTTTTTGACTCCTTGCTGGATCATGAAACAAATTTGTTAAAAGTTTAGAAGTACAGCAAGTCCTCAAGGTGTCCAAATTTTTCGATTTTCACAGTATTCATTGGAATGGCCCTGATGAGGTGATTCTAATGAATACATGCAGCATACTTTTATTTTACGAAAGCATGTTGCCTTCTGACATAGCTGTATTAATGACCTTCAGTGGCTCAAAATACCCTGTCTCAAACAAATTTTCATGGTTCCAAAGGTGTTGGAGCCATTAAAGTTTCCCTATACACATAAAACTACAGTAAAATTCTGCTATTAAGACCGCCTAAAATTAATCCTTATCTTTCTGAATATTCATTTAAGCCACACCCATTTCTGTCTATCAACCAATCAAATTACTTGATGTACTTTATTGCTACAATTTCATAAACTGAATGCCAAATAGTGTAGATCCTGATCAGATGGCTTCTTCAGAAGCCATCTGATCTGGATCTATACTATTTGCAAAGATAGCTAGGGGTGGTTGTGAACAGCAAGATAAGGGTTAAAAATATTTTTCCTTTAAAAAGCTTATTTAGTAGGTTGCAGTTTTGCTTTTGTTGTGTTTTCTGCATACAGTGTCCTCTTGTCAGAGACCACTATCACTCAGTCTGATCTGGCCGGCAACGTTTGCCAGTATCCCATTTTGGGGTTTACAGTATAAAATGGGTTAACCCATTGTAGGCTAGTGGACTCTTCCACTGCTATATGTTAGACAAGTCCATTCGTCATATAAGGGGTGTCAGGCCTATTTTTCATTTTTATTCTATTTTTGACGGAAAATTCTGTTAGCAAATAGTGCAGGCCCTGATCAGATGCCGCATTCTGCGGCATCTGATCTGGGCCTGCACTGTTTGCCAAGGTACCCCTTTAGGGGTGGGTTAATGCATAATAAAAATACCAGACTCAGTCAATGTTTACCATATTTTCTATTGAATAAAATCATCTGCCTTATACAAAGCAGGAATCCATTTTAATGCATAATAAAAATACCAGGCTGAGTCAATGTTTACCATATTTTCTATAGAGTCTAGACACATCCAAACACTACATCATCACCCAATCATACTATTTGCCGGGACTTACCGGTGGTGGGCAAAAAACGTCTTTGGCCGTTTATCGCCATTGTAAATGCTAGTAAATGCGATGTTATTTTCTCTCAACTTGCATTTTGTTTGGATTCGAAACGACAAAATTGACCTTTAAACTTTTATAATAGACATGTCTTAGCTAGTAATTATTGGTTTCTAGAAGATTTGAGGATGCTTTGATGACTAAATTGCCTGTTAAACATTTGCAGGTAACGAGGGGGACGGTCTTAATTATTTGTAATAAAAATGCGCAAATTGAATTACTAAAGGCAGAAGATGCATGAATGAACTCTAATATATATTTATCTACTCATTTAAAATGTAATTCAATCGATTTTCTGTGGCAGTCAACTAAAATATGCCCGTAATATTAAACCTATTTACAATGTGTTTATATGGAACCAGGGGCTTTTTGCAAACCACGAAAGATTGTTATCGAAAGGAAAAGTAATTTTGCGCATGCGCAATGACATGTAAACAAGGTCACGTGTCAAAACATTGGATCCATCTATTGAAAACAAACAAACAGAGTAGGTCCATATCAGAAGTCTGATCTGGCCAGCAATGTTTGCCAGTATCCCATTTTGGGGTTTCTGGTACAAAATGGGTTAAATAACTGATTCTTTTACCTTCTGGTGATCCATTTTGTTTTTCCTCAGAGGGTTTAAATGCGGGAAACTGTAACCCATCTCCTCCTCCAAACATGGTAAAGTTAGGACTATTGTCAAAAACCTGCAAAAAATATTAACCCTTTTTGTAACAAATGGAATCTTCCTTCTTATATATAGCAGGAGTCCATTTTAAAATTTAGGGGTGTCAGGTTGTGTTTTCATCAAACTTTATTTGGAAAATGACTGAACTTTTAGCAAACAGTGGAGGCCCTGATCAGATGCCACATTTTGCAGTGTCTGATCTGGGCCTACACTGCTTGCCAGGGTACCCATTTTGAGCTTTCTGGTACTAAATGGGTTAAAGAAAAATTGCTCTGAGAGAGTGGCATACTTGTATTATGACTGAACTAACTAGAACTGTCCTGTCAGAGGATCTGACTATACTCCTGCTTTAGCACAGGATTGAACCCATAACCTCCTGATCACCAGTTAGCACATTGTATACTAGTGGACTGTTCCATTGCTATATGTTGGACAAGTCCATTTGTCATATAAGAGGTGATAGGCCTATTTTTTCATTCATATTCTAATTTTGATGGAAAATTCTGTTAGCAAATAGTGCAGGTCCTGATCAGATGCCACTGAACAGACGCCGCCTTCTGCAGCATCTGATCTGGGCCTGCACTGTTTGCCAAGGTCCCCCTTTAGGCATTTCCCGCCTACAATGGGTTAGAAAGCCCATACATAATCCTTACATAAGACATCAACACTGCATTGGATACCAAGTTTCAGGTTTCTAGCATCTACAGTTCTTGAGAAATCTTTGACAAAAATCTATCAGTGTCCACTGTGGGTTCTGCACATTAGCTCACTGAAGGGATATTTGACCAAAATTTAAGAAAATCCTTACAGGGGTAAAGGAGATATGGAATGGACACAAAAATGCAGTTTCAAACTCGTGACCTTCAACTGTGACCTTGACCTTGAGTCGGCATGGTTCATTGGATACCAAGTTTAAGGCTTCTAGCATCTACAGTTCTTGAGAAATCTTTGACAAAAATCTATCAATGTCCACTGTGGAGAGGAAGAAGAAGGAAAAGATGAACAAATAAGCTGAGAAACCCCACTATCTCTCATCAAGAAAACATACATATATAATTATGACCCCCCTTGAATCCCACTTTTATATATACAGGACCTTATTTTTCTTATTTCTGCTCTAAAACATAGATTTTGGGTACTCTTTAGAACCGCCTCATTGAGGCGGTTCTAACAAGTACCCACAATCTATATTTTAGAGAAGAAAAATATCCCAATTTTTTCATCTTAAAATTTTCGTTTTCGGCGATAAATTTTACAACGTATTTTTATAGTCGTAGTTTCGTAATGACACAATAGAAATTCCACTGTCTCTTATGCAGTCATTACATTGTATATGCAGTTTGAGGCTTCTAACTATTGAGCAACGCTTGACAATTTTGTTGTTTATTAACAGACTTCTTTTTGGAGAAAAGAAACAAGAGTTCGGGTGGCCATCTTGTTTATCAGAGCAGAACAATTTTAACTAATTCAATACAGGGTCACCTAAGCAATATTCCTGTAAAGTTTGAATAAAATTGGCCCAAGGGTTTAGGAGTTGGCATTTAAAGCAAATTGGTGACCTTTTTATTTTTAGCTCCGGTGGCCATTTCATTCATTCAAGCCAAAGGATTTTAGTTATTTTGGTAGAGGGTCAACAAAGCAAAATTTGTTTTATTTTATTTTTCTATTTTTAGCTCTGGTGGCCATCTTGTTCATTGGAGTGGAACGATTTAGCTATTTTGGAAAGGGGGTACCTGAGCAATATTTCTATGAAGTTTGATTGAAATTGACCCAAGGGTTTAGAAAAATTGAGCATTTAAAGCAAATTGTTGATGCCACACGACACGATGCATGGCTGATCACAATAGCTCACCATGAGCACTTTGTAAGAACAAATAAGCAAGCTATATAGCCAGGACAAAATTCTGTACTGTAACATATATACCATCCATATACTGTCCACATATAGTAAAATTCCTGTAATAAGACCACCTTTGGGACTGTTCAAAAGTGGTCTTTAAGAGCACTTTTGAAAAATCCCAAAGGTGGTCCCTGACCAGAGGACATTATGTGCAGAAAACACGAAGAAAGAATAACTGCACCTTATAAATAAGCTTTTTAAAGCACAATTAGTCTTAACTTTAGGTGGTCTTAACAGCAGAATTCCACTGTATATAATATATAGATGTACAAGCATCTTTACATTTTTTGTTGCCATGAGTATCTCAGATGATATTACTGACTGTACATGTTATTGTACTTATTTTCACATATACATATGTTCTTGGTTTTCCAGATTTGCGCATATTAACCCTTTTTGTAACAAATGGAATAGTCCTCCTTATATATAGCAGAGTCCATTTCAAAATTTAGGGGTGTCAGGTTGTGTTTTCATCAAAATTAATTTGGAAAATGGCAGTAGGTTTTGCAAACAGTGTAGGTCCTGATCAGAGGCCGCGTTCTGATCTGGACTTGCACTGTTTGCCAATTACCCGTTACTTAATGGGTTAATGGGTATCAAAGTTATAGGATTTAGGTAATTCTCTTATTTGTTAATTACAAAAATTTATATTTGCATGTATTAATGTTCATAGAATTTTGCTGATTGCAAATTTGTAAAATTTAATACACTGTCAAAGTTTGTATAATTACAGTATCTAGCCCTTGTTTATCTGGTAGTATACATTACGATAACAGGCCTGTGTGACATAGTGCATTTTTCCCATCTTCAAAATGGCTTCTTTTCTGATGAAATTTCGAGATATTTTTCTTATTTTTACTGCAAACATAGGTTGTGGGTGCTCTTTAGAACCACCTCATTGAGTACCCACAACCTATGTCTTGGAGCAGAAATAAGAAAAATAATGTATACCCCCTTAAACCCCAGTTTTCTCTTTATTAAGAGAGGTTTAGAGGGGTGTTTATTACAGCCTTGTTAATATGATGATAATAGAAAAAAAAATAGACATACAAAGAAATGCGACAGAAGCTGGCTTTTCTGTCTAGAATAACACCCAAGTGCTTTATAGGATACCAGAAAAATTTAGGCTTATAAACTTTTAAGATATCCTTAAAAATAGTTTTCAATACAGAATAATGGAAGAACAGAAGAAAAGGACTGTTTGGGGTTTAGGGACAAGTCAACCCTTGTGGGTCATTTTGTAACATCTCCCAGAGAAAGGGAGAAAAGAGATGGAAGTGAGAAATAGGGGAGAAATAAATGATAGTGAAGAAAGATAAGAAATAACAACCTTACCTGCTGCAAGGACAACAGGTCTTGCCCAAATGTAAGCCAATATCACATCACGAAAACATGCCTATACAAATATATTGTAAAATTTACCACCTAAAAATGAAATTATTGTAATACTTTTCTTATTTCTGCTCAAAATATAGATTGTAGGTACACGTTAGAACCGCCTCATCGAGGCGGTTCTAACGTGTACTCACAATCTATATTTCAGAGAAGAAATAAGAAAAGTAAGGTTTACCCCTGTAAACCAGTTTTACTGTATAAAAGTGGGGTTCAAGGTCAAGGATTTCAAAATTATATAGGTGTGTTTTCGTGATGAGTTGGACACCCCAATGGCACAAGATACATGACACCCCCTACTTTCGAGAGGGAGTAGGATTATTCCTTTTTTTGGACAATTACAGCTTCTTTTTACAGGTTTCTTACTGGTAATGTTTAGAATTTTTAAGGTTTCATAAAAAGCAGAATACTTCGGAAAGTCTAGATACTGAACCTGCCAGCTGTGTACCCTCTGCTTTTGTCTTGTTTTTTTTTATGTGTGTTTGATTTGAGGTTTAACATCCCCATCAACACTATATAGGTTATTTTGGACCTAGAATTTTCAGGCCCAACTGTCATTGGATGTAATAGCAAATTTACCTGGTTGAAATGTCCGCTCTTCTCTTGCTCTTTACTATCACCCTGTAAAGAAGACTAAACATATATCTTTCAACACTGATAGCTTCTACTAGATTGATCATGTGGGCAGGCTTTTTACGTTAATTTCAACAGGATATTTCATATGCATGATGTGTTGAATTCAACAAAGTTTCATTACAGTAGCATAGCCATGTGACATAGTGCATTCTTTAACCCTCTTTTGTACCCGATAGAATCTTCCACCATATATATAGAGCAGGAGTCCATTTCAAAATTTAGGGGTGTCAGGTCATGTTTTCTTTAAAATTTATTTGGAAAATAGCTGAATTTTTAAAAATACCGCATTCTGATCTGGGCCTGCACTGTTTGTCAAGGATGCTAAAATGAATTGATATTTGCATCTCTGCCAATTAACAACATATATGTACATTAATCAAGATTAAATGGAAATAATTACCACAAAATCCTAAAAATTTGGACACCTTGAGGATTTACTTAATTCTACTATAATTTTAACAACTTTATTTCACGATCCATCAAGGAGTCCAAAAGGTGCAGACAGAATGGCAAAACAGTGTAGACCCTGATCAGACTGCTCCAGGCAGTCTGATCTGAGTCTGCACTGTTTGCTTTGGCCTATCTGTCCCAATACTTAGGATCATTATGGTAGCAAGGAAATATAGAGGCAGATTTTAATATAACAGAGAATTTCCTAGCGACACTTGACCTGCTCTTGTCCACAGAAGAAAATGTTACCTATGTGATGCAAGGTAACATTCTTACATAATGTGGTTACCTACAGCTCTATGGATAAAATGGTTTGTTTGTTTGTTTTGGAGTTTAACGGCCCAGTCAACACTATTTTAGGTCATTTTTGAGACAGTCAGTTTACCTATGCACACTTTTCCTGGGCAGGTTATACGCAAGTGGTTAACCAGTACAGTGCAAATTCTTTCGCCAGAAACTGACAACTGCCATTCTTAAATCAGCAGAAGTGAGAGAATGACCGTAGAAAAGATTTCATGATCAATCTCCTCAAAAGGATGTTGCCGACACCGGCAAGAATTGAACCCGTGTCCTCCTGATCACCAGTCAGACTACTTTAATCTGCGGAAAGGTCAGAATGACTCAAAACGTTCAATATTCAAAGAAACTGTATTGATTATATATTTTTAACAGTGTCTATCATTGTCATTTTTCTTTAACCTTTACCCTGCTGTAGGCGACAAGCCCTATCTTTGCAAACAGTGTAGATCCAGATCAGATGGCTTCTGAAGAAGCCATCTGATCAGGATCTACACAGTTTGACATTCAGTTTATGAATATGTAGAAATAAGCTGCATCAAGTAATCTGATTGGTTCAAAGTCAGAAATGAGTGTGGCTTAATTGAATATTCAGCAGGTTAAAAGTTAAGTGTGCTCAGTAAAGACTCAGTTCAGACCCCAATAATACTTTATGAAAACATTACAATAACACACCTGTGTGACATAGTGCATTTTTTCACATCTCCAAAATGATGTTTCTGATGAAAATTTGCGGTATTTTTCTTATTTATACTGTAAACATAGGTTGTGGGTGCACGTTAGAACTGCCTTATTGAGGCAGTTTGGAGGTTCTAACAAGTACCATCAACCTATGTCTTGGAGCAAAAATATAAAAAAATAATGTATAGCCCAATAATCCCCAGTTTTCTCTATATAATGTGGGTTTTAGAAGGTGTTCATTTCACGGATTTGTTCACAAGATGGTTTCATAATTCTGCTCAAAACATATATTGTTGACACCCTTTGGAACCACCAACTTGTTTATGTGATGACATGGGCTATGCCAAGCAAAATCCAAACAAAAGTGTACAGATCAGTTTTTGCAGCTATGCACTGCCCACGACCAATGGAATTTTCTAAAGACAATAAACTTGACAAATATCTAGATGTTTCTTCAAAACTGATAAAAACTCAGCTTGATTATAGAGCACTTACCAAAATTTGGCCTAATTGCCCCACACTGACAGGCTGTGCAATGACCATTTATGATAATTTTTCTGTATGATCTATGCATTTTCAGTCCATTTTTAAACCAATACATGTTATATTCAAAACTGCATCATAATGAACAATTATGATATAGAGGCTGTGGTGTAGTTTAGGTTTTGCTGACTCTTGTTATCAAACTCTGGTATCTCAAACTACCGCTTAAGGGGAATGGGAACACCTGGCACATTTTTTCCTCCATTTTTCAAAGGGAGACAACTTTCGGGACTTCCTGTTCGCTTTTCTATAGGCTCAGTCCCACTGAAAAAGGGGTCTACTCTTAAAGGAAAGAATTTGCTCCTCAGGAGCAAATTCTTTCCTTTAAGAGTTAACCCCCTGTTGACATGGGAGACAAAAACACTTTTGCAGGAGTTGCCTCCCCTGAAGGTGTACCCATTCCCCTTAAGTCAAACTGAACTGCTGGCAAAGCTCACGGATGATTAGCTATTACTTGTATTTTGTCATTGTATATTAAAGCTAAATGTTGTATACTGGCTTAATGTATTCTCGCGGTTTATGTATTCTCGCGGTTTTTGTAATTTTCCGTCATAACAAACCGCCGCGCCGCCTAGCGAATGTTTTCATTGGAAAATCCCTGTCGCAGAGGTTCACGCTTCAGTTGACACACCCAGAATAGAGAAATGTACCGTTTAAAGGTGAGTTTTCAATGTGAAAAAATTGTATAAACAAAAAACAACATAAATGTCACTGACCTGTATACCCTTCTCTTTCAGAAACCCCAAATCCAGCCCAAAATAAATAAAAATCTCGATACGAAGACTGACCTAGGTCGTCTGCATAATGAGGTCAATGGGAGGATTTGTTTTGATCACGTGACTACATGACTATCCAATAAACCCTCCCGTCTGACAGAAAAATGTATGGAAGCACATTGTAATCATAAACAGATGTATCGATTTTTTGGTGTTTCTTTTTTTCTTTCTTTTTTTTTTTAGTTTATGTATTATTGTGGTATATATTTTAAACATTATTTCAGAAATGTCTTAATTTTAAATTAAATTTTACACATTTCATTCCCAGATAAATTACACAGATTTATACTAGAAGAAGGTGAAATATTGCCTTGTGTGCATAAGAACGTATATATTATATAAATGATCATTTTCGTCTGTCTGTCTGTCGCTCTCTCTCTCTCTCTCTGTATCTCTCTCTGTGTCATGTAGGACAATATGATTTTTTTTTGCATTTTCAGCTTGATGTCCAGAGCAGAAGAGGGAAGCCCTATGACAAAGCAAATCTTGTACAAGCGTACCAAGCAACTCAGTCTGGAATGTCCGTGTATCGAGCTGCTCGGGTTTATTCTGTACCTGAGTCAACGTTGCGGGACAGAACAAGATGTAACGTCTCTTTGGATGCCAGTCCGGGTCCAGATACTATCCTTTCTTGGAATGAAGAAAAGCATCTTGTAGACCACATTAAATACATGGGAGACAATTGATATGGCTACACAAAAAGCAACATCCAGTACATGGCGACTGAATATTGCCAGTCTCTTGGGAAAGTAGTGAAGTCTGAGAAGGGCCTTAGCAGTATGTGGTTTTATGCCTTTATGAAAAGATGGCCAGATCTTAAGTTAGCAAAACCCCAGAAGCTGCAAATGTCAAGGGCGAAAAGTGCATCACGGGAGGCCATTGATAAGTACTTCAATGAACTTGGAACTGTCATGCAGCAAAACAACTTGATGGAAGCCCCCGAAAGGATATTCAACATCGACGAAACAGGAATATGTATGGAACATGCGCCACCAAAGATAGTTTGTGCAGCAGACAGTACTCCCCAAGCTGTTACTTCACCTAGGTCTTCAAATGTAACAATCATTGCAGGGGCTAATGGGATTGGCAATAATATACCCCCCTTCTATATATTCCCCGGTAAAAGGTGGTGTAATGAATTCTTAGAGGGAGCTCCGGCTGGATCAGCAGGGAAAATGTCTGAGACAGGGTGGTCTAATGCCGGTATTTTTGAACACTATGTGACAGAACACTTATCTAAACATGCAAAGCTGAAAGAGAACAACAATGATTGCACTTTAATTATGTATGATGGTCATAAGTCGCATCTTTCCTTAACTTTGACTGAATGGGCCAGAAAAAGAAACGTGATTTTATTCGTTCTTCCTCCTCATACCAGTCATCTCACTCAGCCCCTAGATGTTGGCGTCTTTGCTCCCTTTAAATGTCAGTACAACAAAGAATGTCAGGCCTACCTACAAAAGAATCCAGGGGTCTCTATCACAAAGTATGAAGTAGCCCAACTTACCGCAAAACCATATATGAAAGCTCTTTGTCCGGAAAACATCGTTTCTGCATTCAGAAAATCAGGCATATACCCATACAATGCACGGGTAATTACTTCCACTCAGGTAGCACCAGCAACAATCTATGCAAAAGATGATATGCCAACTCCAGACAATCCCTGCGAACCCATAAACAAACCAGAAACACAGGAACAAAACATCAAAGACAGCTCAACAGGCCCTACAGACAATTCCAATATATGCAAAGATGCCATAGTTGTTGATAACCAGCCAGCGGACAATTCCATATCATCTATCAATATCAGTGCCACGCGAATTCAAAGTTTTTTCAATGACAGGCAAATTACTAAAGTTGTCCAGAGGAAAAAGAAAAAGTTCGTCCCACCCTATTCCATAACCGGCAGTTTGATGAAACCCTCCAATATTGAAACATTGACAATACAAGCAAAGAAAAAAGAAACCTCAACATTGCAAGAGCCTTCAGCGAAAAAGTCAATGCAGAAAGAAAAAGTAAAGAAGAACAAATCAAATGAAATCCCGGCGAAACCATCAACATCAGGAACTGGCAAACAGGGAGGACCAATCAAACTGACAACACCTGAAGTTTCATCCGACAGCTACAGCTCAGACTCAGATGAGGAGAAGTGTTGTGTTTGCGGTCTCTTCCAGCCAAAAGAATTACGCGGTTGTGCACAAGTCATATTTGTTAAATGGGCCCAGTGTGACTTCTGTCCCCATTGGACCCATCTAACATATTGTTCTGACGTCAGAGTCATAAGGAGAGGCGATGTGTTTAAGTGTCCACATTGCCTCAATAAAATGTAAAATAAGCAAAAACAACAACCTGAAATTTGTAAATATGTAAATATTTTGTATTTCCTTAATTTTGTTAGTTTTGGTTTTCAAATTATCTTAAAACGTTTCATTGTTACCTAGACATTCGTTTCAATCAGTTATGACTTGTACCGACCACCGTATATCGAATATTATAATTACCGCGGGGTCACATGACTTTCCTTTGCAAATGGCGGCGGAGCTGTAGCTGTCGGTAGCAACGCTTCACTCTTTAAAACAAAAATGGACTGGACGTATTGTTTGCCGGAAAAATAAATCAGATTCAAAGGTAAGATATTTTAGTATTGTTGTTGCGATTTATGTTTCTGCGTTATTTGCTTTCTTTTTTCCGATATAAGTGCCGCGAGAATACATAACGCCGGGCTACCTCTTTAAATAAAGGCAAAATGTCACCCGCTTTAAATAAAATCTTAAGTTACTAACATAGTTATAGTAGGTGCAGATAAAACTGACAAGGCAGAGCTGTTGTTTGCACCTGCCTTTGGGATATTCTATTAACCCTTTTTGTACTAAATGGAATCTTCCTCCTTATTGTTTGTTTGATTTGAGGTTTAACGTCCCTGTCAACACTGTAAAGGCCCTATTGGAGACGTTGCATCCAATTTTGTGGGACATTTAGCCGACATTGAGATGACATGACATCTCAAGCCCTGCGGCCCAATGAAACCAATAGGGTTAATAAGCATAGACGGTCTGACTCGCACCACATTGCCTGGGCAGGCTTAGATCCTCTAAGCGGTTTACTCATGTGCGGGTCAGTTTCAGCTTTGCTTGGGAGCATCATGCAGCCCATCTATTTCTTCAAGCCCCAATGGGCGGGGGCTAATCTTCCTCCTTATATAAAGCAGGAGTCCATTTCAAAATTTAGGGATGTCAGGTTGTGTTTTCTTCAAAATCTATTTGGAAACTGGCTGAATGTTTTGCAGTGTAGGCCTTGATCAGAGACCGCATTTTGCGGCGTCTGATCTGGGCCTGCACTGTTTACCAACTACCTATTTTCGGGTTTCCGGTACAAAATGGGTTAACAAAAAGGAATACGAAGTCGCCAGATTATGTGAGTTCAACTGTAACACAAAACAGCTATGGTGTAGATGGCCTTTTGATCCAATTGCAAAAAAACATGCAAAAAAAGCACCCTACTGAATCTTCTTGTGGACTCAGCAAATTTGACATATTCTGACAACACCTGAATTTCCCCACCCTGACAGTCTTATTTGCGACAACTATACTAGCTTACAAACTACTGATAAGGTGATACCTCAAACCAAAAATATGAGCCCCTTGGAGTTCGAGATAATGAAAGTCAACAGCGCCTGGTGTTTTACCTTGCCACCATTAAACATTCTCCTGCCTGTTGTAAACATAGGCTGTCCTGGCGATTTGTTGATACTCTTCAACTGCTCCCTGTGTTTCTCTAAACTAAAAGGGCTGTTTACATCTCCCTCTGATAGTAGCAGTCTTGCTTCTGCATGCTCTGAAACACAAATGTCTTAACCCATTGTATGTTAGTGGACTCTTCCATTGCTATATGTTGGACAAGTCTATTTGTCATACAAGGGGTGTCAGGCCTATTTTTTTGTTTTTATTCTATTTTTGACGGAAAATTCTGTTAGCAAATAGTGCAGGCCCTGATCAGACGCCGCATTCTGCAGCATCTGATCTGGGCCTGCACTGTTTGCCAAGGTACCCCTTTAGGGGTTCCCGCATACAATGGGTTAATGCATGAGAAAATGACCCATAGCATGCACTTGCACAACCAATGCGATAACACAACCATCTTTTTATTTTTCTGACGAAAATTTGTTAATATCTTTTCCTTATTTATTTTCAAACATAGACTGTGGGTACTGTAACAAGCAGCCACAATGGAACATTAAGGGGAATGGGAACACCTTCAGGGGAGGCAACTCTTGCAAAAGTATTTTTGTCTCCCATGTCAATAGGGGTCAACTCTTAAAGGAAAGAATTTGCTCCAGAGGAGCAAATTCTTTCCTTTACGAGTTGACCCCTTTTTCATTGGGACAGGGCTTATAGGAAAGCGAACAGGAAGTCCCGAAAGTTGTCTCCCTTTGAAAAATGGCGGAAAAATATGCCAGGTGTTCCCATTCCCCTTAATACAAAATGCATTAATGTATAACCTTTAGACTAATCTTTCATTTGGATGCATGTCAGAGTCTTCTTTGTGAGAGTTCCCTTCACATTACGATAACACAAACGGGAGTCATAGTGCACTTTTACACATCTCCAAAGTGACTACTTTTCTGATAAAAATCTGTAATATTTTTATTTATGCTGCAAACATAGGTTGTGGGTGCTCGTTAGAACTACCTCGTTGAGGCGGTTCTAATGAGTACTGCCAACCTATGTCGTGGAGCAGAAATAAGTAAATTAATGTGTACCCCTTAAACTCCAGTTTTCATTATGTAAAGTGGGGTTTAGCGGGGTGTCCATTACACAGACTTGTTTACGTGATGAAAAGACTAGAATCTTCTGACATCTCTTATTCCCCAGTCAAAAGGCAAAACTAGCCATCAGAAGAGATGGCAAATCCCTCTAAAGCTAATTTGGTGTTCAGAAGATTGTACACATGCAGAAAGTACACAAGAAACAAAACACACCAGCTAATCCTCAAGTACACAAATGCAAGACATCTGCAAGATGTATGAATGATGCATTACAATAACACAACTGTGCGACATAGTGCATTTTTTCACGTCTCCAAAACGGCTAATTTTTGAATGAAAATCTGTGATATTTTTCTTATTTATACCTCAAACTCATAGGTTGTGGGTGCTCGTTAGAACCGCCTCAATGAGGGGGTTCTAACGAGTACCCATAACCTATGTCTTGGACCAGAAATAAGAAAAATAATGTTTACCCACATAAACCCCAGTTTTTTCTATATAAAGTGTGGTTTAGTGTGTGTGGGTGGGGGGGGGGGGAATATTCATTTCATGGACTAGTTCATGTGATGATAATATTACCCTTGCCCTGTTGGGGTTTATTGGGGGGCTCATTTCACGGCCTTGTTCTCATGATGGTAATGTTTATTGCAGTATTCATGACCAAATCATACTGAGGACACCTTCTCAACACAATGTAGATACATAACTAAAAACCCAAACTCTGGGTATTGTAGTTATCTTCATAACAATATAATACTAGACGGCGCAATCGATGGTATACCATCGCAAATACCCGCTTTTTCTATGAATAACACTAGATATGGCAAATTCATACTTTTTGACCTTTGACCTTGGGGTCAGGTTGAGGCCAAGGTCACACCAAAAGTAGCCCAGTGCCATCAATATCCCATGTACTATCCACAGGCAAAGTTTGAAAAGTGTACCATAACGTTTCAGAGATCCATTCCAAAGGAACATGAGGGACCTAAGTACACACACACATACGGACTGACAGACACTCGACTCTGACACAACAAGAGGGCCATGATGGCCCTGGATCGCTCACCTGATCCATAGAGTAACAAGTGGGCCCGGGGAGGGCCATTATTGACCCCAGGGCTATAATGTGCATAATGTTGAGGGAGGTCTGAAAAGGTAAAGCTTCATACCAAATATCAACAAAGGCTATAATTTGAACAATCTTGGCAAAGGTCCACTAGATGAAGCTATATACCAAACATTAAATAACTGGGCCTTGCGGTTTCAGAGAAGAAGATTTTTTTAAAGATATTCCCTACGTAAGCCTATGTCAAACCAAATGGCCCCGGGGCGGGGCATTTTGGCCTCAGGGCTATAATTTAAACAATCTTGACAGAGGTCCACTAGATGAAGCTTTGCACCAAATATCAAAGACCTGGGCCTTGCTGTTTCAGAGAAGAAAATTTTCAAAGATTATCTCTATATAAGTCTATGTAAAACCAAAGGGCCCCGGGGCGGGGGCAGTTGTGGCCCGAGGGCTGTAATGTGAATAATCTTGGTAGAAGTCCACTAGATGAAATTTCACACCAAATATCAAAGACCTAGGCCTTGTGGTTTCACAGAAGAAGTTTTTAAAGATTTTCCCTATATACGTCTATGTAAAACCAAAAGGCCCCGGAGCAGGGGCATTTTTGGTTTCAGGGCTATAATTTGAACAATCTTGATAGAGGTCCACTAGATGAAGCTTAATACCAAATATCAAAGACCTAGGCCTTGTGGTTTCAGAGAAGAAGATTTTTAAAGATTATCCCAATATAAGTCTATGTAAAACCAAAGGGGGCAGAGGCATTTTTGGTCTCAGGGCTATAATTTGAACAATCTTCGTAGAGGTCCACTAGATGAAGCTTCATACCAAATATCAAAGACCTAGACCTTGTGGTTTCAGAGAAGAAGATTTTTCAAGATTTTCCCTAAAACCAAACTTAAAAGGGCCCCAGAGCGGGGGCATTTTTGGCCCAAGGGCTATGATTTGAACAATCTTGGTAGAAGTCCACAAGATGAAGCTTCATACCAAATATCAAAGACCTGGGCCTTGTGGTTTCAGAGGAGAAGATTTTCAAAGATTTTTCCCTATATAAGCCTATGTCAAACCAAAGGGCCCTGGGGCGGGGGCATTTTTGGCCCCAGCACTATAATTTGAACAATCTTGGTAGGGGTCCACTAGATGAAGCTTCATACCAAATAGCAAAGACGTGGGCCTTGCGGTTTCAGAGCAGAAGATTTTTAAAGATTTTCCCTATATAAGCCCAAGGTAAACCAAAGGGCCCCGGGCGGGGGCATTTTTGGTTTAAACGTATTTATTAGTTTAAGCAATACATGACAAGACAAATAATGATGTTTACAATATGTTAAAGGATTTGAACGGAAGCTAAATGTAGCTTATGAAGTTCATCTCCTGATAAATGAAAATGAGAGCGTTTGTACATATATTGGCGGGTTCACTTGAATACAGTTGTACGTAGATGACTATACATAGTTGTACTAACCAAGGCAATGGATGAATGAAGAAAAGATCAAACAAAACAGAGAAAAAAGAACAAACAAGCATGATGTAATGAGAGAAGATGATGAGACAGATACAGCATATGAAAATGAAGATAGGCAAAGATGGTTATCTGAAGCGATTGTTCAACCACCGACCCTTGCTGCATTCATGTGCAGATTGGCGGGGAGAATGCTTCCTTTAATCATATTAAAGTGTCTTTATGTTAAAATCTTTTGCTGACTTCTATAAAAGCCAATACGTGACGGAAAATTTGTTCGTTATCTTCAAAACATCTTGATGCATCACCATATAAGAGTATTTTGAGATTGATGTTGGGTACAAATGATAGGTCTCGGAGTAGTTGGTTGCGCTGATTTTGGTAATTAGCACATCGAAAGAAAAAATGGTAAGCGTTTTCAACGAGCCCGCAAGTACAAGATGGTGAGTCAGTCATGTTTTTTGAAAAAAGATCACTTTTTAAAATACTACAATTGGTTCTCAAGCGAGCATGCATGACTTGCCATTTTCTCTTGCCCCGGTAATAAAATTTTGGTATTTGGACCCTGCTTCCAGTAAGGGCTGTTTTAAAAGACGCCAGTGAAGTAGTTTCTTTAGCCTGATTCGGTAAGTTATTATAGTCCCTGACAACCGAGGGTAAGAAAGACAAATAATAGTTATTTGTGTTACACTGAATAGTTGTAAAATCATTGGCATTTCGGAGGCCGTACATAGTAGTTTCACTAACTAAAGGAGGAACAAGATTTGATAAATAAGTAGGAACTAGATCGTGTTGCATCTTGAAGAATAAAATAAGCTTATGATTGGTTCTCCTAGTTTGCAATGATTCCCATCCAACTTCTTCATTTAGAGATTGTAAGGAGACCAAAGCTGTAGCACCTGTAACTATCCTAGCTGCTTCGTTTTGAATTTTATCTAGTTCGCGCTTTTCATATTGTGTACAGTTGTCCCAAATAATATCTCCGTATTCTAACAGTGGCCGAATAAACGATATGTAAATGACTTCTAAAGATTTCCTGTCCAAAACAAATTTAAGTCTGCGCATTACATTTAACCTATGCCAGGCTTTCTCTTTAATGATTTCAATATGTGTGTGCCATGTGCCATTTTCTGAGAAGTAGATACCAAGGTGTTTGTGTGATTGCACTTCTTTGATCTGACGGCCTTCCATAGAGACGGGAGGGTGCCAAGGTTTGTTAACTTTGCGAGATAAAAGAAGTGACTCGGTTTTTGCGGGATTAAAGGTGACCAGCCATTTATGTGCCCAGTCAGAGATAGTTTGGAGGTCAGTATTGAGAAGGAAAGCATCAGAAACTGGGTCTTCAACAATAATATACAATGATGTGTCATCGGCAAATAATCTTATGTTTGTCTGAATATCTGTAACAATATCATTGATGAATACTAAAAAAAGCAAAGGGCCTAGAATAGAGCCTTGTGGGACCCCGGCTTTGATGAATTTCCAGTCGGAAGTCGCACCAGGAGACACGACACGCTGTTTTCTTTGTTTAAGGTAGTCGTCGAACCAGTCAAGAAGAGTGCCTGTGATACCAGCTGCTTTCAGCTTGAATAAGAGGCCTTTGTGCCACACGCGGTCGAAGGCTTTGCTGATATCACAGAATACTACTCTGACCTCTTTACCTGAGTCCATTGCTTGGCTAAACGTATTGTAGAGATAAGCTAGCTGATTTGTTGTGGAATCGCCTGGTGTGAACCCCGACTGGTAGGAAGTCAATACATTATTGTCTCGTAAATGATTGTAGACATGTTTAAAAATAGATTTTTCGAATGCTTTATCAATATTACTTAAAAGGGAAATCGGCCTATAGTTAGTAAGTAATGAGGGATCGTCATTCTTGGGAATTGGGGAAACGTTCGCCTTCTTAAAATCATCAGGGACTTTACTACTTGCCAGTGACTGATTAAAAAATGATGTTAGTGGAACTGCAATTTCTTCAGCTAGTTCTTTTAAGACCTTGTTACTAACACCGTCTGGTCCTACTGCTTTACCGATTGGTAGCGATTTAAGAACAGTTTGAACCTCGTCAGGTGTCAAGATTATGGAGTGGAGTTCAGATTCCACATTATACATTGGCATATGAGGAAGTTCAACATTACTATCATTGATAATAGTTTGGTCTCTAAAGTAGTTGTTTAACAAGTTAACCTTCTCAGTGGGATCTGTAACTAGATTACCGGCGGATTTAATTGATGGAAGGCTGGTCGATTTAACTGGATTGATAAAATGTTTGAGAGTTACCCACCAATCTCTGGAAGTTAAATTATCGGACTTAAGTTTATTAGCAAGTTTGTCGGTATGAGCCTGTTTTGAGCGACGAATTAACGAGATTGTTTTGTTGCGGTAACGGCGAAATTTAGCCCAAGCTTCAGGGTCATTAGTAGATTTCGCCTTACGATATAAGCGTTTCCTTTTCCTTATATGTCTCTTGATAAAGCTAGTAATCCAGGGTGGGTCTGACAATCTAATTCTCGAAGTTTTGTTGGGAATGCACTGACTTGAAATGTCTATAAGGTGTTCTGTAATATTACTTGCGTAATTATTTATGTCGCTATCTCGAAATAAGTCCCAATCGGTCGTAGCAGCCTTTTGCCTGAGGAGGTCATAATCTCCTCTGTCGTATAGCCATATGTGTCGGGTTAGAGATATTGATTTGGGTCTTGAGAAATTCATTATTCCAAAAATTGGACAATGATATCGAACTTGCTGTGGTAAGAAAGGATCCCCTACACCACAAGAAATAACACTGTTTCTGTTTGATACTAGGAGGAGATCAATTAGTGAATTGGAAGTTTCAGTGAAGTGTGTAGGCTCAGTGATGCACTGAGTAAGGGAAAACTGTTGACAAAGATAGTTGATTTTGTGTGCTGTGGTTTCAGAAAACATATTATAATTAAAGTCACCGGTCAGGCAAATATCCCTGATGTCAGTATCAAAAGCCAAGTTTACTGAAGTTTCTAATGTTGCTAAGTAATTGCTATCCGCATTTGGAGGTCTGTAGACAAGTCCAAAAAGTAAATGTTTATGTTTCAATGTGAGTTCTATCCATAAGCACTCAATACCAGGTGTTTCTAAGTCTTGTCTACGGGTGTAAGTAAGAGTGTCTTTAACATATATAATGACACCCCCATGTGGATCTCTCTCTCGATCCTTCCTCTCGGGTTTAAAGTATGAAGGTATTAAAATATCGTCTGTTGAAATGTTATGGTGCAGCCACGTTTCTGAGAAGGCCAGTATATCATATTCCGCCAGTTCCGTTTGAAGCAAGTCTAGTTTCGTAAATATACTTTGTACATTATAATGAACAAATGACAAGTGATGGAAAACATTTGTGAAGTTTGGAACTGACCCTGAAAACGAGGTACTAATACTGCGTACTGAGGATGAGGAATAAACAGAGGAGGGTCCTGGGTTCGGATGGATATCACCTGCGACCAGCATTAAACATATCAACCAATAAGCTACTACTGAAATAGATATAAACCTAAGAAAATATGTGGTAAATTTTTGATTGATTATCACCGTGTTACTAAGGACAACTCGTTTCCTTAGACAAAATGCATTTCTACAGGCGTTCAATGTTTCGTTGGAATTAAGCAGCCTTAATGAAACTGAATACATATTCTCAAAATTTTGTGTAAGGGTAAGAAGCATCATCATATGTATCAACAAGGAAAACTTTCCCCTAGGACGGTATGTCACCATGGCAACACACAAGTTTAACTTATTCAGTTTAGGTTATTCCTACCATAAGGAGAAGAAATCCAAGTGATGCCGCCATGAGAACATACCTACAAGTGTATGAAAGTTTGGACATGCGATGCATAGGGCCGTTGGTGATTATCGCTTCAGATGACAGTGAGATGAAAAATAGAGTACATAACAGAGTAAAAGATTGTGAAGAAAAATAACCTATTACATTCAACATACTAGAAAAAAAGAACAAAAACAACACAATATTATGGGATAGGAACTGATGAGGTATCATATTTTCATGACCTGGGTCACGACATGCGATCTCAACAAATCGGTGTCATCTGGTCAGACATGTTAGCTTCCCGATCGAGAGAAATATATCATTTTAATAGTGTAGTGTGGAATTTATTAATTCGGAATCAGCCTTCACAAAAGCAAGGGATGGACCATATATTCAACTCTACTGGTACTTCCACGACGTGACCCATAAACCTTATAAATAACATAGCGATAGTGTTCTAAGGCTGGTATCAGGCATGATATCACCCTTGCAAACAGTGAAGATGCTGACCTGAAGGCTCTAAAGAAGCCGTCCGGTCAGAATCTACACCGTTTTTCATTCAATTAACAAATTTGAGTGAGTACATGATTTCGAGTAATTTGGTTGGTTAAATGTCAGAAAAGGATATGGCGAACCTAAATTATTCAGCAGGAAAAGGTATTAACATCCCTACTACGCCGTCAAGTTATTCAGAAACAAGGAAAATTAAATTCTGTCTATATATATTCGATTACTCTCGTTTTCTCAATCCCCGACTCCAAGGCAGCAATGGAGCCGAAATCTAGTTAACATACAGCAATGTCAAACTTTTGGTTTGACCCCAGCATTACATAATAACATACACTTTATTTACACACAAGTCGTACAACGACACATGAGGAACATACATAAATACAAAATACATGGACGTGGTAAACATAACAAAGACATGAAAAAGACAACAATATCAATATGTAAGTTATTTGTCATGGAAATGGGTGGGGGTAGTCTAAATACAGAAACACACAGCGGTAATGAAATTTAACGACGCCTTTCCGACGTCAAGACGTGCGTTTCATGCGCATCACGACGTCGCTTCGACGCATTTTTGTAGCATCTGAATACTGAGAGAGTTTGTTTGTACAATTGATTTGCGGTTTAACGTCCCCCTCAGCACTGCATAAGTCATTTTGGAGAAGCCGCCTCCAGGCCCGCGGGACCTTTACCAGACACTGAGCCGAAAATGACATCACAAGCCATGTCGCCCAATAGAACCATTAAGGTTATAAGCATAGACGGTACGACTCGCACCGCTTTGCCTGGGCTGGCTTTGATCCTCAAAGCGGTTTACCAGTGCTCGTCTGAGGTCGAACAGAGAGAGAGGAATGCGGAAGAAAAACGTTATACGATACACATGGATACGTATACAATACACAAATCACGTGCATCCCATGCAGTTGATAGTGTGTGCTAACTGTCAGACGCAACATTTGGATATTTTACCCCCAGACCAGGTAGTTCTTTTTGTTTTATTTATTTAGTTTTATTTATCCAGAGAGAGAGAGAGAGAGAGAGAGAGAGAGAGATGCAAATATACACGCCGATACCCTTCTCCCTCAGATAACGAAAACGAAAGTACTAGGGAGAAGAGAGTGGCATGATGATAATAAAAGTAATGATAACAGAAAATAAAAACGCACACACACACACACACACACACACACACACACACACACACATATGAGCACTTACTCGACGCCGGCGCGGCGTTACGCAAATTTCACGTGTCCAGTAGGATTTCTTGTGAAAATTATGGTAATAATAATGATAAAAACTAAACAAATAAATAAATAAGAATAAATTAAATAGTAGGAAAACAAAAAGATTAATACATAGATAACTAATAATGAAAGCATATATCTATAGATATAAATGTCTTGTATTACATGACACAAATTGTGCCTTAACAACATTTTTTCCGACATTAATATACATTTACACTGTTTTTCTTAAATAACGCGCAAGCAACGCCGCACCAACGTTGATGCCACGTCAGGACGCTGAGTCGACGCCGGCGCGACATTGCCCAAACGTCATATGTCCAGTATGATTTCTTGTGGACATGCAACATTTTGTTATTACTGGTCACATTTCACAGACAGCAGTAATATATTTAGGAGTGGCCATGACCTAATTGGTAATTTGGGTATCAAGGAGAGAGAGAGAGAGAGAGAGAGAGAGAGAGAGAGAGAGAGAGAGAGAGAGAGATGCATTAAATACACACCAGTACACCCTTCTTCCTTCGGTTGCGAAAACGAAAGTACAAGGGAGAAGGAAGAAGGGAATGGCATAATAATAATTATGAAAAAAAAGGACATAGATATCTTGTATTGACATGACAGTTTTGTGGCAAAAATGTATACTCGCTCAACATAGATATACATGTACTGATTTTTTTTTTTGGGGGGGGGGGGGGGGGGGGGGGGGGGGCAAATAACGCGCACACGACGCCACACCAACGTCGATACAACATCAGGTAGTCGAATCGATGCCGATGCGACGTCGCCCAAACGTCATGTGCCCAACAGGATTTCTTGTTAACATTTCACATACAACAAAAGAAAATTTGAATATTCGGGCAATAACCCGAGACACTAAAGATTGAGAAAACGAGAGTAAGCTGTATTTCACTAAGCACTAATGCTGCTATGGCATACTATTTAAAACAAGAAACAACTTAAAGAAAGTCTCAATACAAACAAGCAAGCAGCTCCCGATATGTATAGGAAACACAGACTAGCTCACACAAACTAAATCAGGTATTGTTAGGACTACAGAGGAATCCAACCACCTCTGCTGCAGCAAATTTGCCCCTTTAAAGAATCAATTAATTAAGAGTAATAGGACTGTTTTCCCTTAATTACTTCAAGGAACAAGAATGCCGCAGACACTTATCAGAATCGCGATTCTGACAAATATTCACAACACCTGTTTCCTGGAGTATTAAATTATTACAATATTCTTAAATATTTCTAGAAGTCCATGCCATCTGGAGCTAAGGGCCTGTCTGCCTGTCGTTACATGCGACAATATAAATCAAGAGGCGAATAACAAAAAGGCAAACGATAACACAGAATCCAGTCAGAACCAATATCTAAACAACGTTAACGCACAGCGCCTGCAATACATGTATTGAATGTACGGACTTTATGCAAGTATATAAACTGACATAGAATTAACGCCGAATCGACGCCCTCAGCGTCGGGTTAAACCCGACCCAGTTGAGATGAAATACTGGTTTAGTAAGTTATACAGACAAAAATCAGTATCAATGCAAAACAGAAAAAAAAATCTCTACAGGCACACGCCGTCGAACCAGGCAACGTCGACATCATGCGTCTGCTGAGATAACAGATCTCAATGCACTTATTTGTTGTATGGGTTGTAGTAAACCGCGTTCATTACGATAACACATCCATGCGAATTGGTGCATTTTTTCACATCTCCAAAATAGCCATTTTTCTGGTGAAAATCCGTGATATTTTTCTTACAAAGACTGCAAACATAGGCTGTGGGTGCTCGTTAGAACCGCCTCATTGTGGCGGTTCTAACGAGCACCCATAACCCATGTCATTGAAGCAAGAATACATAAATTAATGTATACCCCCTAAACCCCAGTTTTCCCCATATAAAGGGGGTATAGGGGGGTCTTCATTTCACGGACTTGTTCACGTGATGATTGGGTACATGTAAAGCGCAGCGTGTGTGTGGGCGTGGGTTACGCCCAATCAATATATATAGACCAAACGGAAACAGGTCCCTGGATTAAAGCCCCATCTGAAAGCCAAGAGAAGTCCGGAGTCAAACCAGTGATACCTAATTTGTGGTGCTAGTATCGCTTAACAGTTTCTCCTTGTATAATGACAGTTGGTTTTCACTTTATACAATCAGTGCTTTAAAAAGCACCATGTTGCATAAGTACTTTTTAGTGCAAAGTGGATTGCATGCACGGAATCACTCTTTGGGCATTTGTAGTTTCGTCGAAATGTCATTTGTACTTTACAATATTTGCATTGCAAGAGATAATACCTGAATATCAGGACTTTGAGCAGAATGCATGAATGTGTGCATAAATTTACATAATGTGTACATGATCCAACAGATCAAACCATAGGAAACGTGTTTATAAAACTTGCTCATCACGAAAACACGCCCGTATAATTTCGACGCCGCCGAAATCCCGCCTTTATATGGTAAAAAGCGAGGCCTATACGGGTATATATTTTTCTCTTATTTCCACCAAAAAAAAAAAAAAAAAAAAAAAACAGACAGCGGGTACCCGTTAGAACCGCCTCGTCGAGGCGATTCAAACAAGCACTAATACGGAGAATTTCATAACTTTTTATCTGAAAATTTTCAGTGTTGTGTTGCTAAATGTATTCGAATACGGACGTGCTTACGCAATGAGGTCCGTGTAATCAACACTCGGAACCCCCACTTAATAATGAAAAAAAAAAAAAAAAAAAAATGCGGGGTATAGAGTTATACATTAATGACATTATCTCTACTCAAAACCAGGCCGCAGGTTCCGCTACCTCCTTAACATTGCGGTTTCAACGAGCACCCACATTCCGAATCCGGTCCGGAGAAAAATATGTTAAAAAAAAAAATTCAATGTGGGATTCTTGTTATAACTAGATCGAAAGGACACGGACCTGTCAATATCAACAACAGACGAAGTGTTGCTTTGCATTTGAATTTGACCGCATAGAAGAATCACCGAGACCCAGGCCCGGGAACCGATTTCCCGACACGAGCAAACGACCCCAGGGACCAGGTAAATCTCAATGAATATTCAAATTTATGAGAGGATTTCATAATCATGCCGATGTGTATAACAATGTCACGCTAACGGACTTATGCATTGTGACCTGTTCAGTATACTGAAAATATTAAGAAGTACCAACACCAGTCAGTGCTGAGCTAAAGGTCCCATAATTGTTGTACATGTTAGTTGGGGCGAGGCGCTGCTGATTCAAAGGGTGCCAGGTCTTCTGGTTTCTGAATCCGGTGAATATTGTCTTCATTGTCCTTGACTAAAATTGTTCCATTGGAGGACCAAGCACCTAAGATACGCCTTTCCCTAACTAGTTTCCGACCACTGTACATCAGACCACTTCTGAATTTTGTCAGATCCTCGTTAATGAATACGCCAACATAACCGTTTGTTTTCAAATTTGTGCGTGATTTAAACAGCCTCTGACGAATTCTGAATGTAGACAATTTAACAATGATATCGCGAGGTTTGGTTTCCTTTGGCCTGCCCACACGGTGACTTCTGTCTATCTCATGTAAAGAAATATCTGCACTTATATCTCCTGCCATTTTGAGAATCACATCATCTGTATTCTCGCCACCCTTTTCTGGTATGCCTGATATTCTCAAACAGTTGCGCCGGCTGTACTGCTCTGCGCCTTCAACATCTGATTCGAGCTTTTGAATTCTAAACTTTAAACTTTTGTTTTCATTTTTCAAAGCTGTATTTTCCCTCTCTATGGACTGAATCTTCTCATTTAGGCCACTGAGAACACCGTGTACAATGCCTTTTATCATTTCTGACATTTCAGCACGAAATTGCTCTTTAAGAACGTTAGAGATCTGTGCAATATCATCTGCCTCAAGTTTGATGTTCAGAGCTGGCTGCACAACTGCCTCACCTGCCTCACCTGCAGCTACTTCCATATCAGTCATACTGTCAGTATCAGTTTCAGACAATGGCGATAAATATATTTTATTCTTTTTTGGATCACCAGGAAAGTCGTCGGGCGATGTTAGTACCCTTTTCACCTGAGTAGATGGGGTACATGGGGTGGAAGGTGCAGCTGATGTAGAAGAATTAGATTCTTTTCGCTGAGCCGACTTAGTTTGCTTTGAACTCATAATATACCACTATTTTAATTAACAAGACACTGTCCGCTATATGAGGGTCCTTACTTTTTCCAAACAGTATACTAGGGAATAATCCGACATGACCCCAAGGCTTAATTGTCATCACCATGTATATAGTTTATAAACTAGGACGCGGGGTGGGGTACACATAATCAACGTCAAGTCAAGTTCCTGGTTTGCTACGCATTGACTACCCCCGAATGGATCGGACCAGATTATATGGAACTAGAATAAGTACCTCATCACAGGTTCCCTCCAAAAAAGTCCAAGATTACATCCTTAAAAAATATTTTCCTTTCCCAAATGAAATTTAAACAACCGCCATATTTCACGCATGCGCACTATAATTTGAACGATCTTGGTAGGGGTCCACTAGATGAAGCTTCATACCAAATATCAAAGACCTGGGCCTTGCAGTTTCGGAGAAGAAGATTTTAAAGATTTTCCCTATATAATCCTATGTAAAACAAAAGGGCCCCGGGGCGGGGGCATTTTTGGCCCCAGCACTTTAATTTGAACAATCTTGGTAGGGGTCCACTAGATGAAGCTTCATACCAAATATCAAAGACCTGGGCTTTGTGGTTTCAGAGAAAAAGATTTTTTAAGTTTTCAGTGAAATAAAATCTGTTTTTGGCTCCTGTGACCTACATGTGCAACGGACCGGAACCATATGAACAATTTTGAAAGGGGACCACCTAAGGATCATTCCGGTGAAGTTTGGTCAAAATCCTATCAGTGGTTTAGGAGATGTCATTTGAAGAAATTGTTTACGCATGGATGCACACACGACGGACAAAAAGTGATCCCAAAAGCTTACCTCGTCACTATGTGACGGGGAGCTAAAAACAATATACCTGATTTTTCTTCGAAAAAGCGGGTATAAATAACCTTGTGATTGCTGTAACTTAAACACTTTTTGAGATACATTGAAAGTACTGTCTCAAGTCAGAGCAAGAACTACAACTCTGGGTGCCAATGTGTTTTGGTTATCTTCTCTCAAAGTACTAAGACTAAGTGTCAAGATCACCATTACTTTGACACCCTTTGAGATATACTGACAACACTCGGTACGATTGGGCCCCAAGCTTGAAATAATGAGTTCTGAATTCAGCAGCAGGTACTTCAAGTTGCAGAAGCAGATATACAGACAAAATTGTCCCATTACCTAATGGCTGAGGTGGCATTTGGAGCATTAACCTTGTTCTGCTGTATAAATTTATTCTGTCACACCCATTTCTGACTATCAACCAATCAGATTACTTGATATAATGTATTTATTCAAATTTGCAGACTGAGGTACAATGTAAATCCTGATCAGATGGCTTCTTCTACACTAGGAAAAATATATGTAAAAAATTTACCTGATTTTTTTTTAGAAAAAGAAAATAAATAAAATAAAATGCAAACAAAACTAAAAATAGCATTTTGTAAAGTTTAAGTAAAAGAAATGAAAAAAATACCTGGGGTTTTAGCTTGAGTTGGACCAACATCCTCAGAGTTTATACTTGGACTGGTATGCATTGGCACGGGACTGGACTGTGGCTGAAAAAAGAGAAATGTATAACTTCAAAAGCTCGAACACCTTTGGGACCATGAAAATTTGTTCAAGACAGGGGTAGTTTGAGTCACTGAGGATAAAATCATAGCTCCATGTTTGAAAGAATAATGTGACTATAGGATAAAGGTATACTGTGTGTGCTCACTAGAATTGCCTCATTGAGGCAATTCTAGTGAGCACACACAGTATACTTTTTCATGATAAAATATTCTTAAATCATCCATGTTACTTTCTTATCATAGTGCCATGTCTAAAGGCATAATGCTTCAATATAATCAAGGTATACTGTGTGTACTCATTAGAATTGCCTCAACGAGACAATTCTAAGGAGTACACACAGCATACCATTTCATGATAAAGTATCTTCCTACATCATATTTTTTTACTATTTCTTATCAGGAGCTATGGAAAGAATTCCCTATTCTTGCATAAATACCAAAGCCACCGAAAGCCGTGCTCAAACATTAACAAAAAAAACATTTTCAAATCATGAAATTCCTGTGCTGTCTGATGATGGATTTTGATCTTTTGATATGACAAGTTGAGCCTTGCTTTGTTTAAGTTACGTTGAGGTAATATTATCGCCCTGAAGGTAGCATATTAGAGTTCCATGATGACGTCAGAGGGTCACTGTAAACAACATTCTGAAGTAGCCGCCATTTTGGTTTGCCAGTTGCAGCTGAAGACTTTATATGGAGTTTATATGGAGCCTTTGGGCGTTTTCGTCAAAATTTGCTGTCTGAATCTTAAGTTATGCAAGATGAATGATCATCCATGGTTATTTCATTGCATTAACATTTGCCAGATCCCAAGGAAGGTGTTTGAATATGAGGCTGCTCCCTCGGAAGATATTTGAACATTCTACCTAGTGGTCTCATGTTCAAACAGCTTCCTCGGGATCCGGCAAATGTCAATGCATGAAAAAACATGACTGATCCCTATGATTTATTTAATCAGCTTAACAAGCAAAGTCAAATTTATCTTTTTTCCCCATTACATATCATTGGCAACTTTAAGTTAACAGTATAGAAACAATGGCTGATAAGCAATTTTCATTAGAAATAAAAAAAACATACCGGTAATAAATGCTGCTGATAATACTTTAGATGAAATATGGTCAAGACTTAGTAACTGTTGTACTGACAACATGGATCAATGCCTATTCTATAAGCTCCCAGGAGCTACAAAGAAACAAGTTGCATGTAATGCACACATCGATACTTTAGGATGTCAAATGCCTTGTCATTTAAGCCTTTTTGTACCAAATGAAACCTTCCTCCTTATATATAGCAGTTCATTTAAAAATTTAGGGGAGTCCAGTTTTGTTTTCTTCGAAATCTATTTGGAAACTGACTGAACGTTTTGCAAAAAGTGTAGGCCCTGATCAGATGCCATGTTCAGCATCAGATCTGGGCCTACAATGTTTGCCAACTACCCATTTTGGGTTTTCCCCTACAAAAATGGTTCATGTCATCATGTTGATGTGGATATCAACATTATAGGCATGAAAGCAACTGCAATACTGATGTTTTGGAAAGAAATCAAGAGGTATGCCAGAAAAAAAAATCTTATCATGTATGTTTGGAGAAGACACAAAAGTCTATCGGCACTCATTCGCACGGGTACAGCATTGTTACTTTGTGATGGATTTCTCTATCGGTCATTGAACTAGAGAAAGCGACCAGTAGGTCACGTATACCCCCGGCCAGCGCCACCTTCTGATATATCTTTGGAGCTTGTATATAGTGTAAATGAAGAAGTTAAGAAGCTAAAGGCATATATAAACATGCTTGTAAAAGCTAAACTAAACATAAAATTTCTAAATGGTCCAAGGGAGTGAGGACATCAAAGTTACTGAAGGGTTGGGGGCATCAATGAAACTGAAGCAGCAGGTAGGGGTATGCATCAATGAAATCTTTGGACTGGTATAAAACATGGATGCAAATATCAATTAAATTTGTAGTAGAGTTTAGAACTTATTGCCATCTATAAACTTTGCCATAAAACTTTAACCAAATATAAAATTTCTAAGTCTGTGACCTTGAGGTCAAGGTCACCGCAGGTAAGGGAAGGGACATACATCATGAAATGTTTGGGCTGGTATACAACATTGATGCAAGTACAGTATCTACTGAATTTGTGCAAACAGGCATCTATAAACTTTGTCATTAAACTTTAACCAAATGTGAAATTTCTAAGTCTGTGACCTTGACCTCAAGGTCATTTTTGGGGGTGGGACATGCATCAGTGAAATCTTTGGACCAGTATGTAACTTCAGTGTAAGTATCAACTAAATCTATCAAAGTGTTCAGAAGATACAATCTCTTAGAAACTTTGACGCAAAACTTTAACCAAAACAGACGGACGGAAGACGGAAAGACGGACACACACAGACGGACAGACGAACAGCAAGACGAAAACTATATACCCCCACATACTTGATATGCCGGGGGTATAATTACTTCACATCCATTACAAAAGCACACGTATACAAACTGATTGTAAATTCTATCACCGAAAAACGAAAATTTTAAGATGAAAAATTGTGGTGTTTTTCTTATTTCTGTTCAAAATTTAGATTCCTTTACCCAATTTATATTTTGAAACAGAAATAAGAAAAATAAGGTTTACCCCATGTTAATCCCAGTTTTACTTTACAAAAGTGGGATTCAATTGGGTCAGAATTATATAGGTATGTTTTTGTGATGCACTTAGGGAATAATCAGACGGGACTTTCGTTCTACGGCAACCCATTAACACTTGAGACAGTAAAATAGACCATTTGTCACCCCAAATGACAATTTTCAATATAGTTATATCCCCATTCTGATGCCCTTATTAGCTAATTTTGTACAATAAATTCATTGATCAATCTCTATGTAATGTAAAGTGTAAGTGTATTAAGTATTTTGGCTGCAGGATTACCGCTAGTTTTAATCCAAGTGAACTAGATCACAAATACTTTTTCTATTTGATAGTTGGCTTGGCAGTCAATGCAGGAGAAGCATGGAACCATATCTGAGCAACTAAACATGCTTGCACAGGTATGTAAATAACGCTGTCTTGAATGATTTAGATATCACAGGAAAGCATCCTTTTGACAGCTGGAATAATATATCTCTATGGGTGCTGGACTGGGTAATTAAATAGTTATTTTATGGCTGTTTAGACAATAGTCAAAACTCTTGCCCCTCAGTGTTGTTGACAACCAGACACACTATTGCCCTTGGCCTTTTGTCAATAATGCTTCCAGTCATCCACAACACCTCTGGGCAATACATCTGATTATTGTTGAGCCAGCGCATAACAAATCTACAAGAAGTCTTGAGCAACCAGCGATGATGCAGATCAGCCTGCCCATTCACGGTCTGATCAGATTTTTCGCTGATCACATGTACATACTATAGGCTAATATCTATGCAAAGAGACATAAGCAAAAGGCCTTGTCATAGTTGATGGGTGTGCAGATTGATTTCAGCTGGTCACACGGTCTTTTTGTAGGTTTTGTCATGCGCCGGTTCAGTTATAGTCACCGGAGCATAAAAAAGTTTAATAACCATAGGGCCTGGTCTTTTTATATCACATCAGGTATTTTACATTTCTGTTCAGTAACATGTACAGAGGACCCTCATTATAACAACAGTATTTGTTCCTATTATGGTGCCGTTATATAAAGTATTTGCCGTTATATTGAAACCCACATAGGAGTATGATAGGGAATAAAAGGCCTTTTCCCCATCATTACTCCAAGAAACTGAAGTTATAGACACTTGTCAGAATCGCCTCGGTGAGTGTACTAGATTACAAGAATCTTTTATGACTATGGACTTGATTTGTGCATTTCAAACCCGAGGCAAGCTCACGCTGCTTGGAACCTAGGCTAAGCCTTTAGCAAAGTAGTCATTCCATTGAAATTGCTGTTATAACAAGCTTTGCCGTTATAACGAATGTCAGTATAAAGAGGATTGACTGTACAATACATTCTATCAGAGAGTATATGACTCACAGTTTTGGATTTAGCATTTCCCTCATTCTGTTGTCCTCCTAAAGCTTGTTCTCTATGACCCTCTGATCTTGGTGATGCAGAAACTACCTGTTGGGATGGTGAATTCCTCTGTCTCTGACCGGCTGACTGTCCAAAACTAGGACTCTGAGTATGTTCCTGTAGCTGAGAGGTCAAAAGTCCCTGGTTGCCCACGGGGCCAACAAGAGGACTATCACAGGCAATTGGTGGTCTGGTAAGGGTTTGGACATTTGGTGACTGTAGAGATATCTGAGGAGATTTCTCTACCATACTAACAAAATTATGAGGGATCTGGACACTTTGAAATTTTGGTGCCTGTGGGACAGAGAGTTGAGCTATTCTCTGGGGAGCAGAAGCAGGTGGCTGAGTAACAGTTTGCCGTGGCATCTGACCCATTACTCTCTGGGTTTGATTCACAATTGGCATTTGAGGTCTGATCAAAGACTTCTGGACTGTACCAACAACAGGACTGGCTCTGTTTGAACTGTCAGTGCTGGGTCTTAATGAAGGAACCTGCATGCTCTGCAAAGGCCTAGTATTTGCCATTTTTTGAGGCATGTTACTCATACTTTGCATGATTTGAGAAGGGGCACACTGAATAGAAGGGATGTTCATTTTCTGTTGTGCAAGAGATGCAGACAGGATTCTAGGACTCTGAACAGGAGGGATAGGAGACCTTATTGAGGTGTGACTCACAGAAGATGGACTGACTGATGGTCTATTCCTGACTAGTTGTGGTATCAACGTAGGTCTCTGGCCAGATGGAACATGGCTGGAGGGAACTGTAGGCAATACAGGTGCAGTAAACTTGGGAACATTGGGACTAGGTTGGAAGGATGGGTTGGTGAAGCCTATAACATTTTGAGAACTAGAAGTATGACTTGTGGTGGGAAGCAAGAAAGTGCTTGTTTTTTCTATAGACTGAGCATTGTGGTTTGCAGGCTTCAAATGACAGGCTTGATCATTTTCATCTGGTCTTGTAGCAAGATGAATACTGACTGTGGCTGTAAAAACAACAGATATGTGATAACACATACAATGTAATTATTGCAGGGCCTGACAAATCCATTGCCCGGCTGCACGGCACAAGTCCAAATTTTGGCTCGGTAAGTGATTTTTTATTTCCCTTGCCCACAAAAATAGATAGAATATACAGGGAATATAGTAATTCCAAGCAATTTTTAAGATGCTGTGGAATGCCAGGCAAGTGGCTGAAACTTTGATTTGACAGGCCCTGATAACTGACTATTAAGCCATTGGCCTTGATGTGATGTCAACCAGAGAATAATAATATTGACGGATAATAGGTGCCTAGTGAGCTGTACTTAACCCTTCTCTTGCTGAATATTCAGATTAGCCACACCCATCTCTGACTTTGAACCAATCAGATTGCTTGATGTAATTTATTCCTACAAATTCATAAACTGAATGTCAAACAGTGTAGATCCTGATCAGATGGCTTCTTCAGAAGCCATCTGATCTGGATCTACACTGTTAGCAAAGATAGGGGTTCTCGTAAACAGCAAGGTAAGGGTTAAATCTCAGCTTGAGACTGCAAAGTTTCTCTTAAACATTGGCTGAATGAAATAATTTTCTCTCATAAAACTGATCCTGATTTATCCATGTCCAGTTCCTGTAAGTTACTGTACATGAACAGGTTAAAACTGTTTGAAGAGGAGACCATTTCTTAATTTAGGGGTGTCAGGTTGTGGTATCTTCAAAATTGATTGGGAAAATGGCTAAACTTTCAGCAAATAGTGTAGGCCCTGTTGAGACACCGCATTCTGCGGTGTCTCATCTGGGCCTGCACTGTTTGCCAAGATTCCCATTTTGGGGTTTCTGGTACAAAATGGGTTAATTAGCATCTGGTAAGCAGAATTTAAACCTTGTTAAAATGTTAATCTAATGTCATTATGATTAGGACAATACATCCCCGTGAGATTGATTTCAATCATGTTTACAACACTGTCCTTATCCTGATAAAAAGTTATGATACTCTTAATTCTTCTTACTAATGCTCCAAACATAGGTTGTGGGTGCTCGTAATAACCACCTCGTTGAGGCAGTTCTGATGAGCATCTTCAAAATGTTTTTAACTCTTATCCTGCTTTTCACAACACCTAACTTTGCAAAGAGTGTATATCCAGATCAGATGGAAACTGAAGAAGCCATCTGATCCTAATCTACACTGTCATTCAGTTTAGGAATAGGAATGAAAACACTTTATCATGATTAGCTGGTTGTCAGAAATGGGTGTTGCTAATTAAATAATTCGGCAGAATAAGAGTTATTGCAAAAATAAGGAAAAAAAATGAATACCTCTGTAGCCCACACTATTTTTATTTTTCATATGATGTTGTGTCTGAATGTTATAACTTCATGTAATAAATTTGATAATCCACAAGTGGATTCAATATGCAAAAAACTAGTTAGATACGCCCTGTAACGTTACATGTACGATATCCTTAACGATGTTGCGTTTAATAATGTAATAATGCATTTTTGTAAACAAATCGTGAATAAAATCGGTTTTCAATGTCATATGATAAATAGAATCTTGCATTCTTGCTCATGTATTATTGAATTTATTAAACTCGACGAGGAAATGGGATAGAAAGCTTGGCAAAGCCTTGCATTTTATCCCTTTTCCGCAACTTGTTTAATAAATTCAATAATACATGAACACTCATGTAAGATCTTCTATATAAAGTGGGGTTTACAAGAGTATTTATTATACAGACTTGTGAAAGTGATGTTTTAACTTTTTTCCCTTGGTTAACCTATTGTATACTAGTGGACTTGGACAAGTCTATTTGTCATATAAGGGGTGTCCGGCCTATATTACAGTTCTTATTCCTTTTTTGATGGAAAATTCTGTTTAATAGCAAAATAGTGCAGACCCTGATCCGATGCCGCGTTCTGCAGCGTCTGATCTGGCCTGAACTGTTTGCCAAGGTACTCCTTTAGGGGTTTCCTGCATACAATAGGTTAAAGAAGCCTCCATGGTGTAGTGGTCAAGCTACACAACTCATAAACCAGGAGTCCTGTGTTCCATTCTTGGCTTCTCCATGAGTATTTAAACTAAGGTCCTCAGGACCTGTCTCCGTATGACCTTAGTTGTTGATGGGAGGTAAATCTCAACAATACACACACACATCTCCAGGTTCATGTCACACTGACACTTTTAAATGTAACTTTTCTTAAAACTGGTATGTGTAAGTGGGGGAGAATTGGGGGGTGTAGATTTTCTGTATCAAAGTTCTGATTGACAGTCAAAAACATGGTTACTTTGATAATACATGTTTGTTTCCTAAAAAGTCTTTCAGAAGCAGTCTTATGATCAATATTTATGTTGAATAACCTATGTTTAGAACTGCCTTGGTGATCTAGGCAGGCCTTATCAGTCCACATAAACTATGATTTTTAGCATCAGTAAGTAAATACTGTAAAATTAAACTTTATTCCATTCACTCTTTTCTTTATACATGTATATTTTTGTTTGTTTGATATGAGGTTTAAGGTCCCCGTCAACACAGTATAGGTCATTTTGGAGGAGTTGCTTCCAATTTTGTGGGACTTTTACCCAACATTTAGATAAAATGACATCTCATGCTCTGTCCCCCAATGAAACCAATAGGGTTTATAAGCATGGACTATCCCACTCGTCCCACATTGCCTGGGCAGGCATAGATCGTCTAAGCGGTTTACCAGTACTCGTGTGTGGTTGGTTTCAGCTCTGCGTGGAAGCATCATGCAGCCCATCTATTTCTTCAAGCCCTGATGGGTGGGGGTGGTTATACATGTATATATATATAATGGGTTTTCCAGGGTGGTCATTTCACTGACTTAGCAACATAAAGCAAGATTAACCTTTACCAGTCTCTAGGCTTATTCAGCAGATGACAAATTGTTGATATTTTTCTTATTTTTCTCAGGAAACAGGATTTGACATCTCATGAAAATTGTCTCCTACTATGGAGACAATTTCCATGAGATGTCAAATCAGGACTTGACATCTCGTGCAAATTGTCTCCATAGGAGACAATTTGCATGAGATGTCAAATCCTATTTTCTGGGAAAATTAGAAAAATATTTAAAAATGTTGTCGGCTGTGAAAAAAATACCCAGCATGCAAAGCGTTGAGGACGGCAACATTACCATCCATATCCTCTAAGCCTTGGTCCTGCCCCACGTTTCGAAAGGCAACATATGGCGGCTGTGGTGTACTATGCTGAGTCACAGGTTTCTGAGACACTTGGGGAGAGGCATGCTGAGGCTCAGTGGTTGGAGCTGGTTCACTGGTTTTCACTGACAGCTTCTGGTTCTGAAAAAAACAAAAAAAAAATGCTACTTAAAGGGAATGAGAAGACCTTCAGGGGAGGCAACTCCTGCAGAAGTATTTTTGTCTCCCATGTCAATAGGGGTCAACTCTTAAAGGAAAGAATTTGCTCCTGAGGAGCAAATTTCTTTCCTTTAAGAGTGGACCCCTTTTCATTGCGATGACCTCTCCAAAATGGATACGTAAACCCTTGTTTTCTCTATATAAATTGGGGTTTAGGGGGTGTTCATATCTCGGACTTGTTCATGTGATGTATAGTGGGACAGAGTTTACAGAAAAGCAAACAGGAAGTCCCGAAAGTCTCGCTTTGAAAAATGGCCGAAAAATCTGCCAGGTGGTCCCATTCACCTAACGTAAATAAAAACACTTTGATGGGAGGCAGCTATTTCATAAATACAGTCAACTCTTGTTATCTCAAACTCCAAGGAACTGGAATTTTTGGTTTGAGCTAACAATACTTCGAGATAAAAGGAGTTGAAATCTAAAGAACACTAGCAAAAGCAAAACACTGTCCAAAATTTAGTTGGACATAACCAGTAGTTTGAGACATCTGGGTTCGAGAAAACAAGTTCTACAGTGAAACTTGGATAACTCAAATACAGATGGCTAATTAGCCATGGCTAATTCAAAATCATTCAAGAGTGCCTGGAGAATTGTCATTTGGAGAGGTAAATCGGCAGTTTTATAGACGGAAATTTCTTTTTCATTTTGTGACCATAAAACCGATGATTTTCCTCCCCAAATGACAATTTTGCAATATAGTTATCCCATTCTAATGCACGGTTGGTTTTGTTAAATACTGTACTATTTGGAACAAAATGGCAAGCACTGTGAGCTGCGTAAAACCAAATGCTACCCAATGAGAAGTGACGTTACATGATGACGTAGGGTTTCCGACAGTGTATCGCAGAATATACTATCACAAATTTTTGATGTTATCCAATCAGACGTCGGTTTACATACGCAAGTGCGTAAGAATTAAAATTTTATCATGAAAAAGGAATATTGTTGTATTCATTAGAATCGCCTCAGCAGCCTCATTGAGGTGATTCCAATGAGTACCCACAAAATTCCTTTGTTTTACTGAAGAAAGAAAAATATATTTTGGAATCATAACCACCATCTTGTCAACATGCCTATATAATTTTGACCTCATTGAACCCCACTTTTATATGGTGAAGCTCGGGTTTACAGGGGTATACATTATTTTTCTTATTTCTGCTCTAAAATATAGATTGTGGGTACTCGTTAGAACTGCCTCATCGAGTACCTACAATCTATATTTTGAGCAGAAATAAGAAAAGAAAAAAATCACAAGTTTTCATCTTAAAACTTTCGGGGGATTATCCGCGGTAGAGTTTACAATGTATTTGTATAGGCATGTTTTCGTAATGTATGCCTCATGGTCTGGTGCTATGAGTAAATCTCAGTAGTTGGAACTACCCCTGTCTCCAACAAATATTAATGGTCCAAAACAAATTCACATTTTTGAAGTTTGACTCATGGTCTCCATTACCAACAGGGTTGTACTCCTGTAGCAAAGAGTTTGCAAACTCTTTTTTCAATGAGCAGATTGTCGTTCAGATGGTTTCTGTGTATGGAAGAAACAACTGTCAGATAGAGTACTCCTGTAGCAAAGAGTTTGCAAACTCTTTTTTCAATGAACAGATTGTCGTTCAGATGGTTTCAGTGTATGGAAGAAACAACTGTCAGATAGAGTACTCCTGTAGCAAAGAGTTTGCAAACTCTTTTTTCAATGAACAGATTGTCGTTCACATGGTTTCAGTGTATGGAAGAAACAACTGTCAGATAGAGTACTCCTGTAGCAAAGAGTTTGCAAACTCTTTTTTCAATGAACAGATTGTCGTTCAGATGGTTTCAGTGTATGGAAGAAACAACTGTCAGATAGAGTACTCCTGTAGCAAAGAGTTTGCAAACTCTTTTTTCAATGAACAGATTGTCGTTCAGATGGTTTCAGTGTATGGAAGAAACAACTGTCAGAAAGAGTACTCCTGTAGCAAAGAGTTTGCAAACTCTTTTTTCAATGAACAGATTGTCATTCAGATGGTTTCAGTGTATGGAAGAAACAACTGTCAGATAGAGTACTCCTGTAGCAAAGAGTTTGCAAACTCTTTTTTCAATGAACAGATTGTCGTTCAGATGATTTCAGTGTATGAAAGAAACAACTGTCAGATAGCGTACTCCTGTAGCAAAGAGTTTGCAAACTCTTTTTTCAATGAACAGATTGTCATTCAGATGATTTGTGTATGGAAGAAACAACTGTCAGATAGAGTACTCCTGTAGCAAAGAGTTTGCAAACTCTTTTTTCAATGAACAGATTGTCGTTAAGATGGTTTCAGTGTATGGAAGAAACAACTGTCAGATAGAGTACTCCTGTAGCAAAGAGTTTGCAAACTCTTTTTTCAATGAACAGATTGTCGTTCAGATGGTTTCAGTGTATGGAAGAAACAACTGTCAGATAGAGTACTCCTGTAGCAAAGAGTTTGCAAACTCTTTTTTCAATGAACAGATTGTCGTTCAGATGGTTTCAGTGTATGGAACAAACAACTGTCAGATAGAGTACTCCTGTAGCAAAGAGTTTGCAAACTCTTTTTTCAATGAACAGATTGTCGTTCAGATGGTTTCAGTGTATGGAAGAAACAACTGTCAAATAGAGTACTCCTGTAGCAAAGAGTTTGCAAACTCTTTTTTCAATGAACAGATTGTCGTTCAGATGGTTTCAGTGTATGGAAGAAACAACTGTCAGATAGAGTACTCCTGTAGCAAAGAGTTTGCAAACTCTTTTTTCAATGAACAGATTGTCGTTCAGATGGTTTCAGTGTATGGAAGAAACAACTGTCAGATAGAGTACTCCTGTAGCAAAGAGTTTGCAAACTCTTTTTTCAATGAACAGATTGTCGTTCAGATGGTTTCAGTGTATGGAAGAAACAACTGTCAGATAGAGTACTCCTGTAGCAAAGAGTTTGCAAACTCTTTTTTCAATGAACAGATTGTCGTTCAGATGGTTTCAGTGTATGGAAGAAACAACTGTCAGATAGAGTACTCCTGTAGCAAAGAGTTTGCAAACTCTTTTTTCAATGAACAGATTGTCGTTCAGATGGTTTCAGTGTATGGAAGAAACAACTGTCAGATAGAGTACTCCTGTAACAAAGAGGCAAAGAGTTTGCAAACTCTTTTTTCAATGAACAGATTGTCATTCACATGGTTTCAGTGTATGGAAGAAACAACTGTCAGATAGAGTACTCCTGTAGCAAAGAGTTTGCAAACTCTTTTTTCAATGAACAGATTCTCGTTCAGATGGTTTCAGTGTATGGAAGAAACAACTGTCAGATAGAGTACTCCTGTAGCAAAGAGTTTGCAAACTCTTTTTTCAATGAACAGATTGTTGTTCAGATGGTTTCAGTGTATGGAAGAAACAACTGTCAGATAGAGTACTCCTGTAGCAAAGAGTTTGCAAACTCTTTTTTCAATGAACAGATTGTCGTTCAGATGGTTTCAGTGTATGGAAGAAACAACTGTCAGATAGAGTACTCCTGTAGCAAAGAGTTTGCAAACTCTTTTTTCAATGAACAGATTGTCGTTCAGATGATTTCAGTGTATGGAAGAAACAACTGTCAGACAGAGTACTCCTGTAGCAAAGAGTTTGCAAACTCTTTTTTCAATGAACAGATTGTCGTTCAGATGGTTTCAGTGTATGGAAGAAACAACTGTCAGATAGCGTACTCCTGTAGCAAAGAGGCAAAGAGTTTGCAAACTCTTTTTTCAATGAACAGATTGTCGTTCAGATGATTTCAGTGTATGGAAGAAACAACTGTCAGATAGAGTACTCCTGTAGCAAAGAGTTTGCAAACTCTTTTTTCAATGAACAGATTGTCATTCACATGGTTTCAGTGTATGGAAGAAACAACTGTCAGATAGAGTACTCCTGTAGCAAAGAGTTTGCAAACTCTTTTTTCAATGAACAGATTGTCGTTCAGATGATTTCAGTGTATGGAAGAAACAACTGTCAGATAGAGTACTCCTGTAGCAAAGAGTTTGCAAACTCTTTTTTCAATGAACAGATTGTCGTTCAGATGGTTTCAGTGTATGGAAGAAACAACTGAAAGATAGAGTACTCCTGTAGCAAAGAGTTTGCAAACTCTTTTTTCAATGAACAGATTGTCATTCAGATGATTTCAGTGTATGGAAGAAACAACTGTCAAATAGAGTACTCCTGTAGCAAAGAGTTTGCAAACTCTTTTTTCAATGAACAGATTGTCGTTCAGATGATTTCAGTGTATGGAAGAAACAACTGTCAGATAGCGTACTCCTGTAGCAAAGAGTTTGCAAACTCTTTTTTCAATGAACAGATTGTCGTTCAGATGGTTTCAGTGTATGGAAGAAACAACTGTCAGATAGAGTACTCCTGTAGCAAAGAGTTTGCAAACTCTTTTTTCAATGAACAGATTGTCGTTCAGATGGTTTCAGTGTATGGAAGAAACAACTGTCAGACAGAGTACTCCTGTAGCAAAGAGTTTGCAAACTCTTTTTTCAATGAACAGATTGTCGTTCAGATGGTTTCAGTGTATGGAAGAAACAACTGTCAGATAGAGTACTCCTGTAGCAAAGAGTTTGCAAACTCTTTATTCAATGAACAGATTGTCGTTCAGATGGTTTCAGTGTATGGAAGAAACAACTGTCAGATAGAGTACTCCTGTAGCAAAGAGTTTGCAAACTCTTTTTTCAATGAACAGATTGTCGTTCAGATGGTTTCAGTGTATGGAAGAAACAACTGTCAGACAGAGTACTCCTGTAGCAAAGAGTTTGCAAACTCTTTTTTCAATGAACAGATTGTCGTTCAGATGGTTTCAGTGTATGGAAGAAACAACTGTCAGATAGAGTACTCCTGTAGCAAAGAGTTTGCAAACTCTTTATTCAATGAACAGATTGTCGTTCAGATGGTTTCAGTGTATGGAAGAAACAACTGTCAGATAGAGTACTCCTGTAGCAAAGAGTTTGCAAACTCTTTTTTCAATGAACAGATTGTCGTTCAGATGGTTTCAGTGTATGGAAGAAACAACTGTCAGATAGAGTTATGAATTTTTTTTTTTTGTAAAAATGATGATTATGTTTGACATTTGTATCAATTCACAGAACATAGCAAAAGATAACCTTCCTATTTTTGATAACCGAAGGATAGTTTTCTTTATTTCTTCATATAAACCACTGTTGTAGGTATCCACCGAGGCAGTTCTAATGAATACACACAACATAGGTTTTTACTAGAATTGACAAAAATTATCCTTCAACTAGCATTTGTTTTTCTACAAAAACACACATGTTGCACCCAGCGTTGAAGATGAAACCCCAAACCAAAACTTAAAACAAACCTGTTCTTGATAATTTTCCAGCCAAGTCTGGGGTTTTCTTGCCACCTGTTGATTATGATCTTGTATGCTTGGATCTTCAAAATGTTCCTCCTGATCAGTCCTTGTGACAGCCTATCAGAATATAACCTACCATATTTAAAAGTACATCACGTGAACTAGTCCGTGAAATGAAGACCCCACCCCCCAAATACCCCACTTTATATAGAGAAAACTGGGGTTTAAGGGGGTATACATTATTTTTCTTATTTTTAATCCAAGACATAGGTTGTGGGTACTCGTTGGAACCGCCTCAATGAGGCGGTTCTAACGAGCACCCATGACCTATGTTTGCAGTATTTACAAGAACAAGAGGGCCATGATGGCCCTGAATCGCTCACCTGATCTATAGAGTAACAAGTGGGTCCTGGGGAGGGCCATTATTAACCCCAGGGCTATAATGTTGAGAGACGTCTAAAAAGGTGAAGCTTCATACCAAATATCAACAAAGGCTATAATTTGAACAATCTTGGCAAAGGTCCACTAGATGAAGCTACACACCAAATATCAAAGACCTGGGCCTTGCAGTTTCAGAGAAGAAGATTTTTTTAAAGATATTCCCTAAATAAGCCTATTTTAAACGGAATGGCCCCGGGGCAGGGGCATTTTCTGCCTCAGGGCTATAATTTAAACAATCTTGATAGAGGTCCACTAGATGAAGCTTCACACCAAATATCAAAGACCTGGGCCTTGCGGTTTCAGGGAAGAAGATTTTCAAAGATTATCTCTATATGAGTCTATGTAAAACCAAAGGGCCCCAGGGCAGGGGCATTCGTGGCCCGAGGGCTATAATATGAACAAAATTGGTAGAGGTCCACTAGATGAAGCTCCATACCAAATATCAAAGACATGGGCCTTGCAGTTTCAGAGAAGAAGATTTTTAAATATTTCCCTATATAAGTCTATGTAAAACCATTTTTGGCCCCAGGGCTACAATTTGAACAATCTTGAAAGAGGTCCACTAGATGAAATTTCACACCAAATATCAAAGGCCTAGGCCTTGTGGTTTCATAGAAGAAGATTTTTAAAGATTTTCCCTATATAAGTCTATGTAAAACCAAAGGGCCCCGAGGCGGGGGCATTTTTAGTCTCAGGGCTATAATTTGAACAATCTTGGTAGAGGTCCACTAGATGAAGCTTCATACCAAATATCAAAGACCTAGGCCTTGTGGTTTCTGAGATGAAGACTTTTAAATATTTCCTTATATAAGCCTATGTAAAACCAAAGGGCCCCTGGGCGGGGGCATTTTTGGTCTCAGCACTATAATTTGAACAATCTTGGTAGGGGTTCAGTAGATGAAGCTTCATACCAAATAGCAAAGACTTTGGCCTTGCAGCTTCAGAGAAGAAGATTTCTAAAGATTTTTCCTATATAAGCCCATGCAAAACCAAAGGGCCCCGGGGCAGGGGTATTTTTGGTCCCAGCACTATAATTTGAGCAATCTTGGTAGGGGTTCACTAGATGAAGCTTTATACAAAATAGCAAAGACCTGGGCCTTGCAGTTTCAGAGAAGAAGATTTTTAAAGATTTTCCCTATATAAGCCCATGTAAAACCAAAGGGGCCCGAGGCGGGGGCATTTTGGCCCCAACACTATAATTTGAACAATCTTGGTAGGGGTCCACTAGATGAAGCTTCATACCAAATATCAAAGACCTGAGCCTTGTGGTTTCAGAGAAGAAGATTTTTTTAAGTTTTCGGTGAATAAAATCTATTTTTGGCTCCTGTGGCCTAGATGTGCAACGGACCAAAACCATTTGAACAACTTTGAAAGGGGACCACCTAAGGATCATTCCTGTGAAGTTTGGTCAAAATCCGATCAGTGGTTTAGGAGAAGATGCCGTTTGAAGAAAAAGATCACGGACACACTGACGCACGCACGACAGACAAAAAGTGATCCCAAAAGCTCACCTTGTCACTACGTGACAGGTGAGCTAAAAATATCACAGATTTGCATCAGAAAAGTAGCCATTTTGGAGATGAGAAAAAAAAACTTTATGCTGCATGGGTGTGTTGGTGTAATGAATATTCGGACACAACTCTTTACCATACTTTTTCTAAAATATGAAAAAGTGCTTGATGCTGTGCCTAAAAAATGCTATATGTGGCATTGAAAACCCTGGTGCGATGCCACAATGACATTCTCCAGTGTGTTAATGTCTGTTAACCCTTTTTGTACCAAATGGAATCTTCCTCCTTATATATAGCAGGAGTCCATTCCAAAATAAAGGGGTGGCAGGTTGGTTTTTCTTCATAATTTATTTGGAAAATGGCTTAACTTTTCGCAAACAGTGCAGGCCCAGATCAGACGCCTCGATCTGTGGTGTCTGATTTGGGCCTGCACTGTTTGCCAACTACCCTTTTTGGGGTTTCCAGTACTAAATGGGTTAACGAGATGTAATCACAAAATGGTACAACAAAGCATGTGCAACCAGGCATCATGTCAACAAGTCTGTGTAATGTGTTAACCCCATTTTAAACGGGAAAAGCAGTGTTTATGACATTCTTATTTGTACTTAAAATACAGATTGTGAGTACCCCTTAGAGTTGCCTCCATATAAAAAAATCATCTGAAAAATCCTAGTTCTCTAGATAAGAAAAACGCCGCTGTACACGCATGTTACAAACTTAACAGAATATTTTACCAGATTACTAATAATTGTTCAATATAAATGTATATCTTGTACAAGAAAGTTGGTTCACACAATATTTCTGTATTTTTTTTATGTAGTGTACATACTTTGATCTGTTATTAACTTCATTTAACTGGTGACCAATATGATTATAGTTATGTTAATATTGATGACTTGCAATCAATACAATAATCCTTAGAAGTTAATAAATTTGATTGGGCTAGACAATTAACAAGCACTTGTGTGATCTTTTTGTCATGCTTCATTTTCTTTCTGACAACAACAATGGTATAGGGATTGTTAATTTTTTTTAAACTGGAAACCAAGTGGTACTTATTGTGTTGCTAGTTCATCTGACAAAAATGTCTATGACCAAGTGATTTTGTATTGGCCAAGTTACCGGTCCTCTGCCACCTGTATTGACTCCCTGCCTTCGGCTTTGGGCTAATACAACAGACCTCCATTCAGTAGGTGGTGCAATAAAAAATCACTTGGTAAATATAACATTATAATTAAAAGTTAAAGAAAGATGGCAGCTTGTCTAATTAACCTTTAAATTCTTTTTTTTTTTTTTGTTTTGTTTTGAAAACCTACTATGTGTATTTCTCCTGTCTGCATTTCTTCTTCATCTGACCTTCCACTGAATACACTGAAAAATAGAAATGAGCCAGCTTTGTAATTTGAGAAGTTTGTTTGATTTGAAGTTTAACATCCCCATCAACACTGTATAGGTCATTTTGGAGACGCTGCTTCCAATTTCGTGGAACTTTTACCCGACATGGAGATGAAATGACATCCCAAGCCCTGCCGCCCAATGAAACCAATAAGGTTTTTAAGCATGGAAGGGTCGACTCGCACCATTTTGCCGGCACTGTTTTGCCTGGACAGGCTTAGATCCTCTAAGCAGTTTACCAGTACTCGTGTGCGGTCAGTTTCAGCTCTGCGTGGTAGCATCATGAAGCCCATCTATTTCTTTAAGCCTCGATGGGCCGGGGCAATGTAATTTGAGAAGAGATTTATCTACCACAGCTATGAACAGCAAATGCTGAAGTATAGTTATGACTAATGACTGGTTACAGAATATAAGACTCATTTTAACCCTATATGAACATCCCATATATCTAGCACTGACTTTTGACTGGTCCCAGAATATGACTCATTTCACATTACGAAAACATGCCTTTCCAAATACATTGTAAACTTTACCGCCGAAAAATACAAAAATTTTAAGATGAAAAATTGGGATATTTTTCTCATTTCTGTTCAAAACATAAAATGTGGGCACTCATTAGAACTGCCTCCGCGAGGCGATTCCAATGAGTACCCACAACCACCTCAGCAAGGCGGTTCTAACGAGTACCCAAAATCTATGATTTTGAGCAGAAATAAGAAATATAATGTATACCCCATAAACCCCATAATTACTGTGTAAAAGTGGGGTTCAAGGGGTAAATATAATATTGGCGTGTATTCGTGATGAACCCTAAATAAATCAAGGTTTAAGGATGCTTTATCATGCCATGCTAAAAGCAGATGACTGTACTTACAAGAAAGTATAGTAGCCATACCGGTAAGTAAGAATGGCAGGGTGGGGCAACTCTGGTGTTGTAAATGTAAATGTATTATGTCAAATTTGTGGATCCACAGAGAGGATCTTACATGAGTGCTCATGTATTATTGAATTTATTAAACGAGTTTAGGAAAAGGAATAAAATGCGAGGCTTGCCAATCATTTTATGCCTTTTCCTCGACGAGTTTAATAAATTCAACAATACATGAGCACGAATGCAAGATTCTATTTATTATATGACATTTAAAACGCATTTTATTCACAACCGTTTTACAAAAATGTCAATATTCCGCCACTAGTAAACGCGACGTCGTTAAGGACGTTGTACATGTAACATTATGGAGCTTGTCTAACTAATTTGCATATTTAATCCACTAATGGATTATATTTAATCCACTGGTGGATTATCAAATTTATTACATGGCGTTATTACACTCTCAACGCGACATCATATGATAAAAGAAGATTTGTTATTGTGCCTTTTGCATGTTTTTTTTGGCCATACTGATTAAACCTTAGTTTGTGTTACATGTGAATTGGAATAATCAGGTGAGAATGTTTATCTTTTTGTTAACAGAATACATATTCCAACTGCTGTTGCAAACAATAGCTGCCCTCTGTCTATCTTAAATGAACAGACTGTATCACTTTCAAAACATTTCGTCTCCCAGTGAGTTGGATTCTCAGGAGTTATGAAACTTTTCTTCTTTGCTAAAATGGGCACAAAACATGAGTCAGGGCCTGAAAAACTTATTTAGCAAGACATATATTTTTGTTTTGTTTAACCAGCAAAAGCTCAGTTCAGCATGCATGACTAGTAAGGTTGCCCAAGCCTTAATTCTATAGCCTCTATTGGTGAGTGAATACTCTGGCCTAAGTGGGTCCAAGGAAAAGCTGACCGGAGACTTTCTTGAATGTACATTTAATTTTTGCAGGCTTTGCAGTGCTCTGGATCCCAAGTCATTTGCTTTAATCGTTGTCCTGCTGAACATGACAAATTCTACCTTTTAAAACAGTGTAGATCCAGATCAGATGTAGAAGCCATCTGATCAGGATCTACATTGTCATGCTGTTTGTGAATTCAACAAATACACTGTATCCAGTAATTTGATAGGCTGATGTCGGAAATAGGTGTGGTATTCATTCAGTAGGGCAAGGGATAATATTATCATCCCATGAACAAGTCCATGAAATGAATACCCACCTAAACCCCACTTTATATAGAGAAAACTGGGGTTTATGGGGGTATACATTATTTTCTTATTTCTGCTCCAAGACATTGGTTAATTGTACTCGTTAGAACTGTATCAATGAGGCGGTTCTAACGAGTACCCACAACCTATGTTTGCAGTATAAATAAGAAAAATATCACTGATTTTCATTGGAAAAGTAGCCATTTCAGAGATGTGAAAAATACACTAAGTCGCACGGGTGTGTTATGGTACTGACCTGATCATGGGAGAGGCAACCTCTTCATTCTCTCTAGTCTGTGTGTGATTTGTCTCCATCTGGTCTGGACTGGTAAATTTATCTTCTATATGACTTTGCTTTAGCTGAAATAGACGAAGACAACCAGTCTTGCTGTTAGTTTTTGTTTGATTTGAGGTTTAATGTCCCCGTCAATACTGTATAGGTCTTTTTGGAGACATTGCTTCCAATTTTGTGGGACTTTTACCCGACATCGAGATAAAATGACATCTCAAGCCCTGTCGCCCAATGAAACCAATAGGGTTTGTAAGCAAGGACGGACCGACTCGCATCGCTTTGCCTGGACAGGCTTATATCCTCTAAGTGGTTTATCAGTACTAGTGTGCGGTCAGTTTCAGCTCTGCATGGAAGCATCATGCAGCCCATCTATTTCTTAACACCCCAGTGGGCGCAGCAGGAGACTAAATTGCCTTTAACTCTTCGACTCACTTTGGAGTAGACTGTTCAGCAATCCATACCTTAACCCTTTTTGTACCAAATGGAATCTTCCTCCTTATATATAGCAGGAGTCCATTTCAAAAGTTCGGGGTGTCAGGTGGTGTTTTCATCAAAATTTATTTGGAAAATTACTGAGCTTTTAGCAAACAGTGGAGGCCCTGATCAGATGCCGCATTCTGTGGCATCTAGAATGCGGCATCTGATCTGGGCCTGCACTGTTTGCCAAGGTACCCCTTTAGGGGTTTCTAGTACTAAATGGGTTAAACTTTCTATTTCAGTATATTATGCATAGCCTACAGGTTTATAACAAATTGACAATTGCTTCACTGACCTTACTCTTTTGCTCCATGGTTAGAGCATTAAACTTTCACCAGCGTAGTTCGGGCTCGAATTCTGCCACAAGCAGGACATTTTTTCAGCTCTTTACGAAAACACGCCTACACAAATACAGTGTACATTTTAGCGCCGAAAAAATGAAAATTTTAAGATGAAAAATTGAGTTTTTTTTCTTATTTCTGCTCAAAATACAGATTGTGGGTACACATTAGAATCGCCTCATCAAGGCTGTTCTAACGAGTACCCACAATCTATATTTTAGAGCAGAAATAATAAGACCTGTCGCCGGACAGGACAGCTCACAGGAAGTCGTGCTTTGACTCAGTTGCGCAAAGGCAAATTTTCAGACCCATAACAGACACAAAGTCACAAAGAAAGAATCCAGTGCTATATCAATATAGTTATATTAAAATCTATCAATAAATGTAGCCGCCAGAGCAAAGACAAAGTTTTTCTAAAAATAGCCACAGTGACCTTGACCTGAGGATCCTGAAAGTCAAACTCCCTTGAGCTATTGTCACCGGGGTGGAAAAAGAACATGGCTTGACCAGGACTCGAACCCAGGGCCTCTTGCATACTGTGCGAACACTCTACAGACTGAGCTACCGAGCCACATGGTCAACCTGTTACATTTTACTCCTGCCTAATTAGATTCGTCCTGAATCTCTAAGACTATCCAGTCCGGCTGAGAGACTTATTTTTCATACTCTTTCATGCCCTCACAGGCGTGCTCGACCCCCAACACTGGCCCCCAAATGTCACAGGGGTGGAAAAAGAATATGGCTTGACCGGGACTCAAACCAGGGCCTCTCGCATACCGTGCAAACACTCTACTGGCTGAGCTATCGAGTCACACGGTCGACCTGTTACAATATTATCATACCTAACATTTGTATGAATTTATAGAGTGATGACAAAGTTGTTCAAAAAATAGCCACACTGTCCTTAACCTTGAGAGTCGAACTTGCTCGAGATTTTATCATAAGCAACATTTGTGTAAAGATATGGCAAAATTCATCAACAAATGCAGCCATGACGAAGTTTTTCTAAAAATAGCCAGTGACCACGACCCCTACCTCAGGACCCTGAAAGACAAACCTGCTCAAGATACTATCATACCCAACATTTGTGTGAAGTTATATTCAATTCTATCAATAAATATAGGTGCTAGAGTGATGACAAAGTCTTTCTAAAAATAGCCACAGTGACCTTGACCTTGAGGTCATGACCTTGAAAGTTGAACTTGCTTGAGATATTATCATATGCAACATTTGTGTGAATTTATATAAAAATCTGTCAATAAATCTCTAAACATAGATTGTGGGTGCTCGTTAGAACCTAGTACACTGAGGCGGTTTTAATGATTACCCATAACATATGACTTGGAACAGGAATAAGAAAAATAATGTACACCCCTGTAAACCCCAGTATTCTCTATATAAAATGGGGTTCAGAGGGCTGTTCATTTCACAGATCTGTTTACATGATGCTCAACAAGTGCAATAAAATATTATCAATATAACAAGAGCCATCATCAGACAGCATAGCTCACCTTGAAAGTCAGTGACCTTTATGTCTTTGCAGGAAGTGGAGTATTGTCGAATAAAGCCTTTTGAATCATATATATTTGAAAATATGAGATCTTAAACTTTGATGTAACTGGTGCGAGACGGACCATCCATGCATATAAACCCTTTTGGGTTTATTGGGCTGCACGGCTTGAGATGTCATTTCATCTCATTGTCGGGTAAAAGTCCCACAAAATTGGAAGCAATGTCTCCAAAATTACCTAAATAGTGTTGACACGGACGTTAAACTCTAATCAAACAAAACAAAAACTTTGATGTAAAACTTACACAGACACAGAAATTCTAAGTTCAAGAGACACTGGGCATGGGTGGGCGTACTGCTGAATAAAACTCTAGACTTTCATCTATCATGATACTAAATACATGTATTAACCAAATTCATGATATTGCTAGGAAAATATCGGCTATTAAAAAACTCAGACATAAATGCAGACACTGATGCCAGGACCATTACGATAACACACCAGTGTGACAAAGTGTATTTTTTCGCATCTCCAAAATGGCTAATTTTCTGATGAAAATCCGAGATATTTTTCTTATTTATGCTGCAAACATAGGTTAAGGGTGCTCTTTAGAACCGCCTCACTGAGGTGGATATAACGAGTACCCACAACCTATGTCTGAGCATAAATTAGAAAAATAATGTTTACCCCCGTAGACCCAGTTTTCTCTATATAAAATGGGGTTTAGGTGGGTGATCGTTTCGCGGACTTGTTCGCGTGATGACTAGGGCAGGCTAAAAATTACAATTACTGTATTTTAAGCAAACAGTGTAGACACAGATCAGATGAGATAAGTCAACACTGTCTGCCAATGTCACACTTTTAAGAATACTAGGCATATATTGGAATATATATACAGTAGAACTTTGGTGGCTCGAACACCGATGGCTTGTTTACCATGGATGTTTCGAACCCATTCTTGAGCCCCTAGCGAAATCCTCTACATAAGAAATAGTGGGGGATAATTAAGGTGATTTTAGTCTTTTATCTTGCAAATGTATGCTGTGTGTACTCATTAGAATCGCCTCGATGAGGCGATTCTAATGAGTACACACAGCATACATATTTATTGTAGAACACCGAAAAGATGTCTAAAATATCTCGTTATGCCTCCTGACAGTAACCTCAGTGGCTCAAACTCCCCCTGTCTCGAACAGATTTTAGAGGTCCCAAAGGTGTTCGAGCCATTGAAATTCGACTGTATTGGAATATTCATAAATCATTATCTACCTGATTATTCACAGTTTCAATCATATCTTCCTCTGCAGTTACTCTCAGTTTCTCTTCTTTTCTCTTCCGACTCTCCAGTTCAGCTCTCTTCTTCATGTCTATTTCTTTCATTTTTTGTTGCCTTCTAACAAATGATTCTGCACTTACAGATGTTAAGGTTCTAGTAAAAACTCACTATACGAGAGCAAGTAAATAAGTAACCAGCCTACCATATTTCCAATTGACCGAGACAACCAAGATTTTCTACCTTGTTTCAATATGTTTTAGGCAGGAGGGAAAAACTGCACCCTTATAGAGCCGGGGTCTCTGAGGCCAAAGAAGTTCAAAACGCAACCCAATGCTGGCAAGGTGATTGCAACTGTATTTTGAGATACACAAGCTGTTGTTGTGTTGGACTTTCTAGCAAAGAAAAGTGCAATAACAGCTGCATATTAGGCAAATTTGCTCAACCAGCTGAGAACTGCAATCTGTGAAACTCTCCTAAGGGATTCTGCTCCAACAGGACAATGGAAGAGTCCACACCTGCAAAACTGCAATGGATGCTGTTCAGCAGAATGGGTACGAGCTAATACAGCACCCCACCTTTTCTCCGAACTTAGCTCCCAGTGACTATTTCCTATTCACACACTTGAAAAAGGATATCCGTGGATGTCATTTCTGGTCCAATGAAGAAGCCGTGGCAGTAGTCGAGGAGTGGGTCAGAGACAAGGACCCTGCCTTCTTCAGTTCAGGGCTAATGGCACTGGAACAGTGTTGGTCCAAGTGTTCATTCTAGAGGGCAATTACATCGAAAAAGAAGAGATAGATCTCACCCAGAAATAAGTTAGGTTGTTCTTTATTCAGACTGGCCCTTGTAGCAAAGTGCACCAATAGTGGATAACAGTTTTTCAGATGGCAATTTTCTGATAAAGACTTGCGCTATTTTTTTCTTATATTTCATATGATGTCACGTCTAAGAATGTTAACATGCAAATTAGTAAGATACTTCCCACATCGGTACACACACGACGTCCTTAACATTGCGTTTAGAAATGGGGGAATATTTACATTTTTGTTTTAAAATTGTGAATTAAATACATGTTAAATGTCACATGATATTATATAAAACAGAATCTTGCATTTGTGCCCATGTATACTACTCAAAGTTTGATAGGGATCACTTTTTATATACCAAATTTTGCATTGAAAATTTAAAATTTCTTGACAGAATTTGTACTCTGTAAATTTATAAATATCTTAAGCAGAAACTCATGTGCAATTCAGTACTCGTGAAAGTGCACACTTCTCACAATTCGCAAATGAATTCATGCACCCCCAAAATCTTGCGTAACACTGTATTCCAACAGAAAAATCAAATTTGTCAGTGTTCCTTTACTAAGCGTAAAAATGATTTCATTTGATTTGTGAAACTCTAAAATGCCTAGGTGACAATTAAGAAACCTTCTGAGCCCCGGAGAAATTAATCGTTGCGTCGGAATATTGGAATTTGACGTCTCTCAATGCCGTGTGGCTGGCATTTTGAATTTGTCTCAGAGCGTGGTTTCCCGAATGTGGAGTTGGCTTCTTACCCACGGAAATTCTTCACACAGACACGGCGGGGTCGAGGAAGGGCTACAACACAACGTCACGGCCGTTTTATGTTGATTCAGTCTCGACGTCGACGGTTCCTGAACGCTACGCGTTTGCAAATTGAGCTTAGGAACGGAACTGGAGAACGGATTTCTACACAATCTGTCAGAAACGGGCTCCACTAGTTGGGACTTAATGCCAAGAGGCCTGCCGTACGTGTTACGTTGACGAGACAGCACGTGCAAGGGTGGTTTGACTTTGCCAGAACGCACGACAGGTGGACGGTTCGTGACTGGACGCCAGTGCTGTTTACTGATGAGTCCAGATTCTGTCTAGACTTCACTGATAAACGTCAATTAGTGTGGTGAAAGTCTAAAGAGAGATTCGATGACTTGAATGTGGCAGATCATGATCGGTATGGAAAGGGATCAGTCATGGTTTGGACTTGTACGCGTTGAAAACGAAACGTTAATGGCAGTGAGGTACTGTAATGAGATTCTTGATCAGTTTGTGAGACCATTTGCCGATGCTATCGGCCCGGACTTTATTCTGATAGACGATAATGCCCGTCCCCACCATGCCCACATCACTGATGCATATCTGGAACTTGAGCCAATAGTTCGTATGGACTGCCTTGCTCGATCACCGGACATAAATCCGATTGAGCATGCGTGGGGCATGGTACAGCGTGCTGTTTCAGCCCGACATGTGCAGCCGAAGACTTTACAGGAGCTCAAAGATGCACTTGTTGCTCAATGAAGGCAGACTCCACAAAACCGGATACAGACGGTGATTACAAGCATGCGCAGGCGATGTCGTGTTGTAACTGATGCCCGTGGACGCCATACACGTTATTAGGCACGTTCGTCTGAACAAATTTGGAAATTTGTGTAAAATTAATAGTCAAAATTCCTTCCTGTTACGGCAAATTTTGTGGGTGCCAAGACGGTTGTTGTTGTCACGCTTGAATGCATTGTCATTTAACAAAATTAATCACTCGTGTTTGTGGAGGATATGTTTTCCATCATTTTTATCAAATTTGGATTCAGCTGATTAATTTATCCCAAAGTTATTTTGCATTAAAAAAGTGATCCCTATCAAACTTTGAGTAGTATATTATTGAATTTATTTGTTTGTTTGTTTGATTTGAGGTTTAACGTCCCCGTCAACACTATAAAGGTCATTTTGGAGACGCAGCTTCCAATTTTGTGGGACTTTTACCCGACATTGAGATGAAATGACATCTCAAGCCCTGTCGCCCAATGAAACCAATAGGGTTTATTAGCATGGACGGTCTGCCTCGCACCGCGGTTCCTGGACAGCCTTAGATCCTCCAAGCGGTTTACCAGTACTAGTGTGCGGGCCGGATTCAGCTCTGCGTGGAAGCATCGTGCAGCCCATATATTTCTTCAAGCCCCTATGGGCGGGGGCCGATTGAATTTATTAAACTCGTTGAGGAAAAGGGATAAAATGCTTGGCACAACCTCACATTTTATCCCTTTTCCTCAACTCGTTTAATAAATTCAATTATACATGACTACTCATGTAAGATCCTTTCTTCATTCTTCTGATATAGATTGTGTGAGTTTGTTATAATGTTCTCATGAGCACCCACAATTTATGTTGAAAATACAGTGAAACTTTGATTGCTTGACATCACTTGAACAAGTCCGTGAAATGAACATTCCCCTAAACCCCGCATTATATAGAGAAAACTCTATATTTATGGGGGTATACTATTTTTTCTAATTTCTGCTTAAAGACATAAGTTGTCGGTACTCGCTAGAAACGCCTCATTCTAATGGGCAGCCACAACCTATGTTTGCAATTTAAATAAGAAAATATTATGAGTTTTCATCAGAAAAGTAGCATTTTGGAGAAGTAAAACATACACAATGTAGCATGGATGTGTTACCGTAATGAACACCTATAGTTCATTTACCAAATGGTTCTTTTCAACTAGTGAAATTTCAACAAGCACATGTATCTACAACATAAATTTCTAACATGCCTATTGGCATTCTCTCCCTTCCCTCAGGTTCAAGAAGGGCAGTTTTCAGGTTCTGGGGAAAGAATGCGCACTATACTGGATAACCGCTACGGTAAAAATTCAGCTATAAGGTGATTCGGCTAATAGACGGGACCCCTTTTTCAGTTATTCTAAAGTGGGATTTTGCTTATACTCTTTTATAAGACGGGTCAAATTTTTGCCATATCTGTCGGGGCCTATCTGCTACTGCCAGATGCTATTTAGATGTGAGAAATCGGCCTTTTTTCGTCAGAAAACCCCTCTACTTACCCCTCATTTCCAGCCACAAAATTTAGAAATATTTGTTGCAGCTTTTTTATAAGTAACTGATCGTTTTTGTTTTTTTTTATCGGGGAACACAACACCTAGCTATTCAGTTTCAGAACCAACGCCCCAGCTAGCACAAAATAGCGGCAAACATCGGGCCGATACGTCGTATCGCTGTCGGCCCGGTACATGCTTTGCTGGCTTAAGCTACACAGACTTCTATTTAATAGACGACAGGGGCTGACAAATCCATTTCCCAGCCGTCCGGGACAAGACCAAAATCACGCCGGGCAGGTGCACTTTGACCTTATGACGCTTGGTCGGGACAAGTGCCAAAAAAAAAAGAAGTCTTTTTGAGTCCTTAAATACGGTAAATCTAACCCAGTAAGTAAATCGCTGTCAATTCAGAGACAAACCATCTGTGTATTTATTACGGTTCAAGTATGACACTATTGTTTATCCCTGTCGTATAATTGCCACCCTGCGGTGCGTGTCGATAAGGTGTGAAAATATGGTCAAGTTATGTCTCTAATTTGCGTTTATCCTCCTGTCATAAAATTTAATCCACAATCAGTGTGAAACTGATTTAAATGCTCTAACGGTAGATGTTTGCATTATAAAATCATGAATGGTTATGTTTTGGCGCCAAATAGCAGACGTTGGCGGGAAAAGTCGAACGCTGTTGTTGGTTATTCACACGGAGCTTCTGGGGATAATTCTCGAGCTGTGCAAAGCACTGATTTTCTATCCACCTCTTTTCACAACCGCTTAGCTATCGGGAAAATATTTTTTTACCGGTTCCAAACATTTTTTTTATGAAAGAGATACATGCAATGACATTAAACACGTGTGGGGGTAATGTCGTCGGATGACGTCATTTTCCAATCGCCTGCAGAAAAATCGTAGCGGTGGTTTGTGGGCGGCGATTTATATCAATTCATAAATCACCGATCGGCTTTTTCCGTATGTCTGGTCTTCGTCGGACATTGCCGGAAAAAAACCTGCAGTCCATGACCTCGGCTATAAGACAGGGTCGTTTTTTCGGGCTCATTTTGGAGGGAAAAATCCTCGTCTTATAGCCGAATTTTTACGGTATGTATCAGCTTGCTCAGGAAAAGTGGATAGGGAAACTGACTCGCTCAATGTGAAGTAAATGGTGTTGACTCGGCTGTTAAACTCCAAAACATACAAATAAGAAAAAAAGGGAAAGTATCCTTAAATACCAACACTCCTAAATATCTGAAGCTGAGTTTTTTATTGAAGTTGAGCCCAATTTAAACTTCTTGATGTATCCATTCATTATAAGGAACTTGACATCAATATATGTACTTTTAAAGGATACATCTTGATTATGACAGTTTTTCTGTCACAAAATTTCTTTTTACCTGAAAAGAAAAAAAATCAAATGAGCAAATTCATAAGTAAAGGTACTTACCTCAAAGATGAGCAGGAAAGCTATGCTGAGCATGTGCATATACGGAGTCTTGCTGGTCTAGAGACTTTCCTGACTGCTTACATATGTGTTCTTGCTGTGACTGTGTGTTTGTAATTAACCCTTTGGGTGCCAAATGGAATCTTCCTTCTTATATATAGCAGGAGTCCATTTAAAAATTTAGGGGTGTCAGGTTATGTTTTCTTCAAAACTGATTTGGAAAATGACTGAACGTTTTTGCAAACCGTGTAGGCCCTAATCAGAGGCCGTGTTCTGAGGCGTCTGATCTGGGCCTGCACTGTTTGCCAGGGTACCCATTTCGGGGTTTCCGGTACAAAATGGGTTAAGACGACATGTGCTGAGAATTGGATTATAGTGAGGAAGAAGCGCACAGAGCCAACCTAGGCAACATTCCTGTGAAGTTTGAATCAAATTGGCCTTAGGGTTTAGGAGGAGTTCACGTTTGAATCAAATTTACAATATTTTTCTATTTTTAGCTCCGGTGGCCATTTTGTTCATCAGAGTGGGACAGTTTTAGCCTTTTTGGTATAATAAAATAGGTCAAATGTCAAGGTAAAGGTCCCAGATCATTTTATGTATGAATAGGAAGCCCTTGTCGCAAGGAACCTACATGCCAAATATGAAGGCTGTTTCTCACATGCTTCAAAAGTTTAGTTATGACAAAGTAGGTCAAAGGTCAAGGTCATGGGTCAAAAGTTTTGAATGGTTGAGAAAACCTTGTCACAAGGAACATATATGCCAAATATGAAGGCTCCATCTCATATGGTTCAAAAGTTATGATGAAGGAGGTCACAGGTCAAATCTTTATATAAGTATGAAGCCCTTGTCACAAGGAACCTACATGCCAAATATGAAGGCTCTATCTCAAACGGTTCAAAAGTTATGACAAAATAACCTTCTGATCTACTTTTTGATTTGACCTGACCCATATTCGAACTTAACTGAGATATTGTCCAAAATGATCATTCTGAGCAAGTCTTATGATGATTTGACTAATACTGTGGCCTCTTAGAGTGTTTGAAACGTTTTTTTATGATTTGACCTGCTGACCTACTTTTTGACCCGACATGACCCATATTCAAACTTGACCCAGATATTGTCAAGATGATCATTCTGAGCAAGTTTGATGATGATCTGACCAAGACTGGGGCCTCTAGTGTATTCACAAGGTTTTTCAACAATCTGACCTATTGACTTACTTATTGACCAGACATGACCAATATTCGAAATTAAACCAGATATTGTCAAATGATCATTTTGAGCAAGTTTGATGATGATCGGACCAAAACTGTGGCCTCTAGTGTGTTCAGAGGGTTTTTCTATGATTTGACCTACTGACCTACTTTTTGACCCAACATGACCCATATTCGAACTTGAATGAGATAATGGCAAGATGATCATTCGGGGCAAGTTTGATGATGATTGGACCAGAACTGTGGCCTCTAGTGTGTTCACAAGGTTTTTCTATGATTTCACCTACTGACCTACTTTTTGACCCGACAAGACCTGTATTCAAACTTGACCGAGATATTGTCAAGATGATCATTCTGGGCAAGTTTGATGATGATCGGACCTAAACTGTGGTCTCTAGTGTGTTCAGGAAGTTTTTCTATGATTTGTCCTACTGACCTACTTTTTGACCCGACATGACCCATATTCAAACTTGACTGAAATATTGTCAAGATGATCATTCTTTGCAAGTTTGACCATGATCAGACCAAAACTGTGGCCTCTAGTGTGTTCACAAGGTTTTTTCTATGATTTGACCTACTGACCTACTTTTTGATCCGACATGAACAGTATTCAAACTTGACAGAGATATTATCAAGATGATCATTCTGGGCAAGTTTGATGATGATCGGACCTAAACTGTTGCCTCTAGTGTGTTCACAAGGTTTTTCTCTGATTTGACCTACTGTTTGACCCAACATGACCCATATTCGACCGTGACATTGTCAAGATGTTCATAAGGGGCAAGTTTGATGATGATTGGACCAAAACTGCGGCCTCTAGTGTATTCACAAGGTTTTTCTATGATTTGACCTACTTTGTGATCCGACATAACCCATATTCGAACGTGACCAAGATATTATAAAGATGATCATTCTGAGCAAGTTTGATGATGATTGGACCAAACCTGTGGCCTCTAGTGTGTTCAGAAGGTTTTTCTATGATTTGACCTACTGACCTACTTTTTGACCCGACAACATCCATATTCGAAATTGACTGAGATATTGTCAAGATGATCATTCTGGGCAAGTTTGATGATGATTGGACCAAAACTGTGGCCACTAGTGTGTTGACAAGGTTTTTCTCTGATTTGACCTACTGACCTACTTTCTGACCCGACATGACCCATATTCAACTTGACCCAGATATTATCAAGACGATCATTCTGAGCAAGTTTGATGATGATGGGACCAAAACTGTGGCCTTTAGAGTATTCACAAGGTTTTTCTATGATTTTACCTACTGACCTACTTTTTGACCCGACATTGAACTTGACCGAGATATTGTCAAGATGATCATTCTGAGCAAGTTTGATCACGATCGGACCAAAACTTTGGCCTCTAGAGTGTTCACAAGGTTTTTCTTTGATTTGACCTACTGACCTACTTTTTGACCTGCCATAACCCATATTCGAAACTGACCGAGATATTGTTATGATGATCATTCTGACCAAGTTTGATGATGATTGGCCCAAAACTGTGACCTCTAGTGTGTTCACAAGAAAAGTTTACGCACGGACGGATGCACGGCAGATAACCGACAACAATTGATCCCAAAAGCTCACCTTGTCACCACCTGACAGGTGAGCTAAAAACAAACAAAATATAATTTTTCTTCTTTTACTTCATTTTTATCTCATTATTTTACTGCCTCAATTCCAAAACATACATTGTTGGAACACATTAGAACTGCCTTGATTCTAAAATTTTGTTGGGTGTTTCAATCCCCAAAATTTTATTGGTCCTCATCAGAACTGCAAAAATTGCAAAACTTTGTTGGTTCTCATTAAAATTGCTTCAATCCAAATACATATTTTGTTGGTACTCATTAGAATAGCCTAATTTCCAATACATAACAAGGCCCAGTTGTTCAAAGCATTGCTAGCTTAACAAGCTCGTTAGTGTTTTTTTTTTGGGGGGGGGGGGGGGGGGGGGGTTGGTTTTACTGCCCTTTCAAGATTATTTCACTCATATCAAGCCGATCGTTTATCAGAGGTGGGCGAAAACCGGAGTACCCGGAGAAAAACTACCTGACCTTCCGTTGCAGAACTTGGCATCTCACATGTGACCCGAGCGAGGCTTGAACCCAGAGCGGTGAGAGACGTAAAGATTAAGTCAGCGCTCTTATCGACTAGGCCACGGAGGCCCGTCTCGTTAGTGATCAACTTGTTAACGTTATTTTTGCTGAAAAAATGTGAGCAGCTTTTGTGTAAATTTTTGCTGAAAAAAAAAACGTGAGTAGCTTTGGCATATGCAAAAGCTGCTCACATTTTTTCAGCAAAAATATTAGCATATTTGCCATACTGAATTAGTTTTGAACAACTGGCCCCAAGTAGACTGTTGTAACTTTGATATTAGGACTGCCTTAGTTCCACAATACTGATGGTACTCACTGGCACTGTCACAATTCTAAAACATGTATTGTTGATACTCATTAGAACTGTCTTGATTCCAAAACACAGACTGCTGGAAATCATTTGAATTGTCCTACTTCCATAATATTTTTGACATTCATGAGCATCGGCCATCAATATTTAAAGCAAAACTTAATAAAGCAAGCTTTTCAAGTTTTCATCCCCCCAAAAATACACCACAAACTCTTTATAACACTATTAATGGGGTCCAAAGCAGAAACCGTGTCAGTTAAACAAGCGTGATATATCCAAACAAAAATGTGTAGATTATATCCAAAACTGTGTTATAATGAACAGTGATATAATGAGGTTATGGTGTACATATACATGAATATATATATGAGGATGTCATCTCACATAGACATGTGTGCTTTATATACTAATGTATGCACCTAACCCTTATCCCACTGAATATTACCAATTAGATTACCTGCAAATGTAATTTATTCCTGAAGATTCACAAACTGAATGTATAACAGTGAAGATCCTGATCAGATAGTCTGATCTGGTTATACAGTGTTTGCAAAGGTAGTGGCTGACGTGAACAGTAGGATAAGGATTAAACCTAAGGTTTATAGTGTGGTATAGCTCGAACAAATTGACCTGAGACTGGTGAACTCTATTAACATAATTTCACACCCGACCGAATGCATGTATTTATCTTTGTCGTTTTGCGAAGATAGCTATATTGTTATACAATACACAGAGGTTGGTAAAAGGTAGCTTTTCATGAGATGCCGACAATTCACGAGAAGTTTACGAAAGCCTACGTATAAGGCGATAGCACTTACTAAAAATTTATTCCTTGCATAAAGGTCAGTCTCAGGTCAATTTGCTCGAACTATAATATTTCCAGCCTTACTCTGTAGCTCATCCAACTGTCTTCTAATTTCACCAAGCTTTTCTTTAGCCTGCTCTGTAATAACTTTGGCTGCCTCTTCTTTTGCCTGTTGTTCACGAAGCCCTTTAACTTTTGGCCAGCTCTCATACTTCGCCTGATAATTTTGCCACAAAGTTCTGTAATGCTCAAATAGTCTTTTATGCTCCTCACTATGAAATAAAACAAATCTATACACCTACAGTCGACTCTTGCTATCTCAGACTACAAAGGACTGGAATATTTGGTTATAGATAACAATAATTTGCGGTAAAAAGAGTGGAAATCTAAGCGACATATAGCAAAACTAACAAAATTAGTTTGACATAACCCTTTTTGTACCAGAAACCCCTCCCGCCGGGGTCGGCAACATTCTTTCTTGGAGATTGATCATGAAATTTTTTCTACGCTCATTCTCTCCCTTCCACTGATTCAAGAAGGGCAGTTGTCAGTTTCTGGCGAAAGAATGTGCACTGTACTGGCTAACCGCTTACGTATAAGCCTGCCCAGGAACGTGTTGATAGGTAAACTGACCGGCTCAAAAATGACCTAAATAGTGTTGACTGGGCCGTAAAACTAAAAAACAAACAAACAAAAACCAGAAACCTCTAAACATGTAATTAGCAAACAGTGCCAGCCCAGATCAGACGCAGCGTCTGATCAGGGCCTACACTGTTTGCAAAAAGTGTAGCCATTTTCCAAATTAATTTTGAAGAAAACACAAGCTGACACCCCTAAATTTTAACATGGATTCCTGCTAAATATAAGGAGTTAGATTCCACTTCGTACAAAAAGGGTTAACCCTTCTCTTGCTGTTCATAACAACCCCTATCTTTGGAAACAGTGTAGATCCAGATCAGATGGCTTCTGAAGAAGCCATCTGATCAGGATCTACACTGTTTGACATTCAGTTTATGAATTTGTAGGAATAAATTACATCAAGTAATCTGATTGGTTGATAGACAGAAATGGGTGTGGCTTAAATGAATATTCAGCAAGAGAAGGGTTAAGCCATTGTTAAAGATATCAGAGTTTGAGATAACGAGAGTCTACTGTACTTAAGGTGACTGGCTAGACCAAGCATAATTTCTGCGATGTTTCACAAGGAAGACAACTGATGGGACTTCCTGTTAGCTTTACCATGAACTGAGTCTTTCTTGAAAAGAGATCCCCTAAAGGAGAAAGTTCTTTTCTTTAGACTTAGGCCTCTATTGAGATTTGATTTTTATTGGATTTGAGGTTAAATCACTGTCAACATTATTTAGGTAATTTTTGGGCTGTTTCCAATTTTGTGGGATCTTGCCTGAATTGACTTTGAGATGAACCGACATCTATAGCCCTGTTGCCCATAATAGGCTGTGGGTTAACAGTGTTAATATTCATAGATGGTCTGACTCACACCACTTTGCCCGGGCAGGCTTAGACTTTCTAAGCGGTTACCAGAGCTCAAGTGCGGTCAGTTCCAGGTATGTAAGGAAGCACCATGCAGACCAATCTATTTCTCCAAGCCCGAAGAGCGGGGGCTGGCCTCTATTGGGAAGGGTGATAATTAGAGATTATCACATGGGGTTTTGGTTATTGCCCGCAGTATCAACCCGAGACCCCATTATCAGCCCGAGAGCTTTAGCTTGAGTGCTGATAATGGTCTAGGGTTGATACTGCGGGCAATAACCAAAACACCATGTTCTAATCTGTTTATCACATCTCGTTTTTATATTTATACGGCGGATTGCCATATTACGTTGTTGCTTCATGTGAATTTCCCGTAACCAAGGTCACAAAATGGGGTTTTGGTCCGCAACTGTGAAGATGTTTGACATGTGTCTATTTCAGTGTTCACATTTTTCATGTCTTCGACAAATGTGTGCGTTTTCTCAATTGACACCTCTCTAAAATGTCTTTCTCTTTATTCGATCATGCTTTTTCACAGACACTCGTTTCATACAAAATGGCATAATTGTGGGAGTTCGTCTTTTATGAAATGAGTTCCTGTGTACTGTCTCGATTTAACTCTAACATCCATTCAACTGGTTGTTGGTTGTTGATGTTGAGTGTTCATTTTGGGAATCATTGATGCCGTTTTATCTTGCATCACTGTGGAGTCCTACTGACATTGACGTAAAGATGTGCAAGGCCTGTGGAGCTTGCAACAGGTAATTTGTGTGTGTTTGGAGGTGGGAGGGGATGAGTGCGGAGAGGTTGCTGTTTCTTCTGTTTCTACACTTTCATTCATTTTCCTCAGTCCCTCATTTCATCTCCTCTAGACTATCTCATCTACACTTTTTTCTTTTTTCCTTGGAGACGACACAAAACAACACCCAAAGGCTGACGTAACGTCAATTGACAGATTACGCAAGAATGTTTACATCACGTGATAACGTAGTTGTTAGTGATGACGTAGTTGTTAGCAATGACAGTATCACTGATGATATTTAAAGTAGGTAAATCGATTTTTCCGTTTAAAGGTCTGGACACAGTCCAGAAGTGTATTAGCCGGGCACGATAATCTCTCTTAATGTAAAAATACATTACTTTAGGTTATCAGCCCGGGCGGGCACAAACTGGTTATCAGGGGCAGTGTCCATAACCTTCGGTACGTTTCGCTGTTATCCCATATGCAAAATTGTGGTTATGGATGTTAATATAGAAACAAGTATGTGATAATTAAGGCGGACACACTTAATTGTATAATCGATTAATCGATCGATAAATTCAACAAAAAAGATTTTCATATCTGATTTGCTTTTAATCGATTACTTGATAGGTACAATTTACTACCCAAAGTTATGCCTAAAATAGCTGGATGAGTGGCAAACAGTGCAGACCCTGATGAGACGCCGCATACTGCGGCGTCTCATCTGGGTCTACACTGTTTGCTCAGGCCTGTCTGTTCAAATATACATATAGTATAGTGGAACATATGGTAAGAGTCATGCTCAGACAGAAAACCAGACAGGTAATATTATGACAAAAACCTTAGCCATTACTAATCGATTATCGATCGCAATGACAGGACTGATAATCGATTATCTTTTCAGCTCCGATTAGCCAGCCCAAGTGATAATAACATTTATAACGAGTTACCAGACATGTTAACATGATGAGCCTCTTTATAACATGATAGATTTACCCTTCAAGTTTTCTCTTCTGTCTGCTCAGCTCCAGCTGATTGGTCATGGCAGCAACATGTTCTGTTAGAACCTGGCTTGTCTTCTTTAGACTGAAATTAAATCACAACAAATGAAGCTGGCAGGTTCATTGGATAATCAATTAATTGATTGATAAATTCCCAAAAAATGATTATAATTACTGATTTGCTAATAACTGATTATTTGATGTCAGTGTGTCTGTTAAATTATGGTATTAACCCTAACTAGACACCTCAACTCCTTGCAGTACTAAAATTATCTAAAATTTGAATAGGTATAATTTTGCCAAATGGGAGGAAAAATCTCAGGCCAAAAAATTTAGTTTAGTAATGAACTGTACAAGTACTTAAAACTCTGCTAATAATAAGGAAAACAATGGTTACCCTTGTAGACTCCACATTTCTCTTCACAGGTTGGTGTTAACCCTTATCTTGCTGTTCACAACAATCCCTACTTTTGCAAACAGTGTAGATCAAGATCAGATGGCTTCTTTGGCTTCTGAAGAAGCCATCTGATCAAGATCTACACTGTTTGGTATTTAGTTAATGAATTTGTAGCAATAAATTATATCAAGTAATTTCATTGGTTGATAGACAGAAATGGGTGTGACTTGAATGATTATTCAGCAACAGAAGGGTTAAAATGGAATTCTTTATTTATTTACATTAACGTACCTACGGAGGCAACTCTCTCAAAAATATTCTTGTCTCTGTTATCACCCCACTAGGCACATGATATTAAAGCAATCCTGCATCAATAAAAACTGTTGCATCGACTTTGATAATACGCTACCTACATGTATGCCTGCTGGGACTGGGGGGCAGTCCATTCATAAAAAAAAAGAATTTGCTGCTTAGGAACAGACCCGGGTTTTTTTTTCAGACAGGATCATTTTATGACAAAATGAACAAATTTAATGTACAAGACAGAAAATATATTTCATTTGTTCATAAAAAAAATGGCCTAAAAAGAAATAATTACTTGTATTCTATATACATGTACCTACTTTTCACAGTTATCCCTGTTGATTGTGAATTGTTTATGAAAGTGTTTTGTGTCATTATCTAACTGTGCAATGGCTTCTTGAAGTCTTTTAGTCTCTTCATTCTTTCCTTCTATTTCTCGCTCAAATGCTGAAATTTTAACATAATGATAACATACGTGTGCTAAAATGGCATCCTTCTTATCTCCAGAAGTGCATTTTCAGATAAAAATTTCAATGGTTTGCTTACTTTTAGTCCAAATATACAGTAAAACCTCCACTAATGGTGACCTCTGTTAGGCAGCCACCTCTCTTCAGCAGCCATACTAAGTCCTCCCATAGCATTTTACTATATATTATTATTTTTTATTATTTTTTTTTTTGGTTTGGGTTTTACAGCCCTTTCAAGATTATTTCACTCATATCGAGCCGACCGTTAATCAGAGGTGGGCGAAAACCGGAGTACCCGGAGAAAAACCACCTGACCTTCCGTTGCAGAACTTGGCGTCTAACACGTGGCACGAGCGAGGCTCGAACCTACGGCGGTGAGAGACCTAATGACTAAGAGACTATATATTTTACCTCTGCTCAGCAGCCACCTCTCTCTTCCAGCCAGCAGCCACCTTACCAAATCTAAATTCCTTCTATTAAACAGCCAGAGTTAACTCAATAGCAAAAAATGAGATGTAAAAATAGGAATTTCTCTCTGGTGTTACAGTAATTATTTATTTCAAAATTTATTTTCCCCAAAATTACCATTGTGAAAAGAAACATAAATAATAGAGAGGTTTCAGATGACATCTCTCCATCATTTATTTTTCTGTTGAGCTGTTCTCAGTAACTAATCACCATTTTATGTCTGTCTATAACAATCAATACATCATCCCAGATATTTCCCTCTGTTTAACAGCCACCTCCCTTAAACAGCCAGTTTTGGAGTTTTCCCAGGATGGCTGTTCAATGGGGGACCCGAACAAAACGTCCCATGCCATTTTTGACCAGGTGGACAAAATGTCCCACATCATTTTTTCAGGGTGGACAAAATGTCCCGCATCATTTTTTTAGGGTGGACAAAACATCCCACACTATTTTGACAGGGTGGACAAAACGTCCCACATTCAATTAGAAGGGAATCATTATACTTGATAAAAAGAAATTGTTCAATCTATCTAACAAATAACTAATTGTTGTCTGTTGAAATGATATTAGAAATGATATGAGCTCAATCATACACAGTGTGAAAATATTTGTACCAATTACAATTAACACATTCTGATTAGGAATAGAGACCTATCTAATTGATAACTAATTAAAATGAAATTAGTACATTTGTTTGTTTGATTTGAGGTTTAACGTCCCCGTCAACACGGTATAGGCAGGCTTCATACTGACCAAGCTTTTCCATGCCTGAAATACCCGATTTTGCCTCATCCTGCTGAACACAACAACCATTACCTTTGCAAACAGTGTAGATCCAGATCAGATGGCTTCTGAAGAAGCCATCTGATCAGGCTCTACACTGTATGTAATGCAGTTTGTAAATTGAACAAATACATTATATCAAGTAATTGTGGGAAGTGGGTATAGCTAAAATATTTTATTCACCACTGACAGGATAAGCATTAAATAGTTCTTTTAAACAGAATATGGGAGAAAAAATCAAAATCTAAAAAGCCTGGAATCAAGAAAAATCAAGACAGAAATCAAGCTCTAAAAGCCTGAAATCCAGCATATGCCTGAAAAATATGAGGCCTGAATAGGTCATTTTGGAGACATTGCTTCCAATTTTGTGGGACTTTTACCCGACATCTCAAGCCCTGCCACCCAATGAAACCAATAGGGTTTATATGCATGGGCGGTCGGACTCGCACTAGTTTAGAACCTTAAAGCGATTTACCAGGACTCGCGTGCGGTCAGTGTCAGCTCTGCGTGGAAACATCATGCAGCCCAATCCGGCCTGAAATTAGTACAAGCTTACAAACTTCCGCTGTTGGTTCGCTGCATAAACTAGTCCAAAGGAACTCTTGAAAATTTTGCAGGCATGGGACGTCTTTCAAAATATTTCATTTTTCGAGACTTTATATGGATTGAATATAAAATGGCACAGAAAGACTAATTCTGAAAAGAAAACAATACTCTGGGACTATTTTCCTAGGTGCTTATGCAACTGGTTTGAGATTTTACTCTTTCATCCTTTGGTTTCTGAACAGTACTCTTCTCGCTTTAAATATATTCTTATAGAAAGGGATTTCGGAGTAGTTCACTGGCATGATGGCAAATAGTGTACATGTAGATTCTGGGGAGACGTGCTAGCTACGTGCCCTCTTATCAGGATCTGCAAGGTTTGCATAAATACAGTGTATTTCTACCTCGGCGTCTGTTCCCGTCTATAGGGTTAAAAGGGTTAGCTCGCTTCTCTGTGTTTAAACTATCCTTTACTGACTGACATCAAACATAGTTATTCACCTGCTTTCGAGAGCTCCAATTACAAAATATGTGTCGTTTAAGGCTTTAAGCTGTGAGTTTTAAATCAAGTTAGCAAATAGTGAAGACACCGATCAGCTGCTACATTCTGTGGCATAATCTGTGTTTCCGAATGTCCCAGTATTGGCAATTGTATGGGTTAATGTGTACAGGTTGGAATAAACGTATTTTTACTCGCCTGAAGTTCGCAAAAGGGGCCTCTGATAAGGGTTATAATGTCTAAATCAAATGGTTTTAAAATGATCTTTTGTTGTTTTTTTCGTCAAGTTATTCTCCTCTTTAAGTCCCCACCCCAGAAGGAACATAGCTCCGAGCGGCTGCACAACATATGTGCATCTTCGTATCAACGCGATGTTGATGCGACGCTGCTAAGACGTCATGTGCCCGCTAGGAGAACTTCACTATAAGATTATTAAAGACGATACAAGCACAGAATGTACTGAGCTAATTTATAAATTTATGGTTTTACCATGAAGAAATTAGCAGACACGTTAATCTTGTTAGGACTGCCTCAGTGGAACGGTTCTAACCAGTACCCTCAAGGTGTGTGCTTGAGCAAAATAAGGAAAATAATGTCTACATTTGTAAACTCCTCTTTTCTCTAAATAAAGTGGGGGTTGCATTGTGTTCATTTCACATACTTGTTATTGTGATGACAAACACAATTAACCCTTTTTGTACCAAATGGAATCTTCCACCTTATGTCTGGGACCAGCTATATTGGACTTGGACTAGTTGCAATAAGCTAAGGTGTGTCTGTTGGACCAAGATATTTGGCTGTTCATTTTCAGTATTTGGTTTCTCTATATTACAACTAGATATAGTCCATATAGTATTAAATGTAATCATTATGGTCAATACTAAATTTTCTAATCTAGAGTACATGAGAATCTATGGTTTTTTGCTGACATTTTAGAGAAAATCATGTTTGGCAGAGTCTTAAGGGGAATGGGAACTCCTAACAATTTTTTTCGCCATTTTTCAAAGGGAGACAATTTTTGGGACTTCCTGTTCGCTTTTCTATAAGCCCTATCACACTGAAAAAGGGGTCTACTCTTAAAGGAAAGAATTTGCTCCTCAGGAGCAAATTCTTTCCTTTACGAGTTGACCCCTATTGACATGGGAGACAAAAATAATTTTTGCAGGAGTTGCCTCTCCTGAAGGCGTTCCCATTCCCCTTAAGAAAACCCCTGTTGTTGGTGACACTGGCAAATAGTACAGGCCCACATCAGATGCCCCAGAATGCAGCATCTGATCAGGACCTTCACTGGTCGCAAAAAGTTTAACAATTTTCTGAATTAATTTCTAAACAAGAGGCCAATGGGCCACTATGCTCAACAGAGGTCATGTGGTTTATATCATATACAGACATGGCACCCATCATGGTCTTGTGACTACAATCCCAGGAATAACTTCTCATAGAGGCTCTTCATGTTATTTGGTTTCAATCAGCACTGCAGTTTTAGTGGAGAAGAAGATAAAAATACTGAATCTAAGTCATACAGGACAAAGGTTAGTAAAAACTTCCATTCAGCTGATTTCAAATATCAATTCTGATGCCACAGGCTACAATAGAATCAGAAAATCCATTGTTATGCATTTTTTCGACATAAATATATAAATGTAAAACAGGTCAAGGTCAACCTAAGGTCTTCATTTGAACAAACTTGTTAGGACCCAAGTCCCAATGCTATATACCAAGTCTGAAGGTCATTGGTCGTTGGGTTCAAGAGAAGAATATTTTTAATAGATTTAACCATATATGGGCATGGTGACCATATTGATCATGTGACCCAGTCCTCATGAACAAAGTTTTGTTCTCCCATATGTAATTGGGTTTCAATCAACCCAGCAGTTTAGGTGGAGAAGAATACAAAAATACTGAATCTGAGCAATCCAAGACAAAGGTCAGTAATGACCTTGACCTTTAGAAATGATTAACTTCCAATCAGCTGATTGGAAAGAATATTTCTGATACAACAGGCTACACCATGCAATCAGTAAAATCCACTTGGTTTTGCCTTTCTTCCATACAAATGTTTAAGTGACCAAATTTTACCTTGACATAAAACAGGTCAAGGTCAACCAAAGGTCATCATTTGAACAAATTTGGTAGAACCCAAGTCCCCAATGCTGCATAATAAGTTTCAAGGTCATCGGTCATTTGGTTCCTGAGAAGATGAGTTTTAAATGTTTTTACCATATATGGGCATGGCAGCCATATTGCTCATGTGACCCAGTCCTTACGAACAAACTTCCGTTCCCCCTTCCCACTGAGGTTCCACATGTAATTTGGTTTCAATCAATGCAGCAGTTTAAGTGGAGAAGAAGATAAAAATACTTAAAAAATACTGATTCTGAGCCATCTAGGACAAAGGTCAGTAAATGACCTTGATCTTTGGAATTGAAAAACTTCCATTAAGCTGATAGCAAATATCATTTCTGATGCCACAGGCTACCAAGCAATCAAAAATCCACTGTTTTGCCTTTTTTTCCAATCAAATATTTGACCTTGACATAAAACAGGTCAAGGTCAACCAAAGGTCATCATTTGGACAAATTTGGTAGGGCCCCGAGTCCCGATGCTGCATACCAAGTTTCAAGGTCATCGGCCATTTGGTTCCTGAGAAGAATTTTAAAGGTTTTTACCATAGGCATGGCACCATATTGGTCATGTGACCCAGTCCTTACGAACAAACGTTCATTCCCCCTTCCCATAACGGCTTCATAATTTGGTTTCAATTGGCCATTGAAGTAGTTTCAGAGGAGATGTCGTATGAAAATGTGACGCTGATGGGTCACTGACACCAACAATGGACCACTGCCTATACTATAAGATCCCTTGGAGCCTTCGGCTAGGGAGAGCTAAAAATATATTTTCTATTCAGCCAAAGACTGGTAAACGAGCTCGTTGAATGACAAATTTGATGTGTCTTAAATCGAAAGAAAACCGGAAGTTAAGGTCTATGTAAGGAATACACAAGTTTGCTCACCCCCAGCATAGAAAAAAGTGTGGTTTACAAGTGTATATGGCATTTCCCTTATGTTTGCTCAATAGCAAAGATAGAACTGCTGTTTCTAACACGTTCTAGAGTCCCTACAAAAAGTTTTTATCACTCCAAGTATTAATATTCATTTGGGATAATTTTCACATTTTATCTTGAAAATGTTGTATGTACCCATTAGAATCATCTCGGTTTGTAGACATTGCATACCATAAAAATTTGGACACCTTGACGACTTGTTGTAATTCTCGGATTATTCTCCTAAGTTTTTGATAAAATTATTACATGATCCAACAGTCCAAAAGGTGCAGATGGAATGGCAAACAGTGTAAACCCTGACCAGTGCTCCTGAAACAGTGTAAGTCTCGATCAGGAGCAGTCTGATCTGGGTCTGCAGTTTGATTACTAAGGCCTACATGTCCAAATACTTAGAATCATTCCGGTACCTTATTTTTAAAGAAAATTTAAAAAAAAATATGGCTAAATATGCTTCCTGACCTTGCATTATAACTAACCCTCAGTGGCTCAAACTACCCCTGTGTCGAAAAAAATTAACAATCCCCAAGGGGTTTAACCCTTTTTGTACCAAATGAAATCTTCCTCCTTATATTTTGCAGGAGTCAATTTCAAAATTTAGGGGTGTTAGCCTGTGTTTTCTTCAAAATTGATTTGGAAAATGGTCAAACTTTTTTAAAATAGTGTAGGCCCTGATCAGATGCCGTGTTCAGTGGTGTCTGATCTGGGACGGCACTGTTTGCCAGGGTACCCGTTTTGGGGTTTCCGGTACAAAATGGGTTAAGCCATTAAAGTTCGAATGTAGGTGTTTTTGTTTTTCTTGTCATGAGACCCATTGTAAAAAAAATGTATGGCTAGGTAAGACCCAAACTATACCTCACTACGAAAACAAGCCTATTCAAATATATTGAAAACTTTACCACCAAAAATTGAAAATTTTCCGATAAAAAAGTCTGATACATGTATTTTTCACATTTCAACCCTAAACATACATTGTACTTACTCCAATGCGCGTCTGACTGGTGGTCAGGAAGCTGACTGGTGGTCAGGAAGAGGCGGGTTCGATACCTGCCAGGGTCTTTCGTGGAGATTAATCATGAAATCTTTTCTACAGTCATTCTCTCCCTTCCGCTGATTCAAGAATGGCAGTTGTCTTGTTTCTGGCAAAAGAATGTGCACTGTACTGGTTAACCGCTTATGTATAAGCCTGCCGAGGAAAGTGTGGATAGGTAAACTGACCGGCTCAAAAATGACCAAAATAGTATTGACTGGGCTGTTAAACTCCAATACAAACATTGTACATACTCATTAGAACCGCCTCGCCAAGGTGGTTCTAATGAGTACAGAAATGTATGCTTTTAGCAGAACAAGAATTCCGCCGAAGGCTATGTTGCGCCTGTGGTAAACTTGACCATTAGGGTGAAGGCTAGGGTGGTCGCAAATGTTGACGCCTTGACAAACGGACGGACAAACGGACGACCGAACGGACGGAAAACCGGGGGCCTATATCGCGCCATGCTAATAGCAGGCGCGACAAAAAAGAAAAATAATACGTATATACCCCTGTAAATCACAGTTTTACCATACAAAAGTGGGGGTTTTAGGGGTCAAATTATACAGGCGTATTTTCGTGATGTACTTGGCTTACACAGACCAGAAAGCATTACGATAACACATCCGTGCAACTTAGTGCTTTAAAAACTACTTTTCTGATGAAAATCCATATATTTTCCTTATTTATACTGCAAACATAGATTGTGGGTGCTTGTTAGAACCGCCTGGTTGAGGCAGTTGTAACGAGTACCCACAACCCATGTCTTGCAGCAGAAATAACAAAAATATTGTATACCCTCATAAACCTCAGTTATCTCTATATAAAGTGGGGTTTAGAGGGGTGTTAATTTCACAGACTTGTTCATGTGATGAATCTTGAAATTTTAGGTATAGATAGACCATTACAGGTATTGTACTGTTCAAGTAGTGGACACCAAGGTTCTGATCATATGTACTATCTTACCTTCAATGAGCTGTTTTTCTTTTTCAATCAGCTTAACATATTGTTGGTTCTCAAACTCTGTAAAAGAAATGAAAATAAAAGCTGCAAGCATAGCATGATGCCCGGCCGCTACAATTACAGCAAGCAAGTGCCATATCACAGTGAAAAAGGAATTCCTTTTAGTGAGGATGCATTACTCTTTCCCTTAATAAAGTTGACAGGAATACATGACTGAGATGACTATTTTCAATATTCAAAGAGCCATGACTCCAAAAGAAAGTAAACCAGAATTAAAATTATCATGTTCAGTTTCTGGGGGCCTGTTCCTTTTAAAATAAAGTCAAGGTCTTCAAAATCTAGTCAAATTTTTGGTCAGTTGCAATGATATATTGTACCAAGTTAGACCACATTTCATTGAATCAAGCCTATTAATTTAAACTAGAACGTACTTTCAGACATAGAAAGTGGCACTTTTTTTTGTGCATTATGCAGTGCTTTTTTGGTGCTGCCATTTAAAAAGTAAAGAATACATATACTGTATTGTGGCTGGCACGGGGTTAGCAGCTAAGTCTGTGCCTGGCAGCTAACCCTGTGCCACGCACAGACTTAGTTGCTAACCCCATGCCAGGCACAGACTTAGCTGCACGGGTTTAGCAGGTAAATTCAATTGACTAAATTGGCAAACCATTAACCCATTTTGGAATCTTCCGCGATTTGTATAGCAGGAGGCCATTTCAAAATTCAGGGGTATTTAGAAAATGGCTGAACTTTTTGCAAACGCAGTGACGGATCTGGAGCTGCACTTAATTTTTGTCATATTATGATGTACCAGTAATAATGTCCTGTTCTAAAATTTTGAAAATATTTAATTGATTCCATTGTGGAATTCTGAAAATATTTGAGGGTCACTGATGAGGCCTAATTGGCTGAAACTAGCCAGAAAAATTGAACTCCATGCTTTTCAGTCCATAACCCTTTCATAGAACATATTTTGCCGTTTAACCATTAACTGCTTGACGCTAATGACCCACAAAGAGTGTTGAACATGAAACCATCATCATAGAACATATTTCCGTTTAAAATGCCAGGATTCAGAAGAAAGTCAAACTTCAATGTTGTTTTTTTTTGTCTTCAGTGCAGTTAACATCACATTAACAACGCTGTGTAATGAACACTCCTGTAAACATGTTCTATAAAAGGGTTACCCTTTAAAAGCAAGGAATGCAGAATTTAAAATATGGAGTATGCAACGAAGACACTAACTACTAGTAACTAGTAGAGACAAAACTGGGCTATACATTTTTATTTTTGCGCAAAAAATTTAAAGGTTGTTGATACTCATTAAAAGGCCCCGTTGAGGCACCATTTGTGCTAATAGCAAAAATAAGAAAAATACCAATTGTATCCAAAAAAATGTTGGATAATTTAATTGAGACAATAATATGTATGGCTGGCTTAGGGCTGGCTCATCAGAGCTGAAAAGATAATAGACTATCAGTCATGCCATTGCGATCGATAATCGATTAGTAATCACTGAAGATTTGGTCTGGCTTTCTGTCTGTCGCATGACTCACTCTTACCATATGTTGTATTTTACCATATGTATTTGAACAGGCAGGCCTGAGCAAACAGTGTAGACCCAGATGAGATGCCGCAAAATCTCATCTGGGTCTGCACTGTTTGCCTTTCATCCAGCTATTTTAGACATAACTTTGGGTAGTAAATTGTACTTATCGAATAATCCAAATACAAACAAATCAGTAAAGATAATTATTTTTGTGGAATTTATCGATTGATTAATTGATTATCCAATTTATCGTGCCAGCCTTAGGCTGGCTTGAGTTGACTGATAGGATAATCGATCAATCAATCAATAATGTCCACAAAAATGATTGATTCAGTACTCATGGTACTGGTACTGATTTACTTATAATCAATAATTTGATTTTTGTATGGATGTGCCATTATTTTCAAAAATGGCATGTCCTCTGTGAGTGAGTGTTTGAGTTTTACCTCCCACCAACAGCTAAGGTCATACGGAGACGGGACCTCGGTTTAAAGACTCATCCGAAGTCTGGAGAAGCCCGGGATCTATCCTGCGACCCCTGGTTTACAAGGCGAGTAGCGTAACCACTACACCACGGAGGCTTCTGGCATGTCCTCTGGATCTTGTGTATTACGATGTGTAGTTTTGTCATGTGTAACTTTGAATAGTTTTGAGACTCAGAACATTTGTTAAAGTATGAAATAAATAGGAAAGTGTCCTCCTCAGACAACAAGCCAGTATGGTAAAATTATGATCAAAGCTTCAGTGATTATTATACCGTTTGCAATCATATAAATGTGTCATCATAATGCATGTAGATCTGAAATGATAATCAATTAAGTCCAGTCATTGTCCATGACCGGACTTAATTGATTATCATTTCAGATCTACATGCATTGACAATGACCAGACTTAATTGATTATCATTTCAGATCTACATGCATTGACAATGACCAGACTTAAATGATTATCATTTCAGATCTACATGCATTACGATGACATATTTGTGCTACAATTGCATCACTAGCATTTTTTAGATGAAATGGTCAGTATTTTTCTTCTTTCGAGTCCAAATATAGATTAATGGTATGAGGTGGTTCTAACATGTACCCAGAATCTATGTTTTTCAGCCAAAATAGGGAAAATCATGAATACCCCCCAATAAAGCCCACTTTTTTCAAGCTTGGTAAGCCTGCCCAGTGACACTGGTGTGTTATCGGATATCACTTACCACAATCACAAATAAGCTTTTCAAGATCTGAAGCATCTTCATAGATTTCTGACATGCTGCCAATTAGAATGAAAATGAAAGATTAGTATTGATATAGAGTAAAATTCCTATATTAAAACCACCTTTGGGACTGTTCAAAAGTGGTCTTTAAGAGAACACTGTATGCTGAATCCACAAAAAAAGAATACCTACAACTTACTAAATAAGCTTTTTAAAGCAGAATTAGTCTTAATTTTAGGTGGTCTTAATAGCGGAATTTCACTGTATATATAAGCAGGGTCACGCATATAAAAAGTTCAACATATAATATACAGTGTACAGCAAAATCGTCTGACAACTACATCCTTGATGTATCAACTTTAGATGTTCACATTAAAATACACGCTAGATGATCATCTTGGCAAATCACAAAACTTCCCATCATGTTAACAAGTCAATGAAATGAACACCCTGATATGGAATAAACTGAGGTTTATGGGGATATCTGTTATTTTCTTATTTCTATTCCAAGACATAGGTTGTGGGTAGTTGTTGGAGCGGCCTAAATGAGGCTGCTCTAACAAGCACCTACAACATGTTTGGAGTCACGTAAATACATGTAAGAACGTGTTTACAAAATTTCATCAGAGATATGAAAGACTGCACTATGTCATATGGATGTGTTATCGCAATGCACAACCATATTTCCAAAGTAGAAAGTGATCAGTCTGTTGCAACAAGTTAAACATTTTGAAAATATAAGTACAGTAAAGCTTCTAATTCAAAGACTAGTAGTACATATAGTGTTTTATACAATTTATTACAATCAATAGTTCGAACAATTTGACATGACACTGACCTTTATGCAAGGAATAAATTAGTCAATGTTATCGCCTAATACGTCGGCTTTCGTAAACTTCTCATGAATTTTCGGCATCTCGTGAATTGCGACCCATTTACCAACCTCTATTTATCGCCATTTTCAAGAGACGGCAAGGACAAATATATGCATTCAGTCAGGTGTGAAATTATGTTAATAGAGTTCACCAGTCTCAGGTCAATTTGTTCGAACTATATACATAAAGCACTAGTACTACCTGTCATGTGCCAATCCTGGAAGACTGGAGGATATCCAGAAGAAAGGTCTGACATGCTTTACTGGTGCCTTCTGAGATAAGTTTAATCGTTTAATGTATCTATCTTCATATACTTGGCTGTGATTACCTCAATTAGGTAGGTGGCTAAATTTAGAATTTAGCTTTAAAAAAAAAGTCACTTGATGAGTCCTTAAAACTATTTTACAATCTGATTAGCAGAGGTATACTAAAATGCATACCTCCACTGTATGGGCTTTGAACTCCTTTGTGGTCTTGACATCTACCCTAGAAGAGGGAAGACTAGCTATTCCACAGAGGAATGGTAGAATGCTTCAGGGCATCACTATAGGCCTGGTACCTAGGATATTGTGTGTTGTTTACTTTTGATGCCCTTGTTTGGGTTGAAACTGTCACAGGGGTCAAGCATTTATCTTTATTAAGACACATTATGCCATTGTGTATCTTATCAGAGGACTGCTCGCGATGGGCCTCACTGAAGGGACGGCCAATCCAGTTTGCTAAGCATATGATATCACTGATGCTACTTTCCAAGTCCATCAAACTGCTGTCCTCTGTATGTTCTCACCCTGCTGAATCTGAGTTTTATCATGGGGATCCCAAATGGGTGATGCTGCAAGCATACTCAAGTTGATGGCAAACCAATTGTATGCAACATCCTTTGTCTGCCTAGGTGTAAAAGTCAAATTACATCTAAGAAATCCCAAAGTCCTTGTTTGATTTGAAGTTTAACATCCCCATCAACACTGTATAGGTCATTTTGGAGACATTGCTTCCAGTTTTGTGGAACTTTTACCCGACATTGAGGTGAAATGACATCCAAAGTCCTGTTGCTCAATGAAACCAATAGGGTTTATGAGCATGGACGGGCTTTGCCTGGGCAGGCTTAGATTCTCTAAGCGGTTTACCAGTACTTGTGTGCAGTCAGTTTCAGCTCTGCATCTATTTCTTCAAGCCCCGATGGACGGAGGCAAGCTAAAGTCCTAGTTGCTTTTGATGTTATCTCTGAAATATGCTGACCCCAATCAAGATCGTCAGAATCAGAATTGTTTCTGGTCAAATGACATTCATTCACTTCGACCTGTGATATAGGAAGTAAGTCTCTAGCTCTTACTAAAGAGGTGAACTTAAGCTACCTATGCACCTTCAGCTAAGGAAATGATCAAATCAGGAATGGCATTCCAATCTCTAATGGTCTAAGGGGAGAAGGAACCTTTTTTAATCTGTCCGCCACTTCATATTAATGACCTGACTAACCTAACCCTAACCTAAACCTAACCCTTACCATCAGTGACCTACTCCTAATGCTAACCTGACCCTAACCATCAGTGACCTACTCCTAACATGCTAAAGTCAGTAAATAGTGGCAGACAGATTCTGCTGTACTGGTCTGAGATGATTTCTGCAGTGTCTGTTGGTTGGGAAGGCCAACAAAAGCACACAGCCAAAGAAATTCGCCAACAGAACATTGAAGGACATCAGATAACAAAACATAGATGTTGAACTTAATTGGACATCTGGCCATTCTGACTTCAAACCGCCTGCTTTGATTCTGACTCTCAAAATTGTTACTGGTGAACCGTCAAATGACATTCATTCATCACAAGCAGACTGTCTGGCTACTCCCATACCTGAGGTTTGGTTTGGTTCATAGCCATTTGGCCACGGTGACTCTCGGTTATTGTCTTTGTCTTAGTAAGCATCATCTAAATATATAATCTCTGGGTACACTGTTAGAGTTTAGACGCATTTGTGAAATTCAGATGTTAGTTTTATTTGCTTATCTTTACTTTTTTTTTATCATTATCAATTATAATCTTATTGTTGAGTCAATGCAGTTGTCAAGTATTAGTGATTGCCCTTAAGCGGAACAGCGGGGCGCGGCGCCCCGGTGCCCTAAATTCCCGCCCTCTTGCCCTAAAATTTGAAATTTTGGCCCCTTTTGCGCCCCGCATTGCCCGTTACGCCAATTAAATGTGCCCTCAATAGAATTAATCTTATCACCGTTTATCCAATAATCACGGGACAGTCATGCGTAATTACTGACACGCGACAATCACAATAAATACACACAATATAAAATACCTGTGTTGTGTTCAGTCGAGTGTATAGTATGGTTCCCGTTTTATTCGCGAATACAAATGGCAATAACCAGGAAATTGACCGCATTTGTTGACAAGAATTCTCTATCACCCAAATTTAGGGCCGAAATTCGGCCCCATTCCAAATGCCTAAAAGTATCCAATTTCCGGAAGACGAATTTCCAATCTGGCCATGCACACTTTGTCCAAGAAATGTTGCATTTCTTCCAAAACTCTCTGAATAAATGCATGGTGTACAGTTTTAGTAATGCTATTAAGTTTTATCATTCATTCTAGGATGTTGTTTTTACGTATGTACCCCACCCACTACATTACGGATTTTGAGGGCCCAAATATGCTCACTCTAGTTTTTTAGCAAGATATTTTGTTACAAATAAAATAAATGATGATTTTTTGACAATTTGAAGAAAAAGTATTAAAGTTTTGCTTCAGAACAAAGTCGCCAGATGCACTGAAATGTGTGTCCTCCTTCAGGTCCGTCACTACGCTTCTATTAAGGTAGCAGTCACCAAAAAATGTCATACTGTTAGATGAAGGGCAAATTGGACAAAAACATTTAAAACTACACTCATTCTGTGTAATAATCATTTTTGTTCTGTGTTTTTGTCTTGTATGAACTTGAATGAATGTAAGGAGGCCCAGGCACTTCTATCTATCTCTACCTTCCGATTTCCATTTAACGCTAGAAGGGGACACAGAAGGGGCATACTATGTACATACACTCCAGTTTTGCAGGATGAAAGCCTACACAGGAGTCATGTGATTACGTTATGGTTCTTTAACCTGCACAGGGATGGGTCTCCCTGCACAGGGGTCCTCCAGTTAACATCCCGATACGAAGGACGGTGCACTTGACATTCATCTCTGCAAATGAAGCCATTGGAGCATCGAAATTTTATCAACGTTGCCAGGGATTGAACCCGGGTCCTCTAGCATCAGAGGCAAGTGCACTAACCACTGAGCTATCATGCTCCACATGAAGAATGATACTCATTGTTACCACATGTTTTGTATTCATAGTAGAATTACCCTAGTTTAATTTTTTTTTGGATAAACTTCTTACTGCAGTCACCGTCAGGAAGTGTCTATCAAGTATAATTATCTTCCCTAACCATTTACGGGCCCTTGAATATAGATCCGGATACCAAACATTTGAGAGTTTGGGCCCTGTGGCTGGTTAAGGTTTATCCCTGTTGTTTATTCCACAGTCTGCTGTCTGGCATAATAGGCCTCCGCCCTGCTCTTCAAATAACAATGCCATTAAAGAAAACCTTTCAGTGTTTGTAGTACATTTTCCAATTTTCAGTCAAAATGTCGATAATTTTCCCAATTCTAAAGGCCCCATCCCCATTCCCTAAAAAGGTTGCAAGACCCCTCCTGTCTTGCCCTCTTTGGCAAGAGTCTGTGTAAGGTGTGCCCTTTTGATATGCAGTGCCGCGTTGCAAAAATGCCTTTTTTTTGGAGTAGCACCCTGCCCTAATTTCAGTCTGCGGGAAACACTAAGTATGTTTAGGATTTCATCTTGTATGTATTTGGTTTCCTCTTCATCCTCCTTCTCTTCCAAGAACTGCTCAACTGTCAAGAACCTAAAGCCAGATCTCAGGAGCAGTTCTTGTTTCATTATTTCCCTTGGTCCTTCGTATTTTGACTAGTGATTAGTGAAGTAAGTAATGTTGAACATCTTCAATGTCACCACACTCGCAGAATAGATCTGCTACCCCTATCTTGTGTCTGTATTCCTTTAGTTGGCTGTATCCATTCTGCAACTGGAGTAAAGTTCACTGATTCTTTTGTGTCTTGAAGCTGATTTTCTTTGGTTTAAATTAAATAGTTGTTTCATTTGGTACAGTGTTCTCCCATTTCAGATATTTTCCTTCTACATTGCCACTGTAGTTACCGCTTCCCTGGCTCCTTGCTTTATTTCTGCCTGGCTTGTCTCTCCATTGTCTTCAGAATTGTCCTAGAGCTTGGCTGCCTCTGTGGCTGGTTTGTCAGCTACATGTTCCGTCTTTTAGCACATACTGGTTCTTTGTTCTGTCTTTTAGCATGTTTATCTATAAGCACTAATGGTCCTCTGTCCGTCTTTAGCATTTTTAGAACCCCTGTTCCGTCTTTTAGCATATTCCCCTTTTCCCTCTTTTTAGCAAGTTAAGGCAAAAAAAATTGTCTTGTTTCCGGAAACCCTACCAACCCTACTTTTTTGGGCCCTACCCAAACTTTTTTAGATACCTCTGAGAATTTTTCTTTGATTTTTAGGGTGTTTTTCAAAGAATTTATGCTTTTCCCATACAGAACAGTTTTCAAAAAAAAAAAGTTTGCCTACTTACCTACCCAGAAAATTATTTTGATGTTTCCGGAAACAAGACATTTATTTTTTTTGGCCTTAGCCCTCTGTTCCATTTCCATTCCATCTGTTCTGTCCTGCCAACATGTTATTTAATTCTGTCTCAATCCTTTTCAACTATACCATTAAATCTGCTCTGTGCATTGTAGCCCTCTGTTCCGTCTATTTTACGGTCCATCCAGCACCCACTTTATTCTGTTCCGTTTAGCCTATTACATTTTTATTCTGTTCCTTATTCTGTTCTATTCTGCCTAAACATTTTTTTTTTCAGTTTTTTTCTGACTGATAGTATCTATCTCAAGGTTTGCAAAATGCCGACAAATATGAGTATTTTCCATGCCGGTGGCATTTACCGGTAAATACTGGAAAATACCGGCAAATACTGGAAAATTGAACTTACCACCTTGGAAATAAAACAAAACTCTACACTCAACAGTTATAGATAATTTCAATAATAGAGGTTTAAGTTGACTTAATATTTAATAATACTGATATAGTTTAACTCTAATATTATTTTATTTGTTACTATCTAATTTGGTATAATGTTAGAATAAAAAAGGTCTATTTAGTATCTGCCACTGTACTCATCTGTTTACTTTTACATAGACTGATTGATCACATAAAACATGGCACTATTAATGACATTTGCCCCTGGCTATCTAGTGCTCTTAAATAAACAATGCCTCTGCAGAGCTGTTGTTTTAGTAATCTTGCAATTCACTCTAAAACTAAAGTGTTGGACAATAGTAAAATGCCATAAATATCCTAAAATTTGAACACCTGGTTTTACTATAAAAAGTATGTTCAAAAGATGCAGATGGATTGGCTAACAGTGCTCAGTCTTATCTTGATCAATCCAAATTTAAAACTTAGAACCATTATGGTAAGTGACATAACCAGGTGCACAGGGAATTTATTCCTGTATTTATCTTCTATTGGTTTAAAAAGATATTTTTTTTTTTGGTTTAAATAATTTCAAAATTTTTAGCCTTAGATTCACATTTTGACTAGTTCAACATACTTATTTTAAATTGAGAAATATTCTATTCTGTAGGTTGATAACCTTACATAAATATTAAATTTAACATTTTCAACTCTTTAGTTTGATTTTACTACATTTAAGTCAATTTGTTAAGATTTCTGCAGTATGATGTGGTCGGATATGATAATACTTTGACTGAGCTTGACTCTCATGGGTCTGAATGGCTATTTTTAGGAAAACCTTGACAATGCTTGCCCAACTCCGACATTTATTGATGATTTTTGCTATAACTTCCCGTAAAGGTTAGGTACGATAAAATCTTGAGTATCCTAGACTCAAGGTCAAGGCTACTGTTGTTATTTTTATTTTTAAAACAACTCTGTCATTGCTCTTGCACCTAAGGTTATTGATGGTTTTTGACATAGCGTCACATAAATGTTTGGTAGGATAATACATGTATCTCAAGCAATGATGTTTTTGTTTGATTTGAGGTTTGGCGTCCCCGTCAACACTGTAAAGGTCACTTTGGAGGCGTTGCTTCCGGTTTTGTGGGGCTTTTGCCCGGCATTGGGATGGGGTGGCATTTCAGGCCTTGGCACCCGGAAATAGGGTTTATAGGCATATATAGGCCGATTCGCATCGTTTTGCCATGGCAAGCTTAGATCCTCTAAGGGGCTTACCAGTACTCGTATGCGGGTCGGTTTCAGCTCTGCGTGGATGCATCGTGCGGCCCATATATTTCTTCAAGCCCATAGGCGCGGGGGGCCTTCTAGCAACGTGGACTGAGGGTCCTAGGCACAAGATCAAGATCACTGTGGCTATTTCTGGGAAAAAAAAAAAAAAAAAAAAAAAACCTTGACATATCGGTAGAACCTACATCATTTACTGATGGATTTTATGTTGGACCTCAGCTCAGGGTTATTATGGTCAAGAGCTAGGGGTCAGGGTCACAACGTCTTTTTTTTTTTTTTTTTTTTTTTTCCAGAAAATATCGGTCTTCTCCGTAGTGCCTACATTTACCCATAATTTTTAATTTATCTACAGACATAAGTTGGGTATGTTAATATCTCGAGTGCGACCTTTACCACACATTAAGTAGTCTTGTATCGTCTGCAATTCCTTGTGTTTGTTTGTTTTGGTTTCTTACCACAAATGTTGTAATTATTTTTCTTGTCTTGACAATTGATCATGTGATTTCTCCCTTTGACCTGATCACATAGAATGTTTTTGTATAGCGTCAAATTTGTCCATGTTTTATATAGTCTTTTTGTCAGCAGATCTGGTGGGGACATAAAGTGGATCATAAGGGAGGACAACTGTCACGGTGCTGGCAGTATAGTGTATGCGACTCATTATTGTATTACCTCTTATTTGTTGTTTAAAATGTATGGCCGATAAGATAACCTTTGTTTCAATTAACCTTCGAGGTGCCCAACTCGCTGAAAAAAGGAGTGATGTATTAAATTTTCTAAAGCGAAAAAAATTTTCGGTCTATTTTCTGCAGGACACACATTTTACTAAAAAGGATGAGAATTATGTAAGGTCCCAATGGGGTTTCGAATGTTACTTCTCGAGCTATAGCTCAGAATCACGTGGGGTAGCTATTTTGTTTAATAATAATTTTGAGTTTAAATTACATAATGTGGCTAGCGATCCAAATGGAAATAAACTTATTCTTGATGTATCAATAAATGAAAAACGTTTGACTTTAATAAACATTTATGGACCAAATAGAGATACTCTCGACTTTTACCAAAATATTAAAAACGATATTAATAGATATGGTAACAGTGTAATCTTAGCAGGTGACTTCAACCTAGTGATAAACCCTGTGAAGGATTCTCACAACTACAGAAATATTAACAATCCAAATGCAAGACAAGAAGTCTTAAATACTATTACCGAATGTGGACTAACTGATATCTGGAGGGAGCTTAATGCAGATAAATTACAGTATACATGGACTAAGCCTAACAGTAACAAAAGAGCTAGACTAGATTTTTTCCTTATTCAGGAAGATCTTTTTCCTGATGTGGAGGAAACAGATATTCTACCGGGTTATCGAACAGACCACTCAATAATTCTCCTCTCCCTAAAATTTAATAAGTTTCAAAGGGGGCGCTCCTATTGGAAATTTAATAATTCTTTACTGAAAGACATACAGTATGTGACAGAAATAAAAAACCTGATTGGGACAGTAAAACAACAATATGCTTCAATAGATCAAAACATAAACCTACCCATTAAAGAAATATTGAATGAAGAATTGTCATTAGACATTAATGATCACCTTTTTCTTGAGGTCTTATTAATGGAGATCCGAGGTAAAACCATATCCTATTCATCCCAGGGGTGTAAAATTCCACTTGCCCGCTTGCATTTGCGAGTAAGTTTTTAGTCAGGGCTAGTAAGGTTTTCAAAACTGACCTTACTTTTTCTTCATTTTTAGCACCTAAATGAAAAGTTTAGGCGATATGGGCGAGTAAGTTTGAGGGAAATTTTACACCTCTGCATCCTACTTGAAAAAACAGGAAAATAAGGAGGAAGAAAAATTATTAAGTGACGTTAAAACTTTAGAGGCTCAGACTACATTGAACCAAGATGAATTAACCGAATTAAAACGGAAACTGGAAGATATGAGGAAAAAGAAGATGGAGGGGGGTAAATTAAGAAGTAAAGCTAAATGGATAGATGAAGGCGAGAAAGTTACTAAATATTTCTGTAATATGGAAAATCGCAACTTCATTTCCAAATGTATGCCAAGTCTTATTACAGATTCTGGCGAGGTCATCTCAGACCAAGATGCCATTCTTCAAGAAACCATGACTTTTTATAAAAACCTCTATTCCGAAAGGCCAGTTAAGATTTTTAATCTTAAAGAGAAATTAAACCACAATGTTCCTGTTTTAAATAATGATATGCAAAAACGTTTGGAAGGAAAAATACAATATGATGAACTGCTATTTTCTTTAAAATGTTCTAAAAATAACAAGAGTCCAGGTTCAGATGGGTTCACGATGGAATTTTTTAAATTTTTCTGGAAGGATATTGGTATTTTTCTGTTAAGATCCATTAATTATAGCTTTGATGTTAAGGAACTTTCAGTTACTCAGAAAGAAGGAATTATCACTTGCATCCCTAAACAGAACAAAAATAGAGAGTTGCTAAGAAATTGGAGACCTATTTCCTTGCTGAATTGTACATACAAACTAGCTTCTACATGTTTGGCCAATAGACTCAAAAAGGTGTTACCACATTTGATAAATGAGGACCAAACAGGATTCTTGGCTGGGAGATATATTGGGGAAAATATCCGTCTGATATATGACTTATTTTTTTATACAGAGCAAGAAAACATACCTGGACTTTTGCTTTTAGTAGATTTCGAAAAGGCCTTTGATTCTGTGTCATGGACTTTTATTGATAGTGTCTTGGACTTTTTTAATTTCGGAAAAGACTTTAAACAGTGGATAAATATCCTATATAAAAACACAAAATCATGTGTCCAAATAAATGGCCACCAATCTCAATGGTTTAATTTACAGCGAGGGTGCCGACAAGGCGATCCAATTTCTCCATACCTGTTCTTATTGTGTGTGGAAATTTTGGCCATAATGATAAGAAATAATAATCTGATTAAGGGCATAAAAGTAGGAAATAAAGAATTTGTAATATCTCAGTATGCAGATGACACATCGTTTGTTTTGGATGGCTCAAGACAGTCTCTTGAACAGGCTCTTGTTGTTTTAAAATTCTATGCGGAAATTTCCGGCCTTGGCGTTAATGTTGATAAGACGTCTGTTATATGGTTTGGATCAATGAAAAATTCAGAAACGATTCTTTGCGAAGAGCATAACTTACATTGGGAGAAAGGTAACTTTAAACTTTTAGGGATCAGCATGTCCACCAGATTAGCAGAAGTTGTCGGTATTAATTATGAGGCAAAACTAGAGGAAGTTGAGTCAGTTTTTAAAGCATGGACAAGAAGAATTTTAACACCAATTGGAAAAATTGCAGTAATAAAATCTATCGGGCGCCCAGGACCTGTGCTTGGGGTGGGAATGGGAAAAATATCAAAAATTGTCGCCAAAAATGCCTTTTTTTGAGGTTTGAAAAATGTACTATATCACACGGATGTGTTATCGTGATGTAGGTGGTTTTGTACTGTTATGGAGCTGGCCTTTTCACTACATCGCCGTACCGTTTAACACAACAAATATTATTGATCCTACTGTTAATAAATCTTCCCTCCAGATCTGTGGATAGAATGACGTTACTTGTTCGAAACACGTATCCATTGGTATGCGACTTTTGACCTTATGCACATTTTTTTCATGTCTGCTGATTTTTTTTTTTTTTTTTTTTTTTTTGTTTTTTCTTTGCTTCCCTGCCTTCACATTTATACTACTATGATGCCACTTAAGGCGGCATATTCTGGTGGAGTTGGGCCGGCGCGCGGCGGGACCTACAATAGAGCACGGGCGCCCTGTGGGGACTCTGGGTGGAGTGCGTGTATGCGTAGTCTGGTCGGGGACTTCGGTGTGCACTCCGCGGATGGCAAGGGGCCCGGTGCCCCAACGTGCTGCAGAAGAGGTCTCTGGTTGGACTGTGTGGATGCGTGGGGCTGGTCTGTTTTTTCGCCGGGCGTGCGTGTGGGTTGTGGGGAGTGCTGTGCCCCGGCTCAATTGCCTCAGAGTGTGAGTTTGCCCTTCTCAACGTTTTAAGATGTTGTACTGCAATAGTGCAACTAAGTGAGGTAGGGGAGCAAACTTGAAATATTCCACACCTTCATAGGACAGTGATTTTAATATATACCGAGGGCGTTGGCATTAAAAGCACATGCCGGGTCCGGGGCTGTTGGGCCCGCATACGCTTTGATTGGGGTCTCGTGCTGGCGTTCTTGTTTGTCTTTTGTTGTTTTGCCGGGTTTGTCTTTTAATATATTGCTATGGTTGGAGCTTGTGCCGCCGTGGGTAGATCATGAGTGTGGGGCTTTTAAATGCGGTATTGAGGAGCGCCCTTTTTACCTTCAGGTTGGCCCCAATCTCGCTGTCGCTTGTTGGGCCAAGCAAATTTTGTGCCGTTTCGGACGGTTGTATGTACCCCTCTTTATTAACTAGCTATCCTGTATTGTTGGAGGTCATCGTATTAATACTGAGGTCGGAAATCAATAGTCAATGGTCAGGTAGTTCCGGGCTGTCCCGACCGCAGGTCCGCGGTCAGCTGTGTGGGCCCTGGCTTTCTGGCTCGTGTCTATGAAGTGGACCTCGGACCTGTGGCTGGGCCGGTGCGAGGTTGCTTGACAGATGACATTATAATACTGCTTTTTCATCCGCTGCAATCCCTGTTATTTTGCTACGTTCAGGCCTCATATTTTTCAGGCATGTGCAGGATTTCAGGCTTTTAGAGCTTGATTTTTTCTTGATATCAGGCTTTTAGATTTTGATTTTTCTTCCTATATTCTGTTTAAAATGACTATTTAACCCTTATCCTGCTGAAAAAACTTATTTAGTCACACCCATTTCTGACTGTTCACTAGTCAAATTACTTGATATGATGTATTTGTTCAATTTACAAACTGCATTACAAACAGTGTAGATCCTGATCAGATGGCTTCTTCAGAAGCCATATGATCTGGATCTACACTGTTTGCAAAGGCAATGGTCGTCATGTTCTGCAGGATAAAGGTTAAGGCTGTAAAATCGGGCCTTTCAGGCTTGGAAATGCTTGGTCAGTATGAGGCCTGTACGTTTTGACATCGATATGAAATAGTGAAAGTATGGTCTAAGGATACTGATATGGGCCCTGACGGTGGGGTGACGTCCACTTATATTTGACTTTCTTATTTTACTTATATATGTTTGCTGGACGTGTCTTGCGGTGGTAGGGGTGCTCCAGTTTACGGCGGGGTGTAAGGATGGCTAGGGACGCTGGCGGGTGACCTGACTCCAAGCGTCTGTAGTCTGGGTACGAGGTCGATTGGAGAGTATTGAGCTTCCCCTGAGGGACCCGACGTGTGCTGTTTATTATAAGATAATATTGGATAAATGGTGTTATTGTTTTTCCATTTTAATGGTAAACTATCAAAAATATTCCAAAGACGCCACTTTGGCTCTGGGCTGTAGCCAGAGAGTCAACGCGGCGTCTGTGCCGGTTGTCGGAGGTTCGGATCCTGGGTTCGGGTGGCACGGGAACGTCGAGTTTTGAGAATTGGTTTTGATGTCTACTGTCTCCGGGCCTCAGGATGGTGGCGTCCGTCAGCCGAATTTTAGGGAAGATGATTTAACATCACATCTTTTTCAATTCACCTCTGTGACTGCCAATGCTCTGGATATGCCATGTAATATATGTTATAAATGTCTTTATGTCTCTGTGTGAATGAAAAAAATAAAAAAAAAACAATAAATTAAAAAAAAAAAAAAAAGATTTCTGCAGTGTTTTAAGGGAAAAAAATTCAATTTGCCAGTATTTGCCACTTGAGTATTTTTCAGTCCGGTAAATACCAGTAAATGCCACTGGTAAATACCGGGGGTGGAATTTTCCTACCAACCTTGATCTATCTATCTACTGAAACTGCGTCGGTTACATTTGACCATTACCGCAGGTGTACATTACATACACTCTAGGTTTGCAGGATGAAAGCCTACATAGTAATCATGAAATTACAGTAGGGATCTTTAACCTTTCTTTCTCCTATTACTGCTACTCGCACACATCTGAGCATTACGAGCAGGATTTCCTGGGTGGTAACCACTTTTCTTCCTTTTTTTAAGCAATGTGGATGAAGTGCCTTGCTCAAGGGCACTGTAACACTTTGGTCAACGTGAGGCTTGAACCCGCAACCTCTTGATCACTAATCCCATGCGCTACCACTGCACCAAAGCGCTCAGGGGATGGTTCGCGCACAGGGGGCCTCCAGCTAACATCCCAATCCGAAGGACGGTGCACTTTATGATATTCATCCCTGCAAATGACACCAATGGAGCGTGTTCGGACACCAAAATTTTATCCCCATTGCCGGGGATGGAACCAGGGACCTCTAGCATCAGAGGGAAGTGCACTAACCACTGAGCTATCACGCTCCACTGCTATCACGCTCCACCAGTATTGGGCATTAATAAACGGTGCTAACACAACAGCTTCTAGTAATTCATTCCATTCCGATAAATGTCACCAAAGGGCTAACAGGAAAGTTCTAACCACTGAGCTATCGCGCTCCATCAACAACAATCAGTTACTTGTAACAACAGCTGTAGCCCGGCTTCCCATGGTACCAAGGTAGTTAATGTTTCAGTATAAATATTTCAGTTAGAGCTATTCAGCACTAAAATAATTTTATGTTAATTTTCTATAGGGTTTCTCCTTACAATTAAGGAGGAGAAATGATCACAATACTTCAGCATGTATTTACAAACCTGACAGATATGTACCCAGGCAGAATTTTCTAATGCCAACAGGCATTCTCATGGTACCAAGGCAAATAGAAAAGTGACAAATGTAGAAAACTGATTCGATTAAAAATACATGTAATGGTTTTTTGTATTACTTAGAACAATAAGCATTAGATTTCAAATAGAGAAAACTTAAAAAATTATGTAAAATAATTTTTGACTGCTTTTAATCCTACAAATGGTACAATAAAGTAAGCTACAGTTGAGACACAGGGGGGTACAATTTATCACGAGGGTTGTATGAAAGACAAGCAAGTTTGATTCATCATTTCACTTTATGTTCTAAGCCTATACTCAGAGGTGTCATTGGGGCATAGAAACACTGGGATTGATTAATGTAATTTAAAGAACACATTCATTGACTGCCTGTGCACTCGAGGCTAAAATTCACTTTCAATACTTAACGAATACCCATGCATATAGAAGGCAGTATATATCAACCGGAAACAAACCGGATTGTTCTTCCATGTTTCAATTTATAAGACCTACCCGAGAAAAACTTAAGCCACAAAAGAAAAATCATAGGGTATTTCAAAAATAAATAAAAGACAAATTTAACAACCAGGGGGTGAAGAGAAAATGTGAAAAATCAGATTTCACCTGCTTTTTAACTTTCTAGATATTTATCCAGATATTTATCATAAAAATTTAATGATAAATATACCAATGGAAAGATATATATCCTACTTCATTGATGTGGGGATATCAAGCCCATGTGAATTGTACAAGATTCAAAATGCAGCAAAATATTGTTTACCTCGGTACCATGGAACCCTTGGTACCATGAGAAGCGAGTATACTAGCTTCTCATGGTACCAAGGGTTCCATGGTACCGGGGTAAACAATATTTTGCTGCATTTTGAATTTTGCACTAATCACATTGGCTTGATATCCTCACAGCAATAATGTAGGATATGTCTTTTTCTACTGAAATGCATTTCATTACATAGTGGTGATAAATATTTGGATAAATATCTAGAGAATTAAAAAACAGATGAAACATGAGTTTTCACATTTTCTCTCCACCCCTGGTTGGTAAATTTGTCTTTAATTTATGTGTGGTTCACATTCAATTACTTCATCTATCTTGATATATTGAAATCATCATTTGTTTTCATGGTTATAGCTGGAGGACAGGAAGTGGCCGACACGGGTGTACCTGGCCTTCCAAAAAAAAAAAAAAAAAAAAATCATCAAACATTATGGGAATGAGTGTGGTTCATGTTTTCATTGTTATATCTGGAGGACAGGAAGTGGCCGACACGGCTGTACCTGGCCTTCAAAATTCATCAAACATTTGGGAATGATTGTGGTTCATGTTTTCATGGTTATATCTGGAGGACAGGAAGTGGCCGACACGGCTGTACCTGGCCTTCAAAATTCATCAAACATTATGGGAATGAGTGTGGTCCATGTTTTCATGGTTATATATGGAGGACAGGAAGTGGCCGACACGGCTGTACCTGGCCTTCAAAATTCATTAAACATTATGGGAATGAGTGTGGTTCATGTTTTCATGGTTAGATCTGGAGGACAGGAAGTGGCCGACACGGCTGTACCTGGCCTTCAAAATTCATTAAACATTATGGGAATGAGTGTGGTTCACATTTAATGAAGTACTACATATTCTTTGATGTATTGTAATCATTATCTATATTCATGGTTATATCTGAACGGCGGGAAGTGGCCGACACGGCTGTACCTGGTCTGAGGATATACATAAATTTATCATACATTATGGGACTGAGTGTGGTTGACCTTTAATTACTACATATTCTTTGATATATATATCAATCATTATTTTTGGGGCACTCGGTTGGTTTTTCTTTACAGATTGTTCTCCTCAGATGCAGTGGTATCTGGTGGGGTGGTTGCCCGTGGGTCCTGGGGTGGGTGCGGATGCAGCGGAGTCAAAGAAATCTGGAAATGCGATTCATTCTGCAGGTGGTGCGGTTGGAGTGTGTTTGGGCGTCGGCCTTTTGTGGCCACTGCCGATATCAAGCCCAGGACCTATGGTGTCCGGGGCAAGTGGATTAACCACTGAGTTATCACGCTCCTTTAATCATCGGTCGGGGCACTAGACTGGATTTTTTTTTTTTTTTTTCTCCTACTACAGTGGTGCCGGATCTATGACGAAACATAGAACGACAAAACATAGAAAAGCAAAAACATAGAAAGACAAAACATAGAAATAAAACATCGAAAAAACATAGAAAAAAGATCGAAATAACATCGAAAAAGTTCAGAAATATCGAAAATTTTATTTCATCCATTTTTCGACAACAAAACCTTTTTTTTTTATTGTAAACGTATCTCGGGAATACAGTTGATTATCGATCAATAGTTTAAGGGACAGTAATACTGCTTCATTTAATATATTACGTTATGTGCCAACCCCTCCAGATAGCCCATACAGGTATGTCTGTTATTTGTTAACAATTTTCTGGATTTTTTTTTTCACACGATTTATGGCTTTGTTAGATTTTTAGAACAGAGATTCTCCACGGAGGATTCTGCCTCGACTCGGTATTTTTTTTTATTATTATTATTTGAGGTTTAGCGTCCCCGTCAACACTGGAAAGCTCATTTTGGAGACGTTGCTTCCAATTTTGTGGGACTTTTACCAAATATGGAGATGAAATGACATCTCAAGCCCTGCCGCCCAATGAAACCAATACGTTTATAAGCATGGATGGGCCGACTTGCACCGCTTTGCCTGGGCAGGCAGAAATTTTGCGCCAGTTAACTGGTGCTTAACTGTAACTATTGTTTGTCCACTTAGTGATCGGTAGACTTGATCGAGTGAGTCCATGTTCAATGACCTGTAGCAATTGCCGAGCGGTCAGGTAATTATCGTTCACACTTATTGTTCTATTATTGGTCGCTCTATTATTTGTCGATCTATTAAATGTCGCGTCTATGTTTTCAATTATCTATTTTGTGTCGCTTCTCTCTTTTGTCTTTCTATGTTTTGTCGTACAGGGGTGGTGCCTGGTGCCGGGATGATTATTGCTGCAGCCCATGGATGGACCAGATTAAGCCGAGTCAAGAGGATCTAAAAATATGACATGTTTAAATGAGTCTCTCTTAAACATTAAAATATTGGTTTCTTTGTAGGATAGAGGAATGAAGTAGCACGCCATAATAAATCGCCTTATTTGGAGTGCATAACTGACCGGTCTGGCTGGCCCGAACCTTTTGGCCTGGTGTTTGACTCGCTTGCTTTTTGCCCCAGGGTCGTGGGCTCGGTCCCCGGTCGGGGCACTTGGTGTTTTTCTTTACAATTTTTCTCCTTAGTTTGCAGTGGTGCCGGGATGGTTACTGATGAAGCCCAGGAGAGGTGCAGATGCAGCAGAGTCAAATGAAGCTGGAAATGTGATATGATTACATGAGTATCCCCTGAACATTTGAAAATAATAATAATGATAATAATAATAATTGTCTCTTTGTAGGATGGAGTGCAACAATAAATATGTATTTAGAGTGCATGATTAATGGTCTCATCTATATCTTAACCCTGTTGATTGCTGTTTATGTCTGATTTTCATCATGTTGGGTGAAAGAGGGAGGGAAAAAAAAAATAATCCTCTATACTATGAGTTATTACGCAGACACTACTTGTGAAAGATTATACTTGTGAGTTATCTCGGCCAGTAGAAGGCTTTGAAATGAAATGAAACGTTTGACATTACAAATTATTTTTCTTTTGTAGCTTAAGATTTTCTCAGATAGTTCTTCTAAACTGAAATATGGAAGAACCATTCTGGGTGTTTCCTGTTTATATATACTGTCTTCCATAGATATGGGTATTTGTTTAGCATTGAAAGAAAAAAATTAGCCCTAAGTGCACAGATCTTCTTAGAAACGATGTCGTTACGCAAATGGTTCCCCAATAAATTGGCCATTTGACGTAACGAAGGGATTCATTCTACGACAGTGTAGCAAAATTTTTCTGACAGTTCTTTTAAAGTTATAGCGATCTACCTTAAGTGTTACCTTAGTACTATTCGCTGACACAAATTTCGACAGGTTGTCAGAACTATCAACGTAGTTTCATAGATTTCTGTGTTTTGGAATCATAAACTGACCAATGACAGCCATATTGACATGATAAACGCATGTCACGAATGACACAAATGTGTTCATTATAAAATGCGGTACCAGTACCGAACCCGGTACCAGTACCGCGACCGTACTCTCAAAATGATCTATACTTCTTTCTTTCTTTCTTGGTGCGCGTTGGAATTAGTAAAGACTAAAGTGAGAAGACTAAGAGACCTGGCACAGGGTGTCAGGTGGGTGAAAAAAGGATAAAGATTTATGGTTAAAATGTGAATAGGTGAGAGCAGAGTAAAGATGGGTTAAAACAAAGATTGTTAGCCTAGGACTGAATACCGGTCACTGCTCTCTTAAACTGATCTAAGTCAGGAAGAGTAGCGATGTGAGCAGATAACCGGTTCCTGAGGTGGGGGGGGGGGGGGATAGAAAGAGAACTTTAGGTAATCAGAATAAACGTGAAGTTGCCTAAAGGATATTGGGTGCACATGTCATGTGAAGCGTGTTGGTGTAGTATGGGAGTTCAGTTGCAACTATGTTATGTACTATTTTATAGAACATGATGAGTCATATCTGCGATGTTCAAGAGATCTCCATCCCAGGTCCTTCTGCAGGGCTGTCACAATCGAGACAGGGGAGTACTCATGCTTGACCTACCTGGCAGCACGTCTCTGCGCCTGTTCCACCTTCGTAACATTTGTCTTTCATAGTTGTGAAACTCAGCTAAGCACAGTCATTAATGACTGGGCAAAACTCTTGGACAAAGGGGGACAGGTGGACACATCTGTTATACGTGAAATCAAGACTGATATAAAAAAATCAGCATGATTTGTATGTGAATAACTTGGTAGGTGATGTAAAGGCAAATCCCAGAGACTTCTACAGATATATTAATAGCCAGAAGAAAGACAGGCAAGGTATGCCGCCCCTTAATAAAAGAGGAGGGGACGGGGATGCTGAATCAGACTCTGAAAGGGCAGAGGAATTAGTTGGTCAATTCAATGATGCATTTAATAAAACTGAGTTCACGGAGGTTCCATTGACTGGAAGATCGGCCCCATTCATGGATAATATTGTTGTGACAGCTGCAGGAGTGATCAAATTACTTCAAGGCTTAAACCCCAGCAAGGCCTTAGGACCCGATGAGCTTCATCCCAGAGTCCTGAAGGAACTAGCAAATGAGTTGGGTCCAGTTTTCGCACACTTGTTTCAACAGTCTCTTGATACGGGTGAAATCCCCAAAGAATGGCTCTTAGCAAACATTTGTCCACTCTTCAAAAAAGGAGATAGGGCTCTTGCCCGTAATTATCGCCCTGTGTCTCTGACTTGTGTTCTGTGTAAATTGCTGGAACATATAGTCTGCTCAAACATCATGGCCCACTTGGACGAGCATAAACTTTTGTCAGACAGGCAACATGCATTTAGGAAAAGGCACAGTTGTGAAACTCAGCTAAGCACAGTTATTAATGACTGGGCAAAAATCTTGGACAAAGGGGGACAGGTGGACACATTTATTCTTGACTTCGAGAAGGCCTTTGACACCCCTCCTCATGAACTACTTAAATCTAAGTTATTTGGTTATGGAATTGGGGGAAAGACCCTCAAATGGATAGATTCCTTTCTTTGCTACAGAAAACAGCGGGTTGTTGTTAATGGTGGATCTTCGGAGTGGACTCCAGTTTTGTCTGGAGTCCCGCAAGGGACCGTTCTTGTTCCACTTTTGTTCTCCCTGTACATCAATGATATTTCCACTGACATTGACTCAGAAATAAGACTGTTCGCAGATGACTGTGTTTGTTACCGGGAAATTAGAGATACAGATGACTCATTGAAACTTCAGGCTGACATAGATAGATTAGGATGTTGGGCACGAAAATGGGGCATGAGATTTCAGCCAGTTAAATGCAATATTATGCAGATAACTAGGAAGAGATCTAATAAAGTTGAGGCTTCTTACACCTTAGAGGGAACGGTCCTCGAGAATGTGGACTCCATTAAATACCTTGGAGTGACAATCTCACACAACTTGAGATGGAATACTCATATTAGCAACATGTGTACTAAGGCAAATAGAACGCTTGGTTTCCTGAGGCGAAATCTTCATCAGTGCCCTCAGGATGTAAAAGAGGCAGCACATAAAGGTCTTGTTTGCCCAATCTTGGAATATGGTAGTTGTATCTGGGACCCCAGTGGAGTGGTCCTTAATGATGAAATTGAGAAAGTTCAGAATAGAGCTGCTAGATTTGTAACAGGCAATTACTGCTTTGAAACTGGGAGCATGACTGGAATACTTGGAAAATTAAAATGGGAGTCTCTCAAGAAAAGGAGAAAAGACACTAGGCTAATCCTTTTATAAAAAGGTCTAAAGGGTGCTGCCAGCATTCCAACAGATGACCTTGTTCCCTCAGCTAGACACTGTAGAAATCACCATTCGTTGGCGTTTCAGACCCTTAGCGCAAGAACTGACATTTATAAAGAGTCGTTCTTCCCCAGAACCATTAGAGATTGGAATGCCCTTCCCGATTCGATTATTTCGACAGCTGAAGGTGCTGATGATTGTGTAGCTAAATTTACCTCTTTGGTTAGAGCTAGGGACTAACTTCCCACATCACAGGTCCTGGTGTATGAATGTCATTTGACGTGTCACCAGTAACAATTCTGATTCTGATTCTGATCTATTATGGACTTCGAGAAGGCTGTTGACACCCCTACTCATGAACTACTTAAATCTAAGTTATTTGGTTAGGGAATTGGGGGGAAAGACCCTCAAATGGATAGATTCCTTTCTTTGTTACAGAAAACAGCGTGTTGTTGTTAATGGTGAATCTTCAGAGTGGGCTACAGTTTTGTCTGGAGTCCCGCAAGGGACCGTTCTTGGTTCACTTTTGTTCTCCCTGTACATCAATGATATTTCCACGGGCATTGACTCAGAAATAAGACTGCTTGCAGATGACTGTGTTTGTTACCGGGAAATTAGAGATACAGATTACTCATTGAAACTTCAGGCTGACATAGATAGATTAGGATGTTGGGCACGAAAATGGGGCATGAGATTTCAGCCAGTTAAATGCAATATTATGCAGATAACTAGGAAGAGATCTAACAAAGTTGAGGCTTCTTACACCTTAGAGGGAACGGTCCTCGAGAATGTGGACTCCATTAAATACCTTGGAGTGACAATCTCACACAACTTGAGATGGAATACTCATATTAGCAACATGTGTACTAAGGCAAATAGAACGCTTGGTTTCCTGAGGCGAAATCTTCATCAGTGCCCTCAGGATGTAAAAGAGGCAGCACATAAAGGTCTTGTTTGCCCAATCTTGGAATATGGTAGTTGTATCTGGGACCCCAGTGGAGTGGTCCTTAATGATGAAATTGAGAAAGTTCAGAATAGAGCTGCTAGATTTGTAACAGGCAATTACTGCTTTGAAACTGGGAGCATGACTGGAATACTTGGAAAATTAAAATGGGAGTCTCTCAAGAAAAGGAGAAAAGACACTAGGCTAATCCTTTTATACAAAGGTCTAAAGGGTGCTGCCAGCATTCCAACAGATGACCTTGTTCCCTCAGCTAGACACTGTAGAAATCACCATTCGTTGGCGTTTCAGACCCTTAGCGCAAGAACTGACATTTATAAAGAGTCGTTCTTCCCCAGAACCATTAGAGATTGGAATGCCCTTCCCGATTCGATTATTTCGACAGCTGAAGGTGCTGATGATTGTGTAGCTAAATTTACCTCTTTGGTTAGAGCTAGGGACTAACTTCCCACATCACAGGTCCTGGTGTATGAATGTCATTTGACGTGTCACCAGTAACAATTCTGATTCTGATTCTGATCTATTATGGACTTCGAGAAGGCTGTTGACACCCCTACTCATGAACTACTTAAATCTAAGTTATTTGGTTAGGGAATTGGGGGGGAAAGACCCTCAAATGGATAGATTCCTTTCTTTGTTACAGAAAACAGCGTGTTGTTGTTAATGGTGAATCTTCAGAGTGGGCTCCAGTTTTGTCTGGAGTCCCGCAAGGGACCGTTCTTGGTTCACTTTTGTTCTCCCTGTACATCAATGATATTTCCACGGGCATTGACTCAGAAATAAGACTGCTTGCAGATGACTGTGTTTGTTACCGGGAAATTAGAGATACAGATTACTCATTGAAACTTCAGGCTGACATAGATAGATTAGGATGTTGGGCACGAAAATGGGGCATGAGATTTCAGCCAGTTAAATGCAATATTATGCAGATAACTAGGAAGAGATCTAACAAAGTTGAGGCTTCTTACACCTTAGAGGGAACGGTCCTCGAGAATGTGGACTCCATTAAATACCTTGGAGTGACAATCTCACACAACTTGAGATGGAATACTCATATTAGCAACATGTGTACTAAGGCAAATAGAACGCTTGATTTCCTGAGGCGAAATCTTCATCAGTGCCCTCAGGATGTAAAAGAGGCAGCATATAAAGGTCTTGTTCGCCCAATCTTGGAATATGGTAGTTCAATCTGGGACCCCAGTGAAGTGGTCCTTAACGATGAAATTGAGAAAGTTCAGAATAGAGCTGCTAGATTTGTAACAGGCAATTACTGCTTTGAAACTGGGAGCATGACTGGAATACTTGGAAAATTGAAATGGGAATCTCTCAAGAAAAGGAGAAAAGACAGTAGGCTAATCCTTTTATACAAAGGTCTAAAGGATGCTGGCAGCATTCCAACAGATGACCTTGTTTCCCCAGCTAGACACTGTCACTCTTCCCCAGAACCATTAGAGATTGGAATGCCCTTCCTGATTCGATTAATTCGACAGCTGAATGTGCCGATGGTTGTGTAGCTAAATTTACCTCTTTGGTTAGAGCTAGGGACTAACTTCCCACATTACAGGTCCTGGTGTATGAATGTCATTTGACGTGTCATCAGTAACAATTTTGATTCTGGTGTGAGGGCTCCAGGCGGTTGAAGCGTATTCCACCTGTGGGCGGACCATGGACTTGTAGGCTAGTTATCGGACTCTCGCATTCTTAGTGGTGATGTTGCGCTTGCGAAAACCTAAATATTTGTTAGCAGAGGAGGTCACTCGTGAGATATGAGTGTTGTAGCTAAGATCAGAGGAGAGATCAAGACCAAGTTATTTTGCATCAGAGACAGATTCGAGGACCTGGCCATGGAGTTTTTACTTGTGCTTAATAACATCTCTGTTTCGTGTTATATGTAGTACCTGACATTTTGAGAAATTAAACTCCATGTTCCAGTCACGCTCCCACTCCTGCACTCTATCTAGGTCTTGTTGAAGAGATTCATAGTCAAATAGAGAGTTTATAGTAAGATAGATTGCCGTGTCATCGGCAAAAAGACGCACCTGGGATTGGAGACAGAAGAGTGAAGTTCATTGATATAGGCAAGAAAGAGGAAGGGCCCAAGGACTGATCCTTGGGGAACCCCAGAAGTGACAGGAACCTCAGTCGAACAGTCATCATCAAGAACAACAGACAGACTCCTGCCAGAGAGGAAAGATCGAGTCCAGTAGAGGATTTATGGAGAATAGCCATATTCCTGTAGAATTAGTAGCAGTATCTGATTGATGACCTTGTCGAAAGCCTTGCTAAAGTCTCTGGGGGCCCAGTTTGTTTACCAGAGGAGATATTGTTTCCGCTAACCCGACCGACCCTGCTTCAGACTCCACCTTCACATCGACTCTACTATTTTATCATTAAAAAGAACAAAATAAAAATTAAAACACCGACCCTCCCATTTTCGATTTCCTACCCTAACCAGTATCGTCTTTGCATTTTCCCAAAGAAATTTAGCATTTTAAGTACATTTTTGTAGTTTTTGGGATTTAGTACCTTCCAAATTACAGAGCTGACATTTTTGAGCAACTAAAATGAATTATGATACACAGTGCAAGTCTCAATTTACAAAAAAAAAAAAAAAAAAAAAAAAACACCAAAAAAAAAAAAATATATATATATAGGACCGACCCAGTATTTTCCAGGAGAAAAAAAGTAAAATAAAATGATAAAAAAATTTCTCCTACCTACCGACCAAATAATTTTTTCAACATTTTTGTAGAAACACAGCTATTTTATTTACGCTTGATGATATCTGCAGCTCGTAACTGGCGGGATGCGGGTGGGTGGGGGAGGGTTTTTGAGAGGAAATCTGTTGGAATGCTGGCAATGGTCTAAAGAGACCTTTGAACAATAGTATCTATTGGAATGCTGGCAAAGGTCTAAAGAGACCTTTGAGTAATAGTATTACCCAACTGTTCCTCCTTTTCTTGAGAGCCTCCCAGCTAAAGTAAGCTTTACTGTTTTCCAGTCAAATTTCCAGTTCAAAGCAGTAATTGCTCGTTACAAATCTAGCTGCCCTATTCTTATTTTTTTCAATTTCTTAATGAAGGACCACTCTCTGAGGGCCCAGAAAAACTAACATATTCCAAAATCGGGAGAACTGGTCCTTCATATGTGGCTTCTTGTACATCCTTGGGGCACTTTTAAAGATTTCGCCCCGAGAAACAGAGTTATATTTGCCTTTGTACACATGTGGCTAATATGAGTATTGCATTTCCGTCATGTATGAGGGTCACGCCAAGGTATCTAATGGCATCCACATATCTCGTGGACCGTTCTCTCTGAAGTGAAAGAAGTTTCGATTTTCTTTTGTTCTTTACCCAGTTATCTGCATAATATTTGCGTCAAAAAGTGATATCTCAAACCCCATTCTCTTGCCCAACACCCTAATTTATCTATATCCCTCCGAAGTTTCAATTAGTCATCGGTCTTTCTAATTTCATGATCGCAAACACAGCCATCTGCGGACAGTCTTATTTCGGAGTCGTTTTCATTGGAAATATCATAACTGTTCAAAGAGAACAACATATGACCAAGAACGAATCCTTGTGGGACACCAGACAACACATGAGTCCACCCTGGTGTTCCACCGTTAACAACAACTCGTTGTTTGCTGTAGCACAGAAAGGAATCTATACATTTGTGTTTTCCCGCCAATATCATAACAAAATATTAAACTTTTAAGCAGTTCATGAGAGACGTTGTCAAAGGCCCTTTCGACATCTGGAATAAATATATCCATCTGTCGTCCTTTATCTAAGATTTTTTTTACCCAGTCATTTATAACCGTGATCAGCTGAGTTTCACAAATGTGCATTTTCCTAAATGCATGATGCGTGTCTGACAAAAGATGATGCTAAGCAAGTGAGAATGAATATTTGAGCAACAAAATATGTTCAAGCAACTATCATGACACAGGCGATTGTTCCGATCAACAGCTCTATCTCATTTCTGCATAATACAAGCGATTGTTCCGATCAACAGCTCTATCTCATTTCTGCATAATATATTGCATCATACAGACAGAAATATCATACCCCATGTTCTTTCCCAATACCCAAATATATCTATACCCCCCCCCCCCCCCCCCCGAAGTTTCGCCTCTCTAGATAGATAGATAGATAGATACTATCATCAGTATACAAAGAGAACAACAATAATTGACCAAGAACTGACCCTTGCGTGACACCAGACAAAAGTGAAGACTATCCTGAAGTTTCACCGTTAACCACAACTCGTTTTTTGTAACAAAGAATGGAATCTAGCCATTTTGAGAGGCTGCCTATTAGAAAATAATTCACTTTTATGTTGTCATGGGTGGATATATCCAGAATAAACGTGTTCACAAATCCTCCTTTGGCCATGAGCTTGTACACTCTACGGTTTTTATATATAATAGATACAGTATTGCATGAAAGTTTCTTTCTGAAAATACAGAGAATAGGGATCAGAGGTTATATAATCTATTTATGAGAATTTCCATTCGAGAGTTAAATGTAAAATGCCATGACATGGCCAGCTGAAGTAATACTGGGTATGCTATGAACAATACAGGGAATACTTATAGGTATAAACAATGTTCCAAAATTACATGGATCTAAAAGTAGTCATTTTCATTATTCTGTTGGTTTAATCATTTTTTATTATTGTCAACAGCAGAAACTGAATAACAAAACACTTAATTTAGTCAAGGTAACTGTTGTCTTGTCATTAATGTTGACAATGATTTCAAATAAACAAACACGGTTGGAATGTATGAACCGGTACACGTATTTGAGAGTGATTGAATTCGCAAATGGCCAGTATCTGGTAGCTGAAAATATTTTAAGCTTACAAGCAAAAAGAGCATTAATTTCAATAAAACAAAGTAATTTTGATAGTACTATCAAAAGATCTGCAGTTCTTCATATTTTTATTCACTTATAGGCTCTATTACCCTTTATAATGGTGAGATATGGGCAGGATTTTAAATAAGTTATCAGAACAAGTCCATCTTTTAAATGTAATTTTTAATGAATTTAATAAACTATTTTTTCCAGATTCTCCAAGTATCTTCAAGGAGTGCCTTCAAAAGCTACTAATTTTGAAAATGAGGTGTCAGTTACCATGAAATAAATATCTATGTGAACTTGCCAACAAATTATGCCAGGTTGCTGCTATTTCCGCTAGATATATATCACCGCTAGTATATTTAGTATATTTGGGTATCGTGGTGTTATCTACTCTACTATCTGCCGTGCGATATTTGTATTCAAAATCAGAATATATCACTGGCTACATGTCAAATGAAATTCATTCATCAGGACAGGAGATATGTAAAATTACGTATAGTCCCTTGCCCTCACCAAAGAGGTAAACCTAGCTACAATATCTTCTAGACCTTCAGTTGAGGAAATTATCGAATTTGGAAGTATATTCCAATCTCTAAATGATATGTAAAATTACGTAAAGTCCCTAGCCCTCACCAAAGAGGTAAACCTAGCTACAATATCTTCTACACCTTCAGTTGAGAAAATTATCGAATTTGTAAGTATATTCCAGTCTCTAATGGATCGAGGGAAGAGGGATCCTATGTTAATGTCAGTTCTTGCAGTAGGGGTAAGAAATAAAAATAAGAGATTATTTCTACAACGCCTAAGTTGGGGAATATTGTAATCAGTTACAATGGTGGCTGCACCCTTTAGACCTGTGATAAAATTATAAGCCTGCTGCCTCTTCTCCTTTTCATAAAAGATTCCAATCTTCATTTTTGTAGTATTTCAGTTATAAAGAGCGGTAATTGCCAATAAGGAATCTAGCAGCTGTGTGCTGATTTTTTACTATTTCGTTTTGAAGGCCCAGTCTGTGGGGTCCCTAACACAACTAACATAACCCAAGACTGGGCAAACAAATCCTTAATATAATGCATCTTCTACATTCTAAAGCCACTGATAAAGTCGCAAGAAACGAAGTGTTCTATTAGCCAATGTACACGTTGCTTATATGTGCAGTCTGTCTCATGTTATATGTGGTTGTCATGCCAAAGTATTTAACGGAATCCACATTTCGATGATCATTCCATATCGGTCTTGTTCTTAGTTATCTTCATAATATGTTGCATGTAACGGGCTGAATCTTATACCTTTTTTTTACTTGCTGAGCATCCTAATATATCTATATATTTCTTAAGAGAAGTGAGCCAACTGCATCTCAACTGAATCTCTAATTTCTCGTTAGCAATTGCAATAAATGCGAACAGTCTTACTTCTGGTTTGAATGTCACTGAAAATGTCATTAATATACAAGGAAAACAATTGTGGACCAAAAACAGCCCCTAATTGGACACCAGATTAAACTGGAACTCACTCCGAAGTTACACCATTAACAAAAACTCGCTGTTTTCTCAAGCGCAGTAAACAAAGCATTTAGGAAAAGGTACACATGAGCAGGATTATCAATGACGGGGTAAAAATCTTGTGACAAAGGGGGTGGGGCACATTTTTCTGGACTTCGAGAAGGCTTTATACATCCCCTGCTGAAGGTCATGGATCCAAATTATTTAGTAATGACATTGGGGGATAAGGCCACAAGTGGATAGATTTCTTTCTTTGCTACAGTAAACAGCGAGCGAGTTCTTGGGAGTGGGCTCATTTTGTCTTGGGTCTCACAAGGGACTGTTCTTTGTCCACTTTTTTCTCCCTGTACATTTATGATATTTCCACTGACATTGACTCAGAAATAAATTTGTTCTAGAAAGGATTATCCTTTGGAAGCAAGGAATATACCACGGAACTGGAAAATATGGAGTGTACATGTTTATATGGCAATAGAACTGCTTTTTTTTCTTTTTGGAGACACGAATGACTTCACTTTTTTCCGGTTTGAACTCCATGGACCAGTTTCTTCTTTTCTCCTGTTACTGCTACTCGCTCACAGCTAGCTAAGCTTTACGAGCAGGATTTCCTGTGTGGAAACCAGTACTTTTTTAAGCAATGTGGATGAAGTGCCTTGCTCAAGGGCACAACACTTTGGTCAGCGCGAGGATTGAACCCGCAACCTCTCGATCACAAATCCGATGTGCCACCACTGCACCAAAGCCCTCCACGATTTTCCGATTTTTTCAAGTTTATGGAGATGGTTTGCAAAATTTCAGCATCTAACGGTGAGTTGATAGTGAGATAGGCAATTGTGTCGTCAGCAAGTAGGCGAGCTCTACTTTTTAGAGAGTCAGGTCTCACACAAATCGTTTATGTGTGCCAGGAATAAGTAGGGCCCAAGAACGACGGTGTTTTCCATATATGTATGGCATAGCCATTGAATATATTACAAGTAAATAGAAATTTAACTCATTAAATAGTTATAACAATTATACTAACTCTCAAAATCCTTATAATATGGATGAATGTCGAGCGTGATAGCTCAGTCGTGAGTGCACTTGCCTCTGGTGTTAGAGGTCCCCAATTCGATCCCCGGTGGTGGTGATAATTTTGGTGTCAGAACCCCGGTCCTATCACATTGGTATCTTTTGCAGAGATGAATCTCATAAAGTGCTCCGTTCTTCGGATCGGGAAGATAACTGAATGTCCCTATGCAGGGAGAGAAATCACCTGTGCAGTAGTGTGCAGGTTAAAGAACCCTACCGTAATTACACGATTACTGTGTAGTGTTTCATACTACAAAACTAGTTTCTACACTTCCATGCCTTTTCCTCTTTTCTCATCTGCCCCGATACTATCTCTTCCTCCCTTTCTCTGGGAGACGACACAAAATGACCCACAAGGGTACACGTGACCCCCCCCCCCCCCACCCCGGAAAAACGCAATCAGCACTGCAATACTGGTGTGTCTGCTAATATACACCGTCTGTTAAGGCGAAATTGGAAAAAAGGAGAAAGAAATAAAGGTGCCATGAAATGCCGGGGTTATTTAGTACAAGCGGTGAAGTATTTGGAATACAATCTTCTTTGAATCAGAATCAGAATTGTTACTGGTGACACGTCAAAAGACATTCATACACCAGGAAACTGCTTGAATCCTGAATTAAACGTTGAAAGAAACGATGTGAGTCGTTAAATGTGAAAAAGGATGCGAGAGATAAATGTTTTGTTGCAGAAAAGATTAAAAATTAAGAGGAGAGAAGAGATGAAGAGGAGAGGAAACGCTTATCGCGCGATGTACAGATTTCTCGGCCGTTCGTGTTGCGCTTTAAATTTAGTGACGGAAACCAGCAAAAATTCGGAACCCAGCAACAAGTATGGCGTCAACAACAAAGTGAAAGTAGTGTATATACATTTCAGAACGTTTTTAATACTCCTTAAGATAAAACCTGGAGTTTGAAATGGTTTGATCGTGAAGTAAATATATCAGTTTAATTTTCTATGACATTGTTCCCATAAGAAAATACGACTGATCGTCACAACAGGTAGATACGTGAATCACGTATTCACTGCTACATTGCGAAGATCTTTTCCATTCACTACCGTACCGACAGTAGGGAGGTTAAGGTAGTGATTTTCATTTCTAAGATCTTCTATGCATGCATTCATTAAAACAATTTGAACTTTCACAGAATTCCTGTGCCCCAATGACACCTCTGGGGATGAGCTTACTTTAATATGACATTGTCGGGATTAAAAGCAGTCAAAGATTATTTTATATTGTATTTGCAGTTTTCCTCTACCCGGAAACTATTTTTTATTGCTTTAAATAATATAAAATGCCATTAAATGTATTTTTTGGTCAAATCAGTTTCCTACATTTGTAACTTTTCTGTTTGCCTTGGTACCATGGGAATGCCTTTCGGCTTGAGAAAATTCTACCGAAGTATACCTATCTGACAGGTTCATAAATACAGACTGAAGCACTGTGCTCGGTAATCCTCCTTAATTGTAAGAAGAGACCCTATATAAATTTAACGTAACAATATTTTAGTGCTGAAAAGCTCTAACTTTGAAATATTTATACTGTAACATTAACTACCTCGGTACCATGGGAAACCGGGCATACTCGATTTGAGGACCAACAACAATCTTATAAAATCTATTATGTCACCGCAAAAATAGGCTTGCGCCAAAGTCAATGTGGTCATTAAAAGTAAAATAAAAACAAACAAACAAATACTATATTAAACCTGTAACGCTCCTTGCAAATCACTAAAAATACGCCTGTTGTCAAATTCGTCTGCAATTATTGGCCCGCTTGATTGATCGTAGGATTTATGGACATCTCGGCCCCTAACAAACTCGGCCCCTGACAAACCCGGCCCCTGACAAACTCGGCCCCTAGCAAACTCGGCCCCCATTCAACTCCGACCCTAAAACTCAGTCCCTAGCAGCATTTAGGTCCTAAAATACAATGTTTGTGTTTCCGAGAATCAATTTGGAAGGTGCATAAGTAGTTTCACAGACAGTTTGAGCATATTTATCGTTTTTTAATACGAAACCTTATCCACCATAAAAGATCGCGGAAACCCATCCTGTAATTGGGACGGTGTTGGAATTGAGTGTGGCATCACGAAAACATGCCTATATAATATTGACCACCTGCAACCACACATTTATATTGTAAAACTTGGGTTAACAAGGTTAATATCAATTTACTTTTTTCTTCTCAAAAACATAGACTGTCGATGCCGTTTTTACAAGTACCCAAATCTGTTTGCTCAAAAACATAGATTGTTGGTACTTGTAAGAATTGCCCTGCCAATGTGGTTCTAACAAGTACCCAAAATCTATGTTTATAGCAGAAATAAGAAAAATATGTTCATGTTTCATCAGAAAAGTTTCATATTTGGGTGGTGAAAAATCCAATATCTTAGAATAGGCGCGTGTGTGTGTGTGTGTGTGTGTGTGTGTGTGTGTGTGTGTGTGTGTGTGTTTGGTGATTTGAACATTTCCGGTGTAAAAACAAATGTAAACCTATAGAAAACAATAATTGCCCCCGCCCATCGGGGCTTGCAGAAATAGTTTGGGCTGCATGATGCGTACACGCAGAGCTGAATCTGACCACACATGAGTACTGGTAAACTGCTTAGAAGGACTAAGCCTGCCCAGGCAAAGTGGTGTAAGTCAGATCGTTCAATGCATATAAGCCTTCTGGGTCCAATGCATATAAGCCTTCTGGTTTCATCAGAACATACTACTAGTCTCTTTTAAGTGGCAGAGATGTAATTACACGCCAATCAATCAATAAGTTTATTAATTACATCGGAAGGTGAGTGACAGTGGACAAACAGCTGCGTGTCAAACACTGGTTCAATCAACGGCATTAGGTTTATTTAACTCATGGTTACGCATAATTTCATCAAAATGAGTTCAAAAGGTAATTAGGCATATGTACATTAAAAATATGTGTAATAGTTTGAAAATATGTCAATTCCAACACTAATCTATACATATTCTAATTTTAGGGGCCGAGTTTGTCAGGGGCCGAGTTTGTAGGGGCCGAGTTTGCTAGGGGCCGAGTTTGTCAGGGGCCGAGTTTGTTAGGGGCCGAGATGTCCTGTCACCGATCGTAGATATGCACGTCGTAATGCCGGGAACAAGACAGTTTTCAGACAAGACAATTTCCCGACATGTTTATGGAGACAGTTCCCCGACTTAATCTGAACAAATTATTTGTCTTAATCGTGACGGAAATAAGGGCGAGGATTGTGGCCACGTAAAATCGATTTAAGCCCCCCCCCCCCCCCCCAGTGGAATTCGTTACCACCCAGGACCGTTCCAAGGCGGTTTTCCTGTCGTGGTTTATTTTTGTTATGATTTGTCTTTGGGTGTTTGTGTTGCTTATATTATTTTATTTTGGATTGCCTTTTGGTCATTTTGTGAAAGTAACTGTCCTTTTGGCTTTCCGCTGTTGGTGTTTCAGTTAGGGTCTGTTGCTTCATGTTTGTGTTTCTTTCCCTTTGGTGTCTCTGATGGGAGCTGTGGGTTAAATGTATCGATTCCTGATCGTTCCATCTTCTCTGTTCCATCTCGAGCTTCTTGACCTGTGTCTTGGTGTAGGACCTCTGCACAGAAGCAAACTATTCCAGGGGTGGCCGGGCGAGTGTCTTATAAATCAAGCCCTTCACTTCTTCGTTCTGAACGTTTTGGTTTCTGCGGAGGAAGCCCAGGTTGCTGTTTCCTTTATCTGCACTGACCGTTCCAAAATAGAAGTGGAGGCAATGATCAGGAATCGATACAATCAACCCACAGCTCCCATCAGAGTCACCAAAAGGGAAAGAAACACAAACATGAAACAACAGACCCTAATGAAAACTTTGTTTTTGTTTGTTTGATTTGAGGTTTAACGTCCCCGTCAACACTGTAAATGTCATTTTGGAGACGTTGCTTCCAATTTTGTGGGACTTTTACCCGACATTGAGATCTTCCTATCTCTATATACTGCAACACCCTCTTGCGAGTATTATGTGCAGGTGCACTGTCAGTGCAAGGATAAAAGCAGGATTGTAGGAGATATAAAAGTGTGAAAGTGAGACATGATAAAAGATTGAAAGTGTTAGTGCAGAGTGAGTGTAGTTAAAAACAGGTTAAAAACAGTGTTGGGGCTTAGGGTGACTGGTGGGAGATTGCCCTAACTCTATCCTTGAAAGAGTTTGGGTCACTGGTAAGGACAATCTCTGCATCAAGTTTATTCCAAAGGACAATTGTTGCCGGGAAGAATGAAAACTGATAATACGAAGCATATGTATGAATACGTCTGAAGGCAAGAGGGTGCATGTGACGAGTTAAAACCTCTGGTCTCTCAAAATATGGGGGTACTTGGATGGCTACATAGCCATATATGATTTTGGGGAACATAATAAGCCGTGCGTCTGTCCGTCTATCTTCCAACGATCGCCAACCCAGCTCACCGAGCATTCGAGTAACGCTTTCGTAGGGGGAATAGTCGTGTTTTACCCACCTTGCTGCTCTCCTCTGTACTTGCTCTAATTTGCTTACATTTTGTTTGGTAAAGGGAGACCACACTGAGGAGGCGTATTCAACCTGGGGCCGTACAAGTGTGTTATATGCCAGATCTTTGATGGATTCACTAGTGGTTTTAATGTTTCTTTTGACAAAGCCGAGTGTTCTATTTGCCTTAGCAGTGATGTCATTTATGTGGGTATTCCAGTCAAGGTCCTTGGAAATGGTTACCCCGAGATATTTGGCATACTCAACTGTCTCAAGGACTTGACCATGAAGGGTGTACCTGGACTGCAGTGGTTTTCTTGACCGGGTAATACGTAGTACCTGGCATTTGGCAGGGTGGAACTCCATATCCCAGGTTCGTTCCCATTCTTGTAATGTATCAAGGTCTGCCTGGAGAGTGTTCATGTCCTTAGTTGAATATACGGCCGTGTCATCGGCGAATAACCTTACCTGTGACTGGATATCTTGTGGTAAGTCATTAATGTAGAGCAGGAAGAGGAGAGGTCCCAGGACAGAACCCTGTGGTACTCCAGAGGTCCCTGGTACCTCTGAAGACCTCTCCCCTTCCAGCACCACAGCCTGTGTTCTACCCACAAGAAACCCTTTATTCCAGTTTAGAGTTTTGCCTTTTATGCCATGTTGGGAAAGTTTAAATAGAAATTTTAAGTGGTTTACCTTGTCAAAGGCTTTGCTAAAATCGAGCAGAACCAAATCAGTTTGTTTGCCTTTGACAAGTTGCCTACCCAGGTCTTCAATAAGTTGGATCAGCTGGGTCTCACAAGACCTTTTCTCCCGGAAACCGTGCTGGAGATCGTATAGGACGTTATGTTTATTGAGGTGACGGGTGAGGTTTGAAGCAATTATGTGCTCCATCACTTTGCAGAGTATACAGGTCAAGGAAATGAGATGAAATGACATCTCAAGCCCTGTCGCCCAATGAAACCAATAGGGTTTATTAGCATGAACGGTCCGCCTCGCACCGCTGTTCCTGGACAGGCTTAGATCCTCTAAGCGGTTTACCAGTACTAGTGTGCGGGCCTGATTCAGCTCTGCGTGGAAGCATCATGCAGCCCATATATTTCTTCAAGCCCCTATGGGCGGGGGCCGCCTAATGAAAACATCAATAGCGGAAAGCCAACAGGATAGTTACTTTCCCACAAAATGGCCAATAGGCTATCCAAAATAAAATAATATAAGCGACACAAACACCCAAATACAAACCACAACAAAAATAAAAAAACGCGACAGAAGAACCACCTTGGAACGGTCAGCGGAAACAAATTCCACTGGGGTCTCTTCTGTCGCGGTTTATTTTTGCTCCGCATTATCTTTGAGTGTGTGTGGCGCTTATTTTTTTTTTTTGTTTTGAACAGCCCTTTTGGCTTTCCGTTATTGATGTTTCCATTAGGGTCCAGTTATTTCATGTTTGTGTTTCTTTCCCTTTGGTGTTTCTGATGGGAAGGATGGTTTATTTGTATCAATCCTTGATCATTGCCTTCTCTTCTATCTGTCGATATCATATGGAGGTTCCACGAAGGATTCTGATTAATATGGACTCGTGAGCACGATCCCCATCAAGGTGTACTCGTACACTATTGACTCTCTCTTTCGGTGGCTGCGCAAGATACTGCATTTCTCTGGGTGGAAAGACTGTCAAGATGGTCAATGATGATGAAATCATGATACCTACCAAATCGATACAATTAACTCACACCTCCAAACCAGAGAACCAAAGGGAAATAAACACAAACATGATATAACTAGACCCTAATGGAAACATCACTAGCGGAAAGCCAAAATGACAGTTACTCTCCAACAAAATGTCCAACTGGCTATCCAAAACAATACACACATTCAAAGATAAACCATAACAAAATGTAACCGCGACAGAAGAACCGCCTTTCAACGGTCAGTGAAACGAATTCGACTCAGGGCTTAAATCAATTTTACGCGGCCTCAATCCTCACCCTTACTTCCATCGCGATTAAGACAAATAATTTGTTTAGTCCGCATGAAGGCCTCCTAACTGATCAGTGCAACATCTCCGAGAATACAAAAATCAAAGAACCACAGAGATGAACAGTGGTGAGGACTCGAAAGCTAGAAACCGCTGAAATGCTGGCGCAATAGAAAAGCAACATGCAGTTAGACTCCAATGAAAAGTTCTCCGATGTAAGATATAAGCGATACACACACTCAAAGACAAATCAAAACCATAACACAAATAAACCGCGTCAGAAGAACCGCCCTGGAACGGTCAGTGAAAAGAATTTCACTGGGGGTCGGGGGTGGAGGGTGCTTAAAATAGATTTTACGTGGCCACAATCCTCGCCCTGGAATATTCCGTTGGGATTTAGACAAGGACGTATAGTCAAACTTCAAAAACTCGAAACCTCTGGTATCATGAAAATTTATTCGAGATTGACGTAGTTCGATTAAATGAGGTTTACCCATAGTGCTAGGCCTTGAGGCATACCAGGGATCACTTTAGGATATCTTTACGAACTTTAATGAAATAAAGGTATGTTGTGTGCACTCATTAGAATCGCCTCATTGAGGCGATTCTAATGATTGCACGCAACATACCTTTTCAAGATAACTTCAGAAAAAAATCCATATATTATCCTAAATATATGGATACCTGGTGCTTTGGGAAATATTATCAAGGGACTCCAGAACTAGTACCAATTAGCCATGGTAACGAACTTTCCGTGTTTGAGTTCTCGAAGTTTCACTGTACTTAGAATTAAAATTTAATTTCATGTAATGTTGGTTGGGTCTGATGCTCTGTCTCTGGTCAGGCCCATCGGTATAATTGTTGGTTTTCTTTTGCTCCAGCATATCAGTTATTTCTTGCTTTCGAGTCCTCACCGCTGTTTAATCTCTGGTTTGATTTGTGTGTTGTCGTTGCACTGATGAGTTAGGAAGCCCTCATGTAGACTGAACAATTATTTGTCAAAATCGCGGCAGAGGTAATGGCAGGAATCGCGGCCGCGTAAAATCGATTCAAGCCCCACCCCTCCCGTGAAATACATTTCACAGACCGTTCCCAGTTGGTTCTTCTGTCGCAGTTTATTTTTGTTGGTAGTTCGTCTTTGAATTTGTGCATCTCTTATATCTTTTTGTTTTGGATAGCCAGTTGGCCATTTTGTGGGAAAGTAACTGGCTCTTTGTTCCGCTATTGATGTTTCCATTAGTGTCTAGTTATTTCATGTTTGTGATTCTTTCCTTTCGGTGTCTTTGATGGGCGGTGTTGGTTAATGGTATCCATTCCTGATCATTGCCTACCGGTGACAGTCAAGATTCACAGCTGTGCCTTTTTTCTTAAATGTTTGTTGCCTTTCTGACAAAAGTTTGTGTTCAAACAAGTGTGTCATGATATCTGAGCATACTTAATGTTCAAGCAAATGCATGCATGGTAGTTTACCCAGTCACAATTGATAACATTGCTTTCTCTTTGTTTGCATGCTGGCGGGTCGGGCCTCAGACTCTCTGGTGGCTCCAGCCTAAAGACTGACTTAAACATGTCACTCTCTCTCTCTCTCTCTCTCTCTCTCTCTCTCTCTCTCTCTCTCTCTCTCTCTCTCTCTCTCTCTCTCTCTCTGTCGAGACCTCATCGTTGTTTCATCTCTGTATCCGATTGATTTTTATGTTCTCAGAGATGCTTCACTGGTGAGTTAGAAATCCCTCATGCGGAATGAACATATTATTTGTCTAAACCCACGACAGAACCAAAGGCGAGGAATGTGGACACATAAATCGATTTAAGCCCTCAGTAAAAAAATAAAAGAAAGACCCAGGGAGCGCCACAATCACAAGACGCAGCCCACTCTCGAAATGCTGGAGTAAAAACTTTTTACTGACTGTTCCAAGGCGGTTCTTCGGTAGTGATTTATAATTGTTATAGTTCGTCTTTGCATCTATGCATTGCTAAGATAGCCATTTGCACATTTGGTGGGAAGTGATTGTTCTTTTGGCTTTCCGCTTGTGATGTTTTCATTTGGATAGCGGCGGTATAGTCCGATCGCCTATTAACACTAGTTTAGTAGTTTACTAGTATCATTAGTTATTATTGAGGAACGAATGACCTTCATCCTACAGTCCTTAAAGAACTAACAAACGAACTGGAACCAATATTTAAACTTTAAAAGTAATGTTGGTTGGTGCCTGATGGTCTGTCTCTGGTCGAGCCCACCGGAGTCCAACTGTTGATTTTCTTTTTTTCCACCAGCATTTCAGTTATTTCATGCTGTCGGGTTTATCTCTGTATTCGTTTAATGTTTATGTTCTTGGAGATGTTGCACTGATGAGTTAGAAATCCTTCATGCGGACTGAACAAATTATTTATCTAAACCCACAGCAAAACCAAAGGCGGGGAATGTGGACACGTAAAAACGATTTAAGCTCTCAGTAAAATCTTTTTACTGACCGTTCCTAGGTGGTTCTTCAGTAGTGGTATATAATTGTTATAGTTCGTCTAATTCGGAGTCTAACTGTTGGTTTTCTTTTGCTCTAGCAATTCTGTTGTTGTATGCTGTCGAGTCCTCAACCTTGTTTCATCTGTGTAGTTTTTTTATTTATATGTTCTCGGAGATGTTACACTGATGAGTTAGGAAGCCTTCATGCGGACTAAACAAAATTAGTGTAAACCGCGACAGAGGTAAGGGCGAGGATTATGGCCATGTAAAATCGATTTAAGCCCCCCCCCCCCCCCCCCAGTGGAATTCTTTCCACTGACCTTTCCAAGGCGGTTCTTCTGTGGCGGTTTATTTATGTTGTTGTTGTTTGTTACTTACTGTGTGCATCACTTGTGTCTTTTTATTTTGGATGGCCATTTGGCCATTTTGTGGGAAAGTAACTGTCCTTATGACCTTCCTTTGTTTAGGTTTCCATTATGGTTTGGTCGCTTCATGTTTGTTTTTCTTTCCCTTTGGTATCTTTGATGGGTGGAGTAAGTTAATTGTATCGATTCCTGATCTTTGTTTTACTTCTACTTTGCATGCATGCATTGCTAATATCTTTATTTTGGATAGCCGTTTTGCCATTGTGTGGGAAAGTAAATGTCCTTTTGGCTTTCCACTTGTAACGGTGAAGTTGTTTTATGGGTTTTTAGGGGGTGGGGGTGAGGTGCGCTTAAATCGAGTTTACGCGGCTGCATTGGCGCAATCCTTGCCCTTTGTTCTGCGGTGGTTTTGTGGTTTAGACAAATAATTTATTCAGTCCGTATGAAGGATTTCTATCTCATCAGTGCAGCACATCTCCGAGAACATAAAAATCAAAATAATACAGAGATGAAACATTGATGAGGACTCGACAAAATGAAATAACTGAAATGCTGGATTAAAAGAAAACCAACAGTTGGACTCCGCAGGGCTCGACCCGTCAGAGACAGAGCATAAGGCACCAAGCGACTTTATTTTATAAGTTTAAATACTGGTTCCAGTTCATTTGTTATTTCTTTAAGGACTCCAGGATGCAGCTCAACAGGTTCTCAATAACTGGTAATACCAGTAAATTAGTGCTGTTAGACGATCGGACTATACCACCGCTACAGCGCCTTTTCAGAAATAAAGCTATGATTGTAAAGGATGTTGATAATTTTCCACAGACTACAAGGCAATACTGTCTGCCATATCTACACAAGAGCACACTAATTTTATCATTGAAGTAAATGAAGACTGAGAATACGAAGGACCCCTAAATGCTGTTCCAATTTTGATGCTTTAAAGTTCTTGGGAAATCTTTAACATAACATATTACCTGGTCGGTTTCAAGATTTTCACTCAATAGAACAGATTTGTGTTTATGACATTGTTCCAGGAATATTTAAGAACTTCATTTTCTTTCCCAAAGGCATCTCGGAAAAAGGTGTATTAATTCCAGAAAGGTAATTATGAATCAATGAGGAAAGATGTGCAAAACTCCCACTACGACGGTCAAGACCGCCCTTAGTATGTACATGAAATGAGTGACTGAGTGAGTGTTTGAGTTTTACGTCCCACCAATAGCTAAGGTCATACGGAGACGTGACCTCGGTTTAAAGACTCACCCAAAATTCTTGAGAAGCCCAGGATCGATCCGGCGATCTCTGGTTTACAAGGCGAGTAGAGTAACCACTACACCACGGAGGCTTCTATGTACATGAATTACAGTGAAATTCCGCTATTTTTTTGCCACTGTTATCTTGAATGGGAGTAATTGTATCGACCTCTGCCCATTGCCTCCACTTTTATTTTATCAATGTGACCTCTGGGGTCGGTGATATGAATGTTGTTATTTCAATGATACTCCCAAGCACAGACTAGAGTTTGTTAATTTGTTTGTTTTGAGGTTCTGCGCCCCTGTCAACACTATTCATTTAGATCATTTTGGAGACATTTCTTCCGATTTTATGGGACTTTTACCCAATACCTTGAGAAATGACATATCAAGCCCGAAAGAATTGCAAGTAAAGGAGTGGTTTTGACTCGCACCACTTTTCCTGGGCAGGCTTAGACCTTCTAAGCAGTTTACCAGTACTAAAGTTTGGTTGGTTTCAGCACTGTGTGAAAGCACCATGATTCCCAATCTATTTCTCAAAGACAGGATGGGCTTGGGTTGCACGCACACAGAGAATATGCACGCAAAAATACGTACATATGATCATGTGACAGTGCTGGAGTCAATGTATTCATTGAAGTATGAACAACAATACTTTCCAAAAGTTATCTGTAGGTTTTTTCGCTCCAAATCAATAAATGAGCCCCGCCAAGCGAATTTGTGTCTTCGAGCATTCCGTCATGACAAATTTTAACTGCGCATGCCCAGCCATTCAGAGGTGCCAGGGATATGACTTTCTGTCTGAAGGTTCCTCTTGATTCACTGCTTGTATGAGCGAGCAGCGAAGGTTCTGGTGAGACTGCGCGGATGCGCAGGCTCGCCTGAACCTTCGCTGCTCGCATAGGCGATAAGTACCAAAATCGCTTGACGGGATCCAAATAACCCTTATCTTGCTAAATAAATAATTTAATACAGCCACACCTTTTCCTGTCTTGATATTGTATACAAATTGCATGACAGTATAGATCCTGATCAGATGGCTTCATGGCTTCAGAAGCCATCTGATCTGGGTCTATAGTTTACAAAGGTAGGGGTTGTCGTGTTCAGCAGGTTAAGGATTAATGCAAATATTGAAGTAGGAAGAATATTTTGTTCCAGTAGTCAACTATAGGAGCCTGTCCAGGAACCGCGGTGCGAGGAGGACCGTCCATGCTAATAAACCCTATTGGTTTCATTGGGCGACAGGGCTTGAGATGTCATTTCATCTCAATGTCGGGTAAAAGTCCCACAAAATTGGAAGCAACGTCTCCAAAATGACCTTTACAGTGTTGACGGGGACGTTAAACCTCAAATCAAACAAACAAACAAAAGTCAACTATAGGTGCTTTTTCTGAAAATGGACTGTATGCAAATATAAGATTTGTTTTTTTTTTGTCAACATCATAATCTGGCGTAAACTACAACCAACCTACTTGAAATTGTGTTGGATTCTGATTTTGTTTGGGTTTTATGGCCCTTTCAAGATTTCACTAACATGGGGCTGATTGTAAATAAGATGTGGGGTAAAAACAGAGTGCCTGGAGAAACAAGGGCTCGGCAGGAAGCGGCATCGTACACCCATGGCAAGTAATAAGATGTAGCACATATATTCACTCTTGTACAATTCATTGTTTGTGGAATGTAACCCCCAAAATAATTTTCGCTGTTCCACATCATGGTCTAACCTCGGTAGCTCAGTCGGATGCGTGTCTGAGTATTGATAAGGACGACGCGGGTTGGATAGCTAAACTGACTGGACTGTAAACCGCAAAACAATTTTGTTGCTCCACATCATGGTCTAACTATAGACACGTTTCAGCTTGATCGAATGTAAACTCTAAGAGTTGGTTGGAACCAAAAAGTATACAGAAACTTTCAAAGGTCAATGTAGAGTTAAAGTCCCACAAAATTGGAAGCAGCGTTTCCAAAATGACCTATACAGTATCAAGTGACGGGGACGTTAAACCTCAAATCAAACAAACAAATATATATAATGGTTGGACTATTTACAGTTTCGATATAAAATATTAAGAAATTTCCATGGGTGTTTTTCTGTTGATATTTGGTGGACTGTTACGACTAAACAATATGAACTGATCCACATTATGGTCTAACTATAAATTAAGTTTAAGCTTGATTGGATGCAAAGTGTTGGAGGAGTTATCTGTAAAGGAAAAACTTTATGGACAGACAGACAAGTGGATGCATGACCCTATAACATGATACATCCCCTTTTTTCAACTGGCATGCAAAAATAACCGGATTTGATTGCTTTGGGTTTAACAACATGTCAATCATTGTGGCCCATTGTGGGTCAGCTTGTGTTGTTTTCCAGAGAAAGCGGGGGATAGATAGATAGTAGAGGAGATTAAAGTAAGGGACAGAGGAGAAAGAAGAAAATGAATTTTAGAAATAACAACCTTCCCCCTCTACCATTACCAGCTACAAGGACAGCAGGCCTTGTCCAACTGTAAGCCAATATCAGATGGATGCCCAAGTGACGCAAGTTACATGTCACCTTTGCCTCACTAGTGATGTTTTCAGAGGAAAACAATGTCCCCCCACCATAAAAATATCTTAAACACCCATTTGACTTTAATAACTAGGTTAGTCACCAAAATGTAAGCTGCAAACAAGCCATTTTTGGCATTGGGCCAAAATTGACTGTTTTGGGGGCAGTGACCTTGAAAATAGGTCAAGGTCACCAAAATCTAATCAAATCTGCAGTTTATTGTAATGATATATTGTGCCAAGTTTGACTAAAACCAATCAGATCTTTAATGAGATGGAGTGCATACAAGCCATTTTTGGCCCAAAAATGACTTTTTGGGTCGCTGTGACCTCGAAAATGAGGTCAAGGTCACCAAAATCTAATCAAATCTGTGGTGTGTTGTATTGATATATTGTACCAAGTTTGACTGAAATCAACCAATTCCTTAATGAGCTAAGAGTGCAGACGAGCCACAGACGCCGATGCAAACGGGAGCCACACCCAAAAACAATATGCACCCCCTCCCCTACGGTGGGGGAACATAAATAACCAGACCTTCCATTGTAGAACTAGAAGCTGTCAGCCACACATTTATTTCTATGTATATCTCAGCCATGCTTTGAAGCAGACAGGGATATACAGCAATCAAAATAACCAACAGCTACATATTTGACCTTTACAAAAATTTTCGGCGATACATGTTAACATTTTCCAAGATTAAAAGATCTCTGGACATTGGTTGGTTTGGTTTGAGAGCATAAGGTCTCTTCAAACCCATTTTTATATAAAGTCAGTCATTTTACCTAGCCTGCCGGTTTGTTTGCGGTTTTACGTGCCTGTCAACACTGTATAGGTCATTTTGGAGATGTTGCTTCCAATTTTGTGGGACTTTTACCCGATATCGAGATGAAATGAAATTTCAAGCCCTGTCGCCTAATTAAACCAAAAGGATTTATAAGCATGGACAACAAAGGTTATCGCTTACAACCCTTAAGCCTAGTACAGATACTTATGCAGTGTAGATCCTGATGCAATGGCTGTAAGCCATCTTATCGGGTTATATATTGCGACCATTCCGTTAGACACCCTATTTAGTAGAATGGACGTACCCAACTTCAGTGATGGAAGTTTTTTTGATTTGAAATTTAACCTCCCGTCAACACTGAAAAGGTCATTTTGGAGACTTTGCTTTCAATTTTGTGGGTCTTTTACCCGACACTGAGATGAAATGACATCTCAAGCCCTGTCGCCCAATGAAACCAATAGGGTTTATTAGCATGGATGGTCCGGTCGCACCGCGGTTCCTGGACAGGCTTAGATCCTCTCAGCGATTTACCAGTACTAGTGTGCGGGCCATATTCAGCTCTGCGTGGTAGCATCATGCAGCCCATATATTTCTTCAAGCCCCTATGGGCGGGGGCTTTCAGTGATGGAAGTGTGCACTCCAGAAACACAAGTCTGAAATGGTTTGAGGATAAATAAATCAAAGCACTGACAGCACTGATTGTCTGAGTGAAAGGTGGGAAAATGGTCATGAATGGGGAGTCGACTGTTTCAGTATATCCTTAGGTTCTTGTACCTAATGCAAACAGTGTAGACCCTGATCAGATGCCACATTCTGTGGTGTCTGATTTGGGTCTGCACTGTTTGCCAAACCAAACACATGATTCCAGTCAAGATTTTACCAATAACTCTTATAAATATGCAACTTTCTGACCTCGTATTGGAACAAATAGCATGGCTATTTTTATGGGTTGATTGTTTGTCAATTGCCCCAAAGTTACTAAGCAGAAAAACTCTCCAGAGCTAAAGTCCACATCACTATCACTGACTTGTCGGAAAAAACTGGGTTGTTCGATCTTAAGCCAATGCCTGTGATGGCCATACATGTACTTATGTTACTATGACGTTTTGTTGTTGCTCTACAGCCCTGGGGCCAGTTGTTCAAAGCATCTTTAGCTTAACGAGCTCATTAGTGGTCATCTTGTTAACTGTTCTAGCAAGTTTAATATTTAAATTTTGGTATTTTTTCAGCAAAAATATTAGCATATTTACCATAATAAATTATCGAAGTTTTAAGGATATGTTAACTAACGACTTTATTAGTTTTGAATAACTGGCCCCTGAGCTTTAATCAGGTGTGTGATAACCAGAGTACCATGAAAAACATCAACTAGCCTTCCATTGCAGAATATAAGAATCTGATATGGGGTTCTGTTGTAGATGAGCGTTTCCAACCCGAGGGATGACCGTGCTGAGCGGAACCGAGGCTACGCCGACGTTCTGCTCAGCACGTTCATCCTGAGGGTTGGAAACGCCCATCTACAACAGAACCCTATATTGGATTCTTTTTCTTGCGCAACACCTCCGGTTAGTTTTGACAGCTCGATCATATATTGTTTACAAAATAAAAGTAGTGCAGAAGTAGTTACGGCAGTTGAATAGAACTGAAGTGCATTTATGTTAGTTGCCTGGGTTGGAACACCAGGGTCAGAACACAAATTTCTATCCCAGGGTAAAATCACGGATTTCCTTGTCTGGTGTGCAAGAACATGGCATCTCACAGTCCTGTTACCCAAGTGAAGCTTTAACAGGGACAGTTTAACCCTTTTTGTACCAAATGGAATCTTCCTCCTTATAAATAGGAGGAGTCCATTTCAAAATTTAGGGCTGTCAGGTTGTGTTTTCTTCAATATTCACTTGGAAAATGGCTGAACTTTTTGCAAACAGTGCAGGCCCTGATCAGATGCCGCTCTGCGGCATCTGATCTGGGCCTGCACTGTTTGCCAGGGTACCCGTTTTGGGGTTTCCGGTACAAAATGGGTTAATCAGAGGTGTGTGAAAGCAGAGTATCATGAAAAGACATCAACTGGCCTTCTGTTGCAGAACTTGGCATGTCACAATGATGTTACCCAATCAAAGCTTTAACAGGGACAGTTTGATAAACTATTTTATCATATGATTAGCAATGGATAATGTCGTGTAATAAAAATCATATGACCACATGTGTAATAACATTTTGGCGGGATTAAGTAATGGCATGACAATGTCCATGTCAACAATGCATTTTTTGTGGAAAATTTGTCAAATTTAAAGGAGATGAAATCCAATTTAAAGTGGTCATATGATAAAAAGAATCTTACACTCGTGGTCATTTCATTTGAAATTTATGAAACTCGCCAAAGGCTAGTTTCATAAATTTCATATGAAATGACCACTCCTGTAAGATCCTCTATGTAATCAAAACTGGATAATATGGAGAAAACAAAAACATTTAAACGTCTTTTACATATTTATTGTATAGATCTTAATTGCAACAATTAGGAGCAAGTTTAATAAAGAAGAAACTGATTTTGACAGATACATGTGTACTATATTAACCCTACATATTTAGACACCTCAACTTCTTATCATACTTGTTGTAAAATTTGAATAAGCACAATTTACCACCTGATTTTATGTCGATGAGGAACAAACAGTGTAGACCCTGGTGAAATGTTGCCTCATCTGGGTCTACACTGTTTGTGCAGGCCTGTCTATCCAAATAAATATGGTAAATACAGTACTTCAAAAAAGATGGCAATTATTAAAGCATCTTATATTTACTTTTTACTCTGTTGGCTATCCACATTTATCCAACTGGGCCCTGGCAGTTCAAAACTAATGACAATGTTTGTTAATATTTTTTTTAAACTTTGATCATATAATATCATAAGCTAAATTTTTGGCAAAAAAAAATGTGAGTAGCTTTTGCATTTGCAAAAGCTATTCACATTTTTACAGTAAAAATGTGTGTCTATCAGATATACTGTTTGTTTTGGGCCCAGTCAACTCACTAAAGTCATATCGAGCCGGTCAGCTTACCTATCCACACTTTTCCTGGACAGATATCTATGCAGTTAACCAGTATAGCGCAGGTTCTCTTTGCCAGAATTCTTGAATCAGCGGAAGGGAAAATGACTGGAGAAAGGACTTCATGATCAATCTCCTCCAAAGAATATTGCCAACCCCGGCAGATGTGCACCCGAGCTACCAAGGATATTGAACTTGCTAGACAATTTAACATTCTGGCCACTTATAAGCTCTTTAAGCTAATATGAGATCTAGGAAAACTTGTTGTATCCAAAACCATGTTGTTGTTTTTTTGTTGTTTTATGGTCCTATCAAGATTATTTCTCTCATATAGAGCCAATAGTTAATCAGGGATGGGCAAAAACTGGAGTACCCGTATAAAACCACCTGACCTTCAATTGCAGAACTTGGCAACTCACATGTGACCGGAGCCAGGCTCGAACCCACAGCGATGAGAGACCTAATGATTATGAGTCGGCGCTCTTATCCACTAGGCCACTGAGGCCCATTAAACCTTGTTGTATCCAAAACTATGTTTTAATAAACGAGGGCCATGATGGCCCTGGATCATTCACCTGATCCATAGAGTAACAAGTGGGCCCGGGGAGGGCCATTATTGACCCCAGGGCTATAATGTGCATAATGTTGAGGGAGGTCTGAAAAGGTGAAGCTTCATACCAAATATCAACAAAGGCTATAATTTGAACAATCTTGGCAAAGGTCCACTAGATGAAGCTACACACCAAATATCAAAGACCTGGGCCTTGCAGTTTCAGAGAAGATTTTTTTTTTTAATGATATTCCCTACATAAGCCTATGTAAAACCAAATGGCCCAGGGGCTGGGGCATTTTTGGCCTCAGGGCTATAATTTAAACAATCTTGATAGAGGTCCACTAGATGAAGCTTCACACCAAATATCAAAGACCTGGGCCTTGTTGTTTCAGAGGAGAAGATTTTCAAAGATTATCTCTATATAAGTCTATGTAAAAGCAAAGGGCCCCATGTAGGGGGATTTGTGGCCTGAGGGCTTTGATTTAAACAATCTTGGTAGAGGTCCACTAGATGAGGCTCCATACCAAATATCAAAGACATGGGCCTTGCAGTTTCAGAGAGGAAGATTTTTAAGGATTTCCCTATATAAGTCTATGTACAACCAAAGGGTCTTGGGGCGGGGGCATTTTTGGACCCAGGGCTATAATTTAAACAATCTTGATATAGGTCCACTAGATGAAATTTCACACCAAATATCAAAGACCTAGGCCTTGTGGTTTCACATAAGAAGATTTTTAAAGGTTTAACCTATATAAGTCTATATAAAACCAAAGGGCCTGGGGGTGGGGGCATTTTTGGCCCCAGCACTATAATTTGAACAATCTTGGTAGGGGTCCACTAGATGAAGCATCATACCAAATAGCAAAGACCTGGGCCTTGCGGTTTCAGAGAAGAAGATTTTTAAAGATTTCTTCTTTAAGCCTATGCAAAACCAAAGGGACCCAGGGCAGGGGCATTTTTGGCCCCAGCACTATAATTTGATACCAAATATCAAAGGCCTGGGCCTTGTGGTTTCAGAGAAGATTTTTCAAGTTTTCGGTGAAAAAATCTCTTTTTGGCTCCTGAGACCTAGATCCTGAGACCGGAACCATTTGAACAACTTTGAAAGAGGACCACCTAAGGATCATTCCTGTGAAGTTTGATCAAAATCCTATCAGTGGTTTCGTCGGAGATGTCCTTTGAAGAAATTGTTTATGCAAGGAAGCACGAAGGACAAAAAGTGATCCCAAAAGCTCGCCTCGTCACTATGTTACGGTGAGCTAAAAACGTTGCAGTGTACAAACATTTGGAATGATATGGAATCCAATGCATCGAGTCAGCACATGTGTTGTTTCACTAACAAATTGAAATAATGAAGCTAAATGATAAGAAGTTCAGTACAAAGGCTTTCAATCCCAAATCACAGGAAACATTACGATAACACACCCGTGCGACATTGTGCATTTTTCACACCTCCAAAATGACTACTTTTCTGATGATAATCCGTGATATATATTTCTTATTTATACTGCAAACATTGGTTGTGGGTTCTCGTAAGAACCACCTCATTGAGGCGGTTCTAACGAGTACCCACAACCTATGTCTTGGAGCAGAAATAAGAACAATAATGTATGCTCCCTTAAACCCCAGTTTTCTCTATATAAAGTGGGGTTTAGGGGGTCTTCATCTCACGGACTTGTTCATGTGATGAATACATATAATATAGAGAAAAACTCTATATCAATATAAGCTACGTTCTGAGAAAATGTTTTTGGAGATAGGAAGCTAGCAATGGATTAAACATTACGAAAACATGCCTATACCAATACATTGTGAACTGCGGAAAAAATGAAGATTTTAAGATGAAAAATTGTGATATATTTCTTACTTCTGCTCAAATTATACATAGTGGTTACTCGTTAGAACCGCCTCATCGAGGCGGTTCTAACGAGTACCCACAATCTATATCTTAGAGGAAAAATAAGGTTTACCCCTGTAAATCCTCGTTTTACTATATAAAAGTGGTGTTCAAGGGGGTCCAAGTTATATGTTTTTGTGATGTTTATATACAATATGGCATTTCTTTCTTCCAAATTTGACACTCCTCTTTAAACCCTATTATATTCAAAGCAGTGATTGTTTGTCTGAAGCTACGTCCCAGTCAACACTATTTAGTTTATATCGAGCCAGTCAGTTTACCTAAACACATTTTTTCTAAACAGGCTGTCAGGCTTATACAAAAGCGGTTTACCAGAACTGTGCGCATTCTTTCGCCAGAAACTTCTGAAACAGTGTTATAAAGAAAAGTGTTAGAAACAGATTTACATGTACATTGCTTGTCACATCTCATATGGAGTTAATAACCTTCGTACTGAACTGCTGTGAACTAAATATCATCTACTACTATTCCTTCTTTTCTTTTACTTCTTCTTTAAAATGTAAGAATACTACGCTGAATATAAACACTCCGAACATCATCGAGAAAGCACTGATGTAATACGGGAACGCTGTTGGTATAAATCTCTCGTACTGTGTGTGCTCCAGGGGCCTAACAGATACCTGTAATAAAGAATCATATCAAAGTTGGATTTTTTTTAAAAGTTTTAAAGCCCAGTTTACCCATTTAGTACCAGAAACCCCAAACCAGCTACCTGGCAAACAGTGCAGGCCCTCTGATCAGGGCCTCCACTGTTTGCTTAAAGTCCAATCCTTTTTCAAATAAATTTTGATGAAAAACACATGTCACCCCTAAATTTTGAAATGAAGTCCTGCTATATATATGGAGGAAGATTTGATTTGGTACAACAAGGTTTAATGCTATAAAGGTCATGCAGGCTTATACATAAGCAGTCAACCAATGCAATGCATATTCTTTCACAAGAAACTGACAACTGCCCTTCTTGAATTAGCAGAAGGGAGATAATGATCATAAACAAGAGCATTGGTGAACCCGAGGGATGCTCCCCGAAGATGCACAGTAGTAGGAGGGTTATTTTAGTGAAACGATCCTATACACTTTGAAGTTTGATAAGATTTGTTTGAAGACAAAGGTTATGGGTACTCGTTAGAACCGTCAGAATGAGGAGGTTCTAATGAGTACCCTCATCTGATGTTTGGAGTACAAATAAAGAAACTAGGTTGTGATTTTCAACAGAGAATGAAAAAAAAAAATGAGAAACGTAAGGCCCCTTCCCTGCAAGGACCTGTAAATCTTAAACCATAAGGCTGAGAAACTCAATTTTGTGTTCCCTAGTGATTTTTAATGGAAAATGTCACAAGGAATACACATGTGAAACATGAAAGCCCTATCATCCATGGTTATGAAATAACAGGAGATATTTTTTATCACCCATGGTTAGGAAATAACAGGAGAAATATTTTTGAAAAAGGGGAGATGATTAGTGAAAATAAGCAAAATAGTAATGGCCCTTTGTCAGAATGTAGGTTTTTGTAATGTAAGTATGTGTGTGAAGTTTCATGAGAGTAGGACAAATACTTTTAAAATTTTGACCGTGACAAACACACACCCAAACGCAATTTGTCAGGATGTACGAGGGTAGGCTGAAAAGTTCTGAGCCTGACCAAGAAGCAGGCATCGAACAGCCATGAAATTTTGTATTCATTAAATCCAAACCTTTTTTCCCTGATTTGACTCAAATGAGTTCAAGTTTACCTGCAACTAGAAATGGTGTTTGTAAAACACAATGCCCCCAACCTTTGCTTGTCCTTAGGTGGCAAAATATTCAACAAATATTGTTAAAGACTCAAAAACATACAACAAGAATTCCCCCGAAGGCTATGTCACGCATGTGGGGGCGCAAAGTCACCAAACCATGAAATCTAGGTCAAGGTCAAACATGGATGCCTGCATAAAAATTTCACTCCTAGTTGCAAGCATGTACCAAGTATCATCAATGAAACTCTTAAAAACAGACTCTTACATCAGGGTGAAAGTTAGGGTTGTCACACTATTTTACAAAGTCAGTGAACCATAAAATGTAGGTCAAGGTCAGAAATGGATACTTGCATTGAAGTTTCAATTCCTAAATGCAAGCTTGTACCAAATACAATTAATGAAGCTCTAATAGATCTTGAGAAATGGACTCTTACATTAGATAGAAAGTCAGGGTGGTCGCAATAATTCACAAAGTCAGTGAACCATGAAATATGGGCAGTTGCAATTCCTAGATGCAAGTTTGTACCAATTATAATTTAAAAAGCTTTAATAGTTTTCGAGAAATGGTGAAAGTCAGGGTGGTCGCAATAATTCACGAAGTCAGTGAACCATGAAATATAGGTCAAGGTCAGATATGGATGCTTGCGTTGACTGGATGCAAGTTTGTACCAAGAATGATTAATGAAGCTCTAATAGTTCTCAAGATATGGACTTGCTGACAAGATTTTATTAAAAAAAAAAACAAGGCATCGCATGCGATACAAATCCCCTCGCACAAGACAACTTCGTGTGTGGAAACACTGAAATGGCAAAAGTCCAACTTGCTTGAGATATTATCATATGCAACATTTGTGAAAAGTTTGTTTAAAAATCCATCCATAAATGTAGGTTCTAGAGTGATGACAATATTTCTCTAAAAACAGTCATAGGGACCTTGACTTGAGGCCATGGCCGCGAAGTAGATCTTGCTCAAGATATTATCATAAGCATCTTTTGTGTGAAGTTAGATTAAAATCATGAATGTAGGCGGTAGAGCAATGACAAAGTTTTTCTAAAAATAGCCATAGTGACCTTGACCTTGAGGTCATGACCTTGAAAGTCAAAGCAACTCGAGATATTACCATAAGAAACATTTGTGTGAAGTTCTATTAACATCCATCAATAAATGTAGGCACTAGAGCGATGACAAAGATTTTCTAAAAATAGCCACAGTGACCTTGACCTTGAAAGTCGAAATAGTTCAAGATATTGTCATAAGGAACATTTGTGTGAAGTTATATTGAAATCAGTGAAGAAATGTAGTCGCTAGGGCGATGACAAAGTTTTTCTTAAAATAGCCACAGTGACCTTGACAGTCGAAATCGCTCGAGATATTGTCTTAAGGAACATTTGTGTGAAGTTATATTGAAATTGGTGAAGAAATGTAAGCGCTAGAGCATTGACAAAGTTTTTCTAAAAATAGCCACAGTGACCTTGACCTTTAAAGTGGAACTCGCTACAGGTATTGTCATAAGGAACATTTGTGTGAATCGATTTTGAAATTGGTGAAAAAATGTAAACACTAGAGCAATGAAAAAGTTTTTCTAAAAATAGCCACTGTGAGCTTGACCTTGAAAGTCGAACTGTTTCGAGGTATTGTCATAAGGATCATTTGTGTGAAGTTATATTAAAATCGGTGAAGAAATGTAGGCGCTGGAGCGATGACAAAGTTTTTCTAAAAATAGCCATTGTGACCTTGACCTTGAAAGTTGAAATGGCTTGAGATATTGTCATAACGAACATTTGTGTGAAGTTATATTGAAATCGGTGAAGAAATGTAAGCGCTAGAGCATTGACAAAGTTTTTCTAAAAATAGCCACAGTGACCTTGACCTTGAAAGTGGAACTCGCTAGAGATATTGTCATAAGGAACATTTGTGTGAAGTTATATTGAAATCGGTGAAGAAATGTAGGCGCTAGAGCGATGACAAAGTTTTTCTTAAAATAGCCACAGTGACCTTGACCTTGAGGTAATGACCTTGAAAGTCGAACTCGCTGAGATATTGTCATAAGAAACATTTGTGTGAAGTTATATTGGAATTGGTGAAGAAATGTAGGCGCTAGAGCGATGACAAAGTTTTTCTAAAAATAACCACAGTGACCTTGACCTTGAGGTCATGACCCTGAAAGTCAAACACACTCGAGATATTGTCATAAGGAACATTTTCGTGAAGTTATATTGAAATCAGTGAAGAAATGTAGGCGCTAGAGCAATGACAAAGTTTTTCTAAAAATAGCTACAGTGACCTTGACCTTGAGGTCATGAACTTGAAAGTCTACCTCGCTCAAGATATTGTCATAAGGCACATTTGTGTGAAGTTATATTGAAATCATTGAAGAAATGTAGGCGCTAGAGTGATGACAAAGTTATTCTTAAAATAGCCACAGTGACCTTGACCTTGAGGTCATGACCTTGAAAGTCGAACTTGCTGAGATATTGTCATAAGAAACATTTGTGTGAAGTTATATTGAAATTGGTGAAGAAATGTAGGCGCTAGAGCGATGACAAAGTTTTTCTAAAAATAACCACAGTGACCTTGACCTTGAGGTCATGACCTTGAAGTCGAACTCGCTCGAGATTTTTTTATAAGGAACATTTTTGTGAAGTTATATTGAAATTGGTGAAGAAATGTAGGCGATAGAGTGATGACAAAGTTTTTCTGAAAATAGCCACAGTGACCTTGACCTTGAAGTCATGACCTTGAAAGTCGAACTCGCTCGAGATTTTATTATAAGAAACATTTGTGTGAAGTTATATTGTAATTGGTGAAGAAATGTAGGCGCTAGAACGATGACAAAGTTTTTCACAAATTACCAAAATGACAAAGGGCCATAACTCACAAAGTATTTTTCGGAATTTTGTCATAAGTTAATCAGTTCATCTACTCATCACCACCAATCTATTCACCAACTTTCTAGGCTCTAGCTCCAATAGTTTTTGAGATATCTTGCTGACAAGATTTTATTAAAACTAGAAATGGTGTTTGTAAAACACAATGCCCCCAACCTTTGCTTGTCCTTAGATGGCAAAATATTCAACAAATATTGTTAAAGACTCAAAAACATACAACAAGAATTCCCCCGAAGGCTATGTCACGCCTGTGGGGGCGCAAAGTCACCAAACCATGAAATCTAGGTCAAGGTCAAACATGGATGCCTGCATAAAAATTTCACTCCTAGTTGCAAGCATGTACCAAGTATCATCAATGAAACCCTTAAAAACAGACTCTTACATCAGGGTGAAAGTTAGGGTTGTCACACTATTTTACAAAGTCAGTGAACCATAAAATGTAGGTCAAGGTCAGAAATGGATACTTGCATTGAAGTTTCAATTCCTAAATGCAAGCTTGTACCAAATACAATTAATGAAGCTCTAATAGATCTTGTGAAATGGACTCTTACATTAGATAGAAAGTCAGGGTGGTCGCAATAATTCACTAAGTCAGTGAACCATGAAATATGGGTAAAAGTCAAATATGGATGCTTGGGTTGCAGTTGCAATTCCTAGATGCAAGTTTGTACCAATTATAATTTAAAAAGCTTTAATAGTTTTCGAGAAATGGTGAAAGTCAGGGTGGTCGCAATAATTCACGAAGTCAGTGAATCATGAAATATCGGTCAATGTCAGATATGGATGCTTGCGTTGAAGTTGCAATGCCTGGATGCAAGTTTGTACCAAGAATGATTAATGAAGCCCTAATAGTTCTCAAGATATGGACTTGCTGACAAGATTTTATTAAAAAAAACAAGGCATCGCATGCGATACAAATCCCCTCGCACAAGACAACTTCGTGTGTGGAAAACACTGAAATGGCAAAAGTCCAACTTGCTTGAGATATTATCATATGCAACATTTGTGTAAAGTTTGTTTAAAAATCCATCCACAAATGTAGGTTCTAGAGTGATGACAATATTTCTCTAAAAATAGTCATAGGGACCTTGACTTGAGGCCATGGCCACGAAGTAGATCTTGCTCAAGATATTATCATAAGCATCTTTTGTGTGAAGTTAGATTAAAATCATAAATGTAGGCTGTAGAGCAATGACAAAGTTTTTCTAAAAATAGCCATAGTGACCTTGACCTTGAGGTCATGACCTTGAAAGTCAAAGCAACTCGAGATATTACCATAAAAAACATTTGTATGAAGTTCTATTAACATCCATCAATAAATGTAGGCACTAGAGCGATGACAAAGATTTTCTAAAAATAGCCACAGTGACCTTGACCTTGAAAGTCGAAATAGTTCGAGATATTGTCATAAGGAACATTTGTGTGAAGTTATACTGAAATCGGTGAAGAAATGTAAGCGCTAGAGCCATGTCAAAGTTTTTCTAAAAATAGCCACAGTGACCTTGACCTTGAAAGTCAAACTCACTCGAGGTATTGTCATAAGGAACATTTGTGTGAAGTTATATTGAAATCAGTGAAGAAATGTAGTCGCTAGAGCGATGACAAAGTTTTTCTAAAAATAGCCACAGTGACCTTGACCTGGAAAGTCGAAATTGCTCGAGATATTGTCTTAAGGACCATTTGTGTAAAGTTATATTGAAATTGGTGAAGAAATGTAAGCGCTAGAGCATTGACAAAGTTTTTCTAAAAATAGCCACAGTGACCTTGACCTTGAAAGTGGAACTCGCAACAGATATAGTCATAAGGAACATTTGTGTGAATCGATTTTGAAATTGGTGAAAAAATGTAAGCGCTAGAGCAATGAAAAAGCTTTTCTAAAAATAGCCACAGTGACCTTGACCTTGAAAGTCGAACTCTTTCGAGGTATTGTCATAAGGATCATTTGTGTGAAGTTATATTAAAATCGGTGAAGAAATGTAGGCGCTGGAGCGATGACAAAGTTTTTCTAAAAAAAGCCATTGTGACCTTGACCTTGAAAGTTGAAATGGCTTGAGATATTGTCATAAGGCACATTTGTGTGAAGTTATATTGAAATCGGTGAAGAAATGTAAGCGCTAGAGCATTGACAAAGTTTTTCTAAAAATAGCCACAGTGACCTTGACCTTGAAAGTGGAACTCGCTAGAGATATTGTCAAAAGGAACATTTGTGTGAAGTAATATTAAAATCGGTGAAGAAATGTAGGCGCTAGAGCGATGACAAATTTTTTCTAAAAATAGCCACAGTGACCTTGACCTTGAGGTCATGACCCTGAAAGTCGAACACACTCGAGATATTGTCATAAGGAACATTTGTGTGAAGTTATATTGAAATCAGTGAAGAAATGTAGGCGCTAGAGCAATGACAAAGTTTTTCTAAAAATAGCCAGAGTGACCTTGACCTTGAGGTCATGACCTTGAAAGTCGACCTCGCTCAAGATATTGTCATAAGGCACATTTGTGTGAAGTTATATTGAAATCAGTGAAGAAATGTAGGCGCTAGAGTGATGACAAAGTTTTTCTTAAAATAGCCACAGTGACCTTGACCTTGATGTCATGACCTTGAAAGTGGAACTCGCAGAGATATTGTCATAAGAAACATTTGTGTGAAGTTATATTGAAATTGGTGAAGAAATGTAGGCGCTAGAGCGATGACAAAGTTTTTCTAAAAATAGCCACAGTGACCTTGTCCTTGAGGTCATGACTTTGAAGTCAATCTCGCTCGAGATTTTTTTATAAGGAACATTTGTGTGAAGTTATATTGAAATGGGTGAAGAAATGTAGGCGCTATAGCGATGACAAAGTTTTTCTAAAAATAGCCACAGTGACCTTGACCTTGAGGTCATGACCTTGAAAGTCGAACTCGCTCGAGATTTTTTTATAAGGAACATTTGTGTGAAGTTATATTGAAATTGGTGAAGAAATGTAGGCGCTAGAATGATGACAAAGTTTTTCACAAATTACTAAAATGACAAAGGGCCATAACTCACAAAGTATTTTTCGGAATTTTGTCATAAGTTAATCAGTTCATCTACTCATCACCACCAATCTATTCACCAACTTTCAAGGCTCTAGCTCCAATAGTTTTTGAGATATCTTGCTGACAAGATTTTATTAAAAAAAATTCAAAGGGCAATAACTCTTAAAAGGGGCATAATCCGGACAAGAAAAAAAATACGCGTCAGCTAATTTTCCATGAGGAATCCATATATGAAATTTCAAAACCCTAGCATACACGGTTCTAAAGATATGCTATGCATCACTTTTAGCATACATTACAATGGGCACAAATTACCAAAATGACAAAGGGCCATAACTCACAAAGTATTTTCGGAATTTTGTCAAAAGTTAATCAGTTCATCTACTCATCACCACTAATATAATCACCAACTTTCAAGGCTCTAGCTCCAATAGTTTTTGAGATATCTTGCTGACAAAATTTTATTAAAAAAATTTCAAAGGGCAATAACTCTTAAAAGGGGCATAATCTGGACAAGAAAAAAAATACGCGTCAGCTAATTTTCCATGAGGAATCCATATATGAAATTTCAAAACCCTAGCATACACGGTTCTAAAAATATGCTTTGCATCACTTTTAGCATACATTACAATGGGCACAAATTACCAAAATGACAAAGGGCCATAACTCACAAAGTATTTTTCGGAATTTCGTCTAAAGTTAATCAGTTCATCTACTCATCACCACCAATATATTCACCAACTTTCAAGGCTCTAGCTCCAATAGTTTTTGAGATATCTTGCTGACAAAATTTTATAAAAATAATTTCAAAGGGCAATTACTCTGAAAAGGGGCATAATCCGGACAAGAAAAAAAATACGCGTCAGCTAATTTTCCATGAGGAATCACTATATGAAATTTCAAAACCCTAGCATACACGGTTCTAAAGTTATGCTATGCATCACTTTTAGCATACATTACAATGGGCACAAATTACCAAAATGACAAAGGGCCATAACTCACAAAGTATTTTTCGGAATTTCGTCAAAAGTTAATCAGTTCATCTACTCATCACCACCAATATAATCACCAACTTTCAAGGCTCTATCTCCAATAGTTTTTGAGATATCTTGCTGACAAGATTTTATTCAAAAAATTTCAAAGGGCAATAACTCTTGAAGTGGGCATAATCCGGACGAGAAAAAAAATACGCGTCAGCTAATTTTCCATGAGGAATCCATATATGAAATTTCAAAACCCTAGCATACACAGTTCTTTAGTTATGCTATGCATCAAAAGCGTAACGGACGGACAAACGGACGAACGAACCAGAAGCAATATGCCCCTCCAACTTTTTCAAAGTTGGGGGCATAAAAATTTCAAAGGGCAATAACTCTTAAAAGGGGCATAATCCGGACAAGAAAAAAAATATATGTCAGCTAATTTTCCATGAGAAATCCATATATGAAATTTCAAAACCCTAGAATACACGGTTCTAAAGTTATGCTATGCATCACTTTTAGCATACATTACAATGGGCACAAATTACCAAAATGACAAAGGGCCATAACTCACAAAGTATTTTTCAGAATTTTGTCAAAAGTTAATCAGTTCATCTACTCATCACCACCAATCTATTCACCAACTTTCAAGGCTCTAGCTCCAATAGTTTTTGGGATATCTTGCTGACAAGATTTTATTAAAAAAATTTCAAAGGGCAATAACTCTTAAAAGGGGCATAATCCGGACAAGAAAAAAATATGTGTCAGCTAATTTTCCATGAGGAATCCATATATGAAATTTCAATACCCTAGCATACAAGGTTCTAAAGATATGCTATGCATCACTTTTAGCATACATTACAATGGGCACAAATTACCAAAGTAACAAAGGGCCATAACTCACAAAGTATTTTTCGGAATTTTGTCAAAAGTTAATTAATTCATCTACTCATCACCACCAATCTATTCACCAACTTTCTAGGCGCTAGCTCCAATAATTTTTGAGATATCTTGCTGACAAGATTTTATTAAAAAAAATTCAAAGGGCAATAACTCTTAAAAGGGGCATAATCCGGACAAGAAAAAAAATACACGTCAGCTAATTTTCCATGAGGAATCCATACATGAAATTTCAAAACCCTAGAATACACAGTTCTAAAGTTATGCTATGCATCACTTTTAGCATACATTACAATGGGCACAAATTACCAAAATGACAAAGGGCCATAACTCACAAAGTATTTTTCGGAATTTTGTCAAAAGTTAATCAGTTCATCTACTCATCACCACCAATCTATTCACCAACTTTCAAGGCTCTAGCTCCAATACTTTTTGAGATATCTTGCTGACAAGATTTTATTAAAAAAATTTCAAAGGGCAATAACTCTTAAAAGGGGCATAATCCGGACAAGAAAAAAAATATGTGTCAGCTAATTTTCCATGAGGAATCCATATATGAAATTTCAAAACCCTAGCATACACGGTTCTAAAGATATGCTATGCATCACTTTTAGCATACATTACAATGGGCATAAATTACCAAAATGACAAAGGGCCATAACTCACAAATTATTTTTTGGAATTTTGTCAAAAGTTAATCAGTTCATCTACTCATCACCACCAATCTATTCAACAACTTTCAAGGCTCTAGCTCCAATAATTTTTGAGATATCTTGCTGACAAGATTTTATTAAAAAAATTTCAAAGGGCAATAACTCTTGAAGGGGGCATAATCCGGACGAGAAAAAAAATATGCGTCAGCTAATTTTCCATGAGGAATCCATATATGAAATTTCAAAACCCTAGCATACACGGTTCTTTAGTTATGCTATGCATCAAAAGCGTAACGGATGGACGAATGGAGGAACGGACGAACAGACGAACGGACAAACGAACCAGAAGCAATATGCCCCTCCAACTTTTTCAAAGTTGGGGGCATAATAACGTAGAAATTCTAGACTTTGAAAATTGATACTAGCACGTTTTTGAGAAAATGGACAAAATCTGGCATCGTGGTGTAGTCAAGTACCTCCACAAGAAGGGGTTAGCTCCTTAAGACATTCATGCCGATATGGCCGCTACATTAGGGGATGGTGGTCCTTCGTATGCAACCGTTAAAAGGTGGGCAGCAAATATTAAGATGGGCAAGGACAGCCTTGAAGATGATGACCGGTGTGGACGACCAACAACGGCAACAACTGAGGAAACCCATCAGCCAAGTGCACAGGGCCGTGATGGATGACAGGCGTTTAACTGTGAATCAGTTAGCTAACACTGTTGGCATCTCCCCTGAACGAGTAGAGAACATTCTACACAGTCAATTAGGAATGTCGAAGGTTTCCGCCAGATGGGTGCCACGGCTTTTGACGCCTGACCAAAAAGTGACCAGACTGAACCTGTCACAAGCCAACTTGGCTATTTTTGAAGCAGACCAAGATGGTTTTCTTGACCGTTTTGTCACTCAGGATGAGTGTTGGGTTCATCACTTTGAGCCAGAGACCAAAAGACAATCCATGAAATGGAAGCACCCTGTCTCACCCCCTCCAAAGAAGGCAAAGGTCGTCTCCTCTGCAGGGAAGGTGATGGCATCAGTGTTCTGGGATGCCAAGGGTATAATATTCATAGATTACCTTCAAAAGGGCAGAACAATTAATGGGGAGTATCATGCAGATCTGCTAAAACAATTGCAATAAAAGCACGCTAACACTGCATGATACCCCACCACTGCAAGATAATATGGTTATAGCCTTGCCCATAATAGTGGTACTTTTAAGTGTTATAGTTATCTGTAAAACTTCACTAAGGCATTCAATATAGTAAAGGAACTACATACATGTATATCAAAAGAGCAGATAATAAATAACCAGAAAAGCAGAGTGACTGTCCTTGGCAATAATATGTGTCCTTTAGTGTTTTAAAATTTGAAGAAAATCCATGAAAAGATTCTTAAGTTATTGATCGCAAACTCCAAAAAAAAATTGTGAGAAATTAATCAAGTTATCGGTCGGAAATGGTGTGGATGGACGGGCGAACGCACAGACACCGGAGGGTATATTATAATACCCCAGCACTATCGTGTGATGGGGTATAACAAAAAGAAGAAAAGAAAAAAAAGTCATTCCCGATATAAACATGTAGGCACAATTTGAAAAAAAAAATGTGAAAAATTAATCAAGTTATCGGTCGGAAATGGTGGGGATGGACGGACGGACGGACAGACGGACGGACGGACGGACAGACACCGGAGGGTATATTATAATATCCCAGCACTATCGTGTAATGGGGTATAACAAAAAGAAGAAAAGGAAAAAAAAAAAGGTAAAAAAAAAGGAATGAAAAACAAAAAATGAGAAAAAAAAAACGAAAAAAAAAAAAAAAAATTCATTGCAAAAAGAAAGAAAAGAACAATAAACGGAAAAAAAAGAAAAGAAAAAACGAGAAAAAAAGGAAAAAAAAAGAAAATTCCATTCCTCCACAGGGTTTGAACTCACGCCCCTCAGATTCATAGCACAAATTAATCCAGTTATTGGTCGGAAATGGTGGGGACGGACGGACGGACAGACACCGGAGGGTATATTGTAATATCCCAGCACTATCGTGTGATGGGGTATAACAAAAAGAAGAACAGGGTGAAAAAAAAAGGGAAACAAGATGTGTTTGTGAAACACTGATGCCCCCGGACAGCGCCAATGTTAATGTTTTAAAAATTTTTGAAAAAAATAGGTCAAAGGTCAAGTTCAAGGTCACGAGATCAAAAATTATGGTACCACTGGAAAGGTCTTGTGATAAGGTATACACATGTGAAATATGAAAGCTCTATCTATTACCATTCAAAAGTTATGCCCAATGTTAAAGTTTTTGCAGACGGACAAACGGACAAACAGACGGACAGACCAAAAACTATATGCCCCCGAATCTCTTAGATTCCGGGGGCATAAAAAAAGGAATGAAAAACCAAAAATGAGGAAAATTAAAAAAAAAAAAAAAAAAAAAAAATTCATTGCCAAAATGAAAAAGAAAGAAAAAGAAAAAAGAAAAAAGAACACACACACAAAAAAAAAAGAAAAAACGAAAAAAAAAAAAAAATTTCAATTCCTCGACGGAGATTTGAACTCACGCCCCTCAGATTCATAGTCAACAATAGGATTTGTAGTCCAGCACTCTAACCACTACACTGGCAGTGATAATCAATATATTCTATAAATTAAAGGAATAAATGCGCAGAAACTAAATAATGGGAATTGTTAACGACCAATTTTTCGTTAAATGTTAACGCATTTTGTGTATTCACAACAAAAAACCTGCTTATTATGGTCGTTTATACATCAGTGCAGTTTCATCCAAATATTCCATATAGTAAAGGAATAAGTCCCCAAAAACCATTTAATCGGAATTTTTAACGACCATAATTCCGTTAAATGTTAATGTATTTTGCCCATTTACAATCCCAAACCACTCATACCCAATGCCAATGTGTATACAAAATTTGAAGAAAATCCGTGAAAAAATATTCAAGTTATTGATCCGAAACGCCCCAAAACCCCTTACTTGAACTAAAAAGGGCCATAACTCTGTCAAATGTTAACGGATTTTGCCCATTAACAATCCCATACCACTCATTCCCGATATATACATGTATGCAAAATTTGAAAAAAATTCGTTAAAAATTACTCAAGTTATCGATCGGAAATGGTGCGGACGGACGGACGGACGGACGGACGTAAGGACGGACATACGGACGGACGGACGGACAGACACCGGAGGGTATATCATAATACCCCGCCACTATCGTGTGGTGGGGTATAAAAAGCAATTAAGGCTAAACGACCTGGAAAATTGAAAAAAGGGGTCTTGTTCCATCAGGACAATGCGCCTGCTCATAAATCGGTTGTCGCAATGTCTGCTGTGCATGATTGTGGCTTCACACTTGTCGATCAGCCTCCATATTCACCTGATCTAGCTCCATCAGATTATTTCCTGTTTCCAAACATGAAAAAGCACTTGGCTGGGCAGCATTATTGGTCAGACGAGGTGATAGCTGCTGTGGAGGAGCTTTTCAGGGACCAAGATGAGACCTTCTATACCACTGGGATCCAAGGACTCCAGCATCGCTGGAGGAAGTGTGTGGACAGGAAGGGAGACTATGTTGAAAAAAAGGCACTTTCAGCATGGACAAACCATTGGATCTTGGTCAGGCCAGAACTTTTCAGCCTACCCTCGTAGGTCTTGTGATGGTAATTATGTGTGTGATGTTTCATGAGAGTAGACAAAATACTTTTGAAGTTATCACTGAGGTTAAGGTTTTTGGTTTAGGTGTGACAAACACACAAGTTATTCTCCTTTGTCAGAATGTAGGTCCTGTGATGGTATGTGTGTGAAGTTTCATAAGAGTAGGGCCAGGTTAAGGCGTGACAAACACAAGTTTTGTGGCATCTGATCTGGGCCTGCACTGTTTGCCACTTACCCCTTTTGGGGTTTCTGGAATCAAATGGGTTTAACCGAAAGTCTAAGAATTCCCTAGTTAGTGATTTTCAACAAAGACTGCAAAAATAAGGAGAAATGTAAGGCCCCTTCCGTGCAAGGGCATGTAAATCTTAAACCATAAGACAAAGAAACTCAGTTTTTGTGTTCCCTAGTAAGTGATTTTCAATGAAGAATGTCACAAGGAATACATATGTGAAATATGAAAGCCCTATTACCCATGGTTATGAAACAACAGGAGATATTTTTTTGAAAAAGGGGAGATCATTCAGTGCAAATAAGCAACATAATTATGGTCCTTTGTCAGAATGTAGGTTTTGTGATGGTAAGTATGTGTGTGAAGTTTCATGAGAGTTGGATAAATACTTTTAAAATTTTGACCGAGTTTAAGTTGTTTGGTTATGGCCTGACAAACACACACCGAAAAGCAATATAGTTATAGCCCTTTGTCAGAATGTAGGTCTTGTGATAGTAAGTAAGTGTGTGCAGTTTCATGAGAGTAGGGCAAATACTTTTGAAGTTATGACTGAGGTTAAGTTTTTTTGGTTAAGGCGTGACATACACACGGACAAAAGCAATATGGTTTGTCAGAATGTAGGTCTTGTGATTGTTATTATGAGTGTGAAGTTTCATGGGAGTAGGGTTAATACTTTTGAAGTTATAACCGGTTAAATGTTGAAATGATTTGGTTTAGATTTGAAACTGACTGACAAGGAGATTACTATAGGGCACCCAAAATACTGTGTCGGGTCCTAATTAAGAAGGGAAGTAACTCTGTAAATACTGTTGGTAGGGTTATGCTTCTTAGATTCTGTGATTTCTCTCATAGCCCCCTATCAGTGTATCAAGTTTCACTAAATTACCATTTAAAACTTTTAGAGATATGCTCCGGACAAGCTTAATATAGCAAAAACTAAAAAGGGAAATAACTCTGTAATTACTTGTGATAGAGTTACAGTTCTTGCACTCTGCACTTCCTCTGATGGCCATCTATCAATGTATCAAGTTTCACTTAAATCCCTTCTATACTTTCAGAGATACGCTCCGGACAATCTTTTTATTGAAATAGTTAAGAAGGGAAGAAACTCCATAAATACTGGTGACAGGGTTATGGTTCTTGTATTTTACGATTCCCCTCATCGCCCTCTATCAGTATATCAAGTTTCACTTAAATACATTTAATACTTTTAGAGATATAGAGTGTGATCGACGGAAGGACGGACAGACGGACGGACAGACAAAGCGGCGACTATATGGCTCCCTCTTCGGGGAGCATAAAAAGATTTAATTTCCACACAAAAAAAAATGTTGCTGACATGGCAGGTATCAAACCCAGGACCTCCTGATTACCAGTCTGACTTTCATCTGACTGAATCAAGGCCTGTCTATATAAAGACTAACAAGGTTAGCTTTTTAAGAAGTGCAGGCCCTCGCCCATCGGGCCTTGAAGAAATAGATGGGCTCCATAATGACAAACTTCCAAGGGAGATAACTCAAAAAGTATAAATGCTAGAGTTATGGTTCTTGTGCTCTGCACGTCGTCTAATGATGATTAATATTAATATGAAGTTTCATGATGATAGCTTGAACGGTTTTCAAGTTATAGAGCGGACACTATTTTGGGAAAAACAATAGGTCTCCCCTAAAAGGGGGGAGACATAATTAACATTCATCGATTATGAACAACATAAAGTGAACCTAAAGTGCTCATAACCTGGTGTTGTTCAACTCCCCATGCTACTTGTTCCAAAATTTGAACAAGTACAATTATGATGAAAGAGTATCATACCAGTTTAAGCCTTATTCCACTGAACATGACAATCCAAATGTTTGCAAACAGTGTAGATCAAGATCAGATGTCTTATAAAGAAGCCATCTGATCAGGATCTACACTGTTTGTCATGCAGTATATGAATTAAATGAATTTGTAACAAGTAATTTCATTGGTGCATAGTCAGGAATGGATGTGGCTAAATTAATTTATTCAGCAGGATACTGGTTAAGTCTTAGCTTACCTGAGTGGTACTAAAGAGGTGTGTGTAGCCCATCCTGTTATAGTCTACCCTGAACTGGAACACCCCGTAGACATCTGGTAGCATGAACATTGTGTGAAACACTCCATCTGAAAAATACAGTGTTTGAGTTTTACGTCTCATCAACAGCTAAGGTCATACGGAGACGGGACCTCGGTTTAAAGATTCATCCGACAGTCTGGAGAAGCCCGGGATCGATCCTGCGACCCCTATGAACAAGGCGAGTAATTTAACCACTACACAACAGAGGCTTCTTAAAAATACAGTGAAACTATGATGTCTCTAACACCAACTGTCATTTGCTTGCTCGTTTGTTTTGGAGTTTAATGGCCCATTCAACACTATTTAGGTGAATCAGCAAAAGATGAAGAGAATGCCAACTGAAAAAAAAAAAAATTCACCACAATCTCATTATAATATGGTTTGTTACAATACGGTTTTGGTTATAACACCGTTTCAAGATGGATCCCAAAAATGTATAGATTATACAGAAAAATGGACCATAAATGGTCATTTTTCTATATAATCTATACATTTTTGTTCAGATATAACACAGTTTAACTAACCCCGTTTCTATTTTGAACCCCAACAATAGTGTTATAAAGATGTTGGGGTGTATCAATCTCTGTGATGATAGAATTAAAGATTTCATGACAAAATCTCCACGAAAGAATGTTGCCAACCCCAGCAGGTATCAAACCAACGACCTCCTGATCACCAGCCAGATTCACATCCGCCTGAGCTACAGAGTCTGGCTCGATGGCTGGTTAACCATGTTTATTCAAACTCATTCTTGAGAGTCTCGAGAGAATTCTTCCCATACCTTCAGCTGTCCACATATTTAGGATAATTTAAGAGGCTTTTGTTTGATTTGAGGTTTAACATCCCCGTCAACACGGTATAGGTCATTTTGGAGATGTTGGTTCCAATTTTGTGGGACTTTTACCCGACTTTGAGATGAAATGACATCTCAAGCCCTGCTGCCCAATGAAACCAATAGGGTTTATATGCATGGGCGGTCCAACTCGCACCACTTTGCCTGGGCAGGCATAGAACCTCTAAGCAGTTTAGCAGTACTCATGTGCAGTCGGTTTCAGCTCTGCGTGGAAGCATCATGCAGCCCAATCTATTTCTACAAGCCCCGATGGGCGGGGGCCCACACCAGGGTAAGAATATAAGAATCTTACATGGGTGTGAGGGGTGGATGGAAAAAATCTGTCTCGAGGGTCACTGTCCGGCATCAAGAGGCTTGCCAAGGGACAGATTTTTCTATGCACCCCTAACATCCATTTAGGATTCTTTTTCTTGCCTACCTTCCATTTCTGAGTCTGAATTTTTAATAATGCAGTCACTTCGGATGCCGACGTCCCCCATATTGTAATGACACTACAGTAATGTTGATTGACGTCACATATCATGCTTTGAAGTCCACCTTAACGACGGCACATATGAGGTCGTTTTCAACCACAGCATTTATCAAAGACGCGAGAATTTTCGATTTAGGGTAAGAACACCTGGGTTAGAACAGAATTTCTATCCCAAGCAATAACTATGGATTTCCTTATCTGGTGTGCAAGAACAGAATTTCTTGCACACCAGACAAGCAAATCTGTGATTTTACCCTGGGATAGAAATTTACGTTCTGACCCTGGTGTTCCGACCCAAAATCGAATATAATTGCGTGCTTGATAAATGCACTGGTTGGTTACGACCTTGTATGCGCCGTCGTTAAGGTTGACGTCATAGCACGTTAAGTGATGTCACTAAACATTCCTGTACTGTCATCACAATATGGCGGATGTTGGTGCTCAAAGTGACTGCAGCATTAAGAATCCGTGCTAAGAAATGGAAGGTATGCAAGAAAAAGAATCCTATATGGGTGTGAGGGGCTGATAGAAAAATCCGTCCCTCGGGATCACTGCCCGGCATCACTCGGCAAGCCTCGTGATGCCAGACAGTGACCCTTGGGACAGATTTTTCCATCCACCCCTCACACCCATATAAGATTCTTATATTCTATCCCAGGCTAAAACCACAGATTTCCTTATCTGGTGTGCAAGAATAAAAGTTGACAAGGAGACAAACAGACTAACAAAAGAACAGGATGTCTAAATTGTACCATTATACTTAAAGTAGGTACAACAAAAAGGTAGAGATTCATACAATGCAACACACACACACCCTTACACCACTTACTTTTGTTACTCAGTGTAGTGCGGACAAATGGATCAATCCTGACAAACTCCAGTTGAACATCCTTCCCATTGAAAGGCTGCCATTTACCATCTCTGTATTCTTCAATCTCAATGGAATAATCCTGCAACACACAATCACAGAACTCCTGAAGTACTGTTTGTTTGTTTGCTTTGGAGTTTAACGGCCCAGTAATCACTATTATAGGTCATTTTTGAGCCGGTCAGTTTACTTATCCACACCTTTCCTGGGCAGGCTTATACGTAAGCGGTTACCCAGTACAGTGCACATTCTTTCGCCAGAAACTGACATCTGCCCTTCTTGGATCAGCCCAAGGGAGAGAATGACCGTAGAAAAGATTTCATGATCAATATCCACGAAAGAATGTTGCTGACCCCAGCAGGTATGGAATCCATATCCTCATGATCACCAGTAAGACACACATCCGACAGAGCTACCGAAGCCGCCCAATACTGTTCCTAAATAGGCAGTTCTACTAATGGCCATCATACTGTTGTGCTAGCAAATTTACTTTTAACATTACAGTCACTCTCGTTATCTCAATCTCTCATATCTCAAACAATGGCTTAAGTCTAACTAAATTTGGTGCACTGTTATGTTAGTTTTGCTATATGTTCCTTAGATTTCAACTCCTTTAATCTCAAACTAGTGTTATCTCAAACCAAATATTTCATTCCCTTGGAGCATAGCAACAAATAAAGGTAAGCATTTTGTGACAACTGAAGGATAGTTCTCCTTACTTCTCCATATAAACCTATGTTGTGGGTACTCATTAGAAACGCCTCATCAAGGTGGTTCTAATGAATACCCACAACATAGGTTTTTATGGAGAATTGACAAAAACTATCCTTCAGTTATCACAAAATACTTAAATTCTGTTGCTATGTTAGAGGCCTCCATGGTGTAGTGGTGAGGCTACTCGCCTTGCAAAACAGGAGTCGCAGGATCGATCCCGGGCTTCTCCAGACCTTCGGATGAGTCTTTAAACCTAGATCCCTTCTCCATATGACCTTAGGTGTTGGTGAGACTTAAAAATCAAACACTCCCTCTGTTGCTATATTGGATTTTTTTTTTTTTTTTTGGTTTGGGTTTTACGGCCCTTTCAAGATTATTTCACTCATATCGAGCCGATCGTTAATCAGAGGTGGGCGAAAACCGGAGTACCCGGAGAAAAACCACCTGACCTTCCGTTGCAGAACTTGGCGTCTCACATGTGGCCCGAGCGAGGCTCGAACCTACGGCGGTGAGAGACCTAATGACTAAGAGTCAGTGCTCTTATCCACTAGGCCAAGGAGGCCCGTATATTGGAGTTTGAGATAATGAGAGTTGACTGTATTTTGTTTGGTGGTCAATTATTATGGGCCATGCTTAGCTCTATTTAGGTTTTGTTTGTTGTTTGATTTGAGGTTTAACGTTCCTGTCAACACTGTAAAGGTCATTTTGGAGATGTTGCTTCCAATTTTGTGGGACTTTACCCGACATCGAGATGAAATGACATCTCAAGCCCTGTCACCCAATGAAACCAATAGGGTTTATTAGCATGGACGGTCTGCCTCGCACCGCGGTTCCTGGAGCGGTTTACCTCTAAGCGGTTTACCAGTACTAGTGTGCGGGCCAGATTCAGCTCTACGTGGAAGCATCATGCAGCCTTCAAGCCCCTGCTCCATTTAGGTAATGAGGAAAAACTTCATAAACATTAGCATAAATAGGATGTAAGGGTATTTTTCTCTTATCCTGCTCAATTGATTGATTTAGTCCCACCCATTTCTGACTATCAACCAATCAAAGTACTTGATATAATGTACTTGTTCATCACAGTGTAGATCCTGATCCGATGACTTCTTCAGAAGCCATATAAGCTGGATCTACACTGATTACAATGGTAGGGGTTGTCATGTTTAGCTGGATTAAGAAATAGATAAGCTCTAACTGTGATTTGTTGAGTAACAAGAGGGCCCAATGGCCCTATATCGCTCACCTGTGTACCAGAAAATCATTGGTGTAGGAGACCACTTGACATTGCTACATATTAAATATCAAAGCTCAGGCAAAGCAGTGTCCATGCTTATAAACCCTATTGGTTTCATTGGACGACAGGGCTTGAGATGTAATTTAACCTCAATGTCGGGTAAAAGTCCCACAAAATTGGAAGAGGCATCTCCAAAATGATCTATACAGTGTTGACGGGGATGTAAAACCTCAAATCAAACAAAATCTGTGCCTTATGGTTTGGGGAAAAAGATTTTTTGAATTTTTTTTCAAGTATAAGTCTATAGGAGCTAATGAGCCCTGGGGCTTGGCCAATTTTTGCCCAAAGGGCATGGTTGGCAGGATTTATGTAGTCAACCATTTTGTGTTGCTATATACTAAATATCTAATGTCTGTACTTCATGGTTTCAAAGAAGATGTTTGAAGCTTTTTTTCATTATAAGTTTGTTGGAGTTAAGGGGCCACAGGATTTGGCCAATTTGGACCCCAGGGGCATGATTGGCAGGATTCATGTAGGCAACCACTTGACATTGCTACAAGCTAAATCCCTAAGCTCTGGGACTTATGGTTTCAGAGAAGATTTTTTTCCCCATTTTAAGTTGTTGTTTTGTGTGTGTGTGTGTGTGTGTTTTTTTTGTTTTTTTTTTTTTCATTATAAGGGCCCTGTGGTTTCAGAGAAGAAGATTTTTGAAGTTTTTCCAATTGTAAGTCTATGGAAGCTAAAGAGACCTGGGGGTGGCCAATTTGGATCCCAGGGTCATAATTGACAGGATTTATGTAGTGGGCCACCTGACATTGCTACATACTAAAAATCTAAGCTCTGGGCCTTATGGTTTCATAGAATAAGATTTTTTAAGTTCTTTTTCCGTTATAAGTCTATTGGAGCTGATGAGCTCAGGCGTGGCAAATTTTGACCCCAGGGGCAGGGTTAGCAGGATTTATGTAGCTGGCTATTTTATGTTGCTAGATACTAAATATCTAAGTTCTGTGCTTCACAGTTTCTAAGAAGAAGATTTTTGAAGCTTTTTTCCATTATGAGTCTATGGGAACTAAGGGGCCCTGGGGCTTGGCCCATTTGGACCCCAGGGGCATGATTATCAGGAAATATGTAGATGACCACTTGCCGTTGCTACATGCTAATTATCTAAGCTCTGGGCCCTGTGGTTTCAGAGAAGATTTTTGAAGCTTTTTTCCATTATGAGTCTATGGGAGCTAATGGGGTCCCAGGGTGTGGCCCATTTGGACCCCAGGGGCATGATTGGCAGGATTTATGTAGGTGACCACTTGTCATTGCGACATGCTAAATATATAAGCTCTGGGCCCTGTGGTTTCAGAGAAGAAGAGTTTTGAAGCTTGCTTCCAATATGAGTCTATGGGAGCTAAGGGGCCCCAGGGCGTGGTCCATTTGGACCCCAGGGGCATGATTGGCAGGAGTAATGTAGGTGACTACTTGCCATTGCTACATGCTAAATATCTAAGCCTTGGGCCCTGTGGTTTCAGAGAAAAGATTTTTGAATTTTTTTTTTCCATTATGAGTCTATAGGAGCTAAGGGGTCGTAGCCCGATTGTAACCCAGGGGTATGATTGGCAGGAATAACGTAGGCGACCACTTGTCATTGCTACATGCTAAATATCTAAGCTCTGGGCCTTGTGGTTTCAGAGAAGAAGATATTTTAAGCTTTTTTCCATTATGAGTCTATGGGAGCAAAGGGGCCCAGGGGCGTGGCCCATTTGGAACCCAGGGGCATGATTGGCAGGAATTATGTAGGTGACCAATTGCCGTTGCTACATGATAAATATCTAAGCTCTGGGCCCTGTGGTTTCAGAGAAGAAGATTTTGAAGCTTTTTTTTCCATTATGAGTCTATGGGAGCGAAGGGGCCCCGGGGTGTGGCCCATTTGGACCCCAGGGGCATGATTGGCAGGAATTTTGTAGATGACCACTTGCCATTGCTACATGCTAAATATCTAAGCTCTTGGCCCTGTGGTTTCAGAGAAGAAGATTTTTGAAGCTTTTTTTTCCATTATGAGTTTATGGGAGCTGAGGGGCCCCGGGGTGTGGTCAATTTGGACCCCAGGGGCATGATTGGCAGGAATTATGTAGTTGACCATTTGATGATGCTATATGCTAAATACCTAAGCTCTGGATCCTGTGGTTTCAGAGAAGAAGATTTTTGAAGCTTTTTTTCCATTATGAGTCTATGGGAGCGAAGGGGCCCGGGGGCATGGCCCATTTGGAACCCAGGGGCATGATCGGCAGGAATTATGTAGGTGACCACTTGCCGTTGCTACATGCTAAATATCTAAGCTCTTGGCCCTATGGTTTCAGAGAAGAAGATTTTTGAAGATTTTTGTTTCCATTATGAGTCTATAGGAGTTAAGGGGCCCCGGGGTGTGGCCAATTTGGACCCCAGGGGCATGATTGGCAGGATTTATGTAGGTGACCACTTGACATTGTTACAAGCTAAATATCTAAGCTCTTGGCCCAGTAGTTTCAGAGAAGAAGATATTTTAATTTTTTCCCATTGTAAGTCTATGGGAGCTATTTGTTGCCATGGCAACCAGAATTCCAATCTGATCTGCCCAAAAACCTTATGCAGCCTTTCCCCCTACCTGATGATGCTTCTCATGAAATTTGATCAAACTGCCCATGGGGTATTAGAGATATACTTATTTGAAATTGTTTACGGACGCACACACACACGCACAGACGGACACACGCACGACGGACAAAAAGTGATCACAAAAGCTCACCTTGTCACTACGTGACAGGTGAGCTAATAAATCACAGTTTGGAGGTCAGTTGTACAGTAGACCAAATCATGAGCGCGTAGCGCGCCTGATTTGTCTACTTTCAACTGACCGACAAACTGATTTATTACTCAACAAATCACAAACTAGAGCTGATTTATTTCGATTCTGACAGGCTGAAAATTGGCAATAATGCTGTTGTTTCCTTCAAAATCTCACAACTTTTCGCCATTGTTAGAAGAAATCCCGCTGAAATCATCGACTGAAACACATTGCATTTATATACTTTTCTAACATTTTCGATGCGAAAAAATGACGTTACAACGTCTAACGTCAAGTAAATCGACTAGTGACGTCATATATTGGCAGTTTGTAATGACGTCACTCGTCATGCTGTTCTGAGCTGTGATTTGTTGCAGAATAAAACACTGTTTTCCATTGACTATATAGGCGCACTGTGTTAGAATAAGGGTTAATACAAATGCTGTTGACATTTATTAGATTAGCCCTTATCCCAGTACATAAATTAATTTAGCCACACCCATTTACATTTCAACCAATCAAACTAGAGCTGTCAGTGAAACTGACTAGGGCCCCGGCAGCGCTATCAGAGGAGTAGGAAAATGTTGATGTTAAAAAAGACGTTTTTTTTTTCCTTTCACCTCTAAGTATGACCTTGACCTTTGAGGTACGGACCTGGGTCTTGCGCGTGACACACTGTCACATTATGGTTAATATTTCTGCTAAGTAATATTTAAATCCATCCAGGTATAAGAAAGTTATAGATTGGACACAATAAAAAAGACGCTTTTTTGACCTTTTATCTCTAAGAATGACCTTGACCTTTGAGGTACGGCTGTGGGTCTTGCGTGTGACACTTCGTCACATTATGGTTAACATTTCTGCCAAATAATATTTAAATCCATCCAGGAATAATAACAAAGTTATTAATTGGACACAGGAAAGACCCTTTTTTGACCTTTAACCTCTAAGTATGACCTTGACCTTTGAGGTACGGACCTGAGTCTTGCGCGCAACACTCCATCACATTATGGTTAACATTTCTGCCAAGTAATATTTAAATCCATCCAGGAATAAGAAAGTTATGGAGGATAAAAAAATTTGTGGACGGACAGACGGACAGACAGACAGACAGACAGACGGACATTTGAGGTACGGCTGTGGGTCTTGCGTGTGACACTTCGTCACATTATGGTTAACATTTCTGCCAAATAATATTTAAATCCATCCAGGAATAATAACAAAGTTATTAATTGGACACAGGAAAGACCCTTTTTTGACCTTTAACCTCTAAGTATGACCTTGACCTTTGAGGTACGGACCTGAGTCTTGCGCGCAACACTCCATCACATTATGGTTAACATTTCTGCCAAGTAATATTTAAATCCATCCAGGAATAAGAAAGTTATGGAGGATAAAAAAATTTGTGGACGGACAGACGGACAGACGGACGGACGGACAGAATGATGCCAAGTAATATTTAAATCCATCCAGGAATAATAAAAAGTTATGGAGGATAAAAAAATTTGTGGACGGACAGACGGACGGACAGACAGACAGACGGACGGACAGAGTGATTACTATAGGGCACCCACACTTTCAGTGCGGGGCCCTAATAATTTATTCATTCAAATTTGCAAACTGAATGTCAAACTGTGTAGATCCTGATCAGATGGCTTCTTCAGTCAAACTGTAGATCATGCTCAGAGAAGAAGCCATCTGATCTGGAGAAGCCCGGGATCGACCCACAACCCCTGGTTAATGAGGTCAGTAGCATAACCACAATGTCACAGAGGCTTCTACACAACCATTGGAATAGAAGTGTACAGATTTACGTATTTCTCCTATCCAAAGTCTGAAGAAGCCCACGACCCCTGGTTTATAAGGCCAGTAGTATAACCACAATGCCACTGAGGCTTCCACACAATCATTGGAATTGAAGTTCACAGATATACGTATTTCTCCTATTCGATATTAACAAAATCCTTGTATTCGCATTTTTTATTTGCTGATCATAAAATTCACAACATTGATACACCCAATCAGTAAAACCATAGTATATTTGGAAAATTTCTTGACTGATTTTTAAGGAAGCCAACGCTAAAAGCACAATGAGGCTACCTCAGAAAATTTCTTTACCAGTGACCCCCTATATTAATTGCATTGTAGGACATTGACCTGATAAAGATATGCTATCTCAGGACAAGTGAGCTTTATCAGGTCAACATGACATTGCACTTTTATTATGAATGAATGGAGCAACTACACAAATTGACAAAAAATAATATTATTACTGGAAAAAATTGACATATTCAATATCAAAGGAAATAATATAAATATATTGACCGATGGAATGTTGGGACGCACTGAGGACCATCGATATCGATCGTAAATTGCTCATTTAATAGTGTACAAGAAGATAAACTGATAAATAGAATACCAGATTCGTGTCATTTTATATCAAGATTATCAGGCTCGGCTTCAAGAACACGTAGAATCGCTCGGCAAGCCTCGCGATTCTACAAGCGTTCACGAAGCCTTGCCTGATAAACTTGATACCAAAAGACACGAACCTATTATTCTCTATTTCTTTTCCTAGCACAATACACCTACCACGTTGTCATTGATGGTATAAGCAGCTGGTGGGGCCTTCTCTCCCTTTATGTGATGTTTCACCTCTCCCACACGCAGTACCCCTTTGTCCTTGAACACCCACTCTGATAGGCTAAGAGCAAGCTCCTGATTACCCGACTTCTCAAACCTGCAATGTTAATGGTACAATGAGTCATAGCTCAAGATTAGCCCTTGTCCTGCTGAATATTCAGTTTAGCCACACCCATTTCTGACTTTGAACCAATCAGATTGCTTGATGTAATTTATTCTTACAAATCCATAAACCGAATGTCAAACAGTGTAGATCCTGATCAGATGGCTTCTGAAAATGGCTTCTTCAGAAGCCATCTGATTATGATCTACACTGTTTCCAAAGATAGGGGTTGTCGTGAACAGCATGATTAGAGTTAAGGGGATTTTTCCTTTTTTTTTCCTATGGATTTGGCTTTTAGATCCTTTGAAGAATATTTCAATTGTTTTAAGCTGATTGTTAATCAATGTTTGTTTGTTTGATTTGTGGTTTAACGTCCCCGTCAAGACTGTATAGGTCATTTTGGAGATGCTGCTTCCAATTTTGTGGGACTTTTACCCAACATTGAGATGAAATGACATCTCAAGCCCTGCCGCCCAATGAAACGAATAGGGTTTATAAGCATGAACGATCTGACTCGCATCGCTTTGACTGGGCAGGCTTTGATCCTCTAAGCGGTTTACCAGTACTTGTGTGCGACCGGTTTCAGCTCTGCATGGAAGGGTCATGCAGCCCATCTATCTCTTCGAGCCCAGATGGGCGGGGGCTCATTGTTTGTTTGTAATTGAGTTTAACAGCCCAGTCAACACTATCTAGGTCTAGGTCTACTTGCCTTGTAAACCAGGGGTCGCAGGATCGATCCCAGGCTTCTCCAGACTTTATCCCACTAACAGCTACAGAGACATTACCTTGAATCAAAGACACATCCCAAAATCTAGAGACGCCCACAAACAAACCCACTGCACCCGGTTTATCAAGCTAGTTAGTTACCCACTACAAGTTTGCTTCTTTTGGACCAAAAATACCAAAAATTATGTGGCAATAAAAATTCTATTTTCACCCATACTTAGTGGTGTGTACAAGGGCATTGATCACACAGACTTATAATCCCTTTACCCATTGTATGTTAGTGGACTCTTCCATTGCTATATGTTGGACAAGTCCATTTGTCATATAAGGGGTATCAGGCCTATTTTGTCATTTTTATCTTATTTTTGACAGAAAATTCTGCTAGCAAATAGTGTAGGCCCTGATTAGATGCCGCAGAATGCGGCATCTGATCTGGGCCTGCACTGTTTGCCAAGGTCCCCCTTTGGGGGTCTCCGGCATACCATGGACAAACCTATGAGGTGTCAGTTCTCCTCAGAACACAGAGGTTTACAACTGCAGTCCTTCACTTCAGGAATGTAAGGGTGTCAGACACTTCTCAAAAATTGTCTTCCGAATATAGCTGACCTTGGTAGCTTGGCTGCATGTAAACTGGCCGACTCAATATGACCTGACCATTAAACTCAAAGCAAACAATATTGAGGCTCCAAAATCATAGGAAAGCCAACCTACCATAATTTCTACCATTTTTACAAGTCAATGGGGACTTTTTACTGACAACTTCCCTTTTTTTAAGGAGTATGGGAACACCTGGCAGATTTTTCCCCCATTTTTAAAGGGAGACAACTTTCGGGACTTCCTGTTCGTTTATCTATAAGCCCTGTCCCACTGAATGAAGGGGTCTACTCTTAAAGGAAAGAATTTGCTCCTCAGGAGCAAATTCTATCCTTTAAGAGTTGACCCCTAGTGACATGGTAGACAAAAATACTTTTGCAGGAGTTGCCTCCCCTGAAGGTGTTCCCCTTCCCCTAATCTCTAGACGGGAAAGAATGACCACAGAAGATATTTCAATCTCCAAGGAAGAAGAATGCGAGATTGAGCAAGGATCAAACCCACAAATTCCTGGTCTCCCGTCAGATGTACATCCATCCTAGTCACCTGACCTGCTAGTGCTATTTACATTCCAATTTTGTGGGACGTTTACCCAACATTGAGATGAAATGACATCTCAAGCCCTGTCACCCAATGAAACCAATAGGGTTTATAAGCATGGACGGTTCGACTCACACGCTTTACCTGGCCAGGCTTGGATCCTCTAAGCGGTTTACAAGTACTCGTGTGCGGTCGGTTTCAGCTCTGGGTGGAAGCATCATGCAGCCCATCTATTTCTTCAAGCCCCGATTTGCAGGGGCGATACAGTATTTGTAACACTGAAAGCAAGTCAAGCCTAGACATCATGAAGCCAACCTTACTTTTTGGTGGAGCCTGCTTTCTGTACAGCTGAGGTGAAAAATTGGTCGCTGAAGAAGTCCAATGAGCCGACAAAGACGACCCTAGCATTGTTCCTGGCCTGTAGTGCCGCTACCAGTAGAGTGTTGGTTCCAACAGCTAACGGGTAATCGTCCACAGTTACGTCTGGCTGGTAGCTGTAGGCTGTGGAGGAGGCATGGAGAACACTCAGTACCAATGGATTCTCAGGATCTGCTACCATCCTGAAGAAAAAGAAATTTTCAAAGATTGTTTCAATCCATGGATGCCTAGTCTCCCCAAACTGGACATTGGCAAACAGCGAAGACACTGATCAGACACTGCATGCTGCAATGTCTGATCAGTGTCTTCACTGTTTGCTTGAAGAAAGGGGATATTTGTTACACATCAGGGTTCATACAGGCAAAGGCAAGTCAAATTCAAGGTTTTTCAAGGACTTTCCAAGGACCAATCATTGTTTTCAAGGACTTTGACCTTTTTTTCTTCTTGACTTTTCTTATATTAATGACCCTCTCCCTTTGTATGAGACCGCAACACTCTTTCACCAATATGCGTCACATCAATGTCCTTCCTACATGCTTGACAGTGTGCCTTATAATCTACTATCTGTTTCCTTTACCCAAGGATATTGTGTTGGCAACCGTCTGCTGGAAACACTTTATCAAACTGTGATAAAAAAGGTTTCAGGCTCCTTGAGTCTTAACTTGAGTCACCATTTTTGTATTGCTTAGTCTGGTTATTAAAATTAATTTGTTTTGCCAATAAAATTGTTGAAATCAATTGGTACCCGTCTGCAAGGGAGACAATCCAGAAATCAAAGTACAAAACATTCGCATCCAGTCTGTTCACAGAAAGCACATTCGACCTTTATATTACGGTTTTCTGGCATACCTGGGATGCCACAAAACTTGCCAATTTTCTTCTAGAATCTTTACTTGTGATTATCAGGGAGATTTAGGTCGCTAATATAAGAATAAAAGAAAATGTCAAATTCAAGTACTTTTCAAGGTCTATGGAAAGTTTTCAAACACTTTTCAAGACAAATTTTGTTTTCAAGGACATTTCAAGACAGCCCTTCATATTCAAGTAATTTTAAAGCCTGTGTGAACCCTGCACTTGCAATGAAGAAAATAAATCAAACACCCGTTAAAATCGAAAGTATCTGTCCAACGCATTCTTTTTGTCATGAATGGGTTAAAGACAGACCTCTCAAAAAAGTCTGGGAAAACTCCACTTTGTCACATAGAAGAGCAAAATGGGATTTGCATGACTGAGCTTATGTGTTCTGTTTCTTTCTACTAAAATTTAGCTACTCAGGAAGAATGACCCTAGTGAGTTGGTTTTAACAAGTATCAAAATGCATTTTGGATAAATATTAAGGATAATCTTTTTGTTTGCCAAATCTCCAGGGTCTGCAGCGGAATGACAGGGCAATGATCAGACAGATCTGCAATGTCAAGCCACAGAACACTGTCACCATCAGGTCCAGTGAGTTACTTGAGTGGCTTGGCATTGAGGAGCTGGACCTCATCCTGAGAGAAAGAAGGCTCCACTGGTATGGATATGTGGAAGGCTCCAAGGGTGCAATCAAGACTGGCTGTGACATACAGGTAGATGGAAGGCGTGGGCCTGGGAGGCCCAAGATGACCTGGAAGCAACTGACAGAGATTGCATTGAGTGGTAGACCCTCATGATAGATAAACCTGGAGAGCTGGGTTGAGATCTGCCATGCATGCAGCAAGCCAGCTACCTGGAAGGGGGCCCATTTATGTGGATGTTGCCCATGTACCTGCATGTTAATCAACAAGTCTGATGATGATGATGTTTGTTTTGTGAAAAATGCTGTTCTTGGAGCCATGATGATGAAAGAAATGAGGGATCTAACATGAGTGCTCATTTAATATGAAATTTATGAAGCAAGCCTCTGTAGATTCTGTTCATCATTTAATGGTTTAAAATCAATTTTTTAGGACAAATTTGAAAGGAATGAAAACTTAGCTAAAGGCTTAGCCCCTGTTCCAAGCGGTGTGGGTTTCCCTTAGGTTGGAAACGCACAAATCGAGTCCATAGTCATGAAAAGGTCTTGTAATCTAATAGTCCAATAAACAAATGTTATAGACATTTGTTAGATGGCTTCAGTGAGGAGATTCTAACAAATGTAGGGGTGTAAAATTCCACTTGCCCGCTCGCATTTGCGAGTAAGTTTTAAGGCAGGGCGAGTAAGGTTTTCAAAACTGACCTTACTTTTTCTTCAGTTTTAGCACCTAAATGAAAAGTTTCAACAATAAGGGCGAGTAAGTTTGAGGGAAATTTTACACCTCTGAAATGTCTATAACATTTGTTTCTTGGAGTAACTAGAGCTGTCAGTGAAACTGACTAGGGCCCCAGCAGCGCTATCAGAAATTTGTGGACGGACAGACGGACAGAGTGATTACTATAGGGCACCCACACTTTCAGTGCGGGGCCCTAATAATGGGGAAAAACGCCTTTTATTACCTATCACATTCCTAACTGGGATTCTTTATAACGGCAAATTCTTTATAACGGCACAATAATAGGGAACAAATACTGTCATTATAACTAGGGTCCTCTGTACTAGCTCCAGATAAGGAGGCATAACAATGATAATTTAGGGATAGTTTTCCTTATTTCTTGTTAGATTCTTTTTTTGGGGGGGGGGTGGTGGGGGGGGGGGGTTGCAAGTCGAGCATTAATCAGAGGTGGGCTAAATTCCAGAGTACCTGTAGAAAACCCATCCATTGCAGAATATGGGGTTGTGTCTTGTTAGAAACCTATGTTGTGGGTACTTGTTAGAATCGAACCATCAGTTGCAGAACATGGGGTTGTGTCTTGTTAGAAACTTATGCTATGTGTACTTGTTAGAATCGGACCATCGATTGCAGAACATGGGGTTATGTCTTGGTAGAAATCTATGTTGTGGGTACATGTAAGAAATGCCTCTTCATATTTCTATTCTGGAGGTATTGGAAGAATTCTCTAGGGACTCAAGAGTACTGGTAAACCGCATAGAATGTATAAGCCTGCCCAGGAAAAGTAGTGTGAACTTAGTGGATTCTTTGAGCGGTAGGGCTTAAGAAGTCATTTCATCTCAATGCCGGTAAAAGTCCCACAAAATCAGAAAGCAATGTCTCCAAAATGACCCAAATAGTGTTGAAGGGGACATAAAACTGTTAAAACATCAACACAAAAAAAAATACCAACATACCCAACACCTTTATATAGATATGGTGCACTGGCCTTCTTTCCTACGATCATAGGAGCATCCAATAGGTAGTCGGTATCTGCTACTATAGTTGTGTGCTGAAACATTTAACAAAAAATTTAGGTGAAAACAGATATATGATACAGCTGGCATACTTCCTGCCAATGAGCCAGCCTCGGTAGCTCCGTCGGATGCGCGTCTGACTGGTGATCAGAAGGTCGCAGGTTCAATACCTGCCAGTGTCGGCAACATTCTTTTGTGGAGACTGACCATGAAATCTTTTCTACGGTCATTCTCTCCCTTCTGCTGATTCAAGAAGGGCAGTTGTCAGTTACTGGCGAAAGAATGTGCACTGTACTGGTTAACTACTTAGGTATAAGCATGCCCAGGAAAAGTGTGGATAGGTAAACTGACTGGCTCTAAAATGACCTAAATAGGGTTGACTGGGCTATTAAACTCCAATACAAACAAACAAACAAAACTTTCTGCCAATTTTAGAAGGCACTTTCCTTTTCCTTCTAATAAAGTGAGTCAATCCAAAATTGGGGTCTACTTTTAAAGGAAAGAATTTGCTCCACAGGAGCAAATTCTTTCCTTTAAGTGTAGACCCCTATTTATGTGTTGCGTGTTACAAAACTGTTGTGTTGTGGTTTTACGACCCAGTGAAAAGATAAGGTCATGTCAGGCCCTTCAGTTACCATCACTGTTCCCAGGTCCTGGACTGGGTTTAGGTCCAGTTTTGTAAATTAAATGCGGAAAAAAAAATATTTTATATTACTTGAAGAAATGTAATGAATTACATGTGCATTACAATCACATTTTGAGCTACCCCTGGTCTGTTGTTCGCCTTTCTGTTCAAGATTTTGGGGTTGATTGTTTTAGACCAAAACTTATAAAGGACAGAAACTGAATTGTCTTGCTGTAACTGTGACTATCACTGACTTGGGGAAACAAAGATTACGGTTATAAATAGTAAATACTGAGTCACACTATTTTTATCGACGTTAATGTTGGTCAGAGTGTTTCATTTGGCAAAACATTTATACCCAGACCAGTCTCCTCTAAATGCAGCGTCTGCTCAGGGTCTACAGTTTGTTTTAAATACTGGTATTTTAAGGTACAAGTCTCAGTTCCAATCAGTGCTGAAATAGATGACGGTATTCCAACACACAGAATGTTCTATCTACGGTTTCAAATTATCTCTTTTTATTTTGATTCCAATGTATGTAACTGCCTTTTAATTAAGCCTGCCTCTCGGAGTTATCCCTTACAACCCTTAAGCCCTACAACCCTTACAGATACTTATGCAAACAGTGTAGATCCTGAGGTGATAACTCCGAGCCATCTTATAGAGATATATTGTTTATATTTCAGCTAGATGCCCTGTTTAGTAGAATGGACGTGCCCAACTTCAGTGATGGAAGAGTGCACTCCAGAAACACAAGAGCGAGAGGGTTTGAGGGTAAATAAATCAAAGCACTGACAGCACTTGGCCGACTGTCTGAGTGCAGGCTGTGGAAATGGTCATGAAGCGGGACTTGGACCATTTCATATATCCTTAAGTTCTTGTACCTAATGCAAACAGTGTAGACCCTGATCAGTCCAGATTTTACAGGCTACTCTCTTACACTTACGCAACAGTCTGAGCTCATAGTGGAACAAATAACACGGCTATTTTTTGGGATGACTGTTTGTCGATTGACCCTAAGTTACTGAGAAGAAAAGCTCATAAGTGATAAAGTCCATGTGACTATCACTGACATGTCAGATTAATTTTTCTTATAGAAAATAGCCACAGGAAGTTAGAGTGTTGCCTATGAGGGTTATCTTGGATTCTAAGGTTGGGCTTATTTCTCCAACCTTCACTCAGAGCCAATCTATCCACCGGTACTCTCAGTGCTTTGCTTTCAGACAGCCTCACATAAGAATACATACATGTAATAATAAAGCATACATCAAAAATCTTAAATTAGCCTCTCTTGAAAACATAATGGAAACAAAGTGCCCTTTAAGATGGGCTCACATATTAAAAGTGCCCTTTTTCTGAACCAGAATCTGCTATTTTTCAAATCAAACCTTGGGTGAATGCCTTAGCTCTTGATAAGAAGTAAGAGGATAACTAGCATGATTGTTTCCCTTGTTTCTTGCTGGAAACATGTTGTGGGTACTTCTACAAGACAATTCTACCAAGAACCCGCAACATAAATTTTACAAAGAAATAAGAATAATTATCCACAAATTATTCTTATAACCCTCCTCAGCAAGAGCAACTACGCAAGGTTTATTGTTAGAAATGTAGTGGGTACTTGTTAGAATCGCCTCCATGATGGGATGATTCTAACAAGTACCCACAACATGTTTTACCAAGAAATAAGAATAATTTTCCCCAAATTATTCTCATTACCTTCCTTAGCAAGAGCAGCTATATAAAGCTTGCTGTTAGAAACATGTTGTGGGTACCTGTTAGAATTTTCTCGAGGCGATTCACACAAGTACCCACAACATGTTTTACAAATAAATAAGAATGATTTCCTTCAAATTATTCTCATTACCTTTGCAAGAGTAGATATATAAGGTAAATTGTTAGAAGCATGTTGTGGGTACTTTCATTAGGATCTGATTCACCTCATTGAGGTGATTCTAACAAGTACCCACAACATACATGTACATGTAAATTTTACAAAGAAATTAAAAACACTACCCGAAAATTACTCTCACTAGTACTCATTCTTATCTGTAGCAGCTATGCTTCTACACGAAATTGTCCATTACCTTTCCTGCATCAGAAACATCGTAATTGAGATGATCAATGACTGCTGTGTTAGCATCATCAAACTCCAGACCGCATTCCGTAGCCAGCTCCCGCAGTGGGTCGCCTACACTAGAACTTGCACCCACCAGCACATTACCACCGTTGTCTATGAAGTTAGTTATAGCTTCCACATTAATGGAGCCTCCGAATTCTGCAAAATTGCACATACATGTAGAAACAGGTAAGTTACTGTAAAAATCCTAAAAAATTCGGACACCTTGTAGACCTGCTGTAATTCTCCTAAAATTTTAATAAATTTGTTTCACAATCCTGCAAGGAGTCCAAAAGGTGCAAACAGAATCATGAACAGTGTAGACCCTGATCAGACTGCTCCTTCAGGAGCAGTCTGATCTGGGTCTGCACTGTTTGCTTAGGCCTATCTGTCCCAATACTTATTCTCAACAAGAATTCTGCCAATGGCTATGTCTTGCCCGTGGGGGACACTTAGATTAGGGTGAAAGTTAGGGTGGTCGAAAATGTTGACGGCTTGACGAACGGACACAAAGTTCAACTCCTATGTTGCGCCATGCTTAAGCCAGACGCGACAGAAAAAAACAAAGTTGTGGGCATTCATTTGAACCCCCTCTGCAAAGTGCTTCCAAACGAATACCCACAACACAGGTTTATAAGGAGAAATAGGAAAATTACCCTTTAGTTATCACCAAATACCTACCTTCTCTGTTGCTATGATTAATTTGTATGGCCGGTCAGTCATGCCAAAATAAGCCATGCCAAGCCCCCCCCCCCCCCCCCCCCCCCACCCCCCAAATATTTCATTTTTTTCTTTCTGCATTTTCAAGAATAATTCATGTAATTATATTCAGCTGATTGTTGATCAGAGGCGTTGGAAATTGGAGAAACTGGAGAACAATCCCGGATCTTCCATAACTGAAATACTTGGTATTTCATGTACCCTGAGGTAGACTGAGCTGCTTGAACCCACACCCACAGAAGTCAGCACTCTTAACCACAAGGCCACTGAGGCACATTCCAGGCAAGAAAATATGTCTTCTGACATGTGGACAAGTGATACCCCAAACTCTGCATTTCAAACCAGATAAGGTTTTTTTTAGCCAAAATGTACTGATATTTTTCTTATTTCTGTACAAAAACATAATGTTGTGGGTACACATTTGAAGGGCCTCGCTCAGGTGCTTCTAACAAGTATCCACGACATGTTTTTGTGTCATATTTGGGAAATAACCCCACAGAGAAGCCAATAAACTATTGATAGCTGAACGAACTATAGGCGACAGTTATTAACCCTTATCTTGCTGAATATTCATTTAAGCCACACCCATTTCTGTTTATCAACCAATCAAATTACTTGATGTAATTTATTGCTACAAATTCATGAACTGAATGCCAAACCGTGTAGATCCTGATCAGATGGCTTCTTCAGAAGCCATCTGATCTGGATCTACACTGTTTACAAAGATAGGGGTTGTTGTGAACAGCAAGATAAGGGTTAGTGGTGCATAGTACCATCAATGCATTGCTATTGAGGGAGTCCCTCTTGCAATGCATTGATATATTGATGCATCTTTTCACCACTAAATCAGTAAAGATTGGATCATAATTTTACCTCGTATGACCTGGAGCTACATGTATGACGAAAGTAAATGTTTACTATACCCTTAAAACAATTGTCGTATGCTTTGTTGCCTGCTGGTTACTCCATAAGACATTGTTGCAAACAGTGTGGACCCAGATCAGACTGCTCCTCTGATCAGGGTACACAATATTTGCTTATAGGTAAAAACATGTTTCGAAAGTTTGCTAGCAGCAAGATATGACATCAACAGACATTTTCAAAAGCATTTTTCTTGGCATTTTTAACCCTTATCTTGCTGTTCACGACACCCCCTATCTTTGCAAACAGTGTAGATCCAGATCAGATGGCTTCTGAAGAAGCTGGCTTCTGAAGAAGCCATCTGATCAGGATCTACACTGTTTGGTATTCAGTTTATGAATTTGTGGCAATAAATTACATCAAGTATTTTGATTGGTTGATAGACAGAAATGGGTGTGGCTTAAAGGTGCATTATTGAGCTATCGGGCTTCAAAAATGAAAAGCGTGTTTTTCGGTTTTATTTCTTCTATTCATGTAGCTTTGTCATTTGTAATCTTCTGAAACCAAATACCACTTCAGAACTTTGTGAAAATCGTCGTTTTCATTTTTGTTTATTTGTTGTTTTTGGGAATTTCAATCTAAAAATATTCCTGTCACGTGACAAAAAGCCGGGCACCATCACTGCGGCGAACAATAAGATGGCGACCTCCGGTTCATCTGAGGAAAGTAGAATTTTTAGTCCAAATTACAAGTATTTGACTTTCAACGGCACTGACACAATACTATCATGCATGTTAATCTGTTATCAAATGCTAACGCATCAATTTACAGGCAAGAAGATATTTTTGCCGTCAATATCTAAGGATGAATTTCTGAATCGATGAGAATTGACATGGGGTCGTTTCAAAGATACACAAAAACCGCATACATGTGAGAGTACATGAATGATGTGGGTATTTGTTAGAATTAGACGATACTAGCAATAACCTTTTGATTCGTTTGATTTGAGGGTTAACGTCCCAATTAACACTGTTTAACGTCCCCATCAACACTGTATAAGTAATTTTGGAGACCTAGCTTACAATTTTGTGGGACTTTTATATACCCGACATTGAGATGAAATGAGATCTCATTCCCTGTCGCTTACGGGCCTCCGTGGCCTAGTGGTTAAGAGCGCTGACTCTTGATCATTAGGTCTCTCACCGCTGTGGTTCGAGCCTCGCTCGGGTCATATGTGAGACGCCAAGTTCTGCAACGGAAGGTCAGATGGTTTTTCTCCGGGTACTCCGGTTTTCGCCCACCTCTGATTAACGATCGGCTCGATATGAGTGAAATAATCTTGAAAGGGCCGTAAAACCAAAACCAAAAAAAAAAAAAATCCCTGTCGCCCAATGAAACCAATAGGGTTTATATGAATGGGCGGCCCGACTCGCACCGCTTTGCCTGGGCAGGCTTGGATCCTTTAGGCGGTTTACCAATACTCCTAAGCGGTCGGTTTAAGCTCTGCCTGGCACCATCATGCAGCCCACCTATTTCTTCAAGCCCCGCCATGGGAGCCGAGCAAGAACTTTTTAATACCGAAACAAAAGAGAAACACTATCCATATTCGCACCGCCCATCGGGGCTTGAAGAAATATATGGGCTGCATAATGCTTCCACGCAGAGCTGTAACTGACCCGCAAACGAGTACTGGTAAACAGCTTAGAAGATCTAAGCCTGGGCAAGCAAAGCGATGCGAGTCCGTCCATTTGTTTCACTGGGCGACAGGGTTTGAGAAGTCATTTCATCTCAATGTTTGGTAAAAGTCCCACAAAATTGTTATCAACGTCTCCAAAATGACATTTACAGTGTTGAAGGGGACGTTAAACCTCAAACCAACCAAACAAACGTGCACCAGGACCTTTCTACTCACTGATACTGGGATCGGCCACATTTTACCATTACTTGCAGATTTACAGCACACATCAATCTTGCAATTACGGTAGCGGTCTTAACCTGCACAGCGCTGGCCTCGGTAGCTCAGTCGGATGCGCGTCTGACTGCTGATCATGGGGAAGCAGGTTCGATACCTGCCGGGGTCGGCAATATTCTTTCGCGGGGATTGATCATGAAATCTTTCCTACGGTCATTCTCTCCATTCCGCTGGCTCAAGAAGGGCAGTTGTCAGTTTCTGGCGAAAGAATGTGCACTCTCCTGGTTACCTCTTACGTATAAGCCTGCCCAGGAAAAGTAAACTGACAGGCTCAAAAACGGCCTTAATAGTGTTGACTTGGCCGTAAACCCCAAAACAAACAAACAGTTAACCTGCATAGGGGATGACTCTCCCTGAACAGGGCGCCTCCAGTTTGTTTGTTTGATTTGAGGTTTAACGTCCCCGTCAGCACTTTAAAGGTCATTTTGGAGACGTTGCTTCCAATTTTGTGGGACTTTTACCCGACATTGAGATGAAATGACATCTCAAGCCCTGTCGCCCAATGAAACCCATAGGGTTTATTAGCATGGGCGGTCCGCCTCGCACCGCGGTTCCTGGACAGGCTTAGATCCTCTAAGCGGTATACCAGTACTAGTGTGCGGGCCGGATTCAGCTCTGCGTGGAAGCATCATGCAGCCCATATATTTCTTCAAGCCCCTATGGGCGGGGGCCGGTGCCTCCAGTTAAACGTTCCGATCCAAAGGGCGGTGCGCATTTTGACATTCATCGCTGTAAATGGTGTTCAGACACCGAAATAATCATCGCCGGGTCGAACCGAGGGCCTCTGGCATCTGAGTCAAGTGCACTAACCACTCTGGGCTTAACCACTGAGCTGTCACACTCAGTTTATTACATAAACTCCAGGTTTGCAGGATGAGACTCTGCACAGTAATCGGCTCTTTCGCTGTACATTGGGTCGTTCTCCCTGCTCGGGGGGGGGGGGGGGGCATGCCGGCGGAATGAACAACTGACAGCGCATAAATGTCATCCTACTAGATTTCAGTAAGGCCTTTCACGAGGTTCCGCACAATTTCATCATTGCTGATGGATACCAGAAAGTCGTAATTGATGATTTCTTCGTCTGCGCCCGTTACTTCTGGTGTTCCACAGAGTACAGTGCTCGGCACTCTCCTCTTCCTCATATACATCAACGACTTGCCACCACGCGTCTCCCCTGTTCGCTGATCACTGCCTGTTGTACCGAGTTGCTGTCGCTCAAGAGGACTTTAATCATTTACAAGCATGGGAGAGAGACTGATAGATGCGTTTTCACCCAGACAAGACTTAATCTGAGTACATCAGAATCGGCAACAAAAGCAAGATAATGGAGTCATCATACAACATCCATTGCCAGAAGTAAAGCAAAAAAAACCTGGCTATAGACAGTACACTGGTGTGAAATAGTCACACTGACATGCTTAGACTAGCTTCTAGTCGGATATCATATTTTAAAGTTAATAAGTAATATTCTTCTACCCCTTATTTGATCTTGGGAAGATATACTCTGACTAAAATGCCAGTTTGCCTTATCAGTTGGTGTTCGGTAAGGGGTACAGAAAGGCAATAAACATTTCATGACTGTAGCTGTAATCAATCATTTACCAAGGATCTTGCGAGGTAAAATTCGCATTGTACTAGACCTTGGTGTCTGAGACCAGATTAAAGTCTAACAAGGTTTCATATTTGATAAAAACACACATGAAGGTTGGTAATTGGTAAATATGACATCAAGGTCTAGTAGCTAGACTATGACATGCTATCTACGACAGACAGCCAGACAGTTGCTTTCCTATCCTACGCAGGAATCTCTCTGCATGCCCAAAAGACATCAAGGCAACAGCATACAAGTCACTAGTTAGACCTAAACTAGAATATGCTGCCACCCACCTGGGACCCCTACAAACAAACTAGTCCAGTTCAATCGCAATCTTCCGCTCACATCGTCTATCTTACTGATCATATGCATATTGGAAATGAAAAAAGGGAGGTTGGTAAAACCTAGTATTCCTTGAATTTCTCGAATCAAGGTCTGCTTTAATTAAGGAAATTTCGTAATCCCGGATCGTTTTGTTATTGACGAAGAGCTCTGTGTGAATGATCCATGTCCCTGTCTTGACATAGATATAAGAGCTTTATTTGTTTAACCGTCATTCATGAAGGCTTACAAAAGTAGTTAGGCTGATGAAATAATTATATATATTTATTCGCTATCTATCTATCTATCTATCTATCTATCTATCTATCTATCTATCTATCTATCTATCTATCTACCTATCTATCTATCTATCTATCTATCTATCAAAATGTTAAACACTCTGTCTACATGTGCAATTTATTAAAGTAAAGACTCATGTGGACAACTTTCAGATGGTTAGAAAAGTAGTTGTGTATAAGTATGAAACGTTCGCTTTATAATGCAGTTTTCTTTCGAAAAACAAAATACAGAGGAGTACGGCAACTTGGATTTTTCAAGTACGGCAACTTGGATTTTTTTAAGTACGGCAACTTGGAAAAAAAATGCTGAATTAACTGTACGGTTACTTGCGTCACAAAATTGCAAATTTGGAAACTACTGACACCATTTTGACATCGTTTGGAAGGAAAGGCCGTGGTTATTATCATGTTTGGTTTCATCACATAGGGATCGATTATAATGCTAGTGCTGATCGTAAATCAATCTATTTTTGCATGAAACAGATGGAGATGTGAAATCTACACCAGGGCCATATTTCCTTTTGAGAATTCTTTGTCGTTGCTTTCGCTTTGTTTCATTACTGCAAATACTTTGGAAGAAAGTAGAAGTAAAACAAAGATCAGGAATTGATACAATTAACTTACTCCACCCATAAAAGACACCAAAGGGAAAGAAATACAAACATTAAGCGACCAGACCATAATGGAAACCTAAACAAAGGAAGGCCATAAGGACAGTTACTTTCCCACAAAATGGCCATATGACCATCCAAACCCAAAAGACACAAGTGATACACACAGTAAGTAACAAACAACAACATAAATAAATCGCCACAGAAGAGCCGCCTTGGGGGGCTTAAATCGATTTTACGTGGCCACAATCCTCGCCCTAACTTCCGCAGTAAGGGTCTGAAACGTCATTGAATGGTGCTGTCTACAGTGCCTAGCCGGGGGAACAAGGTCATCTGTTGGAATGCTGGCAGCACCCTTTAGACCTTTGTATAAGAGTATGAGCCTGCTGTCTCTTCTCCTTTTCTTGAGAGACTCTCATCTTAATTTACCTAGAATTCCAGTCATGCTCCCAGTTTCAAAGCAGTAATTTCCAGTTACAAATCTAGCTGCTCTATTCTGAACTTTTTCAATTTCTTCATTTAGGACCACTCCGCTTGGGTCCCAGATGCAACTACCATATTCCAAGATTGGGCGAACAAGTCCCCTGTATGCTGTCTCTTTCACATCCTGGGGACACTGATGAAGATTTCGCCTCAGGAATCCAAAGAGTTCTATTCGCCTTTGTACACATATTGCTAATGTATGTATTCCATCTCAAATCGTGAGTGATTGTCACCCCAAGGTATTTAATGGAATTCACATTTTCGAGGACCGTTCCCTCTAAAGTGTAAGAAGCCTCAACTTTATTAGATCTCTTCCTTGTTATCTGCATAATATTGCATTTAACTGGCTGAAATCTCATGCCCCATTTTCGGGCCCAACATCCTAATCCATCTATGTCAGCCTGAAGTTTCAGTGAGTCATCTGTATCTCTAATTTCCCGGTAACAAACACAGTCATCTGCGAAAAGTCTTATTTCTGTATCAATGTCAGAGGAAATATCATTAGAGGACCAAGAACAGTCCCTTGTGGGACTCCAGACAAAACTGGCGCCCATACTGAAGATTCACCATTAACAACAACACGCTGTTTTCTGTTCACATGAGTCACCATAAACAAATAATTGATGTTTGGACATATTTATCTAATCCAATTAATGATCTGTTGTGTCACCTACTTACCAATGTGCGGGTTGGTAAAATTTCATAGAAGCCCAATGCTTTTTAATATGTTTTGCTGAAAGAAGTTAAAAAAGAAATCTACCCTTTTCAACGTGTTTACTTGGGAACAGGGGTGAACAACACAAACAGGACAATGTTACACGTAGAAACTAGTTCAGAAATGAAGGCATACTATTCATGAATTAACGAACAAATTATGTTAGAAAGTACGTGAAAGTAGGCGCAAGACAGTTTCAAATATGACTATTATGTTTTAAATTTAAAGCAATGGTGTACTATTGTTTTTTTTTTTTTTTTTGGGGGGGGGGGGGAATTAGTTCCAAGGCGTATGAATACGTTTTTGCATTTGGCAAGATGGAAATCTCTTCAATTTGACAGCTACACTAATTTATCAGTGATGACAGGCTTCCAAGATAGGCAATTTCATTATGGTATACGCAGGAAGAAGGCTACATAGCTGACTTTTCAAGGTATTTTCATTGATGATGGAGAAAATAAAATGTGGAAGGCATAATTGATGAAATCTCAGCATTTCAGATTTACCGCAAGAAAAGGAGATGATGGCGCCCATCGAGAATAAACATGTCAAAAAAATCTGGTTTTCAATTCAGATAGCCTTTTTAATAGAAAGCTTTGTCCGAGTCGTTGGTATTTGATGTGAACTATTGATCTGCAGCTGTTTTAGTAACTTTTAAAAAGTCTATAAAGCGGTTTCCTTTTTTCCTGGTAAAAGTGAAAAATACAGAATTTCATTTATTTTCAAAGGCACAGGGATGTTGCTAATGCAAGAAAGTACTTGCTGTAATAACCGTTTATACCTCCAAACCTTTTTCTTGTGGGACATGGATTTTTAAACGGAAATCAGGATTATATTTTGGTGAAAATCAATTTGCAAATCTTTCATCTGTATTTTTCTTGTGCAAATGTATTGAGGAAACTTAAGATGTCCTGAGATAAAAGTACTTTCATAAATTTCTTTTCCGTTCACAAAAGGTTACTTTCGCTGTAATATAAAGGGCAGCTAAAATAATTTTCATCCTAGTTGTAATCTAAAACTGTTAGTTTAACACTTAAATACAAGCATTTTAAACAAGAAGTGCAGATCTGGTAAAACGCAGCATTATGCCGCCTTTCTATGTTTGGATTCCATGTCCCAGTGAGATTCTATGATGGGGCGGTCTAAGTCCCTCTGGAGGGTGACCAAATAATCAGGGAGAATTATGGTCAGGTACACCCCAGTGTCACCAGCAAATAGGCGAACCCGGGACCACACATTGTCGGGTAGGTCGTTAAGGTATAATAACAATAATATTGTGCCTAGAACTGATCCTTGTGGTACACCTGAAGTAACTGGAACCTCATCTGAGTACTCACATTCAAGTGCAACTGTCTGACTTCTCTCAATCAGAAAAGACTTAATTCACTGGATAGTTAATCCATGTACCAGTAGCTTGCGAAGAAGCTTCATGTAATTCACCTAGCCAAAGGTCATGCTAAACCCAAGATAAGATCTATTTGTTGACCATTTAATCATGATCTGGTAAGGTCATAAACAAGCAGAATCACATGAGTGTCTCAAGATCTGCGCTCCCAGGCTGTTGAGTATTTTGTGATCATAAGGTATGTCCAAACCAAATCTTATGCGGCGAAATTTAGTTTCAACCTACAAAAATCCCTTTTTGAAGGATTTTCTGCTTGTCGGAATTTTGTAAACCTGTCCCCGTAGAAAACCTAAAGCAAATTCTTATATGCCCATTATGACATAAAGACCACATTGGTAATGGGAAATTGTTTTTAAGAAATAAGAGCAATTTACGATCTTACTAGTGAGGAAGTGGTATTTTATAGTTTTGAACAGTTAAAGGCGAAATATGATATAAGGGCCACATTTTTAGACTACCACCATGTAGTAAATAGTATTTCTCAAGTATGAAAAGATCAAATTCACATGAATCGTGTATTTTCTGTTAAATTTAAACAAAATGTAGTTTGTAACATATACTTTCAAGACTTGATTAGTTCAAAGAAAGGGAGTAGACTATTTATGATATTTTGGTTAGAGTAAACGAATACATTACACAAACAAAATGGCAAACGGAGATAGAAGATAAAGTGGAAAAAGACCATTAAAGACATTTCACGAGACAAAACTACGCGACTTTCAATACAAAATCAATAATAAAAATTTAGTAACACATTCATTTCTATTTAAAATTAATAATGTAGCGTGTACCGGGTCGTCCACGAAGTTAAGCTACGCGGTCACCCATCCAGGTACTAACCGCAATATCCGTTGCTTAACTTCGCGAATAAGCCAACCACTCTACCCGCGTCGCTAAAAGAGCCGGCTCCTACAGCAAGGCTGTAGAAGTGGTATTTTTCAATAACCGTTACATTTCTCCCCCTCATCTCTTGACTTCGTCCCGAAGTCACACATTCCTCACACGGCTAAACCCGAGGGCGGAGTCTATGTAACAAACCAGCGGCACTGTTTCCATCCCACCGCTGCCACCAATGTAGCGTGTACCGGGTCGTCCACGAAGTTAAGCTACGCGGTCACCCATCCAGGTACTAACCGCAATATCCGTTGCTTAACTTCGCGAATAAGCCAACCACTCTACCCGCGTCGCTAAAAGAGCCGGCTCCTACAGCAAGGCTGTAGAAGTGGTATTTTTCCATAACCGTTACAATAAAATCAGGGTCTGGTCGGGCTCATCGGAGTCTAACTGTTGGTTTTCTTTTGCTCCAGCATTTCAGTGGTTTCTTGCTGTCGAGTCCTCACCGTTGTCTCACCTCTGTGGTTCTTTGATTTTTGTGTTCACGGAGATGTTGCACTGATGAGTTAGGAGGCCTTCATGCGGACTGAACAAATTATTTGTCTAAATCGCGACGGAAGTAAGGGCGAGGATTGTGGCCACGTAAAATCGATTTAAGCCCCCCAGTGGAAATCTTCCACTGACCGTTCCAAGGCGGCTCTTCTGTGGCAATTTATTTATGTTGTTGTTTGTTACTTACTGTGTGTATCACTTGTGTCTTTTAATTTTGGATGGCCATATGGCCATTTTGTGGGAAAGTAACTGTCCTTATGGCCTTCCTTTGTTTAGGTTTCCATTATGGTCTGGTCGCTTATGTTTATATTTCTTTCCCTTTGGTGTCTTTTATGGGTGGAGTAAGTTAATTGTATCAATTCCTGATCTTTGTTTTACTTCTACTTTGTAGTTACTGTAATGAACAACCAGAAAAAATCCATTATTTATTTCTTAGATGCCCAAAAGTAAGAACGTTTTAGACTGAACTTTAATCATGGTTGACCACAAATGTAAATCCAGAAATATCGCAAGAGGATCGTAAAATACTATTTTCACACGGTGGTAAAGCAGAAGTGGTCAATTACATCTCTCTCTCTCTCTCTCTCTCTCTCTCTCTCTCTCTCTCTCTCTCTCTCTCTCTGTTTTAGCAAAATATTGTATATACGAAAACAAATTTGTTTCTATGAATACACTTCACTCATAAACAACAGGTTAGATAAATTCTTTAAGATTAAAGCCCCTCTCTCGCCCAGCCCAGTGGAATTCGTTTCACTGACCGCTCCAAGGCGGTTCTTCTGTCGCTGTTTATTTTTGTTATGGTTTGTCTTTGAGTGTTTGTATCACTTATTTTATTTTGTTTTGGATATCGAATTGGCCATTTTGTGGAAAAGTAACTGTCCTTTTGGCTTTCCGCTATTGATGTTTCCATTAGGGTCTGTTGTTTCATGTTTGTGTTTCTTTCCCCTTTGGTAACTCTGGTGGGAGCTGTGGGTAAATTGTGTCGATTCCTGATCATTGCCTACACTTCTATGTTCTACATATAACTACTTTTACCCAAACACTGATGATTCATGAGGCCTATTCCGACTTTATGTTTATGTTTGGTGTCAGGGTTCTGTTTTCCATCGACTATCTGCCACACATATAGTGCAGTAGACTTGTACCATTAGCTATAAAAGGCACATCTTGTAGAAAATACATGTACATTGTTACTACAGTTTGTTTTCTGCTCTCCCATGAAAGAATTTTATTATTATTATTATTATTTTTTAAATTGATTATCACCGTCTATTAGCCATTACGATGTTACACCCGTATGACTTTGTGCATTCTTTCATATCTTAACAATATTTACTTTTCTGGTGAAAAATTGTGATAGTTTTCTCATTTATGCTTCAAACATGGCTGTTGGTGCTCGTTGGAACTGCCGCAGTGAAGTGGTTCTATCGAGTACCCACGGCGTATGTCTTGGAGCAGGAATGAGAAAAATATTGTATACCCAGTCAGACGCGCATCCGACTGAGGTACTGAGGCCGACGATTATCATACGAGATATTTTGGCCAGCAATAATCGAGTGTATGTAAACGTAAAGTGCAGATAACTCCATGTCAACAGACATACAACGTCTAAACAACGTCGTGTCAACGTCAATGCAACATCACTGCGATGCATTGACGCTGACGCTGACGCAGCAAATTGTATACCCAGTTACAAAATATTGTAACCCCCAGTTCTCTCTCTATAAAATTGGGTTTAAAGGGGCGTTCATTGCACGGACCTGTTATCGTAATGAATCGTCTTATTATTAACATTGCTAGAGATACTCGCCTACCAGTCGAGGAAGACAGAAGACCAACTTCTATCGTACATGTTGTCTAAACTGAAAAGCACTCACACAACCTTTCAATAATTCCCTGTCCCCTTTTTGTACTTTCTCTCATCTACTTACTTCTAAAATATGTTCTAGAAAGGGTTGTCCTTTGGAAACAAGGAATACACCACAAAACTGTAAACTAGATCGCGCAGTCGATGGCGCGCCGTCGCAAATCCCCACGTTTTGACCGCTTCCAGGGACCCCTGGGGGCTGGTCCAAAAATTAATGTGCTCTTGCAGAAGCCATTCATGTATGTAACTCACACACCAAATTTGGTTGAATTCAAATGAACGGTGTAGGAGGAGATAGCCGGACAGACGGACGGACGGACGAACGGACAGACGGAGGCGATATCAATATCCCCACTTTTCTTCGAAAATCGTGGGGATAAATATGGAGTGTACATGTTTTCTGGACCAGACTAGCTAGTTTTGCCCAATTAGGCCTCATCAGTGACCCTCAAAAATTTCAAAATTCACCACTGGAAGGGCAAGAAAATATAAACTACACTATGATGTTGGGCAGGGAGACTTTTTACGACCTCCACACATTCCCAGACACCAGCTATAGTGACGTTAAATATGTTCTAGAAATGGTTATCCTTTGGAGTGAGTGAGTGTTTGAGTTTTACGTGTCACCAACAGCTAAGGCCATACGGAGACGGGACCTAGGTTTAAAGACTCATCCGAAAGTGTATATCCTTTGGAAGCAAGGAATGCACCACAAAACTGGAACATATGGAGTGTACATGTTTTCTGGGCCAGAATAGCTAGTTTCGGCCAATAAGGCCTCATCAGTGACCCTCAAACCTTTTCAAAGCTTTCCAAAATGTCTGCACAAGAATTTCAGAGAAAATAAGTTCAGTTAATATGGCATTAGGATAACACATCCGTGGGATATAGTAAATTTCTCAAACCTTAATAAAGGCATCTTTTTCTGCTGAAGATTTGTGATATTTTTCCTATTTATACTCCAAACATAGGTTTTGGATGCTCGTTAGAACCGCCTCATTGAGGCGGTTCTAACGAGTACCCACAGCCTATGTCTTGGAGCAGAACTAAGGAAATTAATGTTATTCCCCGTAAACCCCAGTTTTCTTTATATAAAATGGGGTTTAGTGGGATCTTAATTTCACGGACTTGTTCACGTGATGGGAAGTGGTTTTAGGTTCTAGCTTTACGTAATAACGCCAAATTAGGTCATTACCTGCCGTCCGTATTTTTTTATTTTATTTTATTTTTTTTTGGTTTTGGTTTTACGGCCCTTTCAAGATTATTTCACCCGTATCGAGCGATCGTTAATCAGAGATGGGCGAAAACCAGAGTACCCGGAGAAAAACCACCTTACCTTCCGTTGCAGAACTTGGTTTCTCACATATGACCCGAGCGAGACTCGAACCACAGCGGTGAGAGACCTAATGATCAAGAGTCAGCACTCTTAACCACTAGGCCACGGAGGCCCGTTACCGTCGGTATGATCATTTTCCACATTAATCTGGTACTTTTGAGTAACAAGTTCCGGAGCCGATGCTACACGCTATGTCAATTTCGTTGTTGCATCGACTTTGCTGCGTCAGCGTCAATGCATCGTTGTTTAGACGTTGTATGTCTGTTGACTTGGACGTTGTTTAGACGTTGTATGTCTGTTGACATGGAGTTATCTGCACTTTACATTTATATACACTTGATTATTGCTGGCCAAAATATCTCGTATGATAATCATCGGCCTCAGTACCTCGGTCGGATGAACGTCTGACTGGTGATCAGAAAGGCGCGTGTTCGGTACCTGCCGGGTTGGCAACATTCTTTCGTGGAGATAGATCATGAAATATTTTCCACGGCCATTCTCTACCACTGGGCATCCGCTGATTCAAGAAGGGCAGTTGTCAGTGGCGAAAGAGTGTGCACTGTACTGGTTAACTGCTGATGCCTCGGTCACAAATTCGGCGTACCCCGGCCGAGCTATACTATACGTTGTGGTCGGCAGAGCAGTCCAAGCCGAGAAATGGGTGTCTGGCTAGGTTTTGGCAAAAAGTATGCCGTGTGGGGCCTAGAAAGACATCCGCCGGGAATCGGGCGGTGTCAGCCTAAGTTTTGCGGGGAAGCATCGGCGTATACGCCGGGCGGAAATAGGCCGGTGCACTGCAGGTTACCGACCGTATACCCGGCGATTGTTACTAGTCCCCGAGCATCGGTCGATGTTCCGCAGATGTCCGCCCAGTTCCCGGCCGCCGGACAAGGGACGGGTTTACCCCAGCCGGGAATTGTCCAGTTGTTCAGGGGTATATAAACTGCATCCTCTCCTGCCTATACAACAAATGGGTCAGCTCTGTTGGTGGGTGAACATCCTTTTTCTTGACGTCGAGGAAAACTTTCGAAGAAAATCGGAACAAGATGCCTCTTATCCCACCACTGCACCTACCGTCACCCCAGGAAAGGATCCGGAGGTTACAGGAGTGGCTGCCTAGGGCTCGGCACCGTGCCAATGTGGTCTTTGCAACCTTGTGTGCGAGAGAAAATTGGTACCGCTGATGGTGGATGAAGCAATGGATCGTGTACCGTCCTTTGCATGGGCAGTTATCAAACGTTTATGTACAATGCTCCCTACTGGTCTGCTAGAAACTGGCACCCATCGGAGATCGGGCCCTTATATAGTCGAGCGTCAATCAGCGATCGAGCGGCGCCAGTCGAAACCGGGATTCGTCCAGCGGATTCCGCTTGATCATCTGTCGGGCCTCGGCCGATTACTGCCCGATTATCTGATTGGTCGGGATCCGCTTTACGACTACCGGATGCCAGCCGATGCCATCGACATCGACGTCGGTACGAGCTCTGCTCGACTTTTATCGATGTGCCACCGACCCAGAAGTCGGTGAGTTTTCGGGGAGAATTTTAACTACGAGTTAAAATTTAACCGGGCCCCTCCCGACCACCACCGACGCCCCAACATCCGGCGGGACGCCGACCGGACTCCAGCCCAATCTCACCCCATCGCAGTCCCCGAGTAGTCGGGCGGGGATCGAATAGTGATTTGTGACCGTGGCTTTACGTATACGCCTGCCCAGGAAAAGTGTGGACAGGTAAACTGACTGGCTCAAAAATGACATAAAATAGTGTTGACTGGGCCGTTAGTCCAATACAAAACTAAACTGAGATAGGGGTCTTTAACTTTAATGGAAGACACCCAGTCAGCGTAGAATGTCGGTCAAGCGTCGGCCCGACGATATATACATAGAATATTTATTTTCTGTCTTATACCGTTAACAAATAACATTAGCCCTGTATGGCTTTTACTTCTACAAAAACAGTGTAGAAGAAAAACAATCTTTTTGGTGCTTTATGGGCAGGATCAAGATTTTCACCTTACATCCTCATTCGAAGGAGTGAGCAGGTCAAGGCATTCATCTCTGCAACTAAGTTTGACAACGCTGCCAGAGAGAGAGAGAGAGCGAGAGAGACTAATGAGCAGCATGTAGGTAATGGTGTGTGTGTGTGTGTGTGAATCATCTGAACTACGCCTACTTCGGGCCGACAGCGATACGACATGGCGACGTCGTATCGCTGTCGGCCCGATGTTGGCCCAATGTGGTGCGCTAGCCCATAATGAGAGAGAGAGAGAGAGAGAGAGAGAGAGAGAGAGAGAGAGAGAGAGAAAACACACTGAGCAACATGTTGGACATGGCACTTTCAGAGCCCATAGGGGCTTGAAGAAATATATTGGCTGCAAAATGCTTCCACGCAGAGCTGAATCCGGCCCAGACACTAGTACTGGTAAACCGCTTAGACGATCTAAGCCTGTCCAGGAACCGCGGTGCGAGGCGGACCGTACACGCTAATAAACCCTATTGGTTTCATTGGGCGACAGGGCTTGAGATGTCATTTCATCCAAATGTCGGGTAAAAGTCCCACAAAATTGAAAACAACGTCTCCAAAATGATCGTATGACCTTTACAGTCTTGACGGGGACGTTAAACCTAAAATCAAACAAAAACACTTTCAGAGAGAGAGAGAGAGAGAGAGAGAGAGAGAGAGAGAGAGAGAGAGAGGAGAGAGAGGGGAGAGAATGACGTCATTCACGGAGTTCTATATTTTTGTCGCGAAATTAAAAAAAGACCTAACTGGGATCCTCTGGCACCGTCAAAACCTAGATACCATGCACTTATAGCTACATGCGCGTCAGAATGGACAATATGTAGGCCACGATAAGAAAGCAATGAGCAACACGTAGGCCACGGAGAGAGAGAGAGAGAGAGAGAGAGAGAGAGAGAGAGAGAGACTAATGAGCAACATGAAGGCCAGAGAGAGAGAGAGACGAATGAGCAACATGAAGGCCACAGAGAGAGAGAGAGAGAGAGAGAGAGAGAGAGAGAGAGTAAATCGCCTGAACGGTGCGTCTGACCGAGAGCGATACGACATGGCGACGTCGTATCGCTGTCTGCCCGATGTTGACCCACTGTTTCAACATGTAGCCCATAATGAGTGAGAGAAAAAAACTTAGCAACATGTTGGCCATAGCACTTTCGGAGAGAGAGAGAGAGAGAGAGAGAGAGAGAGAGAGAGGGAGAGAGCACTGGGGAACGTGTACGCCATGGCATGCTGAGAGAGAGAGAGAGAGAGAGAGAGAGAGAGAGAGAGAGAGAGAGAATGACGGAATTTCACTCCATTTTACACATTGGAATTCGCATAAAAAGTTTAAAAGAATTTCACTATACTACGATCTACGATTTCTGTCACAAAAATTGTGTGTAACGATGTTGAGATGACCCCTGCATACCTTTCTAGGTATTTACCGCATGACGTCATTATTCACGCGCGTTGTAGTTTTGTCGCGAAATTAAAAATAGACTAACTGTGTTCGTAGCATAGTTAGGAAAACCGTCTCATAAAACTTAACCTGTGATCATAATTGTTCGCAATATTACATAAAACTCATTCATTTGTATTATTTAAACAAAAAATACCCGATATATGTAAAAAAAAAATTAAGCACTTTTTTTCCGACAGCTCAATAATGCACCTTTAAATGAATATTCTGTAAAATAAGGCTAAAGATTAACTTACCTTCAACAGATGGTGAGAAGAGAACAAGATTGTCATACAGAAATTCTCCATACTTGGACAAGCTCAGACTAGCATCATCGGCGGTCTTAAATGTCAGCTCAAATCCACGATCTGAAAAGCGAGAACATTGATATAATTTTCTACATGTTCAAGAACCTGTATATAACACTGCAATTTTGGACCTTAAGATCTGCAATCCTTTGTGCGTGTATACTAGTGGCCCCTTCCATTGCCATATGTTAGACAAGTCCATTTGTCATATAACGGGTGTCAGGCCTGTTTTCTCATTTTTATTCAATTTTTGACAGAAATTTCTCTTAGCAAATAGTGAAGGCCCTGATCAGACGCAGCGTTCTGCGACGTCTGATCTGGGCCTGTACTGTTTGCCAAGGTGTCCCTTTAGGGGTTTCCCACATGCAAAGGGGGTGATATGCTTCCTGTTAGTTAGTTTGTCTGTTTGAGGTTTAGCTCTCACCAAGTTAGCAACAATTACAGTAATATAGAGACAGGACATCACGTGCATCCTTATCCTGATGATCCATTGCGCAAACACGTCTATACAAATACATTGCCACCTTTATCGCCGAAAAAATGAAAATTTTATGATGAAAAATTGTGATATTTTTCTTATTTCTGCTCAAAATATAGATTGTGGGCACTCGTTAGAACCACCTCATCGAGGCGGTTCTAACGAGTACCCACAATCTATATTTTAGAGCAGAAATAAGAAAAATAAGGTATACCCCCGGAAACCCCAGTTTTACTATATAAAAATGGGGTTCAAGGGGGTCAAAATTATACAGGCGTGTTTTTGTGATGACAAAAATCCCTACCATTGCATGATCTGCAGAAGCCATCTGATCAGGATCTACAATGATTGTCATGCAAGTTGTGAATTAAACGTATACACTACATGTATATCGAGTAGTTTGATGGGTTCACAGTCAGACATGGGCGTGGCAAAATTTATTTATTCAGCAGGGTAACCATTAAAGACTCATGAATCCTACAGTCTGGAGAAGCTTAGACACCTGGTTTATGAGTAAAGTACCTTAACAATACACTAGGGAGGCATCTAACAAGTGTAACATAATAGAAACCGTGATTAAGAAACAACCATGTTTTGTTTGTTTGTTCATTTGGTCAAGCTTAGGCTTAAAAAATATAGCTGTGTTTCGGCTAACATGCCCACAAAGGGTATGAGTCGGTAGCTTTCTAAAACTTTTTATTTTTTGTCAACTTTTTAATTGATGGAAATTGAAAAAAAAAAAAAAAAACAGTTAAAAAGGCAGAATTCTAACTATATTGCCTTAAAACATTCAAAGCACCAAGGAAGCAAAAGAACAGGGTTTCAATCATTAATTTTGCTATTTTGACAGACTTAATAATTTTCACAAAAAGTGCTAAAAAATATTAAGGTCGGAAGGAAAGAATTTTTTTTTTGGATGGCAATAAAAATTGCAGGGTCGGCAGAAAAAATATGTAGCAATCAAACAGCATATTGCACCTTCTTTTGCCAACAAAACAACTGTGGGTCCATCATTAAGAGGATTTTTTTTTATTTGATGTTTAACGTCCCAGTCAACACTGTAAAGGTCATTTTGGAGACGTTGCCTCCAATTCTGTGGGACTTTTACCCGACATTGAGATGAAATGACATCTCAAGCCATGTCGCCCAATGAAACCAATAGGGTTTATAAGCATGGACGGTCCGAAACTTGCATCCCTTTGCCTTGGCAGGCTTAGATCCTCTAAGCGGTTTACCAGTACTTGTGTGTGGGTCTGATTCAGTACTGCGTGGAAGTATCATGCAGCCCATATATTTCTTCACATTTGTCAAATTGTCAATACAGGTTGTCAGCCAGTTATCAGGGCTTTATCCAGGTATTTTGGGAAAAGGCCCCTGGGCAATATTGGGAAAAAATTACCGACAAAATCCCAAAATGGGGAACACAATTTCATCAGAGAAATACCAGGACAATGAATTTTGCTCATGATAGTCTTACGAATTTGATAGTGAAGCAGTGCAATTAGGCTGTAGCTTCACCATTTTCACTGTGGTGCATTTTCATCTTGACTTGCCAGTGTTAACCTCTGATGTTAAGTAATGTTTTCTCTGTTCCTTTTGTGGCTTTTATTTTTTCATTTTTTGGGGGAAAAAATATGGTGAAATTGGAAAAAAAATAGGCTATTTGGCATTGGGAATGGGGCCGAATGGGAGGGGCAGTGGTTACAAATGACTGGTGCATAAAACACACAATTCATGCTAAATATACATATATTTTGATGTTGTGGGGTGCAGTTGAGTGTCATGGGGTGTCTTGGGGTGTTTAGTAGGACCTTTCTTTCTACTACTGCAATCGGTCAAATCTGACCATTACTCGCAGGTGTATATAGGAGCTTTTTTCGTGACGTACTTCCGGTTCTAAAAATAGAACGGGAAAAGCCCTGGCCGTCATCTGTCGTATTGCTTCAAAGGCAGTGGAACAGATAACGTGTTAATTGCAGCGTAAAACAGTGGAATTCTTTTAAACTTTTGGCGAATTCTAATGTAAGATAAAGGGAGAAACAAGGATATGCTGCCAGATGTGAAATTTCGCATTACGAAAATGATATATTGTACATACGACCCAACAGGGTCCTCTCTCTCTCTCTCTCTCTCTCAGCGCACCAACAATTAACACAGTTTTATCGTTAAATGACGCCACGTCAACCGACATGTAGCGTGTCAACAACGTCGTGTCTACATCAAACCAACTTCAAAGCGATGCATTGAATTTGACATTGCAACGTCGATGAAACGTCAGAACGTTGCGTTGGCGATAATACGGCGTTGCTTAATAAAATGTCATTTGCACAGTGCTCGGACCCATCAAGACTCAGTGGGATTGGAACATTAAATTCAAGACAAACGTAGAACACCCTTTCAGTGCATAAGAATGAAACACTACTTCGCAAGTACCAGATTTTTATAGTAAAATCTGGTAGATTTGTAGATTGGTTCAACCTGCCCAGCCCTTAGGTCTACTACATTAACCCATTTGGTACTGGAAACCCCACAAGGGGTAAGTGGCACACAGTGCAGGCCCATATTAGACGCCGCAGAACGCGGCGTCGGATCAGGGCCTACACTGTTTGCAAAAAGTTCGGCCATTTTCCAAATAAACTTTGAAGAAAACACAACCTGACACCCCTAAATTTTGAAAATGACTCCTGCTATATATAAGGAGGAAGATTCCATTTGGTACAAAAAAGGGTTATGGGCTTCTTGGATACAGGGATCAGTCAAACCGCTCTCTCATCTCAACGGTCACGTGTCATTGAAGTGAGTTGGAGTGGTTGTCGACGGCATGACGTCGAGTCAACGTTGACTCGACGCCCATCTGTTAGTCCACTCATTGTTTGTTTGTTTTTTTTCGACTGTCAGTATGTTTATTTGTCTGCCTAACAGTCCGTCCGTTCGTCTGTTAGTCATTCAGTCAGTCGGTCTGTGTGTCATCTGTCTGTCTACTGTCAGTCAAACCCCTCTCTCTCTCTGTCTCTCTCTCCCTATCTCTCTCTCTCTCTCTCATGCCAACGGCCATGTGAGTTGGAGTGGGTGTCGACGGCATGACGTCGAACCAACATTGACTCAACGCCCCTCCGTCAGTCCACTCATGAGTTTATTTCGACTGTCAGTATGGACATTTAAATTGCACATGTAGACAGATCGTTGGACAGATTTCTAAAGAAAGAAAGAAAGATAGATAGATGGATAGATAGCGAATAAAATGAAAGTTACGTAAAAACTTATTTTGTAAGTAAGCTATCGTGAATAACGGTATCTCAAGCAATTGACATGGATCATTCATGAAAAGATTTTCATCAATTAAAAACGGATTTAGGATAAATGAATTTCGGTAATAAAAGCGAAATATCATTCTTTCCTTCTCGAAGCATTATTTCAATGAAAACGGTCATACTTGCTCTCAAAATGTCTGAATATTGTTAGTATTTTAAGTTCCGCCAATACATTTGAATAGCGATGGCCGTTTCAATTGACGGCCAGTACTTTGCGCATGCGCAAGAATGACGTCATAAACGGAATTCCTAAAACCTCCTATTACATATGCACCAAGTTTGCAGGATGAAAGCCTAGGCAACACAGTAATCATGTCTTTAACCTGCACAGAGCATGACTCTCCCTGCAAGGGGGCCTCCAGTTAACATCCCGATCCAAAGTACGGTGCCCTTTATGATATTCACCCCTGCAAATAATGCTAATGGAGCGTGTTTGGACACCAAAATTTTATCGCCGCTGCCGGGGATTGAACCAGGGCCATCTAGCATCAGAGGAAAGTACACTAACCACTGAGCTATTACACTCCACCGATGCAAAACTGGGGCCAGAATCAGAATTGTTACTGGCGACACGTCAAATGACATTCATACACCAGGACCTCGAGCATCAGAGTCGAGCATCACGCTCATGCAAGCTAAGCATATTTTTGCAGATTCAGCTCTCACCTTTGTAACGAGGTCATGTAAAGCGGGTCGTATAGTGAAAGTTACTCTGGCTTTGAAGGGGCCGAATATCGATGGGGCGAATCTGCTCAAATTAGCAATTCTTTGCAGCGATAGTTTGCCATTTACAAGTGGTTACCTCTCAAACTTCTGAAGTATACCGAGTGGGTTTCACGCACAGCCCAATTGTCGACAAGAACAAGTGTTTTCTTATTCGCAATACACGCGGAAATCAAGAATGTAAGGCTACAAATGCCGGTAAGAAATTTCCTCATCGTCGCCATATTGCCACCTCAACACTGAGTAAAACGACTTACCGAAAAAGAGCGGGGTACCTAAAGGGTTCCCCTTAATAGCGAAAAGGACTCCTTTTCGCGAAAAGGAGTCCTTTTCGCGAAAAGGACTTTACCCTAAATAGCGGAAAGGACTTTTTTTCTAAAAGGATCCATATATATTGATATAAATTAATTATTCAATATTTTGTTTAAGATTTTCGGCTTCAGTCTTGCACAAACAATATATTTTTAGGCTTTTGTACTAGAAAATTTTATTTTTGTGGACTATTTTGCAAGTTTTGTCGGTGTGTTTTCTTTTGCTTTGTCTATCCCCGATGGGACCCATCCCCGATAGCCGATGCACTACAAGAAAATGAATATACGTTGTAGAACAGATTCCACCAGTCAAGATCCAGCCCCCGCCCATCGGTACTTGATTTGTTTGATTTGGGGTTTAATTTGCCAATTTTGTGGGACTTTACCTGACATGGACATGAAATGACATCTCAATCACTGTCGCTCCCAAAAACCAAAATGGTTTATATGTAGGGACGGTCTGACTTGCACCACTTTGCCTGGGCAGGACTAGACCCTCTAAACGTTTTAGCTCAGCGTAGAGGCATCATGCAGCCCAATCAATTTCTCCAAGTCCCGATGGGCGGGGGTCGGATGAGTAGTGTACACTGTTACAAACCCAACTTTTCCCCGTCAAAGTATCTTACTTGTTTAGCTGTCTCATAGAGCATTGGGTTCTTATATAGCTTATATAGCTGTCAAATAGAACGAACAGTCAAGACTGATCAGATTGCGCGGATGTGCAGGCTGATCTGAGTCTTTGCTGCATGCACATGTGAATTGTTGGAATTACTATGCCCGGGCTTCAAATAATCGTGAATGGTTAATTTTTCAACACTGTGTGATAATTGCCATTTAGTGTTGGTTTGTATAGTTTTCAAAATAGATTCAATTTTTGTTTGTTTGTTTGATTTGAGATTTTACGTCCCCGTCAACACTGCAAAGGTCATTTTGGAGGCGTCGCTTCCAATTTTGTGGGACTTTTACCCGACATTGAGATGAAATGACATCTCAAGCCCTGACGCCCAATGAAACCAATAAGGTTTATAAGCCTGGACGGGCCGACTCGCACCGCTTTGCCTGGGCAGGCTAATAGATTCAATTAATTTAAGTATGACATTTGGCGCGTGTCGATGATAAAGGGATTAAAGAGATAAAGATATTACCAAAGTGATAGTTATCGTCCTGTCAAAACAAAATCCTATACAAGATAAAATCTTTCAGCGGCCAGTTTTTTTATGAATGATTTTGTTTAGCATTTCATGTGAAGCTCTTGAGTAGCATTTTTTAAATCTCTTTAATAAATAATTAATTTTTGTTTGTTTGATTTAAGGTTTAACGTCCCAATCAACACTGTATAGGTCATTTTGGAGGCGTTGCTTTCCAGTTTTGTGGGACTTTTTACCCGACACTGAGATGAAATGACATCTCAAGCCTGTTGCCCAATGAAACCAATAGTGTTTATAAGCGTGGGCTGTCCGACTCGCGGCCCCCGCCCATAGGGGTTTGAAGAAATATATGGGCTGCATGATGCTTCCACGCAGAGCTGAAAACGTCCCGCACACTAGTACTGGTAAACCGCTTAGAGGATCTAAGCCTGTCCAGGAAAAGTGTTGCGAGGCGGACCGTCCATGCTAATAAACCCTATTGATTTCATTGGGCGACAGGGCTTGAGATGTTATTTCATCTCAACGTCAGGTAAAAGTCCCATAAAATTGGAAGCAACGTCTCCAAAATGACCTTTACAGTGTTGACGGGGACGTTAAACCTCAAATCAAACAAAAACAAACTGTCCGACTCGCACCGCTTTGCCTGGGCAGGCTGATCATTGCATACACTTCTAGTTAGATCCTCTTGGCGGTTTAACAGTACTCGTGTTCGGTCAAATGCAGCTTTGCGTGGAAGCATCATGCATCCCATCTATTTCTTCAAGCCCCAATGGGCGGGGGCCGAATAAATAAATAAATAAATATTCATTTACATGGAATAACACACCGCGTGATCAAAACGTGTTTTGTGTTTTTTTAATATGGTACTTTTTTCTAGGTTTCTTTTCAGCTGTATTTATTTGTGTAGAAGAGGAGAGAACATAACAAAACATTATTTGATAAATATGTTCTATAAAAGGGTTATCCTTTGGAAGCAAGGAATACACCACAGAAGTGAAAAATATGGAGTGTACATGCTTTCTGGGCCAGAACTCTGGCAACATATACATGGCATAGTATAGTGGGTTCTTCATGAAAGTTGTTCTACAGAGTACCCATAAAGAAGAGAATGGACATAAGATGGTGTTTACCTTTATAAACAAGAAATTCCACACAAAGTAGAAGTAAAACAAAGATCAGGAATTGATACAATTAACTTACTCCATCCATAAAAGACACCAAAGGGTTTACAAGGATATTCATTGTGCGTGTGATGAAAAACATAAAGCTCAAAGAAATAATCAAAAAATAAAAATAAAAAATAAATAAATAAAATAAAATAAAACGGAAGCGAAAACTGTGATCTGCGATCGAAAACTGCTGATTTTGAAACAAGTTTAGAATTTCATCGACCTGTTCCGATCTTGTTAAAGGACATTAACGCAGGTCCACGCGTCCGCGCACGCGCGTGTGTCTGTGTGTGTTGATGTAGTCACTCAAGTGTATAATAAGACAAATCGGAAATTATTAATCTCCTTTCAGGTCAGCTGCAGGAACGCCATGTAAACTCTCATTGTCTATTTCCCTGTTGGCATGTATTAACAGAAATATACTTCCCGCGGTCGTACAAAATATGAGCTTTCTCAGATTCAGAAGCCATCTAATCTGGATCTACATTGTTTGCAAAACTAGGGATGGATCAAGGTTAAATATCTAAATAACAAAATGAATTCAATTCTTCCTCTCTTTTCTAATCTTTTCGGCTGTTTCTAGCGCGAGCTGATGCCCCCGCCCATAGGGGCTTAAAGAAATATATGGGCTGCATGATGCTTCCACGCAGAGCTAAATACGGCCCGCACACTAGTACTGGTAAACCGCTTAGAGGATCTAAGCCTGTCCAGGAACCGCGGTGCGAGGCGGACCGTCCATGCTAATAAACCCTATTGGTTTCATAGGGCGACAGGGCTTGAGATGTCATTTCTTTTCAATGTCGGGTAAAAGTCCCACAAAATTGGAAGCAACGTCTCCAAAATGACCTTTACAGTGTTGACGGGGACGTTAAACCTCAAATCAAACAAACAAAAAACTAGCGCGAGCTGAACGAAAACAGGACAAACCAGGTTTAATTTTAATCACATTTTACGTGAAAATGACTTCATCAAATTCAAAATTAAGCTGTTTGATAAGAAAGAAAACAAATAAGTGATTGTTTCTTTTTTTACCCTTAATAAGTGCCTTTTTGAGGACAAAAAGTCCTTTCCGCTATTTAGGGTAAAGTCCTTTTCGCGAAAAGGACTCCTTTTCGCGAAAAGGACTCCTTTTCGCTATTAAGGGGAACCGGTACCTAAATACTTGAAAGACCCGGAAAGACGCAAAAAGACGCGGAAAGACGCAAAAAAGACGCGGAAAGACGCGAAAAGACCCCCGGTAAAGCAAAAAGACCCTAATAAAAGCAAAAATGGGCAAAGTTATAAATATAAATCAGCATTTTGGAGTAAAATGTGTCCACGGAAAAAGATTAATAGAGGTGCAAAAGAACGTACTAGACCCCATCCCTCGCCCACCTCCCAGCACAGCATCAACGGTGGGAACACTTTTTACAAACAATAAGTTCTATATGGGAAAAAAATACAACTGAATTGCAAATAAAACATTAATAATATTAATAATAAAGTGGGAAATCAATGAATTTAGGAAGACAGAAGAAGTTGCGGATAGGCGCCAAAAGACTCTCAGAAAAGGAAAAAGACCCTCGGGAAAGCAAAAAGACCACTAGAAAAGCAAAACGACCCCCAGAAAAGCGGAAGAGCATACATATAGATATAAATCAGCACTTCTGTGCAGAAAAGAGTGCCAGCAAAAAGAATCATAAAGGAGCAAAAGAACATATCCTGATCCATCACGCTCCTACCCAGAACAAAATGAAAAGTAGAGTAAAACAAAGATCAGGAATCGATACAATTAACTTACTCCACCCATCAAAGACACCAAAGGGAAAGAAACACAAACATTAAGCGACCAGACCATAATGGAAACCTAAACAAAGGAAGGCCATAAGGACAGTTACTTTCCAACAAAATGGCCATATGGCCATCCAAAATAAAAAGACACAAGTGACACACACAATATGGACCGGGTATAACCCCCCCCCCCCCCCCCCCCAAAAAAAATTTTTTTGCTTCTTAAGACCACCCTAAAAAATTAGCTGCTCCACACCACCCCTAAAAAATTTTTTTACCTCCTCCCCAAAAACACCCACTATAGGGGACCCCTCGAAAAATACTTAAAACTCAGTTATCTGTAATTCTTGTTCGTAGAAACTACCTTTGATTTCTTCACCTTTTAAATCATTTATTTTATAAGTAACAGGATTTGTATTTAAAACTTCTTCAATTATAAATATTTCTCTAGTCCAACGAGTAGTATAACCCTTTTCAAATTTACCTTTCTTTTTTGCTATTCTTACTCTATCCCCAACTTTGAATTTAGGTTTTTTTAATTTTCTCATCATTTTCTGGATATAAATTTTTATACACTGTTAATTCATTTTCTACTTTACTTGCTTCAACAGGTGTCATTTTGATAGAAGAATGTACTGTATTATTATAATTTTCAACTAATTCATCTAATATATCATAATATTTAGTAGTTTCATTTGCAGTAAAATATTTATACATATGTTGTTTCATAGTGCCTATCCAACGTCCTACTACACTAGATTTTTCTTCATTTTCAGTTGAATATAATTCTGTGTTATTATCTTTAAACAATTCTTTTACTTGTCGATTATAAAATTCAGAACCTTTATCTGACCAGATGAACATCGGTTTTCTTTCTTTAAATAATGTTTTAAACGCCTCACTTACTGTTACTCCTGTTTTATTTTTTAATGGAATTAACCAACCATATTTACTAAAAACATCTATAACTGCTAATAAATATTTATAGTGTTTATTTTGTTTTGAATATTGTTGCATATCTGCCAAATCAACTGCCCATGTTTGGTCTATTTAATCAACATAAACACGTCTTTTAGGAAAAGATTTTATAACTCTATGATGTAATTCATCTGCTAATTTATTTGTTATTTTTTCTCTATCGGATATAAATCTATTTTTGTTAGATCCACACTCAGAACATTTACCTTTTAACATTTGTCTATTATTAGTTGTTGTTACTTGTTTCACTGAATCATTTTCAGTATGCTTTTTACAACGTAAACAATAAATTTTTGGATGCTCCATTTTTAATATAATCAAAATTGTTTCTTTAAAAATGGATGGTAAAAAATCTCGCAGTACATCAGGTAAAGGTGCTACTAGTACCTTATCCGATAAAAAATATTATGTTATCTTAATAAAAAAATATAAACATAATACAACTATTAATGTCTTTAAGTATAAGATAAAAATACTAGATCCACAAAAAGAAGTGTTCATGAATGCATTTAGTAATATGATTGATAATTCTATTAAAGACTTTCCAAATGGGAGAATTAAAATAGTTCCTATACATGAAATTATTCGTACGAAACATGATAAATGGCCTATAAGAACATATGATGATGTTAAAGAATTCTTTTTTATTAGAATGGAAAGATTATTAAACAGTGCTGAAGAAATGAATTTAGAAGAAGTTATTTTTGAAGTTTCTATTATACCTAATAAAAAAGGTAAAGGTAAAGATGCTTTAAAAATATTAAATGAAATAAATAAAAGAAGTATTATACAAATAAAAAATAATGATACAATTTGCTTAGCAAGAGCAATTGTTACCGCTTCAGCTTCTAATAACTTATTAATAGATTTTACAGATTCTCAATTAAAACATATTAAAGAAGGAAGACCATTACAAAAAAGATTAGCATTAAATTTACACAAAAAATCAATAGTAGAAATAAAAGAAGAAGGAAATGATTTAGATGATTTAAAGATTTTTGAAAATTATCTTAATGTTAGAATAATTGTTTTTACATCGAATAATATTGAAAATATTTTATATAGCGGTAATGAAAAATTTGATAATCAATTCTATTTATATTATCATGATGATCATTTTAATGTAATTACTAATGTAACAGGATTTTTAGCTAAACGCAGATTTTGTAAAACATGTTTAATAGGATATAGTAATCAACACACGTGTAAAGATGGTAAATTACAATCAAAGTTAGAAAAATGGGCATGTGAAAAATGTAATAAAACTTTTTCTATAAAATATCAAAAACCTGAAAAACATATATGTGATGAAATCACTTGTTCTATATGTTATGAAAAATATATGAAAGGTACTGAACATTTATGTTATATGAAACCATTAAAGCCTAAAGATGTAAAAGATAATAAATATATTTATTTTGATTTTGAAGCTAATCAAGAAACAGGTATTCATATTATGAACTATAGCATAGCTTATGATTTAGAATATATTTACTGTTTTAGAAAAAACTACATAAAAATATTTAAATGTGATTTTAATATTAATGATATAGACTTATCAAAATTGGATATAGATGATAGTTTTAGTATAATAAAAAAAATAGAATATGAATCTAAAGATGTTGCTAATAATTTTTGTAAATATTTTATAAGAGATAATTTTAAAAACTATACATTTATTTCTCATTATGGAAAAGGTTACGACATGCAGCCTATTTTAGCATATATAGTAAAAAATAAAATAGATCATAATTTTATTTGTTCAGGATTAAAAATAACCACAATTAATGTTAAAGGAATAAATTTAAGATTTATAGATTCTATTAATTTTACGTTATGCGGATTAGCTGCTTTTCCCAAAACATTTGATTTTAATGGCAACAAAGGTTACTTTCCTCATTATTTTAATACAACAGACAATCAAAACTATAAAGGTGTTTATCCTACAAAAGAATATTATGGATATAATACTATGACAATTAAAAATAAAGAATTATTTGATAAATGGTATAATAATGTTAAAGATAAAGAATTTAAATTCTGTAAAGAAATATTTTATTATTGTTTATTAGATGTTTTAATTTTAACTAAAGGCTGTAATATATATAAAGATCTATTTTTAAAAATAACAAATAATTGTATTGACCCTTTTCTGTCTATAACTATTGCTCAGTGTTGTACTAGAATATTTAAAACATTAATGCTAGAAGAAAACACATTGGGTATTCATAAAAGTTCTACTTTTCAAGATATTCATTCTAATAAAGCTATTCAATGGTTAGAATATTTAGCTAAGAAAGACCAAATAGTTATTCAACATGCTAAAAGAGGTAAAGAAAAAAGATTCAAAAAATATAAATTTGATGGTTATTATTATGATGAAGAAAATGAAATTCATCATATATATGAATTCTTTGGTTGTTATTTTCATGGATGCACAAAATGTTATTCACCGAATGAAATTTGTAAAATGGGATCCAAGAAAACAATGAAAGAATTATTCTATAATACAATGAATAGACTACAAATTATAAAAGATACTTTCTCAGAAGAAAAAGTTAAAATTCATACAATTTGGGAATGTGAATTTGATAAAAATAAATATCCAGAGGTAGACATAGAATTAAAACCTATTAATAAAAGAGATGCATTTTACGGTGGTAGAACTGAAACTATACAACTATATCATAATCTTCCTAATTTAAAAGCAAGATATGTAGATTTTTGTTCATTATATCCGTGGGTTAATAAAAATTGTGAATATCCAATAGGTCATCCAGTTACTTATATTGATGTATCCATTGAAAAGTATTTAATAAATAAATACTTTGGAATAATGAAATGTAAAATATTACCCCCAGAGAGTTATATCATCCTGTTTTACCCTATAAACAGCAAACATGCAATTATTCTCATAAATTAATATTTGGGTTATGTAAAACTTGTATGTCTAGATTAGAAATTAAATGGGATCATATAACAGAAAAGTTTGATTCATCACATGATAAAGTACATGCTATAAAACATTGTAAAGAATGTAAAAATATTAGAAATGAAAAATGTAAACATTCAGATGAAGAAAGAGCTATTATAGGAACTTGGTCAACTATTGAAATAAATAAAGCAATAGAAAAAGGATATAAACTATTAAAAATATACGAGTTAGAACATTTTGAAAAAACTTCTAAAACTATATTCGAAAAATATGTTACAAAGTTTATGAAGTATAAACAAGAAGCATCAGGCTGTGAATGTAATTATAAATTGAAATGTGGATGTAATCATAAATGTAAAAACATTCGTGAATGCCCAAATCAAATAGAGAACACAGATGGTTTATGCGATTTATCATGTAAAAATGATAATAATTGTGAAACAAAAATACAATATCTTATAGATAATGCATCATATGATTTAGATATTGATAAAGTAAAGCATAATGCTGGTTTAAGATTTATAGCTAAAATATGTTTGAACTCTTTATGGGGTCACTTTGGAATGAAAGATATTTTTACAAAAAAGGAATATTGTTATAATTCAGATCAATTAACAAATATGGTTTTTAATGAGAAATATGAAGATATAAATATTATGATATTAGATAATGATACAGTATTAACAGAATATCAGAATAAAAAAGAATATACTAAACCTAATCCAAGTGTAAATGTTTATATAGCTTTATTTACAACAGCTCATGCTAGATTAAAATTATATGAATTATTAGACATTTTACAGGAAAAAGTACTATATTTTGATACTGATTCCTGTATTTATCATGATGATTCCTCAAAAGCATGTAAAAAGATAGAATCTATGTTTGGTAATAAACTAGGTGATTTAACAGATGAAATTGTTTCAAAACATAATGCTAATCATATAACGCAATTTGCATCATCAGGGCCAAAAGATTATTCTATGAAATTAGATACAGGTAAAATAGTTAGTTATTGTAAAGGTTTTAGATTAAATGCAGAAGTAGAAGAAAAGATTACAATGGATAAAAAAGTAAAATTAATTACTGATGAAAATGAATCACATGAAACAATCACATATAATCAAATTACCACAAATAAGAAAGATAGAAATTTAAAAACTGTAGAACGAGTTAAAATGTATGATTATGATTTTGATAAAAGAATGATACATAATGAAAAATGTAAAAATGTGATTAGACGTTTTCCTTATGGTTACTAAATTATAATTAAAAATATATATATAAAAAATGAAGAGAAACACCCATCTTTATGGAAATAAAAAACCTATTAGTCCTTATGCAGCTGAAGACCCTGATGCCAAAGTTGTATTAGGAAGAATACTATTATCTTATATCCAAAACAGAATGTTAAAGGATACTGGTAAATGTTATTTAACGGATGAACAACAATTAATAATGGATAAGTTTGAAGGTAGAAAAATATCAAAGTTTCCTGCAGGATGGGATGCTTTTATTAGACCAGATAAAGTTTTGGAATATGTGTATGATGAACCTGCTCCTCAATGATTCATTATATTTTATTTAATTTAATTTCCATGCAATAAATCCAGTTAATGCCATACCACCAACAACAAATGCAATCTCTCTATTTTTCTGGTCTTCTGATGGGGTATAATAATCACTCAACTTTGGTTCAGAAGGTAAAGTTGATAATTGTTTCCCAGTAATATAGTAATATTGTTTCATTGCTTGGTCAACATCTTCGTATGTTTGTTCTGCATGATGTTCTTTTTGTAATTGTTTATTTAGAAAATCTAATCTTTGTGTTCTTTCTCTACTCCATTTTACTTGTGCTGCTTCTAATTGTTCCATTGCCTTATCACACACCGGTTACCGCAGTACAACGAACGCGACAGAGTACAACGAACGCTACAGAAATCATGACGTCACAGCAGTATTTTCGGTAAGAAAAAGGTTTATTTTAGCCCAGATCCTAATCTTTTTGGGTGGTTATTTTGCATAGCTGCAGAGTAATGGTATTACCATTTACTGATACAGTTGCAGAAAATTCTGTTCATTATTAACGAAAACACAAACAATTTTCTTTCGTCTAGTGTGTTTTCACCAACCCCAGCATATTTCGGTAAATGTTTTTTGGCAGTAACACATCTTTTGTGCACATGATTTTGTGGTTTATATGTTATTGCAATTTCAGAGCATCCATTGATGCATTTGCTTGAGCCCCAGTTCATGTCAATACCCACTGAATCCGTGGATGGTTCAATGGTTGATTTTTTGTTAGGGTACACCTTACCACGGGTTATGATACACCATAACGCGGTTAGTCAGCACAATTTGGGTACAACAAACACGGATTATATTCTACATAAATTGAAATGTTTGTTTAAATTGGGATTTAACGTCCCCGTAAACAATATTTAGGTCATTTTGGAGTCGTTGCTTACAATTCTGTGGGACTTTTAACCAACATTGAGATGAAATGACATCCCAAGCCCTGTCGCGCAGTGAAACCAGAAGGCTTATATGCATTGGACGATCTGGCTCACACCGCTTTGCCTGGGCAGGCTTAGTCCTTCTAAGCGGTTTACAAGTACTCGTTTGTGGCCAGATTCAGCTCTGCGTGGAAGCACCATGCAGCCCAATTTATTTCTCAAGCCCCGATGGGCGGGGGCGAAATAAATTGAAATAAAGCTCTTTAATCCGCCAGTGAAGGCATGATACATGATGCTTTTTTTAATTCAAAACGATCCATTTTGCTGTTACATACTCTTTAATGCCTGTTTGATTCTCATTATGATCTCCGAACTGATACCCGTGCGAATTTAAAGGGTTGGGTAAAACTCTTGGACAACGGGGTCGGGAGAACACATTTATTCTGGCTTTCCAGAACGATTTTACCACATCCCCCACTTATGAACAACTGAAACCCAACTTATTTAGTTTCGGCATTGTTGGGGAGGGAGACTCTTGAATTTATAGATTCCTTTCTTTGCTACTGAAAATAGTAAGTTTTTATCCCCCCCCCCCCCTCCTCCCCCCCCCCACCCACACACCGAGAATCTTTGATTCGGTGTGTGTGTGGGGGGGGGCGTGCATATAGTATTTGCCCATTCCGACCAAGGGTCATAACTCTGTTTAATTTTTGGCTGAATTATCTCCCCTTGAAATTTTGCAAAAACTCAGAAAGTGGCTCTCACGGGAGGGGGGGGGGGGGCATTGGTCACCTATAGTTTCAGCTCTTGTTGTAAATGATATGGACCCAATATGAGTTAATGGCCAGTATATGGATACTGTTCCAGTTTTGTCTGGGTCCCGAATGGGACTGTTCTTAGTCCTCTGTTACTCTCCCTGTATATTAATCATATTTCCACCGACATTGACTCAGAAATAAGACTGTTCGCAGACGACTGGGTATACTGCCGGAAATTAGAGTTACAGAGGACTAACGTAAACTTCGGAACCAAATTGAAAGACTAGGATGTTGGGCATGAAAATTTGGCATGGCATCATGCGAACAAGTCCGTGAAATGAACACCCCTTACTTTATATAGAGATACAGTGATTTAAGGGGATATACATACTTTTTATTATATCTGCTATAAGACATAGGTTGTGGGTACACGTTAGAACCGCCTCCTTGAGACGATTCTTACGAGCACCCACAGCCTATGTTTGCAGCATTAATAAGAAACATATCACGGATTTTCATCAGAAAAGTAGCCATTTAGGAGATGTGAAAAAATACACTATGTCGCACGGGTGTGTTACCGGAGTGAGTTTTCAGTCCGTTTAATGCAATACGAGTACATTAAGCAGATAACAAGGCAGAGAACCAATAAAATTGAGGGTCCGTGCATTAGACCTCCTTGAGTATCACTTCACATGATTCTCTGACTCCCAGAAATTCGAGGGCGAATTTCAATGTGGAGGAGGAGAATGTCATAGCGTATAGGTATATAACACACTTTTACTGCCTTTCGGTGCAAGCCGGCTTTTACAGCAACGTGGTAGATTTGCTTATCAATCCGGCGGCCCGGGTTCGAACCCCGGCCGGGCCAAAGGTGTGTAGCATTTTTGTCACCTGTTACACAATGTCAGTAAAAATGTCATTAGTGTCCACGAAGAACAAAACTGGACCGAAAACGGCACCTTGTGAGACACCAGACAAAACATGAGCCCAATCCTAAGTTTTACTGTTAGGTTCGGCAATAGTATACATGGTGTTGGGGTCATCTGGATGACCAGCATCGCTAAACTCAAACTCAGCCATAATGTATCTTTCTGAAATAAAGAATATAAGACTCTTACTTGGGTATTCTTACGACATGAATGTCGTAACAATGGAGAGAAGCAAAGTTGTAAAAAGGGGAAAAATCGCTTATGGTGAGATTCGAACCTAGGACAATCGGGTAAAATCAACTGCTCTAAGCACTAAGCCAAAGAGTCAGCTGTCTTCCTCAGTTGTCTTCCGCATAATCAACCAAGGCAGGTATACTGTAGGTTAGGTGCTGCGGGCCGTAACACCTCACCCCTTTTCTTCAAGTCCGTATGTTGACGCGAGGTCATTTTTGCGAAGAGTGTCAAATCCCGGGCGAGCCACCATCTTCCGACATGACAGCCATAACGAAGGAATGGAGCATAGCTGAAAAATTAATCGACTCTGGGCGAAAGAGTCGTATCCATGACGCAGTTGTCATTGGTTATAAGTCGTGATATGACTGAAAAAATGTTGAAAGCGACGTTAAACCCGAATTCACACACATTGGTTATAAACCTGTAGGCCAAGGAAGATAATTCAGGATTAGAAGTTGTGGGTCGCAACAGTATCAGGGGCGTAGCTGGAAGCAAATCATTTGTATGCAAACCAAAGAAAATACTAAAAATAATAACTCCGTTTACCAAATGGGAACCACTCTTACAGGAATGAATTTGCTCCCATCAGGGAGCAAATTCTTTCCTGTAAGTGCGGTCCCCGTGGCAGAGGAGGAAACTATGCTAGCTAATAAATAGTGTTGCGTATATCCTAGACAATACAGTTTTTCTTCTTCTTCTTCTTCGTCTTCTTCTTCTTCTTCTTCTTTTTTCTTCCTCTTCTTCTTTTTATTAATTTTTTTCTTCTTTTTCATCTTCTTCTTCTCCTTATTTTTCTTCTTCTTCTCCTTCCTCTTCTTTTCCTTCTTCTTTTTCTTCTGCGTCCAGTTTTTACGTTTGTAATGTGTACGCAAGTGCGTATCTGCGTACAGGTAGCTACGCCCCTGAGTATAATGGACAAACGTTCATATCTATTCCACACACTGATTTCTTTGGCTGGCTAGTTTCTTCGTTTGGTTGGGAGTTAAACAGCCCAGCAAGCACTATTTAGGTCACATCGAGCCAGTTAGTTTACCTTAAAGGCTTATAAAACCAGCAAAGTGCATATTCTTACGCCAGAATTTGACATCCACCCTTCTTAAGTCAGCGAATGACCGTGTGTGTATTTTGAGTTATACGTCTCAGCAACCCGCTAAGGTTATACAGAGAGGGGGCCTCATTTAACGACCCGTCAGAAAGTTTGGAGAAGCCAAAAATTGAACCCAGGACCCCTGGTTTATGAGGTGAGTAAAACAGAATGATTACCAAAGAGAACATTTCTTCGCCCCCGCTCATAGGGGCTTGAAGAAATATATGGGCTGCACGATGCTTCCACGCAGAGCTGAATCCGGCCCGCACACTAGTACTGGTAACCCGCTTAGAGGATCTAAGCCTGTCCAGGAACCGCGGTGCGAGGCGGGGACCGTCCATGCTAATAAACCCTATTGGTTTCATTGGGCGACAGGGCTTGAGATGTCATTTCATCTCAATGTCGGGTAAAAGTCCCACAAAATTGGAAGCAACGTCTCCAAAATGACCTTTACAGTGTTGACGGGGACGTTAAACCTCAAATCAAACAAACAAACATGGCACACCCATTTCAGATTCTTTTTCTTGCATTACTTAAATCTTAAAACATAGATTTTGAATATGCGGTCACTTCACCTGTTAACGTCCATTGTGACGTTTAGTGACGTCGCATTACGGGCAGCGTACACGACTTTCTATACAAATAGCGCACATCAGACAGCCTTTGAGTTAAACACCTCAGAGTTCTCGACTTCAATGCCAGCCCTTCGTAGAAAACCCGGGTAGGATAAAAGTGTCTATCCCAGAATAAAACCTAGGATTTCCTCGTCTGGTGTGCAAGAACTTGTAAAACGGGGCTAGTCTTTCGTTGCTCGCAGAATTTGATCGCTTTCGATCGCTTTCAGCGATCAGACTATGTGCATGCGCAACTTCTGTACTACAAATTATTTTGCAGGTTCTTGTGGTTGCACTGTAAGTGTTGTCTCATTAAGTTGGCTTTGCTCAGTATAGCTCAGTATAGCTCATTGTTGGCTATTTGAACGGTCCCTCTATAGTTTTATATTGTTTACATGTTTATCAACAAGTTATTCTTGGGCCCCATCCACCGCTGCTAGTGGAAATAAATGGACTGCGTGATACTTCCACACAGAGCTGAACCCCGTCGCACAGGACTACTGGTTAACCACTTAGAAGGTCTTAGTCTTCCCAGGCAGAGTGGTGCGAGTCCGACCGTTCCTTCATATACATGTGAACCCTATTATTCCCCTTGGGCGTAGATTTGAGATGTCGTTTAATTTCAATGACGGATAAAAAGACTTGCAAAATTGGAAACAATTCCAAAATGACCTTAATAGTGTCGACGGGGACGTTAAAGCTCAGTTCAAACAAACAACAGGTTATTTTGTGACATTTTGGTGGATTATAGCGACTGTTTATTGTGCATCTGTTGTAAAAAGTTGTCTCCATGTCATAAACACACCTTACAACCCAAAACACTTTTTAGTTTTAGGAATGGCCAAGCGCATACCGTGCATATTGTAATTTTTCAACTAAAGGGCAAATATGTATCGTTCCTCTTGGCTGTTTCTTGAAAAATGGCGCTTATAGTGGGTAAAAACGTCCAGATTCGTTTTTTTCATATCCGTGTTTGTTGTTCCATTTGTTCCGTGTTTAGTGTACTCAGACTCAAAACATGATCCGTGGTAAGGTGTACCCGTGTTTCAAGGTAGTGAGCCAAGAAAAATCGGTACGATTCTTATTCTAAATGTTTTTATGAATTATTAAAAATAGTATACTTACGTCGATGCCTAGAAGCATGAAAAACCCAAGAATGGTCGTGTATATGTCATTTATTTCTGATTGATAGACCCTTAAAACTTGAAGTTTTGTTTTTCTACCTATTTTGGCCTAATTTATGGCTTTGATTTCCCTTCTCTGACCGTGTCGTAACTTAAAATTTGGACAAAACAACAAAAACACAATCTGTTGTCATCGCAAAACCAACAGAAAAACGTAAATCGTGATATGTTCGACAAAATAAAGGAAACATTGAACTCACACTTCTCCTGTCAAAAAAAAAAGACGGTAGCGTTTGTTGTACTCAGTCGCGTCACGTTGTACCGCGGTAACCGGTGTGTATCATGTCTTTCTCTCTCTTTATCTGCATCTTTTCCAATATGTGAAAACAAATAATTACTACCCGAAAAAGCAAAGGCATTTACTACTGCTCCACCAAGCATCATCACCACTGCACTCGCCATTTTTTACTTCATAATATCAGCTGGAATAATTCCTTGCTTAACTAACATATCTCTCGTCGCCATTGCGAGTAATATATTAATAGATAACATACCAATATCCGCCATATTAAAATCTACTTTTGGTGGTTGTCTTCTCAATAGTTTTCTTCCTAATTCTGCATATCCAACCGTTAATAGTTTTTCCACTCCGGCATGATATAACATGTTTACTATTTGTTTTCCATCAATTTGTGTTGCCATTTTTTATAAGATTTTTTTGATTACTTAAACTCAAATGGATCTATTTCTTTCTTTTCCTTTGGTGGTGGAATAGGTGCAGGTGTAACTTGTTTCTTATTATAAATATATAATCCCATTCCAACAACTACAATTGATATACATAATGGTATGTAATTTTTGTATATATTTACACGTTGAACTTCTTTAACTTCATCATCATCTTTTGTTATAGATTTGAATTGTATATTCTCTTTTTCATTGCTTCCGTTTCTTTTCTTTTTAATTCAGCTTTCATTTTTTTGCTTCCGCACCTTTTTTACCAGCAGCTACTCGTTTTGGATTTTTCGTTTTTTCATTTATTTCACTCATTTTTTTTTAAGTCAATATTTTCACCTTTTTTATCAGTAAAATTAATATGTCTCGCTGTTGTTAACATTGCAGTAATAGGAGCAAGATACATTCCATATCTATAATATAATTCACAACATGTGCTAGTCAAAGCGTGATTGATAAAAGGGTCTTCATCCAAGTCTTGTATTAATTTAGGTGGATTAACAACATTAAAATATTTTGACACACCCATAACATATAAGTTAATAAAAGAATTACTCAATGTCTTAGTCATACTCGCTCCTAGTCTTGCTTCATATCTGCAGTATAGTTTGTTTATTTCTTCTGATGTCATTGTATCAATGTCTGACATTTGTAAGTCTTTACCAAGATATTGTTTACTTCCTCCACCGGCAACAATGGCTGATAATCTTTCACGTTTTTTGTCTTCATGGTCATCTCTTTGTTGTGGTAACTCAACATCTTGTAACAATTCTTCGGCGTTCATTTTATATAATTTATTTTTAATTTTAAAATATTTAAATATTATATATCCAACTATTGATAAGACTGCAGTGTTTGTTGTAATTGTTAGTATTTCCAATAGCATTGCTTTTTTATTGCTTATTTTTTAAGCATTACTTAAGCATTACTAAAGCATTACTAAAGCATTACTTAAGCATTACTTAATCAACAACCCAATAATCAGTAGGTTGGTCGGTTTTCAAAATTAATTTACGATGTTTCTTTTTCTTTAATTCTTCCTTTATTCTTTGACGTTCTTCTAATGTAGGAATAACATCATTCTCTCTCAAACAATTTTCAAAACTATCTCTATCTTTTGTGTAGAACATACATAACCACTTTGTTTGTTCTCTTAAATCTTTCAAAACTGAATTGTATCTTTGCGATATAACCCATACCGATTGTTCTGCGTGTCTGCCTGAAAAAGCTAACTGTGACAGCATATCTTGTTTCTTTTTTATTTCCTTTGTTGAACTACAATCATCAATGATATATAATGTTGATTTCCCAGCATATTCTTTAAAAAACGACCGTAATAGTTCTTGAAGCTTTTCTGTTCCATCTGATGTTATAGGATTTACGATTATAATATTTTTTGTTTTTGGTTTTTTAACATCGCCAATCCACTCACGATTTTTGTATGCCATGTTCCATTGAATGGTTGGGCAAAGTATAACAATATGACTAAATACACCTCTATATTCACCTTCAAGTAAGTCTAAAACAAATCCAGTCTTTCCGCAGCCAGTTTGGCCACAAATAATTGCACTATGCGGATATTTAGGTAATTCCATTTTTGTAGATTAATAATGAGCTTCTTTAAATCTTCCATCTTCAAAATTGATTTGCGCATCCTGTATTACAAACAGATAAACATTTATTGGTTCATTTCCTCCTGCTTCTTTCGTTATTTGTATTGTTGTACCTTCTGATGCATTTTCTATTCTTCTCCCAGAACCGTGAAGATTATTATCGTCCGTTGAACGTAAATCTAACCATAAAGCGTAATTAATCGTTAGATATTTTTCTAGCGTTGTATCAGTAAAATTTGTATCTTTAATGACCATATTTGTTTCTTTGTTTCTTTTTGAATTTAGGGCAAAGAATTTATTTATTTCGTCCCACTGTTGGTACGATTTCATTCCTTGACTATATAGTTGATTCGGAATCCCTTCTATAGTCATTTCCACTTTTGTAATTTCTGGATTATAATATTCTTCTGTGCTGGTCCTTTCAGGATCTTCGAATAGCATGAGAATTCCTTTCATGCTTCTTGCAGGAACATTTAGATTGATATTCCATAGTGTATCAGATTTATTCTTCGTTATTTTTCTATGCCTAAGTATTCTATCGTATAAAATAACCATTTTGTTACTGACTTGCTGACTTATTTCTCTTGCTAATTCAGTATTAGAAACCATAACAAATTCCAAACAAATATTTTTGATTGTAGAAGTTGAAGTTGCATCTGCTGAATTAATAACTTTCATGTAATCATTGAATGTAAGTTCATATTCTAATCTATCCCCGAGGCCTGCTTGATAAAATGGCGTATGGGTTTCCAATAATTCAAAATCAAGTGGGATGCAAAACCTGTTTCCGTATGCTTTTGCTATTGCCAGATCCTCTTTATCCGCTGTTGCATTTTTTGCCCCCACTCTAAGTTTCAACATGTTTGGTTTACCAATGCCTTGGTATGCCATATTTATGCGTTCTGTAGGAGTCTTCCATAAATCAATATAACAATGATAGATGTCACTATCATCAATGAACATAACTTCATTTCCACTTATTCTAATTGTTGTTTTCTTAATTATTGCTCTTCCGATGTTTGGGAATATAGTTGCATTTGCATCTTTAGAGTTTAGTTCAATTTCAAATGCTAATCTGACTGTTCCGGGAACGATAACATCATTACCACTTAGATTAGGAAATCTCACTAATAACTGTTGATTTTGGTCAATAGTTGATGGATTATTGGTTATCACTACACTTTGACGGATACCTCTCATACCGCGTGGTTCTCTTATTTTTCTGTAAGGGTTTAATTTGTTTCCATAGGACGACATTTTTTTAAGGAAAAAAATAATAACTAAAAATGGCTGAAGGATTTGATTTTGAGAATCCTACATTTGACAAAGATGCCCATGATGATGATGATGATGATGATATAGATTCCAAATTACCTATGGCCCCTGATGAAATTGATCAGAGTATTATTCTAAATCAGGGTGATATGATTGATGACTTAAGAGGAGAGCTCGAATAGACTGCTCTTCAACACTATAAAGAAAAACTTGTAAAGACGTTTTATGATGAAATAAGCAAGCGCTATCTAATTACGCCAGACAAAGTAGATTATGATCAGTTTAGATTATCCGATGATAAAACTTTATATTGGGTTGTCGGCGACAAAGAAATCAGAATTACTGCAAAGCAAGGCACAGCAACATTTCTTTCTTTGGGTTCTTTAGTAAAAGAATACAACCGTGTAGTAGGTAATGGCGGAACCCGGGCAATCAGACAATATTTAAATTTATCACGTTATCAAAGCAAAACAAAGATAACTCAACAGGCAAGGAGGGCTCTGGGAAGTACGCGAAATGATTTGCTAAATGCTGAAGAACATATACCACTAAAAGATTTGTCTTCAACCAAAGATGTGCAAAATGTAGTAGACACAGCAAATAAGGCTGAGACCACTGTTACATCTCTTTTTGATATTTTAGAGCTGCCAGAAATCAAAAATGCACGCACACAAACAGAAGGTCTAACATTAAGAGAACTGCAAGGTCTAGACAAGACACTACAATCTATTCGCGGTGAACTTACAAATAGCTTAGCAAAGCTGACAAACATTGATGATGACATAGCCAAAGAAAAACGAAAATTACAAGAAGCTGAAGATGAAATTAGCAGAAAAGACATAACAGCTCGTTTGAAAAACCTTGAAGATGAGAGAGCTGTAAGATTTGAGGCTGCTAGTACAAATAGGGAAGCATTACGTACCCAGGTAAACAGAATAAAAGAAACTATAAATAAAGTTTTGAAAGAAGACACAACATTAGGTGAGAGAATTAAAACATTATTTAGAGAACAAGGAATTACAATTGTTAGTGTTTTAACTGCTTTTGGAATGATTATTGGTGTTATTGTTGAGGCTGTTATTCCTACTGGTGGCGGCTCTATAACCCCTAAATCACCGTCAAAAGATGGTATAGAAAATTGGATAAAAAACAATTAAGTAATCTTGGTAAACTATTAGCCAATCTTGCAGGAAAAGCAGCAGCAGCGCTACCGGGTATTATTGGTTCCATTGTGTCTTGGCTGTTGTCTACTACTGGAAAAGTGGTTAACTGGTTTGGTGAACATCTCTGGGCGTTGCTTGTCCTTATTGTAGGATTATTGTATGCAGCTGCAAGAGAGTATATTAATAAATCCTGAGTGCAATAATACCTATTACTATACTTCCTACTATTAATGTTGTTTTGTTGTCTTCGTGTTGTGTTGCTTGTTTCTTTTCAACAGGTTCTGGTATAGATTTCTTTGTTTGTTTCTTTTCAACAGGTTCTGGTAGAGATTTCTTTGTTGGTGTGCCTTGTATAGTTGCAGGTTGTGTAGTAGGTGCAAAAGGTTTAACATTTACATCATTATTGAAACCAAGCGAGCACTCCGATGTTGCAATTACAATTTTATTATTATATCCAGCGATAGTGCCAATTTGTAATATCATATCACTGGGAGACATATAGAGACCAAGTCCATATGTGTAATCAACTTTACTTCTTGCGTATTTCAATACATTTTGATATTTTGATATTTGAGTAGGCAAATCGATTGGACTGTTAATTGCATCTTGAACATTTGCTAAGAATTGTTTTTGAGCATCAAATCCTGTGCCTATTTTTAGTATTTCTACACGTGTTTGGGATTGTGCTCCTAATAGTGCCCATACAAGCGTTCTAATGCTTTCGTTAATTCGTTCAACACCTGGTTTTGTGAAACCTTTTGATTTGTCTAATATAAACATTGTCCATGCCTCACTTATATCTACTGTATGTTCTATTTTATCATTTGGATTAAAGAATGGCCCATCACTTTGATGATCTTGTCTGTATTTTCCATGTGGTTTAAAATATTGTGCGTAACTCCCGAGACCACTACATTTAGAACTACTTTCCAGTTTTTGCCTCCAGTCCGTGCTAGGTGAAACATCGAATTCATTGCATAACTTTTGGTATGTTGCTTTGTCGTATGGGTTTTTGTAATAACAGAATGATGCATCTGTCGGTAAAGGTGTTTTAAGTTCTTTCAAAATACGAGCAATACAATAATAAACATGAAATGTATATACTGTTTTAGTTAATCCTGAAGTGTTTTGTAAATGGTCTTGATAACTTACTCCACATCCTGCAGTGGCACACCAGACGGCAAAATTTAATTGACATTGCCACCAGTCAAATGATGAATGACGCCATGTATTCCACGGTTCATTGGTGTGTAATGTTGGATTTTGATATTTTTGAAATAAGTTGAGAAACGTTACTGAATAATGATCATCTTTGTTAACATAAATTGTTTGTTTTACAAGTTCAATATTCTTTTTGGTATATTTAGTATTGTGGTTATATGATGCATTGGGATTGTACTTGAATTCTTTTGGTATCATTTTTTATGTGTAAAAAATGTATCATACAATTTCCGATATTAATAAAACAATATATTTACAACAATATATAGATAATAAATGCGGAAATAAGAGAATTGGATTGAAGAGTTTTACTTATACCATAGGTTGGTATAATTTAATTGATGAATCTATCCAAAAAAGGAACAGATAAAGCAATACGTTTAGCTTCAGGATTTTACAGTTTCCAACAAATAGCAGATATATTTCAAAGAATAATATTGTATTATCTGTAAATGAAACAAATGGCATGGTGTTTTTGACATCGACCGTTGATTTAAAAATAAGCAAAGGATTAAAAGAGATGTTGGGCCTCGGAAATAAAAGACGATTTAACGCAAATCAAACATATGAGGTAGAAATACCGTTAAATTGTGCACCTTATAAACAACTATATGTTCATCTTGAGCAGATAAATAGTGCTTGCAATTTCTTTGATGGTGCTCCTAGTAATATTCTTGGGGTTGTTTCTGTTGAGAATAAATCGTTTGGTGATATTGTTCATACACGTTTTAGTAATCCGGAATATAAACAATTGACACATGGTGATATTTCAGAATTAAGTATAAGCGTTTGTGATGAGAATGGCCAGAAAATAAACAACAATGGTTTACTAATTTGTTGTGTGTTTGAAATTTTATGATTAAAAATGAGTATATATTTGGTGTTAAGAATAATAATATTTTACGTGTTGATAGCAGAATATCAAATTTAGATAATATTTTACAAAACGTTCATACAAATGAATACATTACATTATATGCTGAATCAAAAGGCTCTTTATCTAGAGATAAGTTGTTTTCATTTGGAAATGGAGGTAGAGAGGGAGCGGTTGGTTATGTTATGATGAAAGATGGTTATATTATAAGTATGGGCCTGTCGTGTGAAAAGTCAAAAGATGAAGTGCGGGTTACTGTGATGGTGGATGGGGAAGTTTTGAGTGGGTGTATAGTTTATTTGGAAGACACACAAAGTGTACATCGCGATTTTGATAAACCATTTTTAGTTAAGGCAGGAAGTGTTATTAATTTTTTGAGTGTACTGAATAATTATACTGCGGTTAATACTGTTGCCTCATTATTAATTGAATTTAAAAATTATATATAAAAAATGAGTATATTTGGTGTAAAAAAAATATACAACACCAGCGAATTTGCGTATTGATGAATTACATAAAAAATTAGGAAATTTAAATAATAGATTACAAAACGTTTATACAAATGAATTCATTACAATAACCGCCGAATCAAATGGCCCACTAACTAGTGGTAAAATATTTTCATTTGGAAATGGAGGTAGATAGGGAGCGGTTGGTTATGTTATGATGAAGGATGGTTATATTAAAAGTATTAGCCTGTCGAGTGTATCGTCGCTTGGTAAGGTGAAAGTCGGCGTGTTGGTGAATGGGAAAGTTTTGGAAGGGTGCAGTGGCCTCGCTTTAGATAGTGAAACAAAAAGTACACATTTTAATTTTGTCACCCCTTGTTTAGTTAAAGCTGGAAGTGTTATTAATTTTTTTAGTCTAGAGACTAATAAAACTACAGTTAATACTGTTGTCTCGTTATTAATTGAATTCAAAAAATAAATATAAAAAATGAGTATATTTGGCACTAAAAAGTATGGGAATAATCTGGCTTTACGTGTTGATGATTTGCATAGAAAAATAACAGATAATAATAATTTATTTACAAAAATAACAGATAATTTGAATAGAAAAATAATAAATAATAATATTGATTTAACTTCACGTGTCGGAGATTTACATAAAAAAATAACAGATCATAGTAATAATTTAGATTTACGTGTTGGTGATTTAGATAATAGTTTACAAAACATTCGTACAAGTGAATACATTACAATAACTGCCGAATCAAAAGGCCCAATAACTGTGGGTAAAATATTTTCATTTGGGGATGGAGGCGAAGAGCGAACTGCTGGTTATGTTATGATGAAGGATGGTTATATTAAAAGTTGGCGTGTTGGTGAATGGGGAACATTTGGAAGGGTGCAGCGGATTCGTTTTAAATAGTGGAACAATAGGCACACATTATAATTTTACCACCCCTTGTTTAGTTAAAGCTGGAAGTGTTATTATCTTTGTGAGTGGGCATAATAATAAAACTGCGACTAATACTGTTGTCTCGTTATTAATTGAATTCAAAAAATAACTATAAAAATGAAGCAACCCACAGCGCCGAATTTATATCCAGATTTACCTAATGAAGACGGACAAAATTATAGATTACAGAAGATATCAGAAATAGAAAAACAATTAATAAATGAGAGGGATGTAAGAAAGGCATTATACAAAAAGTATAAACGTGGAATTAACATTACTGATTATGTTGATACTACGTTAATTTCTTCAAGTGTTATTATGGCCGGTGTTGGTTTAACTGTTCCGATTATGTTACCGTTGGAAATTGCTGCTGTTGTGTGCGGGGGTTTAGGGGTTTGTGTTTAACTTGTTAGACGTAGATTACATGCAAAAACAAAAAAAAACATTATGAGATTAAAACTATTGCTGATAGTAAGTTGAATAGTATAAAAGATTTGATTTCTAAGGCTTTGACAGATGGGCAGATATCTGAAAATGAATTTAAGTTGGTTTTAGATGAATTAGATAAATATAACAAACTGAAAGATTGCATACATTCAAAACAAACAGGATTAAGTGAAACGGAAAGAAAAAAACTTATTGAGGAAGGCAAGGCCCAGGCTTTAGCCGAGGTAAAAAAAAAAAAAAAAAAAAAAATAGGAAATGCTTGATTTTATTTAATAAAATTACAATAGTAAATAATGACCCACCACCTATTTATAGTAGCGTAAACTAATGCAGTTTTTCGTCACTCTAGTAGGAAAAAAATTGACGATTACAATATAATTTTCGCTGCGGATTACGGCGTAATCATACTCTGGCTGGCTTGATTGATAGAGATCTCCCTTGCTAGAGTTTATCGGGGATTACGGCGTAAGCATCAACAAATCTTTTTACTCCAAGAATTTTTCATTTTTATCTTTTCTCGAGGGGTGTTTTTTTTTATTTTAGCATTTCTCGAGGTGTGTTTTTTTCATCACTCTAGTAGGGGGGTACTTGGAGTATGAAGAAAAAAAATATTTTTTGGGGGGTGGTCTGGAGCAGCTATTTTTTTTAGGGTGGTCTGAAGAAGCAAAAAAAATTTTTTGGGGGTGGTCTGGAGCAGCTATTTTTTTAGGGTGGTCTGAAGAAGCAAAAAAAAATTTTTTGGGGGGGGGGTGGTCTGGAGCAGCTATTTTTTTTAGGGTGGTCTGAAGAAGCAAAAAAATTTTTTTTGGGGGGGGGTTATACCCGGTCCATATTGTGTAGTAAGTAACAAACAACAACAAAAATAAACTGCCACAGAAGAACCGCCTTGGAACGGTCAGTGGAAAGATTTCCACTGGTGGGGGGGGGGGGGGCTTAAATCGATTTTACGTGGCCACAATCCTCGCCCTTACTTCCGTCGCGATTTAGACAAACACTTTGTTCAGTCCGCACGAAGGCTTCCTAACTCATCAGTGCAACATCTCCGTGAACACAAATAATCAAAGAACCACAGAGGTGAGACAACGGTGAGGACTCGACAGCAAGAAACCACTGAAATGCTGGAGCAAAAGAAAACCAACAGTTAGACTCCGATGGGCCCGACCAGAGACAGAGCATCAGGCACCTACCAACATTACCGTGAATTAGATCTCTCTAATTCTCAATAAGCCTTTACGTTGGAACCGTCATAGAATCTGATGCCTGACCCACCGGCGTGCAATTAAAGAGGGGAGCAAAGTTTCCAACCGTGATTGGGTTAACTACCATGCATGCAGTCTGTCGTATAACATCCATGTTGTACCCAATCTTTTTATATCGAAGAATGATTTTACGAAATTGGGTGCTGAAGTCATTGCGGTTTTATATTTTTCTGAATTTATATACTAAGTCACCATAAAATTCGGGTTCCGGCAAGATTACTTTTATAAACAATGAGCTCTACAAAAAAAAAAGAAATACTACTACTTAATTGCAAATAATAATAATAATAATAATAATAATAATAATAATAATAACAATAATAATAATAATGTTTTTTGGTTTGATTTGAGGTTTAACGTCCCCGTCAACACTGTAAAGGTCATTTTGGAGACGGTGCTAATAGGGGAAATGTATAAAATTTACAGAGATGCAAAAAGACGCGGAAAAACGCAAAACAGACCCTCAGAAAAGCAAAAAGACCTTCGGGAAAGCAAAAAGACCATTCAGGAAAGCGAAAAGACCATTAGAAAACCTTATTTTTCTTATTTCTGCTCTAAAATGAAGATTGTGGGTACTAGTTAGAACCGCCTCATCGGGGCAGTTATAACGATTACCCACAATCTATATTTACAGAGACGCGAAAAGACGCAAAAAGACCCTCAGAGAAGCAAAACGACATTCAGGAAAGCAAAAAGACCTACAGGACCTACATTATACTATTAAAATTGGGCGTCAATGTATTTTAACTTTAGAAATCGCTCCGCTTATTATTGTTGCTTCTCCTTTTATATAACCAAGAATTTTAATCTATTTAATTTAATCAGGAATACTTAATGAAACCATACTGTATAATAGATAATTCGATTATGTTGTTTGGCAAAATAATGACACCTGACATAATCAGTTTTTACTGGGTTTGATCACACTTCAGTCGGCTTCTTTAAGCACTTAACGTGAAAAAAAAATCGAAAAAAATTCATATTTGTTGTTAATAACCACGAGCATATACATTTTTTTAGCAATTTTAACCACCTCAACCCCCATAAAACCCAAATACAATAAATAAAGTAGGGTTACGATAAAATTCCGACACCTTCAGGACTTGTCTTGACTCTGTAGAAATTTCAAGCAGTCTGATCTAGGTCTGTACTTTCTGCTGTGGTCTATCTGTCCCAATACTCAGAATCGTGACAGAAAATGTGTGTATTTTGCCCGGATGCATTATGAAAACACGCCTATTCATCTATATTAAAAGTTTTACCATAGAAGAAAAATAAAAAATTCAGAAAAAAAATCGTATATTTTTCATATTTCTGCTCAGAACATAGATTGTGGGAACTCGTTAGAACCACCTTTGGAGGCGGTTCTAACGAGTTCCAACAACTTATGTTGGAATTCTTTCGAACTAAAATCAAATTTATACATTTTATGAATTGAAGTTTATCGTCCCGGTCAACAATATTAAGGTCATTTTAGAGACGTCGCTGCCTATTTTGTGGGTTTTACCCGACCTTGTAATGAAATGATATCTCAAGCCTGGCATCCAATGAAACCAGCATAGTTAAGCCGTTTACGAGTACCCAAGTGTGGTCGATTTCAGCCCTGCGTGGAAGCATGATGCAGCCCAATCTATTTCTCCAAGCCCCGATGGGGTTGGGGTTGGGGGTTGGGAGGGGGCTATAAATTTGAACGTATATAGAGGTTATCTTTCTTTAATCTATGTTTAAAGCTTGAATTAGTGGACGCAATCGCTAAGCCAAAAAATAAAATAATAATAAAAAAATAATAAATAATAAAAAAAAGGCTGGTGAAGATTGTCAGAAAAGCATTTTGTTTCAATTTTTTCTGGCAATAATGCAAAATGATCAATAATCACTTTAAGTTGTTACCTTTATCGACACGTGCCGCAAGGTAACAAACAGTAAGATTATCACATTACTCAAACCTCAGTCCTTATTGGGGCACGTGCCAATCATCCACAAGTTTATGTCTCTAATGCGTGGCTTTAATTCTTTCTTTTGTTTCTTGCATTCGGTTTCGTTTCGCAGGGGCACATCGAAAGCTATGTGTGAGCCTAGCACCGGGGCCCAGCGAAGACTCACATCAGCCTGCGCATCCGCGCAGTAGCTACGAATCGTGAAGTAGTCAAATCTTCCTCATGCCTCCAGCGATCATGACCATACTGTGCAACTGGGCAAGCTGATATGTGTATGCTTGGCACTGTAAATATAAATCGTGAAATGGCCAGAGCTTCCTCATGCCTAAAGCGATCATGAGCATGCTATGCGGCAGAACAAGCTGATCTGTATCTGCTGGGCGAATTGTAGAAATTGCTGGGCCCTTGCTTACTTATTTTCTTTTGTGTTTCAAGAGCCTAATGTCAAACAACTTCCTCGGGAATCGGCATGAAAACCTGGATTCCTGTAATAGAATTGAAGATTTTCCATTGAAAAAGAATCGTTATGATTCTTATTCATAATGTGTTCCATTAACCCACTAAGTACCAGAAACCCCAAAACGCATATTTGGCAAACAGTGCAGGCCCAGATCAGACGTTGCAGAACTGTTTGTAAAAAGAAAAGCCATTTTCCAAACAAATTTTGTAGAAAACACAACCTGACACCCCTGAAGTTTGAAATAGACCCCTGTTATATATAAGGAGGAAGATTCCATTTGGCACAAAAAGGGTTAATTCAATGGAAGCTGAAAAGCAGAAATAAGAGAAAACAATGTACACAACGAAACCCTTCACAATTTCAGTGTCAGTTATCTAACCATTGCCTGCAGTGAAAACACCTGAAGAACACAAACATGATAAGAAAAGTGTGTTGTTTCTAAACATGTAATTTGTTTTGCCGTATTTGTGAGTATAAACACGTCAAAAGTCTAAACACGTCTCGGCTGATATCGATACGATCTTGTTCCCGCGTAGACGAACGCTGAACGGACGCTGAAAGTTGCAGAGCTGCAACGACATAAAATTGAGGTAAAATCATCATTATTTATGTTGTATTTGTCTATAACGTTTTGTTTCTTTGATCCTGGAATAGTAGAAGATATGGTACGTCCTTCAAACATATTTTTCTTTCGAAGATGAGTGGAATATTGGTGTTTAGTTCTTAATGTAATTAGTTTTCGCGACTCATATTTTCTTTCTAGATCCAAGTTGTGTTCAGCAGACTTACTAATGCCATTTGATAGAAGATTGTGATTGGTAAATGAAACGTACATATATTCTTTCTTGACCATATTAATATAAACTGCCTAAAACTGCAAAAAAAAGGTGAGGAATTGTTGGGGAAAATGCCACAACATGGTCTAAACTCGTTTAGCGTGAACATGTTCAAAACCTAAACATGTAAAATTTAATTATGCTTTAAGGTGTAGTGTTCTTCTTTTCTACCAAAGAAATCTTAACCTCCAACATGAACTCACAAATAGTGCACACTGTATGATTGTACTCTAGTTTCGCATAATGAAGGGGAGCCTCTGCGTGAAGATAACGCCGCCTTTATCAAATTGACCCCCCCCCCCCCCCCCACAAACTCTTTAATAAAAGCAGTGTTTAATGGAAGAACTACATGTAGAACCACCACATCCCGAACCTTGATGAAGCATTTCTAATGAGTAGACTGTTGAGCACACAACCTATATTTTAAACAGAGATAAGAAACAATCCAATTTTTTCATCGACTATAATTTTCATTTTTACTGGCGTAACAATGATCTGGGTTTGTATAGGTGTATTATCGTAATGAGTTCATGTCTAGATCTGAAGCATGACACACTGTTTTCGTATCACTGCAAATGGCAATAAAAAGGGCGTTCTATCACCAAATATTCCTCACCGGCACCTGGGATCTAACCTGCTACTGCCGCAATCAGGTAATAGTTCTCAGGTCTAGCCGAAAGATGCTGTTTAAGCTATCTCAACACTTGCTTTTTTCATTATAAATTTAGAAATCGGATATACAGGTACAAATTTTTTTGTATTCATTACTGGTCGTACAATCTACTATATGACCTATATTTATGTATGTAACTGCTTATAAATTTGGTTTGTCAATCCTCATACCTATTTGTTGTGGAGAGGTGAGTTTTAAATGTATTCACAGACATTTGGAACAATCCTCTTACCCAACACTTATGGAGAGGTGAGGCATGCTTGGTTATAGTGGACAAGAGATATGGACACAATAATATTGTTTTCTCTTAGATATTCATAACATAACAGTCATTGACATTGATCGTCTTAGATCTCTGTCAAAAATGCCTACAGGAGCATGGGGCATTATGTGGAGAATGTGTCAAATCTGCGTAGATATAACATTATAAAATCTTAAAAAAAATATCACAAGCATAGAGCTTGGGTTAATGTTGCTTATTTTAACCCATATAAGCCTGGCATCTGACGGTCCTGTAAATGGGTATAGGCAAACAGTGCAGATCCAGATGAGATGCGAGTCAGAAAGTGCAGACCCAGATGAGACGCCACATCTCATCTGGGTCTTCAGTGTTTTCTTGAAATATATACCAGTTTATGTTAAAATAATAAAAAATAGAATCAACCTTGATCCCCTAATTTAACAAATGAACCCATTTAAATGATAGTGGAAGAATCCATTGAGCTTAAATGGGTTAAATTGAAAATAGAATGATCAGGAACTGATACAATCGAATCCCAAATCCTCCCCACAATATCGCCAGGGAAAGAAGTCGAAACATGGAGTGACGACAATAAACCAAACAGACCACTGTTAAACCGAGTCAGCAGATCTTTCCCAAACCGGTGGTGACTCAGAATACCCAAAAATAGCTAAAAAGGAACAACAAACATAATGGGGGAATAAATCAGAATCACCAACATGACAAACATTTAACTGGAAGGACAAACACAACAAAAATGAACCAAGAAGGGGGGAGAAAGAATAAGAATCATCAACATAATAACATACATAATTAGGGAAAAAATCAAAACCACCAATACAAAACAGGAACAAACCACAGCAAAAGAACCGACTTGGAATGGTCAGTAAAAATAGTATACTTTACGGGATCCCAACCCCCACCTAGAAGAACACTACACCTTAAAGCATAATTAAATTTTACAAGTTTAGGTTTTGAACATGTTTACGCTTAACGTGTTTAGACCATGTTGTGGCATTTCCCCCAACAATTCCTCACCTTCTTTGCAGTTTTAGGCAGTTTATATAAATATAGTCAAGAAAGAATATATGCAGGTTTCATTTACCAATCACAATCTTCTATCAAATGGCATTAGTAAGTCTGCTGAACACAACTTGGATCTAGAAAGAAAATATGAGTCGCGAAAACTAATTACATTAAGAACTAAACACCAGTATTCCACTCATCCTTGAAAGAAAACTATGTTTGAAGGACGTACCATATCTTCTACTATTCCAGGTTCAAAGAAACAAAACGTTATAGACAAATACAACATGAATAATGATGATTTTACCTCTAGACATGTTTAGAATTTCAACCTGTTTCTGAGCTAAACATGTGCAGGTATTAAACATGTCACTGTCCTATACATGTTTAATATCTAAACACCTTCCTAGACGTGTTTAGAATCGAGACTTGTCAAAGCGTTAAACGCATATAAAATCAAAGTACTGAAAGTACTGAGGAAAGTTGATTTATGAGGAATAATTATTATATAACAATGTTAGTCGTAGATCAAGCAGTTATCTAGATATTTTGTTGAAACAAATATAGAGACTAACTTCCCATATCACAGGTCCTGGTGTATGAATGACATTTGACATGTCACCAGTAAAAATTCTGATTCTGGTTCTGATTTGACAAGGTCGAAGTGGGTTAAAAAATTCGACAAAGAAAAAATGATTCATCGATTGTTTTGTGTTTAACGACAGGTCAACCCTAGTGGATCATTTTTGTCTTCTCCAAGAGAAAGGGGAAAAGAGATAGAAGAGACAGTAGATAAGATGGTTTGTTTGTCTTTTTGTTTGATTTGAGGTTTAACGTCCCCGTCGACACTGTAAATGTCATTTTGGAGACGTTGCTTCCAATTTGTGGGACTTTTATCCGACATTGAGATGAAATGACATCTCAAGCCCTGTCGCCCAATGAGACCAATAGGGTTCATAAGCATGGACGGCCGACTCGCACCGCTTTGCCTGGGCAGGCTTAGATCCTCTAACCAGTTTATCAGTACTCGTGTGCGGGTCGGTTTCAGCTCTGCGTGGAAGCATCATGCAGCCCATATATTTCTTCAAGCCCCGATGGGCAGGGCCGTTGTAGAAAAGATGAAAGTGAGGGACAGAGGAGAAAGAGGAAAATGAATGGAAGTGTAGGAACAAAAGAAATATCAACACTCCCTCACTCTACCGTTACCTGCTGCAAGGACAGCAGGTGCTGCCCAACTGTAAGTCAATATCAGCTGGACTCCCCAGTGACACATTGCCTCACTTAACTACCCCCACGAAGAAAATACGGAAGAAAGAAAGATAAACGTGCCTGCCAATTTCTTCATCGTCCAATCATAAAGGGGGTCTTTCAAGGTATAGGAAATTTGCATTGGTTTCTGCCCACGCTTGGATTTTGATGACATTATGCACAATAATTGCCTTGGGTATAACCATTATAATTACGATGCATTCACTTTTAAATCTTATTTCCGTAGTAAATTTATTGCATATTTTATGAAGTATCTATCACAACAGAGAGTACTCTCATATAAACTTGTCTACAGTATTCAGAGATTCATATATCTAATGCTGCTATATTTTATGAATTAAAACCATAATTGGTGAGTTAGTTGATACTATGAATTACCTCATATGTCTAGTAATAGTGGCAGGGCATTTAGTTTTCTTTGATGGTGTCCCCATATTTCAGCTCTATTTTTGTATTCATTAAAATTTTATATGCATTTTCACCATGTTCCAATTTTTGTCAAGACACTATTTCAGCATAAAAACTACCCACATATCTTAAGAACATGTTGATGAATTTTGATGGAAATTGAGGACCGGTAACATTGTGTTTTAACATACTGAATACTGATAGTCCTGATTCAGCAAAATGTGAAATTATATGATAATCATGTTTTGGTCATGCTGTTTAATAATACTTTACTATTGCTTTCAATTTGGATGGCTTTAGTATAGTATGGTTTACGTAAGTAGTTCATAGCATAATAATAAGTATTATTTCAAAACATCCATTTCGGTAAATTTGCCCCCTATGGAACAAACTATTTTGTCTACAGAACTATACCGCAAAGGTTTTGAGGACAAACGTCATCAAACGCACCCATGTAATCATGTGCACAGTTTTCTTTCTGTCTTTCTTGTCTAATTTGGTAATGGTGCTAAGGTGATGTTTAGATTTAACATTCAAATCAACAACATACCAGTCACTTTAGATGTTGCTTCAGATTTTGTGAGATTTGTTATCCGACTCGAGATAAATGACTCTCAAGTCAAACTGTTGTTTGTTTATTACACCCTAACTGTCCATTTAAAAAGAAAGGTTTACTCTAGGGAAAATCAACCACACTTGAGATTACTTTTCCTGGACATTAAGTTTTCAGAATTTTTATCTGCATAGGCACTAGCCAATCTATCTTTTTTGTATAGTCCCTATGAACGAAATCAAACGGCTTCCTGAAGCTGTATTCCAAAGCCATTTGAATTTGCTTTTTGAATTCATATGGTCGTACATTTGTCAGTGTTCCAAAACTTATGTGATCATGATTTTGTTGTCTATATATTTGTATAGATCTTTCACTTCATTTACCTATCTCAGCAGTTGTTGCAGTAATTACAAAGCACATTATGTAAGATATCAAGAAGCATTTAAACTGTTGATAATAATTATTCAATCTGTGAGTAGTTATCACATTAATTGTAGGATTTTAAATTATTTTCAGTAAATACATTGTGATGCTTTTTTCTGTCCAAACACTGCAATGCTCTTTCTAAGCTGAGAGATACATTGCACAGAAATGTTCTGGTAATCATTAATGAACAAAAAGCAAGCAAGAACAGTGCTTAAAAAACAGTGAACTTGCATTCAGCAGAAACATTCAAGAAGTGGTTGAAAGTTTTACAACCAGAAAAAAATACTAAAAGCTCGCTTCCGATAAATTAACCACTATATTGACAAAGTAAATAGAAAAAATAAGACACTAAAGAAACGTCAACAATTACAATACCAATGCAGAAAAGAGACATATTTATGTATGTGTACTATAAGGAAGGAAACTGTTTCTCTCCCTGTCTAATAGCAAAATTTCTCTAGGTCATGAAACAGCTTTGTTTACACCAAATATTCTACGCCTCCACCATCATTGATATCTTTTGCAACAGAAACTCAATATCAGTGACATTTCGATTTTTGGAAATACTAACCAATAATTACTGTAACTTTTTGGTTAGGATAATAATCCAGCGTTCATAAAGACAGAGTATATCTAAGGCTTAATCTGGCCATGAATTTATCAACATAACTATTTTTACTAGTAACAACAAACCACTGACCATTGCGTCCTTGCATACCAGCTTGGTATGGAAATGAAAATAATGGATCTCCTTGCCTTACACCTACTTGAGTAGCATGACTTGAGTAGCATGACTTATGCAAAGTCATCAAATAAAGTTGCACATGTTCACAATAATTTTGCTGCTAATAAAAAAGCAATATATGTTGTTAAGCCTAATTTGTTCTTTTGATTTACAGTTTTACTATCTACTATTTTGGATAGATCATAGTGTATAAATGAAAGAAAAATATCAGAAATTCATGATATTTTAATAGTTTCTAAGCTAGATCAGCTCAATATGTATTCATTTTGACTCGTATAATCTCATTTTTATTACGTAAGTGTTACGAATTGCCTTTTTTTAAGGTTCTTGGATGATTTCAATAAAATAGTAAATTTTGCAGAAACGACTTACATCCATTAAAGGTGTAAAACTACAGTGTTACCGGTTTCGGATTTTCATGAAATTTGGCATAGCTAAAAAAGATACATATAGCAAGTTTTCCTAGCAAAATGAAATCTTGACAAAGACTAGAACATATTTATCTGAGGGATTGAAGTTTGATACTTTTTTAAAATTTTAATTAAAAAATGATATTTTTGATAATTATTTTATCAGAAAATGTAAACTTTAATTAATTAAAAAGGTTTTTTAGTATCAAAGGAATGCCTATGGAGTTCTGCATTCAATCCAGTTCACAGATCTTGAAACTAAATAAAACATAAGATTTAAGATGCGCTTATTTGGAGACAGACACCAGCTCATGGAGGGAGTCAGTTATAGTGGCCTCCTGAGTCCTACTTTGATTTATATAATTTACTAAATACATTTTTATAGGTTGTATATGCTGAGTTATTAATATACAAAGTTTAAAGAAAACACATGCATGGGCACAAATGAAAGACCCCCTTTCTAAATTTGCTCAGTACATTATGCTAATAATCTTACAGAGAAGTTCACCTAACGGGAGACCCCCGCCCATAGGGCCTTGAAGAAATATATGGGCTGCATGATGCTTCCAAGCAGAGCTGAATCCGACCCGCACACTAGTACTGGTAAACCGCTTAGAGGATCTAAGCCTGTCCAGGAACCGCGGAGCGAGGCGGACTGTCCATGCTAATAAACCTTATTGGTTTCATTGGGCGACAGGGCTTGAGATGTCATTTCATCTCAATGTCGGGTAAAAGCCCCACAAAATTGGTAGCAAGTCTCCAAAATGACCTTTACAGTGTTGATGGGGACGTTAAACCTCAAATCAATCAATCAATCTCCTAGCGGGCACATGATGTCTTAGCAACGTCGCATCAACGTCGCATTGATACGACGATGCACATAGGTTGTGCAGCCGCTTGGAGCTATGTTCCTTGGGGCGTCGGGACATAAAAAGGAGAATAACTTGACAAAAAAGATCATTTTTAACCATTTGATTTTGACATTATAACTCTGGTCAGACACCGCGTTTACCCAAGGCCAATTAAAATACGTTTATTCCCACCTGTACGGGGTCCTAAAAACATTAACCCGTAAATGTCAATTGTTTCAATACTGTGACATTTGGAAACAGTTAAGATAGATTAGAGGCCACAGAATGTTGCGTCTGATCGGTTTCTTCACTATTTGCTGAATTAAACAACACGTGTTTTGTAATATTAGAGCTCTCGAAAACAGGCAAATTGTAGGTCAGTGAAGGGTCATTTAGTTGGTCACTGATAAGCTAACCCTTTTAACCCTGTAGACCAGTGCAGACGCCGAGGTAGAAACACACTGTATCTATGCAAACCTTGTAGATCCTGATAAGACGGCACGTAGCTAGAACGTCTCGCCAGAATCTACATGTACACTGTTTGTCATCCTGTCAGTGAGCTAATCAGAAATCCTTTCTATAAGAATATATTTAAAGCGAGAAGAGTCCTGTTTAGAAACTCAGGGATGAAAGAGTAAAACATAAATATCACCGAAAAGCGCGTAGGAAAATAGTTCCAGAGTACAGTTTTCTTTTCAGAATTAGTCTTTCTGTGCCAATTTATATTTAATCCGTATAAAGTCTCGAAAAATGAAATATTTTGAAAGACCTTCCATGCGGGGCCGGCCTGCAAAATTAATTTTCAAGAGTTCATTTGGACTATTTTATGCAGCGTACGAACAACGGAAGTGGAGCAACGCGGTCCAGTACCGGAAGTAGAAATGTAGTGACAAAGAAACTTGATTTAAAAAATCAACTTTCAAAAACGGGACAAGAAATGCGTCTCAGAAAGTGTTTAATCTGTAAACACTATAAAACATTCATAAGATTGCGTTTTCCTTACAATAACACACGTACCCGTTTGAGATAGTATATTCTTTCATTTTCTCCAAAATGACTACTTTTCCGACAAAAATGTGATATTTGTCTTATTTATACTCCGAACATACGTTGCGAGTGCTCTTTAGAACCGCCTCTGTGTGGCGGTTCTAACGAGCACCCACAACCTACATAAAAGAATAATACATCACCCTATAAAACCCACTTTTCTCTGTCTGGAATTTGCATAAATGGGGTTTAGAGGGGTATTATTTTCACGAACTTGTCAGCATGATGTGAATTTTTTTATCATTTGAGGAAATAATGTTAATTTCTCAAGCTAAACATTTTTTCACTTTATCCCCTTTTTATCCCCCGACCGAATAGGTTCGGGGGATATAGCGATCAGCCTGGCGTCCGTCCGTCTGTCCGTCCGTCCAACCGTCCGTCCGTTCGTCCGTAGACGCAACCTTGTGATGGCCATAACTCCTATACCCTTTGAGATTCATTGATGGTTCTTGGCACAATTGTTCACAAGGCAGAGACGGCGTGTCATGCGCAAGAACCAGAACTCTGGATGCCATACTTTTTTAGTTATCTCCCCTTTTAATAAAATAGAATGACTACTTTGTGGTGTCCATAACTCCAATACCCTTTGAGATATATTGATGGTACCTGGCACAGTTGTTCACAAGGCTGAGACGGCGTGCCATGCACAAGAACCACAACTCTGGTTGCCATGGTTTTGGAGTTATCTCCCCTTCCAATAAAATAGAGTGACAACCTTGTGATGGCCATAACTCCTATACCCTTTGAGATTCATTGATGGTTCTTGGCACAATTGTTCACAAGGCTGAGATGGCGTGTCATGCTCAAGAACCAGAACTCTGGATGCCATCCTTTTTTAGTTATCTCCCCTTTTAATAAAATAGAATGACTACTTTGTGATGGCCATAACTCCAATACCCTTTGAGATATATTGATGGTACCTGGCACAGTTGTTCACAAGGCTGAGACGGTGTGTCATGCACAAACACCACAACTCCCCTTCCAATAATATAGAATCACTACCTTGTGATGGCCACATCTCCAACACTCTTTGAGATATATTGATGATACTTGGTACAGTTGTACATGAGGTTAAGCAGATTTGTCACGTGCAAGAACCACAACTCTGGGTGCCCTGGTTTTTTAATTATCTCCCCTGACAATATAACCTTGTGATGGCCATAACTCAAATACCCTTTGAGATATATTGATGGTACTTGGCACAATTGTATACAACGTTGAGACGGCGCTTCATGCCTAAGAACCACAACTCTGGGTGCTATGATATTTGAGTTATCTCCACTTCCAATATAACAGTATGACAACCTTGTGACCACCGTACCTCCAATACCCTTTGAGACATATTGGTGATACTTGATGCAGATGTACATGAGGTTAAGTAGGTGTGTCATGCTGAAGAATTACAACTCTGGGTGCTCTGGTTTTTTAGTTATCTCCCCTGGCAATATAACCTTGTGATGGCCATAACTCCAACTCCCTTTGAGATATATTGAAGGAACTTGGCACAATTGTATACAAGGTACAGAAGGGATGTCATGTGCAAGAACCACAACTGTTGTTGCTGTGGTATTTGAGTTTTCTACCCTTCCAATATAACAGTATGACCAGCTTGTGATCACTATATCTCCAATACCTTTTGAGACATATTGATGGTACTTTGTGCAGAAATACATGAGCTTAAGCAGGCATGTCATGCACAAGAACCAAATTTCTGAGTGCCCTGGTTTTTTAGTTATCTCCCCTGACAGTATAATCTTGCGATGGCCATAACTGCAATACTTTTGTGATATGTGGTTTAATTCTGGTGCACTTTCTATTGGTGAACAATCTTCTGAAGGCCATATTGGCTTTTGGTCGGGGGATTTGCCATCTCTTCCGATGGCTATTTTTCGAGATAGATGCTACTGATTTACCAGTTATCGGGCCAATTATATGCAAACATAGTAATTATACCATCCTTAAAATTACGGACCGAAATTACTATGGGCCGATTTTGTTATGAGCCGTATTGTCCCCCTTCGTCCCGAATTTCACATTTATGACTTTCGTTAATGTTCATACTAGTGAGCCATGATAGTTAAGCAATTTGCATGAAACACATTTCAGGGACACAGGGCGATAATTACGAGCTAGAGCTCTATCTCCTGTTTTAAAAAAGTGGACAATTGTTCGCCAGAAGCCATTCTTTTGGGAATTTCACCAGTATCAAGAGGTTGTTCGAACAGATGTGCAAAAACTGGACCTCGCCCATTTGCTAATTCCTTCAGGCCTCTAGGATGAAGCTCATCAGTTCCTAGAGCTTAAGGCGGATTCAAGCTTTTAACTAGCTTGATAAATCCCCCCGATGGCACAACAATACTATCCATAAAAGGGACCGATTTTCCAGATAATGGAACCTCCTTGAACTCAGTTTTATAGAACACATACTGGAATTCACCAACTAGTTCCTCTGTCCTTTCAGAGTCTGATTCTGCAACTTTTATGTAGGACCGGGACACATTGTCTGTCTTGTTTGACTATGCGATGTCTGTAGAATCTCGTGTATTTTCCTTTACATCACCTACCAAGTTATTCACATACAAATCATGCTGTTTTTTTATGTCAGTCTTAATTTCTGGTCTCAGATTTTAGAATTAACCACTTCCCATCTTTACTGATTTAGCATGAATCTTATTCCTTCTGAGAATCTTTCTTCTTATATTATCTCTGGTGTGATCCAGGGAACAGAAATAACAGACATAATAGTTTTTGAAGGGATTATAAGAATCTTATAAGTTATATGGGTGTGAGGGGTGGATGGAAAAATCCGTCCCGAGGGTCACTGTCCGGCATCACAAGGCTTGCCGAGTGATGCCGGACAGTGATCCCGGGGGACGGATTTTTCTATCCACCCCTGACACCCATATAGGATTCTTTTTATTGCATTACTTCCATTTCTTAGAGCGGCTTTTTAATGCTGCCGTCACTTCGGTTACCGTCGTCCGCCATATTGTGATGACACTGCAGGAATGTTTAGTGACGTCACGTAACGTGCTGTGAGGTTAACCTTAACGACGGCGCATACGAGGTCGTAATCAATCAGTGCATTTATCAAACACGCGATTATATTCGATTTTTGATCGGAACACCAGGATCAGAACATAAATTTCTATCCCAGGGTAAAATCACGGATTTCCTTGTCTGGTGTGCAAGAATATAAGAATCTTATATGGGTGTGAGGGGTGGATGGAAAAATCCGTCTCGAGGGACACTCTCCGGCATCACGAGGCTTGCCGAGTGATGCCGGACAGTGATCCCGAGGGACGGATTTTTCTATCCACCCCTCACACCCATATTGGGTTCTTTTTCTTGCATACCTTCCATTTCTTAAAGCGGATTTTTAATGCTGCAGTCACTTCGGTTACCAACGTCCGCCATATTGTGTTGACACTGCAGGAATGTTTAGTGACGTTGCTGTGACGTCAACCTTAACGAAGGCGCATACGAGGTCGTAATCAACTAGTGCATTTATCAAACACGTGATTATATTCGATTTTGGGTCGGAATACCAGGGTCAGAACATAAATTTCTATCCCAGGGTAAAATCACGGATTTTCTTGTCTGGTGTGCAAGAAATAATTTTCCGCTGAAGTTTGAATGAAAGAAGTTATCAAATCAAAGTTCTCCTTGACAGACCGAGCATCTGAATGACCATTAAAGTATTTCTCCTTTGTAAATCTTAGCGCATCCTTCCTCATAGTTTCAGAGGCAACTTTCTGATATGAGTAATAGTTCGTGTGTCATTACTGACACTGACCAATCTTAATCACATGCGAGAAATGTTTATATTTGTATATTCTAAGATGGCTGATGATACCAATTCTAGCTCTGAACAGAGCAACAGAGTTTAGAAGAAGACAGCTGTTGGTGATGCCTTAGCTCTGGCTTTGCGCATTGCACTTTTCATTTGGCTTCGCTGACTACTTTTGCTTCATATTCACTAGCACCCCTTCTGATGAAGCCTCGCCACATTTCTCGGTCCTGTGAAATTCGTTCCCACGATTCTGTTGGTATGTTGAAGTCCTTGAGGGAGGCTTTGAAGTAAGGGCGAGGATTGCAGCAGCGTAATAGCGATATAAGCCCACCCCACCGCCCAGTGGAATTCGTTTCGCTGACCGTTCCAAGGCGGTTCTTCTTTCGCTCTTTATTTTTGTTAAGGTTTGTCTTTGAGTGTGTGTGTCAACTGTGTTGTTTTGTTTTTGATAGCCAATGGAGTTTGTGGGAAAGAAACTGTCCTTTTGTCTTTCGGCCTTTGATGTTTCCATTAGGGTCTAGTTATTTCATCGGCCCCCGCCCATAGGGGCTTCAAGAAATATATGGGCTGTATGATGCTTCCACGCAGAGCTGAATCCGACCCGCACACTAGTACTGGTAAACCGCTTAGAGGATCTAAGCCTGTCCAGGAACAGCAGTGCGAGGCGGACCGTCCATGCTAATAAACCCTATTGGTTCCATTGGGCGACAGGGCTTGAGATGTCATTTCAAATCAATGTAAAAGTCCCACAAAGTTGGAAGCAACGTCTCCAAAATGACCTTTACAGTGTTGACGGGGACGTTAAACCTCAAATCAAACAAACAAACAAACTAACTAATTAGGCGGACGTACGCCCGACTATAGTCACCGTACACCTCGTACATCAGATTTTGTGCACCTCTTTAGACATTCCTTCTTGTTGTCCTCCGCTCAAAGAAAGATAAAAAACTAAAATACATATCTAAATATGAAAAAGCAGTACACGCAATGAATCCTATCAAATTCGACCAAACTGTTTGAAAAATGAACAATGTTTGTAAAAATAGACCTGTTTATTAGACTTTACGAAAAAAAAAATGCGCTGAAAGCTGAGTAAAATTCTTCTACACCGTTGCTGTTTATGCTTGAAATCATTCCCTTTCATTCCTCAGTTTCTGAACAGAACCCTTCTAGCTCTGATATTCAGTGTACCAATGCTTATAGAAAGGTGTTTTGTTCAAGTCATTGACAGTTGGCAAACGGCGTAGAGTCTGAAGATGCTGCTTGTCACATGCCGTCTGATCTGGATCTATAAGGTTGGTATCGGTATCTGTATCTGAATCGGTATCTGCAGCGATGTACAGGATTGAAAGGGGTGACACGCTTCTCTGTACTGATCGACATCAAACATAGTATTCCGACCGCTTTGGAGAGGTCTGATTACATGTATAATTTCAAAATAGAAATTTTATTCGCTGTGAGTTTACATGAAGTTCCGTGCTTTAAGCAAATAACGAGGGTCCTGATCAGATGCCACATTCTGTGGCCTGTAATCAGGGTCTTCAGTGTTTTCGAATGCCCCAGTAAAGGGACGCTTGGCACTGATGGGCAAATTAAGCTGCATCAGTCAAAGTTGAAGTTCATAAAACGCAGCGTCTGATCGAGGCATGAAAAACTAAAATGTACATGTTTGCATTTCCTCCGTCGGATTTGTTATTTCTCCCTATTCGACTAAGCCATTTAAACCATTTGGCATCTAGACACTACAGAATAATTTGGCCTAATAAAATAACCTCCCTCAGTTTTTTTTACTTTTTTTACTTTATTTGGAAACATAAAATTGTATAAATAAAGTTTGCTCCGACTCAGTGATCAAATGTAGCGGAATACGAGTGTGTTGAAAACATCAGTATTATCACGAGTGCGATGCACGAGTGAAATAGCTGATGTTTTCAATACACAGAATGATAATTTGTAAGTTGTCCTCAGTGTATAGATATGTGATCGTCAGTCGGGCCCCACCCATCGGGGCTTGAAGAAATAGATAGGCTGCATGATGCTTCAACGCAGCGCACACGAGTACTGGTAAACAGCTTAGAGGTCCTAAACCTGCCCAGGTAAAGCGGTGCGAGTCGGACCGTCCATGCTTATAAACCCTATTGGTTTCATTGGGCGACAGGGCTTGAGATGTCATTTCATCTCAATGTCGGGTAGAAGTCCCACACAATTGGAAGCAGCATCTCAAAAATGACCTATACAGTGTTGATGGGGACGTTAAACCTCAAATCAAACAAACAAACACTGTGATCGTCAGCAGAGTTGGTGGAAACTAACTCAGATACAGGAAGGTGTATGTAAATAAATAAATAAATAAATAAATAAATAAATAAATAAATAAATAAATAAATAAATAAATAAAAAAATAACAACAGTTTCTTCCAGGTAGAAAAAAGAGTCAACTTCTTGGAGACCTTGTTTGTTTGATTTGAGGTTTAACGTCCCCGTCAACACTGTAAAGGTCATTTTGGAGACGTTGCTTCCAATTTTGTGGGACTTTTACCCGACATTGATTTGAAATGACATCTCAATCCCTGTCGCCCAATGAAACTAATAGGGTTTATTAGCATGGACGGTCCGCCTCGCACCGCGGTTCCTGGACATCCTCTAAGCGGTTTACCAGTACTAGTGTGCGGGCCGGATTCAGCTCTGCGTGGAAGCATCATGCAGCCCATATATTTCTTCAAGCCCCTATGGGCGGGGGCGGTCTTGGAGACCTGCACCGTGTCTGTGGTCGTTTATTGAAACAGCCCGTTTGAAGATAAAAACACTCAGTGATAAATTCAAGAGCAATTACGTGTGACTAGAGCGTAAAAAGACTTTAGTCATTATTTTTTTTATTTTTTTTTAATTTTCAAGTTTTAACTAAAGAGCGTTGTAAATAGATGACATTACTCGCCCGCCTCTCAGTACTTTCAGTACTTTGATTATTTCATGTCCGTGTTTCTTTCCGTTTGGTGTCACTTATGGGAGCCGTGGGTTCCTGATCATTGCATTCACTTCTATTTTGAAGGTGTCCTTGTAATGCTTCTTCTCTTATATGCCTTCCTCCGATGTTTCGTAATAGGTGGAATGAAGATTCTTTTAAAAATCCGGAAACGATATCATGATGAATTAAATTACAATGTAGTTTGTCTTGGGACTGAATATCTTCAAAGTGTCCTGTTAAATATGCAAGGATTAAATCCAAAGTGTTCTTATCACGAGAATGGAAGTTAACCATTGGTTCTAAGCCGTGATCATTCATAATGCCAATTATTATTTGTCTTTCGAACTGACTTAGCATTTTGCCTTGTTTGTTGAGCATGTCAGGCGAAACAATGTCTCTGGAGCTGGTCACCTAGACCGTGCACTGATGGGGATTCGCTATCCTTATGCTGAGACGTATTGATCTCTGAACAAATGGGCCAGGGCACAGCATTTCCTACAATTTACATGTGCGCCCAGCGAAGACTCAGATTAGCCGGCGCATTCACAAAGTCGGCCCCGAGTCTTCATTGTGTGCTCTAAGGATAGCTAAGGGCCCAACACTCCTTCATACGGAGACGGGACCTTGGTTTAAAGACTCATCCGAAAGTCTGGAGAAGCCCGGGGTCGATCCTACGATCCCTGGTTTACAAGGCGAGTAGCGTAACCACTACACCACGGAGGCTTCTACACTCACTGAAGAATGAGCTGGAACAATACGAAAACACGCCTATATAATTTTGACCCCCTAAACCCCCACTTTTATACTATAAAACTGGGGTTTACAGGGGTATATGTTATTGTATTATTTCTGCTAAAACATAGATTGTGGGTACCCGTTAGAACCGCCTAGTCGAGGCGGTTCTAACGAGTACTCACAATCTCTGTTTTTAACAGAAATACGAAAAGTGTCAGACATTTTATCTGAAAAGTTTCATTATTTTGGTGGTAAAATTTTCAATATAGTTGAATAGGCGTGTTTTCGTAATGAAAAGCGAAAAACTCGCACCTTGGGCGTATCCATGAACAGCTGGAATTTGCCAATTTGTCATACTCTGCATCTGAAAAGAATGCACAATCTGTGTGATCAGCATTTTACACTGGTCGCACTGAACTACCTTATGGTCATTCAGAACAGCACCACTGCGCAGGCCGCTGACTTTCAGTCTTTGCGATACCAAGTTCAAACTCCTGATTCAAGTAGAAACTGGTTTGTATGTTTGATTTGATGCTTAACGTCACCGTCAACACTATAAAGGTCATTTTGGAGACGTTGCTTCCAATTTTATGGGACTTTTACCCGGCACCGGGATGAAATGACATCTCAAGCCCTGTCGCCTAATGAAACCAATAAGGTTTATAAGCATGGGCGGTCCGACTCGAACCTCTTTGGCTGGGCAGGCTTAGATCCTCTAAGCGGTTTTCCAGTACTCGAGTGCGGTCAGATTCAGCTCTGCGTGGAAGCATCATGCAGCCCATTTATTTCTTCAAGGCCCAATGGGTAGCAACTGGTTGTTATCAACTGGTTGTTATCCAATTCAAAACATGCGTGCCATGTAAGTTAAATTGCTTGACATATAGTATTCTCAAATATCACGGCTCACTTGGACGGACAACGTCAGACAGACAGAACGTTACCCAGAATCACTGAGAATTGTTACTCGTGACACGTCAAGTGACGTTCATTCACCAGGACCTGTGAAATGGGAAGTCAGTCCCTATAGCTCGCACCAAAGAAGTAAACATAACTGTAATAATCTGATCAAGTCGCGAAGGGATTCCAATCTCTAATGGTCCGAGGGAAGAAGGATCCTTTGCAAATGCCAATTCTTGCAATTAGGGGTCTGAAATGCCAACGAGTGATCATGATTTCTACAGCGCTTATAACTAGGGGAACAATGCCATCTGTTGGAACACTGGCCGCACCCTTTAGACATTAAGACTACTGTCCCTTCTTCTTTCTTGAGAGACTCCAATCTTAATTTTTATAGTATTCCAGTCATCAGGTCATACTCCCAGCTTCAAAGCAGTAATTTTTACAAATCTAGCAGCTCTAGTCTGAACTTTTCAATTTCATTACTCCATTGGGGTCTCAGATACAACTACCATATTCCAAGATCAGGCGAACAAGGCCTCTATATGCTGCCTCTTTTACATCCCGAGGACACTGGGGAAGATTTCGTCACAGGAAACCAAGCGTTTTATTTGCTTTAGTACACATGTTTCTAATACGGGTATTCCATCTCAAATCACGTGCGATTATCACACCAAGGTATTTGTTGGAAACCCGTTCCATCTAAGGTATAAGAAGCCTTAATTTTATTTGTTATGCAAATCAGATGGTTCGATTACAAGTAATAATTGTCACATAGATTCAGCCAAGTGTCTTATAGTCCCTCCAACTTGATCTTACACGTAATAATTGTCACATGGATTCAGCCCAGTGTCTTTTAATCTTGAACGATGTCGGCATCTTTTTTTTTTTTTTTTTTTTTTTTATTTTAAGTTATCCTTTAAAGACATCTTTATATACTGAACCGAAAAAGAAACGCAACTTTTTAACCCAAAAGATTTTCATGCAACCATCAGGTTGACTGAAAAATTATGTTGCGATTTACTTTCATACTTTTTAAACTTTCTTATGCAGAAAACATTTGGGCGATATCTGTACAGTTTAACGCTCCATTTGGCGTTTTCAACATTTCCTCGTGCAGTACATTAAATGTATACAGTAACCTCATCATATTGGCAAATTGTGTTACCTGGAGTTTAGGTTTCAAAAGTCCGGTAAAATTTCTCTACGGTATATGGTACGTTTGACGCAAGATCAACATAACGTAGCGCTCCAAATGCTTCTACGTGGGACGTCTCAGGCTGTCATCGCCAGGAACTTCCAAGTGAGTAAATCGACGATAACTCGGTTTTAAGGTATATGCAAATGTCAACCTGACACGTGAGCTAAAATTTACGGTTGTTTATAATGTCGACAAGTTTCTAGCAAAGTAACCCTTAATGGTCCAAATTATATGAAAATTCATAAAATATGCTTGTTAAAAAGTGTATTTTTGTTTTTAGAAGAAAAAATAATAAATTACTTTATTAGAAATTTACCTTTCAAAATGGTCAATTTTTGAGCATCGGTTTTTCCATTGTCCTTCCTCGGAAACATTCAGTTTTTACATTAACCTAAAGTATATTCCATGTCCTAGCAAGGACGAGAAGTAGTTTTTCCAAAAACTTCCACAATAACATTATATCCATTCTTATAAACACCAACCGAACGGTCATTTTGACAGCCATTACTGTATACATGGTTAGTAAATTCTCCAGGTAAAACAGGGGTATAAACATGCTAATCGTGGGTAAAAATATCCTGCACAGCGGATTTTATTCTGAATATTTTTATGCCTATTTCATGATTTCCTTTATTCTTCCGTTAAGTTGGTAAATATTATTATGCATTAAATAGTTACAAGAGGGGAAAATTGTTTGTTTTGTCGAAAAGCCATAATAACAATTTGACATAATTTTTATTATCGCTACGCTTATTTACCCCAGTGCTAAATTTAATCCGTGCGTCATGATGAATACATGGATGACAATGTATAGTGAACTCTACATGTTGATAGGGGTTCTATCGGCATGGATAAAATGTTAAAAATCCAGGTTTTGGAAAAAATCACGTCTCGTCGTTGTTAGAACGCACAGTAAAGTATATTTTGGTGTAAAAATGGTATGTTTATAATGAAGGACAATGGAGAAACAGACGTTCCAAAATGGTACATTTTTAAATGTAATTTTCTTCCAAAGTGAATTTTTATTTTTTTCTTCCAACAACAAAAATACATTTTTTACTATGCATGTTTTATATTTATTCATTTAATTTTGAACATTATGGGTTGTTTTTCTAGAACTATGTCAACATGCTGAACACTCCTGAATTTTAGCCCACGTGCCAGGAAGACATTTTCATAGTCCTTAACAGCGTCTAGGTCAAACGGGAACGACAAATGACAGGCCCAGTAGTGGACGTCCACGCGTCACGACACGTCGACAGGACCGATACATCCGTCTAACCCAACTTCGTAATGGTTTCCGTACAGCCGTCGAGACGTCTCAGGTTACACCAGGAACGCACAACAATCAAATAAGTGCAGATACTGTCAGGAATCGCCTTCGAGAGTTTGGCTTACATCCTCGTCGTCCGTACGTTAGTATGCCATTAACACGACGACGTCAGGTTAGAATGGCGTGGCTCACACAACAACGGCCAAACTTGTTTCCCCTTCGTCATTGGCGTAACGTAATGTTTTCTGACGAGCCTAGGTACTTGTTGTACAGAGCTGACGGCCGTCAACGTGTATACAGGCGTGACGGAGGGCGTTATCGCGACAATTGTTTGGTTGAACGTGATCGATTTGGAGGCGGTGGGTTGATGGTGTGGGCTGGCATATCTTATGGTCATAGAACGCCCCTGGTATTCATTGATGGATCTTTGACGGCTCAGCGTTACGTTGATACGTTGACGTCGTTTTACGACCCGTAGTTGTTCCATATGTACGACAGCACAACGTTACGTTTCAACAGGATAACGCTCGGTGCATGTAACAAGGCTCAGCATGGCGTTTCTTCAGCAAAACAACGTTGACGTGATGCACTGGCCTCCGTATAGACAGATCTCTCTCCTATAGAACATTTGTGGGACGTCTTGGATAGGCGCGTACGTAACCGCCTCCCGCCGCCAACAACGCGCCAAGCCTTGCGTCTCACTCTCATGCAGGAGTGGAATGCTATTCCCCAGGCAGATATCAATTGTTTAATCATGTCCATGACCAGGCGTGTGCGTGCAGGACTGAATGCAAACGGAGGACATACTCGCTATTAACTGCTTATGTTTTGAACTTGTGAAATGACTACCTCTATGACAAAACGGATTTGTGTTCCAAACATTCTCACTGGAAATTGAATTCTCTATGGTAGTTACATTCAGGAATGATTACGTCATTAAATCGTTTTTCTGCAAACATGATTATTTCCGCAAATAATACTCGCATTTATATTTGGAGTTGCGTTTCTTTTTCGGTTCAGTATATATAGTATACTATTATAATGTTATTAATCAAATAATTTCGTATTGGCCCAGTTATAGGTCCGAGGTCTGCTGTATTGTCACGAGGCCGAAGGCCGAGGCCAATACAGCTGACCGAGGACCTGTAACTTGGAAAATACGAAATTACTTGATTATTGACAATTTTATTAATTGACGCAATTAAATTAAAAACATGATTTATGAATTTTGAATATTGGTTGACCTAGTGTAATACAGGATAATCAATAAAGTTTCACAAAATATTAGTGTGCAAAGCCCCCTGTTTATGGTCAACCCAACACAGCCTCTAGACTCAACAGTATTTTCAGTGCTTTGATTACAATACGGCTTGAAAAGCCGACAAAAGTATTGCGGCGGAGCCCGAGATACAGACCCCACTGACTTTATTTGCATTTCGCGCCTGAGCGCATCCAACGCAGAAATATTAACAGTTTTTTTTTTATATTTTGCAGCTGTAGTTCAAAGCTAAATTCATTTCATTTTAGTGACATCCGAAATCTTGATTAGTTACATTTAATGCTGAAAGAATTTTAAACGGATGTAATTCAGTGAGATACGTATATACGCAATTATTTTATACGGTAAAAAAATAGAATATATCAGATTGTCGAGCTGGAAGGGGTTAACAGAGATCATCAGGCGAAAGTTTAAATTGTAAGGGAGAGAATCCCGAAGACGAATTAAAGGCAGACAAGTTTCAGAATTTTAAAAAGGTCGTGGTACAACTCTTGAAGCGAGTTCTCACCAACAGCTAAGGTCGTACGGACACGGGACCTCGAACACCTGCGAGAAGACATGTGCAACCAACGAAGTCTAAAATCAGTCTTATCAGAGTCTTCCAAGGCCAAGGGCCAGTTGTAACTGACAATATATAATTACAGTAGTCTAGCTCCTAGACCTTGATGTCATATTGACCAATGACCAACCTTATGAAACCATGTTAGACTTGAATCTTGTCTCAGACATCACTTCCCAAGATAAAACAAGTTGCTATCAGAGAGGGAAAAAGAAGCAAAAAGTAAATTTAGAAGAATATTACTTATTAACTTTGAAATATGATATTAGTAGCTAGTCTAAAGTTACAGTTGTTAAGGACGTTGTACGTTTAACGTTACGGGGCGTAGCTATCTAACTTGCATATTTCTGTCATGGTACATACCACTTAGAACGACTAAGAACGACTAAGAACACTAAGAACTACTAAGAACCACTAAGAACGACTAAGAAGCAGTAAGATCACTAAGAACCACTAAGAACTTCTAAGAAGCAGTAAGAACTACCTAGTCGAACGGGAAGAAAAACAAACTATAATAGTCTCGGAAAATTTGAGGACGTATTTTTTCTCACATTACAGGTGCTTTCACTGAATTTCATTATGAACTCTCTATGGTAGTTACATTCGATTATATTATTGCGTCATTAAATCGAATTTCTGCAAACATGATTATTTATGCAAATACTCGCATTTATATTTAGACTTGCGTTTCTTTTTCGGTTCAGTATAATATGGTCCCTCTTCCAGATGTGTTACCTATGTGATCTGAAGTCGGGGGTGAGGGATGGGGCGGATGGCGGGATGGGGGTGGGGAGGGTGAGGCTGTGAATTGTGGAAACTCTAGAGAGATTGTGTGAATGTTCTGGTGAGACATTGCTAGTAAAACATCACATGAACAAGTCCGTGTAACTCCCCTTTTATCCCCTTTTATAAAGATAAACATGAAGTTTTGCCGGCCTCGGTAGCTCAGTCGGATGCGCGTCTGACTGGTGATCAGGAAGACGCGGGTTCGATACCTGCCGGGGACGGCAACATTTATTCGTGGAGATTGATCATGAAATCTTTGCTACGGTCATTATCTCCCTTCCGCTGATTCAAGAAGGGCATTTGTCAGTTTCTGGTGAAAGAATGTGTACTGTACTGGTTAACCACTTACGTATAAGCCTGTCCACGAAAGTGTGGATAGTTAAACTGACCGGCTCAAAAATGACCTAAAATAGTGTTGAGCGGGCCGTTAAACATCCAATACAAACAAACAAACAAACAAACATGAGGTTTTACAGGGGTACATACATAACTTCCTTTAGTTCCTGCTCAAAACATAGATTGTGGGTACTCGTTAGAATCTTAGGAGCACCCAGAATCTATGTTTGCAAAGAAATAAGAAAAACATCATGTGTGCCAGTTTTGGCAATATGAGAGAATGCGGTTTGTTATTCTAATGTATACATGCGAAAAGTAAAGTCTCTGGTGAGATTGTGTGCAAGCAATGCGCTTGTGAGACTGTGCGTAAAATTATGCGAAGAGTGGAAGCTCAGCTGAGACAAAGCGTATGCATATAGACCAGTGAAAGAACTGTTGGAACTGCATACACATGTGCAAACAGCAACTGCGTACATAAATATGAGAAGTAAAAGTTCCGCTGACACTGTGCGTAGGCAGATGCAAAACGTAAGTATGACGTTGGGACTGCATAAACAGATGTATTGTGAGTCTGCGTAAAATGGAAAGGGAAATCGTCACGGCTATCGAAAGCTGCGAGCATTGAAAGCATAAATATATGTGACAACTGACCGGATTGTAAGTTCTTGCTATACTGTGCGTAAAAAATCAAACAGTGAAAGCCTGTTCTGATGACACTGTGCAATCATTGAAGGCTCTGACGAGACTATACTCCTGGATTTTAGTACCCCGACAATCCAGGTATGGACATTTTAGCCTCTCCAGAACAACGGCTCTGTTTATTTTCAATTGTCAAAATGAACTTCAATAAATCTCAGGTTCACACTGATAAGCCTCACTAATTGTCTAAGCATATGTCAACTAAATATTCATTAATTGCAAACAGTGCAGGCCCAGACCAGACGCCGCAGAACGCGGCGTCTGATCAGGGCCTCCACTGTTTGCTAAAAGTTCAGTCGTTTCCCAAATAAAGCTTGATGAAAACACACCCCGACACCCCTAAACCTTGAAATGGATCTCTGGTACATATAAGGAGGAAGATTCCATTTGGTACAAAAAGGGTTCGTACCAAATGAATCTTCCTCCCTACATATAGCCGGTGTCCACCTCAAAAATCAGGGGTGACATGCTGTGCCCCCCTTAAACTCCATTCGGAAAATGGCTTAACTTTTTTGCAAACATTGTAGGCCCTGATCAGACGCCCCTTTCTATGATCTGGGTCTGCACTGTTTGCCAATTGCCCGTTTTGGGGTTTCTGGTACAAAATGAACAGATGTGTATACCTTTACTAGGATAAACATTTCAGTCTGGTACTGCACTGTCTAAGCATGCTTGGCTGTAAAATTGTCTGAATAAATCAGAAATAATTACAACTTCATGCCATTATTTCTATACCAGCAAGGCAACAGCTGTCATATACTTATTTGATAAATTGGTCTGCTCGGTCTGAGCAACAATTTGGGAGTTATACGCTGGAGTAACTATGCGTAACAAGGCCTTAAAAATAGCCGTGTTTCCGCTAACCCGACCGACCCTGCTTCAGATCCCCAACTCTACTATTTTTACAAGTATAGCTTTTACAAAAAGCTAGGTCTACGCTTAGCACATAGTAAATGTTTACCGGCCCCGATAGCTCAGTGGTAGAGCGTCCGCTTCGGGAATGGGAGGTCGCGGGTTCGAACCCCGGCCGCGCCATACCAAAGGCGTGAAAAATGGTACCAGGAGCTCCCTTGGCTGACGCTCGCATTATCAGGGGTAGTCCTAGGAAGATAAATGAAGGCAGGTAAGTATTTGTTAAAGGATTCTTTGTTTGTCGCAATAAAAGCTCTACAGAGCTTAGGTTATTTGTTTTGGATATGCGACGTTAAATAAAGCTTCTTTATCTTTATCTTTAATCCCAGAAATGTGTTTTATACAATTAACTGTCTTTGGCAATCAATATTCTAAATGCCATCCTGCAGACTTATGTATAATGTCTAAAAATGCTGTAATATTGTGAAAAAGGACTTTTTCATCTTTAAAAAGGCAAATGTATGCTTGTGACATCTTTCAAATTGAATGCTTGAAAACGAAAACTGTTGGAGAAGTTAGACTCTATAGAAGACTAATTGAAAATTATACCTAAAAGTTTGCTGTCAGCGAGGTAATTATTTTAGCTCACCAAAGCCGAAGGCTGCTGAGTAGCTTATAGGATAAGCAGTGGTCCGTCGTGATCGAGAGTTTCTAGATGTATATTTTTTGTATTAGCCTATACAATATGACAGCAAATATAGGCTTGTACAAATGTAATAGCAATTCTGTGCCAGAGTTCTGGCCGCCGGCCTCTTTTTGTGTGAAAGCTTACACGTGTTATGGGTTTTTTTTTTCTTCTTGTGAAAGCTTATACTTGTTGTGTTGAACATAAGAATGGAAAGGTCAACCTGCATTGTGGACCCGTAACTAATGGCTGTACTTCCGTGTTAAACTCAATCTCTATAATGTCTACGCCCATGGGCGTAGACAATCAATAGAAGAACAAAATAAAAATTAAAACACCGACCCTACCATTCAAATTCCGACCCTACCCAGTGTCGTCATAGTAATTTTGCGTTTTAAGTTCATTTTTTTGTAGTTTTTGGCATTTAGTACCTTCCAAAAATACAGAGCTGACATTTTTCAATATGATATACAGTTCAAGTCTCAACATGCCAATTTTATCAAAAAAGATGCGAGTACGTACAAAAACAAAATCACATAAACAATACAGGCCCGAGCCTTTTTATCGGGAGAAAAAAAAAATAATAAAAGTTTCTCCTGCCTACCGACCAATTTTTTTTTCAGCATGTTAGTGGAAACACAACTATTTTTTTACCCCTAAATGAAAACAGTAATATGATCTAAACAGTGTTTGTTGGTATTTGCGTTTGACGGTCCAGTCAACACTATTTAGGTCATGATTTTTTGAGCCGACCGGTTTACCTATCCACACCTTTCCTGTGCACATTTTTTCGGCAGAAACTGACAACTGCCCTTCTTCAATCAGCGGAAGGGAGAGAATGTCCGTAGAAATGATTTGATGATCAATCTCTTCGAACGAATGCTGTCGTCCTCGGCAGGTATTGAACCCGCGTCCTCCTGATCACAAGTCAGACGCGCAATGAAACTGGCTGTAAATATATGATAATAGTAAAAGACTGAGCGTAAATGAATGACAACACTGAAAGTGATGATGAGACTGAGAACAATGAAAGTTCTGGCGAGACTTAGCGTAAATATATCAGAACAGTGAAAGCTCTGGTGAGAATGAGCGTAAACATGTACATGTAAGTTAAGTGAAAATTCTGATGGGACTGAGTGTACATATAGACTGGTGAGACCCCTGATACATGAATGGGAACAGTGATAGCTCTGGTGAGAATCAGCGTAAACATATAAGATCAGTGAAAATTCTGATGAGATTGAGCGTACAGATAGGCTGGTGAGACACCTGGTTTTGTTTGTTTGATTTGAGGTTTAACGTCCCCGTCAGCACTTTTTAGGTCATTTTGGAGACGTTGCTTCCAATTTTGTGGGACTTTTACCCGACATTGAGATGAAATGACATCTCAAGCCCTGTCGCCCAATGAAACCAATAGGGTTTATAAGCATGGACAGTCCGACTCGCACCGCTTTGCCTGGGTAGGCTTAGTTCCTCTAGGCGGTTTACCATTACTCGTGTGCGGTCGGTTGCAGCTCTTCGTGGAAGCATCATGCAGCCCATTTATTTCTTCAAGCCCCGATGGGCGGGGGCCGAATGAAACCCCTGGTACATGTATGGGAACAGTGACAGCTCTGGTGACAATGAGCGTAAACATATACGATCAGTGAAAAGTCTGACGAGACTGTGCGTAAGTACACGTATATGATTCTGTGGAGAAACCGAGAGTAATATAAATCATAACAAATGTCATACACAGGCCATAGGACCATGACGTCGCCGTTATTTAGTGGATAGCATCAAATCATAAAAAACGACATGACCACATAGGCCGTGCAAGAAGACGTATGACTATTTTTATTTATCATTTGACGTCGCGCCTGAGGATGTAATAGCAGCATGTAATAAATTCGATAGTCCATATGCAAATTAGTTAGATGCGTTACATTTGCGACGTCCTTAACGACGTCACGTTTACTAATGGCGGAATATTGATATTGTTGTAAAACATTCGTGAATAAAATGTATTTTAAATGTCATATGATAAATAGAATCTTGCATTCGTGCTCATGTATTATTAAATTTATTAAACTCGTTGAAGAAACGGGATAAAATGCTCGGCAAAGCCTCGCATTTTATCCCATTTCCTCAACTCGTTTAATAAATTCAATAATACATGAGCACTCATGTAAGATCGTCTATTTATGCGTGACGCCATGACGCCGTCAGTGACAACTCGATATTTTCTTCTGAAATTCAACGACAATTAAAAAATAAAAATAAAATCGAAATATGATAAACAACATCACTCACTCATGGTAATTTCATATGAAATTTATGGTACTCGCCAGAGGTTCATTTCATAAATTTCATATGAAATGACAATGAGTGTAAGATCCTCTATATACTGATTGGTATTTGTTTGTTTGTTTATTTGATTTGAGGTTTAACGTTCCCGCCAATACTGCATATATCATTTTGGAAACGTTGCTTCAATTTTTGTGGGACTTTTACGCAACATTGAGATGAAATGACATATCAAGCCCTGTCGTCCAATGAAATCAATAGGGTTTATAAGCATGGACGGTCCGACTCGCACCGCTTTGCCTGGACAGGCTTAGATCCTCTAAGCGGATTATCAGTACTAATGTGCAGTCGGTTTCAGCTCTGCGTGGAAGCATCATACAGCCCATCTATTTCTTCAAGCCCCGATGGGCTACTGATTGGTATTTATGTAATGAAATGTTACTGTCTTGTTTAATAATGTGCATCTAAATGCATTTGAACCACCTCAAGAGAAAAGTGTACTGATTACAAGGCTAGGACACAAACGCAGGCTCGCCATAGCCTCTGCTACGCGCAAAAAAGGTAGAGGCGACCTTGAGGTACCCAGCAAGCACACGTCGCTAGGGCAACATCAAATCAACGTCGGTGCAACGTCAGGTGCATGAACGTTTTGACGTTGTACCGACGTTGATGTCATAACTATGTTATGTGCCTGCTGGGTATATAGCTTCGTGCAAGAAGGCATATATCTGAAGCTACTAACTGGCTGCACGCGCATTAGAAGGCCATAAATTTGGAGAATTCTCATGCATTTAGTTTTGTTCAACAACATACAGCTAATGTATTTGCGCATGAATTGGAAAGAAAAGTATCTTAAACACTGGGCCATTACTGTGGGTCCTCAAATGCACACGCATGCGCAACCACGCGATGGACTCAAATCTCGCGTTAATTTTTGAAGTTACATTTAGCATCTAAGCTCATGCTCAATGTATCCAAACCCAGAAGCTTCTGGAGAAACTGTGCAGATGCTTGCGTCCTTTTCACAAGGGCCAGTTCAAACTGATTTTGATATAAATGAAACAAAATAAACATAAACTGTCTGAGATGTCCTTTGGTACAAGTCTCAGTGCACATTGATGTCCAGTACGAACATGAGTCAGAAACAACGTTGCAGAGTACATAATCACTTTTTAAAGTCATTTTCATGGATGTCTGTTTAAAAATGATGATTTAATGAGAAAATTAGTTACGATAAATTAATAGAACACAGATAATGTCATGTAAACATATCAATTCTGGAAGCTTATGATCGCACGCAATTTTGTGGTTTTAGAAAACGTAACCATATTCCCAGCTGGACAACGTTATCGCTGGCGGCCCAACGCTCACCCAGCATTCTTTGATGGCTAGGTTAGGGTCTCCCCTCCGCTGATTGTATCATACGTAGACGAGGCCAGAAAAAATTAACCCATATATGACAATGGAATCTTCCATCATATAAATTTGGAGTTGTCCATTTTCAATTATAGGGGTGTCAGATTTGTTTTGTTTAATGTAAGTTGTACACAAATGTATGTTCTTTGAGCAAACAGTGTAGACCCAGATCAGACGCCGCGTTATGCGGCGTCTGATCTGGGTCTACATTGTTTGCCAACGTCCCAAAAAAGGGCCACTAGGCATATATGGGTTAGGAGTGTAACACTTCAGAGAGCAACTCTTAAAGAATGTATTTATTCATCATAGATATTGTTGTGTTACAAAACGTTTGTAGAAAAGCATTTTTCTACGAAAGGAAGGAGGCACTCTTCCTCAGCAGATGAAAAACAGAAAAAAAAGTTTACTTTTTATATTTACATTCTTTGTCCCTCATCACTGGGCGAAAAAAAAATGCTTATAAGGCAAACTTCTCTGATGGAAGCTATGGGTTATTTGAATCGATTCCTGATCATTGCCTTCACTTCTATTTTAAAGGCTGAAAAACATTTACATGTTGTTTTTCTACAAAGAGCAGAACAGTGTTTACGTCACCAAAGCCCGTAGAGAACCTTGGTTTAGACTGACGTCACTGAAAATCATGTGCCTCGTCGCGTTCATGGGAGTATTAACTACATTGTTTTCTATAGGTTTGCATTAGACTTTACACTAGAAATGTAAATACAATGTATTTAAGAAATGAAATTTATTTTTCTGCTGTTCAACAAAGTATGAACGAAGTGGGTCGCGTGCAAAGTAAAGGGTTTTATGTAAATTTTGCTAGTTCATACTTTAATGAAAAGAAGAAAAAATAAGTACATTTTTTATATTTACATTATTTGCCCCTCATCACTTGGCGAAAAAAATGCTTAAAGGGCAAACTTTTAAAGCTGAAAAACATTTACACGCCGTTTTTCTGCAAAGAGCGGAATAGCGTTGACGTCACCAACGCCCGTAGAGAACCATGGTTTAGACTGACGTCACTTGACGTCACTGAAATTCGACGGTCCGACACTCGCACCGCTTTGCCTGGGCAGGCTTAGATCCTCTAAGAGGTTTACCAGTACTCGTGTGCGGGTCGGTCTCATCTCTGCGTGGCAGCATCATGCAGCCCATCTGTTTCTTCAAGCCCCGATGGGCATGAACAGCATTGGGTCACGAGTAACCCCGCATTGAAGTATGAACAACGTCGGGCCACGAGCAAAGACCCTATGTTATTTATACTTCAGTAAATGTTAAATACAGTAAAATTCCTATATTAAGACCACCTTTGAGACATCAAAAGTGGTCTTTGAGACCACTTTTGAACAGTCCCAAAGGTGGTCTCTGACCAGAGGACACTGTAGGCAGAAAACACAAAGAAAAAATAACTGCAGCTTACTAAATAAGCTTTTTAAAGCAGAATTAGTCTTAATTTTAGGTGGTCTTAATAACGGCATTTTACTGTAAATAGAGGATTTTTCCTTCTTTTTTTTAGATGAATACCAAAAATATTTCATCGTGATTTGAAAACATCAGAATTTTTACGAGTGCGAAGCACGAGTGAAAATTCCGATGTTTTCAACACACGAGATGAAATATTTTGGTTATTTTTTCGAAAAAAAAAAAAAAAAGAGAAGAGTAAATTTTCTTTTTATTCTCTCCCTGCTTGTCCATCTTCTCGTACGAATCAATCAAAAATTCTTTGTTGTTGTTGCACCCATACACTTCAGCATGTTGAACAGATGTTTTCGCACAGTCTGTCATCTCTGGCTTTAAACTTACTCGACGTTTACGACTTATATTCAGCGACGTGTAAGGAAACAACCGTATCCATATTTCTTTTTCTTCTCCGGTTTTCCTTTCCATTAACCAAAACCCAGTGTATGCGGGAAACCCCTAAAGGGGTACCTTGGCAAACAGTGCAGGCCCAGATCAGACGCCGCAGAACGCGGCGTCTGATCAGGGCCTGCACTATTTGCTAACAGAATTTTCCATCAAAAATAGACATCACGCAAACATGCCTATATAGTTTTGACCCCCTTGAACTCCACTTTTATAGAGTAAAACTGGGGTTTACAGGGGTAAACCTTATTTTTCTTATTTCTGCTCTAAAATATAGATTGTGGGTACTCGTTAGAACCGCCTCGATGAGACGATTCTAACGTGTACCCACAATCTATATATGATGAAATAACATAAATATCACAATTTTTCATCTTAAATTTTTCACTTTTACGGTGGTAAAATTTACAGTGTATTTAGATTGGCGTGTTTTCGTAATAGTAAAAACACAAAAATAGGCCTGACACCCCTTGAATGACAAATGGACTTGTCCAACATATAGCAATGGAAGAGTCCACTAGCATACAATGGGTTAAGATGCAAAGAAAAACTGCATCTTCTTGCAAACATTTTAAAAATGTTTTTGCATACAAGCAAACAGTGTGGACCATGATCAGACTGCGTCTATAGGAGCATTCTGATCTGGGTTCAAACAGTTTGCAACAACAACCTTACAATTAACCAGGATACAGCAAAGCAGATGACAATCGATGAATATTAGGCATATAAGGGCATATTATGATGGCACTACAGTGATGTTTAGTGACGTCAACGTCAATCTTAACGACAGCGCATATGAGGTCGTATTCAACCAGTGCATTTATCAAACCCGCGAGAATATTCGATTTTTACTCTGTCCCTGGGTAAGAACACCAGGGTTAGAACAAAATTCTGTCCCAAGCTAAAACAATATATTTCCTTATCTGGTGTGCAAGAATCAAACATTTCATCATCGAGCTGACGCATGATTATACGGTCCTTAGTAGTTTAAGGACCCAGTCAACACTTTGAGGTCATATCGAGCTGGCCAGTTTATTTGTCACACTTTCTGTGGACCTGCTAATACGAGAGTTGACCGGCCACGTGTGAGACGCCAAGTTCTGCAACGGAAGGTCAGGTGGTTTTTCTCCGGGTACTCCGGTTTTCGTCCACCTCTGATTAACGATCGGCTCGATATGAGTGAAATAATCTTGAAAGGGCCGTAAAACCCAAACCAAAAAAGAAAAGAAAAAAAAAAATACGAGAGTTGACCAGTACAGTGCGTATTCTTTCGCCATACACAACTGGGGCCAGTTGTTCAAAACTAACGATGTCGTTAGTTAACGTATCGTTAAAACTTTGATCATTAAATATGGCAAATATGCTGAAATTTTTGCTGAAAAAATGTGAGCAGCTTTTGCGGATGCAAAAGCTGCTCACATTTTGTCAGCAAAAATACCAAAATTTACAATATTGTACTTGCTAGAAGAGTTAACAATATGACCACTAACGAGCTCGTTAAGCTAACGATGCTTTGAACAACTGGCCCCTGATCTTCAATTTGGAAATAAACCTACCTCAATCCAGTCCGTCATTAATGGGTTTTCAAAAGTTTGAATTCCTGAGCACACTAAAACGTGGACGGGCCTTTACACGTGTGCCCGGCGAAGAAGGGATTAGCCTGTGCCCCCATGCTCCCACATCATCGTCTTCGTTCACAGACGATTGAACTAGGCGATTGAGCGGTGAAAACCCTGATCAGACTGCGCGCATGCGCAGGCTGATCAGAGTCTTCGCTGGTCGCACACCTATCAACGTTCACCTTTGCACTCATAGATTTCCCAGTATAAATAGCTCGTCATGTCAGCATATGAATAGTCAACTCCTGTAAGCAGTGTCAGAAAAAGCAAAGGAAAGACAAATTAAATTTACAATGTTTGGACTTAAACTTGTTTGCCTTTGTTTTGTGACTATTGGTAAGAATACAAACAAAATAAACAAAATGAAATCATAGATTGGGAACAGGATATATATTATGCATAGTAGTTATTAACCCAATCACGGTTGATAACTTCGATTCCCTCTTTAATTGCACGCCGGCCGGGTCAGGCCTCAGATTCTATGACGGCTCCAGCGTAAAGGCTTACTTAAAATTTATTTTTTGGTAATATGATGCTCTGTCTCTGGTTGGGCCCACCGGAATCTAACTGTTGGCATTCTTTCGTTTGTTTGTTTGTTTGAGGTTTAACATCCCCGTCAACACTATATAGGTCATTTTGGAGACATTGTTTCCGATTTTGTGGGATTTGTACCCAACATTGAGATGAAATGACATCTCAAGCCCTGCCACCCAATAAGGTTTATAAACATGGATGGTCCGACTCGCACCACTTTGACTGGGCAGGCTTCGACCCCTTAAGCGGTTTACCAGTACACAGTGCGGTCGGTTTAAGCTCTGCGTGGAAGCATCATGCAGCCTAATCTGTTTCTTCAAGCCCCGATGGGCGGGGGCCGTTGGTTTGCTTTTGCTCCAGCATTTCAGTTATTTCATGCTGTCGAGGGTCGTTGGTTTACTTTTGCTCCAGCATTTCTGTTATTTCATGCTGTCGAGAGTCGTTGGTTTACTTTTGCTCCAGCATTTCTGTTATTTCATGCTGTCGAATCCTCACCGTTGTTTCATCTATGTAATTGTTTGATTTTTATGTTCTCGGAGATGTAGCACTGATGAGTAACAGGTTTGAATCAGTTCTGAATAGTTAGATCCTTTGAAGCAAAGAATACACCATATAAACGAAAATAGCAGACTCGGTTTTATTGTGTCTGTTCATGACCAGTACTGAAATGTGCAACAACGGCCACGCACTCTAGCACCGACTTAAGCAGAACTGTATTTTCAAAATGAGTCTAAATGAACTCAATCATCCCAAGGGACCAGAAAATATAATCTGCACTATGATGATGTACGGGTAGACTTTTTACGGCCGCCCCTAGGCACAACATCAGCTGCAGTGAAGAGGCATTCATTTTTATTTATTTTTTTTTTTTTTTGGTTTTACGGCCCTTTCAAGATTATTTCATTCATATCGAGCCGATCGTTAATCAGAGGTGGGCGAAAACCGGAGTACCCAAAGAAGAGGCATTCATGCAAACTTGTCTAAGCCACGACAGAAGTGTAAGGTCGAGAATTGTGGCCACGAAAAATCCATTTAAGCTCCCCAGTGATATGTTCTAATGCGGGTTTTCTGTCGCGAGTCTTCTATTTTTGTTTTAGTTCGTCTCCGAATGTGTGTATCTCTTATATATTTTGTTTTGGATAGCCAGTTGGCCATTTTGTAGGAAAGTATCTGTCCTTTTGGCTTTCCGCTAGTGATGTTTCCATTGGGTCTAGCTATATAAAAATTTGACCCCCTTCAACCCCACTTTTATATACAATGTAGTAAAACTGGGGTTTGCAGGGGTATACATTATTTTCTTCATTCTTGCTCCAAGACATGGGTTGTGGGTACTTGTTAGAACCGCTTAGGCGAAGCGGTTCTAGCGAGTGCCCACAATCTATATTTTAAGTAAAATAATAATAATAATAATAATAATAATAATAATAATAATAATAATAATAAAATTTTTATTATGAAATTTTCCTAATATATTTGTATAGGCATGTTTTCGTAATGTAAAGGCTTATCGTTTGTACTCATTAGAATCGCCTCATCGAGTCGATTCTTATGAGAGCTCACATGATAAATTTTAAGATGAATAAGAAAACTATCCCAAATGTATTTATACCTGCAGTTATAGCGGTTCCGTCCATCGGGGCTTGAAGAAATAGATGGGGTGCAGGTTGCTTCCACGCAGAGCTGAAACCGACCGCACACGAGTACTGGTAAACCGCTTAGAGGATCTAAGCCTGTCCAGGCAAAGCGGTGCGAGTCCATGCTTATAAACCCTATTGGTTTCATTAGGCGTCAGGGCTTGAGATGTCAATTCATCTCAATGTCAGGTAAAGTCCCACAAAATTGGAAGTAACGTCTCCAAAAGGACCTATACAGTGTTGGCGGGGACGTTAAACCTCAAATAAAAAATAAGTTGGAGCGCTGTGGTGCAGTGGTAAAGCATCGGATTTGAGATCGAGAGGTAGCCGGTTCGATCCTCGCAAATGCCACGTGTTGGTTCCTTGAACAAGAAACTTTATCCACATTGCTTAGTACTGGTTCCTTCCCAGGAAAAGAGGGCCACATGGACGATTAGTACTAGTACTAAATGTGTTACCCTCTATCAATAAGGTCGATTATTATTATTATTATTATTTAAATAAAACAAACAAAACCTGCAGTTATGGGAATAGATTTCCTTGGGGCTCAAACGTGAGTTAGAAACAGCCGTAGTAAACGGGCCATCGGTGTTCGATCCATCGAAGTTTTCCATGTAAATATTGTATAAACAAACCTTTCAAGGAATCCTTTTATATCTATACAATAAAAATAACACGATATGCATACCAGTTAAGCATAATTTTCTTTAAATGTACTAAATTTTACAGGGGAATCTGGGTCAGACATATCCAGGTGACTGTGTTGTCGAGATTTTGAAGAGCTGATGGTTTGTTTGTTTGTTTGTTTGTTTGATTTGAGGTTTAACGTCCCCGTCAACACTGTAAGGGTCAATTTTGAGACGTTTCCAATTTTGTGGGACTTTTACCCGACATTGAGATGAAATGACATCTCAAGCCCTGCCGCCCAATGAAACCAATAAGGTTTATTAGCATGGACGGTCCGACTCACACTGCTTTGTCTGGGCAGGCTTTGATCCTCTAAGTGGTGTGTGAGTCGGTTTCAGCTCTGCGTGGAAGCATCATGATGGATAAAATATATTTTACAGTAGAATTCCGCTAATAAGACCACCTAAAATTAAGACTAAATGTGCTTTTAGAAGGTTTTTGAGGTTTAAGTTATTTTTTCTTTGAGTTTTTCTGCATCTAGTGCCTCTTAATTAGAGACCGCCTTTGGGACTGTTCAAAAGTGGTCTTAAGTGGTCTTAATATAGACATTTTACTGAGTGAGTGTTTCAGTTTTACGTCCCACCAACAGCTAAGGTCATACGGAGACGGGACCTCGGTTTAAAGACTCATCCGAAAGTCTGGAGAAGCCCGGGATCGAACCTGCGACCCCTGGTTTACAAGGCGAGTAGCGTTACCACTCGACCACGGAGGCTTCTAGGAATTTTACTGTATTTATCAAATAACGTCGCTTTTAATTAAGGAATAGATCAGCTCTTATGGTGCATTCTTGAGCAATAAATCACAGTTTAGAGGTCAGTTGAACATTGAATCAAATTACGAGCGCTCAGCGCGAGGGATTTGTCTACTTACAACTGACCGACAAACTATGATTTATAACTCTACAATTTCGCCTACTAGAGTTGAAATAATTCGATCATAGTACACCAAACATCGGCAATAGTGTTCTTGTTTCCTTCAAACTCACCCAAACTTTCGACATTGTCCTGCCAAAGTTATTGACTGTAACACATGTGTTTATGTGTTTACAAATATCTTTTTTTTTTCTCAAAAATCGACTTCACACACAAATGAAATTATTCGACATGAAGTTTAGTAACCAGCTTGTATGATGGTTTATCAGGTGCCCCCTATATGAATTGCATTGTAAACATTTGACCTGACAAAGATATGCTATCTGAGGACAAGTGAGCTTTATCAAGTCCACATGGCATTGTACTTCTTTGAACTGGACTGCTGTACAAATGGCAAAATTGTAAGAGTGTACAAGGGTGTACAACTGATAAATAGAATAGCAGATTCGTGTCATTTTGGTATCAAGTTTATCAGGCTCGGCTTCGAGTAGCAAGCCTCGCGATTCTACAAGCGCTTTGTAGTGTTGTTGTAAATATGTAAATGAGGTATACATATAAACAACAACACTACATCCCCTTTCGAAACTTGATATCAAAAGACACGAACCTGGTGTCCTCTATTTTCTTTGCCATTGTTAATCAAACCAGTTTTTGTCCTGAAAAGTTACAATTTTGCACTTACACTGTTATTGCACCAAGCAGATGACATTTTGTTTTAGTTTCAGCACAAGACTCACAGCGGATAGACTCTGATCCTTCGCGGAGAATTACTGATCCTGTACCCTCACGGCGACAAATATTCCCGCCGCCTCCTCCAACTGCCCAGCGACTAACACAACCTCCTCCCCCACAGAGAGCAGTTTACCCTCCGTTCCAACAGAGGATAGTGTACCCCCCTCCACGGGTGCCTTCACCACCACCGCCTTTACCACTTCCTTCACCACTACCTACACCACCGCGTTCGCCACCGAGAATATTTCCACCAGTTATCAGGGGAGACGGAAATGCGCGACGAACCTGCGCTCACTTCGGAGAGGAACCGACATACGAGAGTAATGGTTCAGTTCAAAGATGCGTGTGGACTATCCCACCTTGTCGAGGTCGTGAGGTCATCTGCAGAACTGATGGTAGCTCCTATATTTGCTGTAAGGCCCTTCTTCATTTAAGGGGAATGGGAACACCTGGAAGATTTTTCCGCCTTTTTTCAAAGGGAGACAACTTTCGGGACTTCCTGTTCACTTTTCTATAAGCCCTGTTCCACTGAAAAAGGGGTATACTCTTAAGAGTTGACCCCTATTGACATGGGAGTCAAAAATCCTTTTCCAGGAGTTGCCTCCCCTGAACGTGTTCCCATTCCCCTTAACATTGTTTGTACTTATTTCTTGTCATCCTGTCTTTCTACAGCCAGCCTTCATTATACCGACATTCGATATAACGACAATATAGGGATCACCCATGTTTTTATGCATTAACATTCAATTTCTGTTCTGCTATATGCTGCAAAAAGGAAAGTCCCTTCCGGGGCAAAAGCTTGCCGCATCTTTGATATTCTCGTTGAGTGTCGAAAGCGTTAATTAACGTTAATTTGATTGTAATCAATTTCAGGTCAGAAACCCTATTGTCGTGATGGTACCCGCGCACAAGGGTTCTGTGCGAGCGACCGTGAATGTCCAATAGGATACCGCTGTCAGAACTACGAAAGCAATCAAGATGGAATATGCTGCCAGAGACATATTTCCAGTAAGCTCCCTTTACCCTTTCTCTCTCGGGTTTCTCATTTGGACTCTTCCATTTTTAGTTTGGGTGTGTCTATTTTTGTAAATATAAGGGGTAGAGACAATAATCATCACGTAAACACGCCTACATAATTTTGAACCCCTTGAACCCCACTTTTATATAGTAAAACTGGGGTTTATAGGGGCAAACCTTATTTTTCTTATTTCTGCTCTAAAATATAGATTGTGGGTACTCGTTAGAACCGCCTCGATGGGGCGGTTCTAACGTGTACCCACAATCTATATATTGAGCAGAAATAAGAAAATTATCAATTTTTCATCTAAAAATTTTCGTTTTTCTGGCAGTAAGGTTTACAATGTATTTGTATAGGCATGTTTTTGTCATAAATTAACGTAACGGCAAGAAGTATAGTTTTTGTCTGGCTGTGTTACGGCTTCACGTCCGCGTCAACAGTATTTAGGTATTTTGGGAGACGTTGCTTCCGATTTTGAGGGACTATTACCCAACATTGAGATGAAATGGCATTTCAAGCAGCCCTATTGTACCCCCCCCCCCCACACACACACACACACAAAAGGGGGTCGGGGTGGGGATGGGGGTTATGGAGCAGTCCCACTCGCACCTCGTGGTGAAGATTATGTCGTAGCTAAAAACTGCATGAAACGCCTAGCGATGATAAGGGAAAGAGAGTGGACGTGGACGGAGCTAAAATTTTATCTATAATCACATTTAGATCACATTTTCTAATATATCTGCCAAATTTAGTAGCTTTTGCATTTGTAAAGCAACTCACTTTTTTTTTCAACAAGACTCCAAATGTATTAGATAGGCCTATTATTAATTGACTATCCTGTTTTACACCAAACCGGAGGTCAAAAATCATTATTCATGTTTTTAATTGCGTCAGTTAATTAAATTGTTATTAATCAAGTAATTTCGTATTGGCCCAGTTAGAGGTCCGAGGTCTGCTGTATTGGCCGGAGTCCGTTGGCCAAGTTACAGGTCCGAGGTCAGATGTATTGGCCCGAGGCCTTCGGCCCCCGGCCAGTACAGCAGACCTCAGACCTGTAACTGGCCCAATACGAAATTACTTGGATTATAACATTATAGTCTAACACAACGCACCTATATTGTTTGTTTGTTTGTACTGGAGTTAAACGGCCCAGTCAACACTTTTTAGGTCATTTTAGCCGGTCAGTTTACCTATCCACACTATTCCTGCACTGAGAAAAAAAAATAGTCATGCCGACTAAGGAACCTAGTCAATATGATTGTCCAAAAAAAAGCACTATGCAAAATAGTCGATGTGACTAGGAAGACCTAGTCAAGCATTTTGACTAGAAAAAACTAGTCAACTTGACTAGCTTTACTTAGCCTAGTACATTTGACTAGCTTCATCTAGTCAAAGTTCACTAGTTAAGCTAGTCATATGTACTAGCTTAATAGTCAAATGTACTGGTGTGACTGTCAAAAGTACTAGCAAGCATGGTCAGGATTACTAGATTCTTAGTACTGATTACTAGTTGCTTTAGTCGTAGATTACTAGATTCTTAGTACTGATTACTAGTACTCAAAACACATATGGAAAAACATGCTGTGTAAAGGCGCCTTTAGGAAGATAAGAGAAGAAATAAAAGAATATTTCTTACCTGCAGAGTTATATTTTCATATTGCATAAAAAAAGAAAATCCCCATTATTTATGCTTGGATTCACGGAAATGTCGACTTTCGAGCTTCTGGACGTATATTTGTATGATGACATTGTTGTTGTTGTTGTTGTTTATCTTGTAAGCATTATAACGCTGCTTATAACCACTAGGTGCTTAAGAAATAAAAGAATATTTCTTACCTGCAGAGTTACAAACAATAAGAACAAAGTGCTCAAGGTGAGTACAACAACCCGCTGTATGTTGGGTGAAATAATATCAGAATCAACCCACTGTATGTTGGAGCATGTTCTCCTAAATGTTAAGATGGCGTCTGGAACGCTTCCTCTACACATTCTGCAAGCTGTCAATCAACATTCGGCGGGAAAACTGTCTAGACACCCTAGTCATACTGACTAGAAAGGGAGTCATACTGACCAGATGCCCTGTCAACGATTATTGATTTACGCTTACAAGAGAGACTAGTTAAATTGACTAAAAATGCTCAGTCAACCTACAGACGACTAGGTGACCCTCTGTGTTTACTAGGTAAACTAGTCGAATGTACTAGTTATTTTTTTCAGCGTGGGCAGGCTTATACATATGCGGTTAACCAGAACAGTGCACATTCTTTCGCCAGAAACTGACAACTGCCCTTCTTGAATCAGCGGAAGGGAGACAATGATCATAGAAAACAACGCGCCTATAAAAGCAACGGAAAGGAACTGTGATTTACTCTGTAACAAATCACTAGGCGGAAGAGTCTGTCGCGAAAATCCGCCGTTTTATGACGTCCTTCGAAAATTCTATGAAGTAAGACGTTGAACCGTTATTTTCTTGCACGAGAAGCATTACAAAAGGACTGGGATAACTGAATTAAAAATTGTCATTTTGGTAGGTAAATCGGAGGTTTTACGGTCGACAATTTCGTTTTACGGCGACGCGTTAGCGGAGCCGTAAAACGAAATTTGCGACCGTAAAACCGCCGATTTACCTCCCCACATGTCAATTTTGCAATTCAGTTATCCATATTCTAACGTACTTTTAAAATTTGTACAATTTTGCACAAAACGGCAAGCGCTTTGAGCTGCGTAAAACCAAATGGCAGCCAGTGAAAAGCGACGTTACGTGATGACGTCGGATTTCCGACTGTATATCGCAGAATATACTGTCGCAAATTTTTGACGTTATCCAATAGGACGTCGCGTTACATACGTTAGTGCATTAGAATGTATATGATACAGTCAGTTATGTTGCCGGGATTTCTTCGTAACAATGGCGAAAGATAGAGAGAATAGAACAACAGCATTATGTCGATTTTTAGTGTGTTAGATTCGAAATAGATCAGATCTAGTGTGTGATGTGTTGTGCAATGAATCACAGTTTTTCGGTAAATTGTAAGTAGACAAATCATTTACGATTCGCCCACTTTACAATTGACCTCCAGACTGTGATTTAATACTCAACAAATCGCTGCTATAACTGATCACTTTCTTAATTGCAATTACTAGAACAGTTAACATTTTGACCTCTAACGAGCTTGTTCAGTTAACGATGCTTTAAGGGGAATTGGAACCCCTTCAGGGGAGACAACTCCTGCAAAAGTATTTTTGTCTCCCACGTCAATAGGGATCAACTCCTAAAGGAAAGGATTTGCTCCTAAGGAGCAAATTCTTTCCTTTAAGAGTAGACCCCTTTTTCTGTAGGACAGGATTTATAGAAAAGCGAACAGGAAATCCCGAAAGTTGTCTCCCTTTGAAAAATGGCGGATTAATTTGCCAGGTGTTCCCGTTCCCCTTAAACAACTGGCTCCTGCTCACTATTTTTTCTCACTTCATTTCAGGGTTTCAGTATCAGAGATAAACTGACGCCAGCCAGCTGCTATATCATTAGAATGACATCCTTGTGAGATATAGTGGATATTTACTTTTTTGAGGTGGATACCAAATATTTATATCGAGAATGTTGAAAACATCCAAATTTTCACGAGTGCGAAGCACGATTGAAAATTCGGATGTTTTCAACACACGAGATGAAATGCTTTTGGTATCCGCCAAAAAAAGTAAATTTTCTTTTTATTTTATAATTTATAAGGAAACTTGCGGTAATTGATCAATAGTGTCGTACGTCACAATTTTGATAATGCTATGACGTCACAACTGTCAGTTTTAAAACATAAACAGATCGCCATTTTGAATACAGAATTTTTATAGTTCAAAGGGTGCTTTTCAAGGTAGTTTTACTATTTTACAGATAACATATGACTTTTGGCGAGAAAAAGTAGTCCGGCTGCTACTGTGAAAATAACAAGGTCATGCTATTTTTCACAGTGTGAAAATATCATATATTTTTTCCCAGTGTGAAAATATCATTTTTTTATTTGTTTCAGATACGCATTGATTTCACTGCAGAGTATAAAATAAAATTAGAATCTTTTATCAGTACGGATTCGATATTAACGCTTCCAGTCCGAGGGAAATCCGGGCCGGTCGGAACCGAGGCAAAGCCGAAGTTTCCGGTTAGAGGGAAACCCAGGCCGATCGGAATTGAGGTTTCCGATCGGGGAGATCCAGGGCCGATCGTAACAGAGACAAAGCCGAGGTTCACAGTCCGAGGAAAACCCGGGCCGATCGGAACCGGGGCAAAGCCGAGGTTTCCGGCCTGGGGGAATCCATCAGAGACGAAGTGTGTTGGGACACACTAGAAAAGAGACGACACGACCACAAGTTAACTTTATTTTACAAAATGATAAATAATCTAGCACCTGCATATCTTTCATCTCTCATCCCGCAACAAGTTAATGCTATTTCAAGATACAATCTTAGAACTTCGAACGCTCTCCAAACCATCGGAGCTAAACCATGTCTACATTATAATTCTTTCTTACCTTTGAACAGCCTACCAACAGAAGCAAAACAGTCTATTTCGCTGAATTCCTTTAAATACTTCTTGAAAAAAGATAAACAAATTGCACCGATTTACTATTACTATGGTTACAGAAAAGCCCAGATTTTGCATACACGTTTGCGAACAAATTGTAGTTCGCTCAATCTAGACCTTTTCCTGAAAAACATAACAGACTCTCCTATGTGCCTTTGCGGTAGCATCGAAAACGCGCAACATTTTTTCTTTCATTGTAGATTCCTACATACTCCTAATTGCTGTATCTATGCATCATACACCTACACTGAATCTTTTATTGTATGGTGATCATGCTCTGTCACGGAACAGCAACGAAAATATCTTTAGGCATGTACAAGAGTATATACTTAATACCAATTCTAAATATGCGACGCCAAAACAATGTCATATATATATTGGGTTAAGTTATGTGCCATTACTCCACTCCTCTTTTCCCCAGTCATTTTCCAGTCATTTCTTTCATTTTTTTCAGGTTTTGTTTTTATCATCATGTTTGTCCAAAATCAATTCCCTTATATGTTCTATCATATCAACTTTCGCCTATTTAATTTCTCCTAAGACAATTAATGTACGCTTCTTAACATGTTATATATAATCCGCCATATACAATATATTTGTATGTTTGCAAAGGAGAAGAACAATATATGCTCAGCTTCCGGTCTGATCCTTTTCTTTTGTTCTCATATTTAATTATCTGTAATGAATATCGTTGTATATATCTTTTTGAATAAAATATGTTTAAACTAACAGAGACAAAGCCGAGGTTTCCAGTCCGAGGAAATCCCGGATCGATCGGAACCGAGGCAAAGCCGAGGTTTCCAGTCGGAGGGAAACCAAGGCCAACCGGAACCGAAACAAATCCGAGGTTTTCAGTCCAAGGGAAACACGCGCCGATGGGAACCGAGGCTAAGCTGAGGTTTCCAGGCCGAGGGAAATCCGCAAAGCGGAGGCTTCCAGTTCGAGAGAAATCCGGGCCGACCGGAACGGTGGCAAAACCAAGGTTTCCAGTCAGAAGGAAATCTGCAAAGCCGAGGTTTCCAGTTCGAGGGAAATGGGACCGATCGGAACCGAAGAAAAGCCGAGGTTTCCAGCTCGAGGGAAATCCACAAAGCCAAGGTTTCTAGTGAATCGATCGGAATCGAGCAAAACTTAGATTTTCAGTCCGAGGCAAATCCTCAAAGCCGAGGTTTCCAGTCCGAGGGAAATGCAAGCCGATCGGAATCGAGGCTAAGCCGAGGTTTCCAGTCGAAGGGAAATGTGGGCCAATCGGAACCGAGGATAAGCCGAGGTTTCCAGTCCGAGGGAAATCCGGGCCGCTCGGAACCCAGGCAAAGCCGGGGTTTCAAGCCAAAGGGAAATCCGGGCCAATGGGAACCGAGGTAAAGCCGAGGTTTCCAGTCTGAGGGAAATCCGGGCCGATCGGAACCGAGGCAAACCCGAGGTTTCCCGTCCGAGGGAAATCCGGGCATCCCGTGCGTAATACGTTTATATCGAATCCATACTGTAATTTTCTTGCATATCAGGGGCCAGTTGTTCAAATATGTTCTATAAAAGGGTTAGCTTCACGAGCTCGTTGGTGGTCAACTTGTTCACTGTTCTGGCAAGTACAATATCAAAAATTTTGATATTTTTGCTGAAATAAATGTGAGCAGCTTTTGCAGTTGCAAAAGCTGTACACATTTTTTTTTCTTCAAAAATACTAGTATATTTGTCATATATATTTATAAAAAATTTAACGATACGTTAGCCAACAACATCGTTTTGAACAACTGGCCCCAGGACTTGTTTTTTTTTTTTTTTTTTTTTCGGGTTATTCGTTTTCATTACGATTATTTCTTTCGATGAACTGGACCATCTCTCGCATATTTTATTGTGCTACCAAGGCAAACTACGACGTATGATTACGCGCTATAAGTAGTTCTCCGTGAAAATAGGTAAACCGTTTGTTTGTTTGAGTTGAGTTTTAACGTCCCCGTCAACACTGTAAAGGTGATTTTGGAGACGTTGCTTCCAATTTTGTGGGACTTTTACCCGACATTGAGATGAAATGACATCTCAAGCCCTGTCGCCCAATGAAATCAATAAGTTTTATAAGCATGGACGGTCCGACTCACTTCACGTTGCCTGGGCAGGCTTAGATCCTCTAAGCGGTCTACCAGTACTCGTGCATGGTCGGTTTCAGCTCTGCGTTAAAGCATCATGCAGCCTATATATTTCTTCAAGTCCTAAAGGGCGGGGGCCAATAGGTAAACCGTAGAAGTCGAGATAAACAGAAATTGAAAGACAACAAATGCAAACGTTATTAAATCTTTTTGGCTCTTAATGAAAATGAAAATGTTCAGCTGTGTTGCCCCTGTCTCCTGCACGCCTGGCAAATAGTACAAATAGGGTGAGATAATGAAAACGAGATAAAAAAAAAGGTAAGATAAGAATTTCTGCACACTCTGCAAATGTCCGATATTCTTATCTGGTAGGCAAGGAAATGCATTCTTTCTTGGCAATAAAAATAATGAGGATTTTCTTGATAAACATTATATATTAATTTTTCTATATGTATCTCTGCTTCAAACATAAATTGTGGGTGCTCGTTAGAACCGCCTCATTTAGGCGGTTCTGCAGAGTACAAACAACGTAAGTTTTTTTTTTTGGTAAGAATAAAGAATCGAATCCAGACCCTTATAATTCCAATTGTCCATCATTATGTACATTTCGAGCGATTTGATTGGTTGAAATAAAAAATTTATACTTCGATAAATTCAATGATCTGTTTCACATAGTGACAGTGGGTAGCCCCTATGTGCCCTTGGCGCCCGGTTACCTTAAAAACAACAGTCAGACATTGTGACAGATGGTAATATAACGTGACGTCAAAGAGCACGTTTAACACCCGCGCGTTACGTCATTGTATATAATCGACGTCATCAGCGTTCGATTAAAGGATGGAAAACTATTAATAACGTAAATGTTATAGAGGAGAAATAAACTCAGTTTATAATAGACTTGACGTTTTGTTCGCTTGGGTTTCTTTCAAAGATGGCAACTTCTTATTGAATAATCATTCCGCCGTGGTCATTGGTAAGCTCATCCTTACGCTTTCGAAATAATTCCTAAAGAATTACCATTTTGATGGTATTTTTAATATTTCGATGACACAGTTGGAAATGAAGGAATGAAGAATCATTTTTGTGTTTTTTATCAATGTGTAAACTCCGGCGAATCACTCACAAACTTAACATAGAGCCTTTCGGGTTCGGGCTTTATGCAGTTTGTGAGTGATTCGCCGTACATCGATGAAATCCGCAAAAAATGAAATTCATTCATTCCTATAGTAAACACAATTTTCCATTATATAAACTAGGCTTTACATGGGTATTCTTCGTACCGACTTGTTAACGTGATACGTGTTATTTAATGCTTTGTTTGCGGGGAATTGTATTTAACAACAATTAAACATTTTTCGGAAGTTTGGTTTTGTTGTTTAATGCAGTCGGACATTTTTTTTTTTTACTTGTAACACCTGAGACCAGGATATTTTCTCCACTTTTGCATATAAAAAATCGGTCCTCAGCTCAAAGAAGAAACTTCGTATGACCACATGACAGCTTTCTTCCATGAGCACATGACCAGACCCATATGAATATTTGCACAGTGTTCTCTGACCTGCCGACGGAGTGACAATTACAAGATGGTTATTTCAAACACATTGTCATGGACAATTTCAAGTGCTAGATACCTTACTACCATCAACATCAAGCTCCAGAGATCTGAATCCGTTCCAATGTCAATCTGTCCATCAAAAATCAAGGGAGGTTCGCCCACACTGTGGGGGGTCACACTGGCAATCGGGGTCTCGAAGTATAAGCAAGGCCAATCTTGTGATATCAAAAGTCCAAAACCCATATTCAAACAGCGCGTGAATTTCATGGTTTGAACAAGGGTTTTGTTGTTTGAACACGATTTCTGACCCATTCAAGAAAAGCTTCAAATAGCTATGTTCATAGGATTACAGTAGAACTTCGATGGCTCGAACATCGATGGCGCGTATACCATGGATGAGTTGAACCTGTTCTTGAGTCCCTAGCGCAATCCTCTACATAAGAAATAGTGGGCGATAATTATGGAGGTTTTAGTCTTTTATCTTGCAAATGTATGCTGTGTGTAATCATTAGAATCGCCTCGATGAGGCGATTCTAATGAGTACACACAACATATAGTTTCATTATAGAACACCGAAAGGATGTTTAAAAGTGTCATGTTATGCCTCCTGGCAGTTATCCTCAGTGGCTCGAACTACCCCTTTCTCGAACAGATTTTCGAGGTCCCAAAGGTGTTCGAGCCATTGAAGTTTGACTGTATATGCAAGAATTTTGTTTTGTGGGTAACTAGACCCCTCTTGTCCAAAACACTCAAATCGTCTATAAACCCGACTCTGAGTACATTTAAGAAATGAATTTTACTTTCTGCTGTTCATGAAAGTATGAACGCCGTAGGTCGCCTGCAAAGTAAATGAATCTCGAATGTATCCATGTAAACTTTGCTAGCGCCCCGCTGTCGTTCATACTTTCATGAACAGCAGAAAAATTAAGTATATGTTTTATATCTACATTCTTTTCTCCTCATTACTGGTCGAAAAATACTTATTGGACAAACTGTTAAAGCTGAAAAACATTTACACTCTATTCAAAGAGCGGAACAGCGTTGACGTCACGTACGCACAATCAGATCGTAGAGAACCATGGTTTAGTCTGACGTCACATTACGTCACTGAAAATCATGTGACTCGATGCGTTCATGGAAGTACATGTATCATCGGAACTACATTGTTTTCTACAGGTTTACATTAGGCTTTACACTGAAAATGTAACTATAATAATGTATACCTTGTAAACATATAAAGTTGGATTTACAACGGTATAAATTGTACGGACGAGTTAGCGTCAAATATGAAGTAGAAAAGAAAGTAATTAGCCACCCTATAGTTAATTACTGCCCAAACTTTCTCCGAATGATAACCCTTAAAATGTCACCATGCAGCAGACAATAGAGCAGACGACAGTTGTTATGATAACAACTGTCGTCTGCTCTATTGTCTGCTGGTTACTTTAAAAACTACATGTATTGTTGCAAACATTCTGGACCCAGATCAGAATGTTTCTAGGAGCAGTCTGATCAGGGTCCACTCTGTTTTGCCTGTTGTATGCACAAATAGGTTTGAAAAAGGTTGCAAGAAGATGCAGCAGCTAACAGACCGGTTTTCTTGGCATCTCAAGGGTCAATATGCTCTATAGAAAGGTTTTGTTTGTTTGATTTGAATTTTAATGTCCCCGTCAACACTGTAAATGTCATTTTGGAGACGTAGCTTCCAATTTTGTGGGACTTTTACCCGACATTGAGATGAAATGACATCTCAAGCCCTGTCGCCCAATGAAACCAATAAGGTTTATAAGCATGGACTCGCACCGCTTTGCCTGGGCAGGCTTAGATCATCTTAGCGGTTTACCAGTAGGTCGGTTTCAGCTCTGCGTGGAAGCATCATGCAGCCCATCTATTTCTTCAAGCCCCGACGGGCGGGGGCCGGTCTTGGCATCTCAAGGGTCAATATGTTCTATCGAAAAGTAATCCTTTGGATTCCAGGACTGCAACCCAGACCTGAAAACTGTGGAGTGAACAAGATTTTTTTCTGGGCCAGACTAGCTAGTGTCGGCCAGTTAGGTCTCATCAATGGCCCTCAAAATTCCGCAGTGGAAACAATGATTGCAAAGGACTAGAAAATATAACCCACACTATGATGAAGGGCATGGAGACTTTTTACGGCCGCCACACATTCCCTTAACACAAGCTGTGATGAAGTTAATACCCAGCAGGCACATTACGTAATTGTGACGTCATATCAACGTCGGTGCAACGTCATGACGTTTATGCAACGTCGCATCATCGTCGGTGCAACGTCGTGACGTTGCAACGACGTTGATTAGACGTTGCCCTAACGACGTGTGCCTGCTGGGAAAGTTAAGTAGTTCTGAGTCGCCCGATTACGATCGTAAAGCTAACTTGAAAGATATGCATGTCTTTCGTTTACTCACTCACTCACTCACTCACTCACTCACTCACTCACTCACTCACTCACTCACTCACTCACCCAAACCAACTCAACCATCCACCGACCAACCCATCCCTCCCTCCCTCCCTCCCTCCCTCACTCACTCAAAATTTTATATCACCTTATTTATTCTTGAAACAAGGCTTGTTGGTGCTCGTTAGGACCGCCTCATTCATGCGGTTCTACGAGTACACACAATTTTTGTTTCTGTAGAAAATTCTTAAAAAAAAAAAACACAAAAAAAAACAAAAAAAAAAACACCAAACCAAAAAAAAACAAAAAAACAACAACAAACAAACAAACAACAAGAGGGCCATGATGGCCCTGAATCGCTCACTTGAATCCAAGATGTTTCAAAGCTCATGGAAATGAAGGATTCAAAGACTTTTATCTTTGGAGGCTATTTTTCATTGTAGTGGAATTTGAAGGTTTTTTTCTATTTTTAGCTCTGGTGTCCATTTTGTTTAACAGAGCGGAACAGTTTAGTCAATTTTGGAAGAGGGTCACTCAAGGATTTTTGTTTGTTTGATTTTAGGTTTAACGTCCCCGTCAACACTGTAAAGGTAATTTTGGAGACGTTGCTTCCAATTTTACCCGACACTGAGATGAAATGACATCTCAAGCCCTGTCGCCCAATGAAACCAGTAGGGTATATTAGCATGGACGGTCCGCCTCGCACCGCGGTTCCTGGACAGGCTTAGATCCTCTAAGCGGTTTACCAGTAGTAGGGTGCGGGCCGGAATCAGCTCTGCGTGGAAGCATCATGCAGCCCATATATATTTCTTCAAGCCCCGATGGGTCACTCAAGGAACATTCCTGTGAAATTATTTTCAAATCAGGCCATTTGCCTAGGAGGAGATGTCATTTAAAGGTTTATCTATATTTAGCTCTGGCGGCCATTTTGTTTAACGGAACAGAACGATTTTGGCAATTTTGAAAGAGGGTCACTCAAGGAACATTCCTGTAAAATTATTTTCAAATCGGGCCATTCGCCTAGGAGGAGATGGCATTTAAAGGTTTTTCTATTTTTAGCTCTGGCGGCCATTTTATTTAACGGAGCGTAACGATTTAGGCAATTTTGAAAGAGGGTCACTCATGGAACATACCTGTGATATTATTTTTAAATCGCGCCATTTGCCTAGGATGAGATGTAATTTAAAGGTTTTTCTATTTTTAGCTCTAGCGGCCATTTTATTTAACGGAGCGGAACGATTTAAACAATTTTGAAAGAGGGTCACTCAAGGAACATTCCTGTGAAATTATTTTCAAATAGGGCAATTTGCCTAGGAGGAGATGTCATTTAAAGTTTGTTTTTTTTTCTTTTTTTAGCTCTGGCGGCCATTTTATTTAACTGAGCGGAACGATTTAGGCAATTTTGAAAGAGAGTCACTCAAGGAACATTCCTATGAAATTATTTTCAAATCGGGTCATTTGCCTATATGCCATTTAAAGTTTATTTTTCTATTTTAGCTCTGGCGGCCATTTTGTTTAACGGAGCAGAACGATTTTGGCAATTTTGAAAGAAGGTCACTCAAGGAAAATTTCTATGACATTATTTTCAAATCGGACCATTTGCTTGGGAGGAGATGTCATTTAAAGGTTTATCTATTTTAGCTCTGGTGGCCATTTTGTTTAACGGAGCGGAACGATTAAGGCAATTTTGAAAGAGGGTCACTCAAGGAACATTTGTGTGAAATTATTTTCAAATCAGGCCATCTGCCTAGGAGGAGATGTCATTTAAAGGTTTTTCTATTTTTAGCTCTGGCGGCCATTTTGTTTAACGGAGCGGAATGATTTAGGCAATTTTGAAAGAGAGTCATCCAAGGAACATTCCTGTGAAATTATATCAAAATCCATTCGCTGGTTTAGGAGGAGATGTCGTTTGAAGAAAAAGTTTACGCACGCACGGACGGACGCACGCACGCACGACGGACAAAAAGTGATCCCAAAAGCTCACCTCGTCACTACGTGACAGGTGAGCTAAAAACACAAACAACATCAATGTATTACATTGTACACTGTAATTCTCACTAAACTGGGGTTTACAGGGGTATCCAAGATATGGGTTGTGGGTACTCGTTAGAACCTCAACCTATGATTGGATTAAAAATAGGAAAAATATCATAAATTTTCTTCAGAAAAATGTTATTGTTGAGATATGAAAAAAAAAAAAAAAAAAATCACTATGTCTCGCGGATGTGTTTCCGTAATGGTTTCTGTATTTGTTTGTTTGTTTTATTGGAGGTTTAACGACGTCCTCGTCAACACTGTAAAGGTTTTGTTTGATTTGAGGTTTAACGTCCCCGTCAACACTGTAAAGGTCATTTTGGAGACGTTGCTTCCAATTTTGTGGGACTTTTACCCGACATTGAGATGAAATGACATCTCAAGCCCTGCCGCCCAATGAAACCAATAGAGTTTATTAGCATGGACGGTCCACCTCGCACCGCGGTTCCTGGACAGGCTTAGATCCTCTAATCGGTTTACCAGTACTAGTGTGCGGGCCGGATTCAGCTCTGCGTGGAAGCATCATGCAGCCCATATATTTCTTCAAGCCCCTATGGGCGGGGGCGGAACACTGTAAAGGTCATTTTGGAGACGTTGCTTCCAATTTTGTGGGACTTTTACCCGCCGTTTAGATGAAATAACATCTCAAGCCCTGTCGCCCAATGAAACCAATGGTTTCTGTAGACCAAGTTCTGCAACGGAAGGTCAGGTGGTTTTTCTCCGGGTACTCCGGTTTTCGCCCACTTCTGATTAACGATCGGCTCGATATGAGTGAAATAATCTTGAAAGGGCCGTAAAACCCAAACAAAACAAAAAAAATGGTTTCTGTAGAAAATTCCAAAAACAATGTATTACATTGTACCATGCACTGTTCAATTTTGTTTGTTTGATTTGAGGTTTTACGTCCCCGTCAACACTATTAAGGTCATTTTGGAGACGTTGCTTCCAGTTTTGTGGGGCTTTTACCCGACATTGAGATGAAATGACATCTCAAGCACTGCCACCCAAACAAACCGAAAGAGTTTATATGCACAACCTTACCTGGGCAGGCTTAGACCCTCTAAGCGATTTATCAGTACTCGTGTGCGGTCGGTTACAGCTCTGCGTGGAAGCATCATGCAGCCCAATCTATTTCTCCAAGCCCCTATGGGCGGGGGCTAAGAATGGGATTTATAAAGGTGTATCGTACGGAGTTGTTAGCGTGACGGAGTATTTTCATCCCATCACGTAAACACCGCATCACGTTAACAAGTCCGTGTACGGGCCTCCATCATCACGTGGACAATTCCGTGAAATGAAGACCCCATAAACCCCACTTTATATAGAGAAAAGTTGGGTTGTCGGGGGTATATATTATTTTCCTTATTACTGCTCCAAGTCATGAGGCGGTTCTAACGAGCACCCACAACCTATGTTTGCTGTATAAATAAGAAAAATATCACGAATTTTCAACAGAAAAATAGCCATTTTATAGATGTGAAAAAATGCACTGTGTCATAAGGGTGTGTGATCGTTATGTGACCGCTGACTCTTAATCATTAGGTCTCTCACCGCCGTGGTTTGCGCCTGGCTCCAACGAAAGGCCAGGTGGTTTTTCTCCGGGTAGCAAAGAACCACGGGCCAACGTCGGGTGGACAGCGATACGCAGTGGGAGGTCTACAATCTGGACAAATCATATCTTATAAAAAATTTGAAGACATCCATAAATGTACTTTATCATGTCTATATAAAAATTGCACACAGAATGTACATTTACGTTTGCTCCGATATATAAGCCCTTAAATTAAAACGCAATTTTAAAAATCACAGGGAAGTTTGAAAATTTTCAGGAAAAATCATACTTGGAATCTTTTACATACTCGCATGAAATGTCACACCTGACTTTCTAAAAAAACAACAACAAACAAGATGTATTTGTGATACCAGAACATGTCCCCGGGCAAGGTCATTGTTTTTCAAAGTTGGTCACAGGTCAAGGTCAAGGCCACAGGTCAAAATTTTTTGCATGAATATGAAACTGGTTGAAGAAATAGATGGGCTGCACGATGCTTCCACGCAGAGCTAAATCCGACCGCACACGAGTACTGGAAAACCGCTTAGAGGATCTAAACCTGCCCAGGCAAAGCAGTGCGAGTCGGACCGTCCATGCTTATAAACCCTATTGGTTTCATTGGGCGACAGGGCTTTAGATGTCATCTCAACGTCGGGCAAAAGTCCCACACAATTGGAAGCAACGTCTCCAAAATGACCTTTACAGTGTTGACGGGGACGTTAAACCTCAAACCAAACAAACAATGAATATGAGCTCTTGTCACAAGGACCCTACATGCCAAATATGGATGCTCTATCTTAAACGGTTCCAAAGTTATGAACAACGTTTAAGTTGTCCACGTACAAACCAACAATTCTAAAACAGCGCTCCTATATAGGCAATGGAAAGGAACTGTGTTTTATTCTACAACAAATCACGACAAGGAAGAGCGTGACGAGTGACGTCATTAAAAGCTGCAAATATATGACGTCACTAGTCGATTTCCTTGACGTTAGACGGTGTAACGTCGTATTCTCGCATCGAATACGTTAGAAACTGATATAAATGCATGTGTTCAGTCGATAATTTTAGCGGGATTTCTTCTAATAATGGCGAAAGGTTGTGAGATTTTGAAGGAAACAACAACATTATTGCCGATTTTCAGCGTGTCAGAATCGAAATAGATTTGATCGTGATTTGATCTACTTTACAACTGACCTCCAAACTGTGATTTATTACTCAACAAATCACAGTTAGAGCTGATCTGTTTCTTAAACAAACAGATAAAAACAATATGTGACCGTTATCGCTACCGGGGACATAAAAATACTGTGTCGTCTCTTCTACATTGTGGCTTGATGCCTTAAGGGTTTTAACTGAAATCTACTTGTAATGAGTAAACACCCGGTGTTTACATCGAACGCGTATTATACGGAAGCGTATTGGTGCTTTTACCCGTATATCAAATATTTATAATACTGATTCTGGGTCATCCGGAGAAAGGGAGAAAAGAGATAGTAGAGGACATGTTACTCCCATATATATGAGAGTTTTGGTTTTTACGTTTATATACTGATGTTTTCTATTTGTTTTCATGGTCAACTATAAATAATAAGAATGCAAACGACCGATATAAACACAAATTTAAATGGAACCATTGGCGTTGTATATATAGACTAAGGGATCGCCGACAGGCAACTAGCCGACACGACGTTTCACCGACAACTTTTCTCGCTCACAACCAGCTCACTGACACGTCAACTGGCCGACATGACGACAGGTCGAAGAGAGAAATTTAGAAAACTCATTGAAACTCACCGACGCTCACACCGACAGTCGCCGACACTTGCTTTTCCTGGAAAAGCCTTGCTGGAAACAAACAGGGTATACGTCTAAACAATGTGATGTTGCATAAAAGTCATGACGTTGCACGGACGTTGATGTGAGGTCATAATTACGTCATGTGCCTGCTGGGAAGGAGCTTACGACATTAGTTCCCTGATTTCACGCTGGACAATCCTGCACAGTGACGGCTCTATGGAGATGGTACCTTGCGCAGCAGAGGGAAGTTTAACTGCCATCTCCTTATTCACTATCCGGGACGTTTTAGTTTGATCAGAACGGACAACATCCTTCCGTCGTCCCTGTGCCTTTTCAGTCTATAAGTAAAGAAAAATATATATATATTTTTTTATTTGTATCAGTTTATTAGTCACTATTTATAGACTGAATGAGCATAATAAGAATAATAATGATAATAATTATTATTATTATCATTATTATTATTATTTATTATTGTTGTTGTTATCCGTCAAAAACGTGTTTGTCTTTTCCCCTCTGTGATTTAATGAACGAAAGTTCATCCGCCGCCAATCAATATTTTCATTAAAATTTGTTGGTGAATTGTCGTTGTCGATCAGTTTGGTGGATGGTCGGTGAGATTTCATTTTTTAAGTTGTGTCGTCGAGTTGTCTGTCGGTGAGTTGTCGTGCAGCCAAAAGAGATGGATGGCGGAGGATAAAGAATAAAAATGAAGGAATAGGAGAAATAAAAAAAAATTATGTGGTTTGTAATTGAAAATAAAAATGTTGACACTTTAATCGACTTATATAAAGTCGACATGTTTCAATCATTACTACAGACGATCGGTATGAAATTGTCGTCTCTCCTCATTATGATAACAGAATGACGTCTCTCCTCATTAAGTTGAGAGAATGACGTCTGTCCTCATAATGATAACAGAATGACGCCTCTCCTCATTATGATGACAGAATGACGTCTCTCCTCATTATGATTGCAGAATGACGTCTGTCCTCATTATGATAACAGAATGACGTCTCTCCTCATTATGATAACAGAATATCGTTTCCCCTTCATTGTGATAACAGAATGACGTCTGTCCTCGTTATGATAACAGAATGACGTCTCTCCTCATTATGATTACAGAATGACGTCTGTCCTCATTATGATAATAGAATGACGTCTCTCTTCATTATGATAACAGAATGACGTCTCTCCTCATTATGATTACAGAATGACGTCTCGCCTCATTATGATTACAGAATGACGTCTCTCCTCATTATGATAACAGAATATCGTCTCTCCTCATAATGATAACAGAATGACGTCTCTCCTCATTATGATAACAGAATATCGTCTCCCCTTCATTATGATAACAGAATGACGTCTCGCCTCAATATGATCGTAGAATGACGTCTCTCCTCATTATGACAACAGAATGTCGTCTCGCCTCATTATGACAACAGAATGGCGTCTCTCCTCATTATGATAACAGAATGTCGTCTCTCCTTATTATGATAATAGAACGACGTCTCTCCTCCTTATGAGATCAGAATGATGTCTCTCCTCATTATGAAAACAGAATGACGTCTCGCATCATTATGATTACAGAATGACGTCCCTCTTCATTATGATAATAGAATGTCGTCTCTCCTCATTAAGACCACATAATGACGTCTCTTCTCGTTATGATAACAGAATGACGTATCTCCTCATTATGATAACAGAATGTCGTCTCTCCTCATTTTGATAACAGAATGACGTCTCTTCTCATTATGAGAACAGAATGTCGTCTCTCCTTATTATGATAACAGAATGTCGTATCTCCTCGTTATGATAACAGAATGACGTCTCGCCTCATTATGATAACAGAATGTCGTCTCTCCACGTTATGATAACAAAATGACGTCTCTCCTGATTAAGATCATAGAATGAGGTCTCTCCTCGTTATGATAACAGAATGACGCCTCTCCTCATTATGATAACCGAATGACGTCTCTTTTCATTATGACAACAGAATGGCGTCTCTCCTCATTATGATAACAGAATGTCGTGTCTCCTCATTATGATAACAGAATGACGTCTCTCCTCATTATGATAACAGCATGACGTCTGTCCTCATAATGATTACAGAATGACGTCTCTCCACATTATGATAAGAAAATGTCGTCCCTCCTCATTATAATAACAGAATGACGTCTCCCCTCGTTATGATAACAGAATGACGTCTCCCCTCATTAAGACCACATAACGACGTCTCTTCTCGTTATGATAACAGAATGACGTCACTCCTCATTATGATAACAGAATGTCGTCTCTCCTTATGATAACAGAATGACGTCTCTCCTCATTATGATAACAGAATGACGCCTCTCCTCATTATGATAACAGAATATCGTCTCTCCTCATTATGATAACAGAATGACGTCTCTTTTCATTATGATAACAGAATATCGTCTCTCCTCATTATGACAACAGAAAGGCGTCTCTCCTCATTATGATAACAGAATGTCGTCTCTCCTCATTATGATAACAGAATGATTTCTCTCCTCATTATGATAACAGAATGACGTCTCGCCTCATTATGATTACAGAATGACGTCTCTCCTCATTATGATAATAGAATGTCGTCTCTCCTCATTATGATAACAGAATGACGTCTCTCCTCGTTATGATAACAGAATGACGTCTCTCCTCATTAAGACCACATAACGACGTCTCTTCTCGTTATGATAACAGAATGATGTCTCTCCTGGTTATGATAACAGAATGACGTCTCTCCTCATCATGATAACAGAATGAAATCTCTCTACGTTATTATAACAAAATGACGTCTCTCCTGATTAAGATCACAGAATGACGTCTCTCCTCGTTATGATAACAGAATGACGTCTCTCCTCGTTATGATTACAGAATGACGTCTCTCCTCATTATGATAACATAATAACGTCTCTCCTCGTTATGATTACAGAATGACGTCTCTCCTCATTATGATAACAGAATGACGTCTCTCCTCATTATGATAACAGAATGACGTCTCTCATCGTTATGATTACAGAATGACGTCTCTCCTCATTATGATAACAGAATGACGCCTCTCCTCATTAAGATCACAGAATGGCGTTTCTCCGCGTTTTGATAACACAATGACGTCTCTCCTCGTTATGATAACAGAATGACGTCTCTCCTCGTTATGATTACAGAATGAAGTCTCTCCTTGTTATGATAACACATCCGTGCGACAAAGTGAAATTGTATCATTTATCCAAAATGGTAATGGCTATTTTTTTTCTTGAGAAAACTTGCAATATAGTTCTTATAAACAGTTACTAAAAGTTGTGGGTACTCGTTAAACCGCCTACATATGTCTTGGAGTTTAAATAGGCAAACTGCATGTAAATCCAAGTTTTTTTCCTATATAAAGTGGGTTCACATGGGTGTTCATTTTGCGGACTTGTTTTTTTTTGTTTTTTTTTATGTCGGCGCCTCCTCCCCTTCCGACTCCATATACATATCGTGCATAAAATATGTAAAGTTAATAAAGTTAATGTCGTAGAAACCACGCATGTGTGTATGTATGTATGTATGTATGTATGTATGTATGTATGTATGTATGTATGTATGTATGTATGTATGTATGTATGTATGTATGTATGTATGTATGTATGTATGTATGTACTTAATTTCTTTTGAAATGCTAATCAATAATTAGTAGGTATATAGATATGAATGATGGGTGTATGTATGTATGTATGTATGTATGTATGTATGTATGTATGTATGTATGTATGTATGTATGTATGTATGTATGTTTTGTTTGATTTGTTTGACCCGAGGCTCAACGTCCCCGTCAACACCGCTAAACCTATCTCGCAGTTCACGGAAGCACCAACGCAGCGGGCCGCGTGCAAAGTAAATGAACCCCGAAGGGGTTCATGTAAACTTTGCCAGCGACCCACCGTCGTCCACACCCCCGTGAAAAGCAGAAAAATTAAGTTTATTTTTATATTTACATTATTTGCCCCTCATCGCTGGGCGAAAAAATGCTTGTAGGGCAAACGTTTAAAGCTGAAAAACATTTACACGCTGTTTTTCTGCAAAGAGCGGAGCAACGCCCATAGAGAACAATGTTTTAAAATGACGTCACTTGACGTCAGTAGAAATCATGTGATTCGATGCGTTCATGGAAGTATGAACGCAGTTGTTTTCTATTGGTTTACATTAGACTTTACACTGGAAATGTATGTATGTATGTATGTATGTATGTATGTATGTATGTATGTATGTATGTATGTATGTATTTTTTTTTTTTTTTTTTTTTTTTTGGTTTGGGTTTTACGGCCCTTTCAAGATTACCTCACTCATATCGAGCCGATCGTCAATCAGAGGCGGGCGAAAACCGGAGCACCCGGAGAAAAAACCACCCGACCTTCCGTTGCAGAATTTGGCGTCTCACATGTATGTATGTATGTATGTATGTATGTATGTATGTATGTATGTATGTATGTATGTATGTATGTATGTATGTATGTATGTATTGTGATTTGAAACCAGCGACGTCGCCTTCATACGCGTGTAGCACGATATGTTTGAGAGGATTACTATATTGTATATCCAGCGGCGACAGGAACCGGCCCACCATAGGAAAGCCCAACTGGCGGCCCTGACATCCATTCGGCCTTCCCATCCCGAGCCGACCCCTCCACCGCTGGAATGAGAATATTCATAATCCTCCCCCTCACCTTTCTTTTTTTTTTTTTTTTTTTTTTTTTTTTTTTTTGCAGTGCTTTATTTATATTTTTACAGTTATTTCACAAAAGATAAGAGAAGTAATAAATAAATAAATAAACAAATAAATAAATAAATAAGTTTATTTATAAGTAAATAAATAAATAAACTGTGCAGAAATAAAAAAGCTGAATAACTAAAGAGAGGAAGTGTAAAAACTAGATGTAAAAAAAATATGGCCCCTGTCATTAATTCTGTGTCTGCTAGTCTGGCCTCATACATTTCTTCTTTGTCTGAAAGAAAGAAAAAAGAACTAGTTTATTACATTTTAATGGTGGTTTAAGACCATTTTGTACCAGAAACTCCAAGAATGGGTGCTTGGCGGAAAACAGCGCTGGCCCAGATCAGACGCAGGACCAGGGCCGACACTGTTTGCAAGAACATGAAGCAGTTTACAAAATTAATTTCGAAGTCAAAAAGACAACCAGACACCCTAACAATTTCGATAACAGACTCCAGAAAGAAGATTCATTTGGTACAAAAGGGTTTACTGATCGATTCCGATTACCGCCCCTCACTTCTATTTTAGCTGCCTATTGTTTCGATAAAGCTTGTACTTGTTATTTTAGTATTACGTGACCTTGGATTATTATAATTAGGTAAATAGATCTAGGTTACCGTGTATTACAAATTGTTTGACCCGTTGTTTAAAGGTGTTGTGACTATTGACCATATTTTAAAAAATTATCAACCGAATTACCTAGTTTTCTGGCAATATCCTGTTATCTAAGCCGCGGCACAAATAAATTCTAAGGATTTAACACGAACGAGGTTTAAGAAAATATACAGTGTCTGACCTTCACCCCCGAAGCCCTGAAACAGCATATTCAAAACATCACTATGTCGACTGGATGACATTTGGCGGGAAATGATCTCACTCTTCTGAACTACTTTAGATGCATTTTATACCTGATTTACCTTAGAATGTCTACTTTGATAAAAGAAATAATCGTCGGTATTATAGTCCTGTTATTTGTGTCAGAAAACATGAAAATGGAGAAGAGAAACATAGATTTTTTTTTTCTATTTTTCTAAATTAAAGACTGATCCTCCAAAATATACCAAGCCCCGTTTTTCTGAAATAGTATCTCCCAAAGAAACCCTTTTCCCAGAGAAAACTTCACCTTGTAGAGATTTAAATTTTTAATAACTACGTTGGCCTGCTCTCGCTATATATAAACCTGTAAATTGTGCCGGTACAAATAAAGAGTACTATTATAGGAACGATTTTTTTTTCAAACACTTCTTTAAATAACAAAGCTACTAGAAAGTTTCATTAACATCACTTTTGAACTTCGATTTATTCCGTTACAACCTCTTTATATGCACTTTTTACCCGAATTGCCTTACAATGCCTTTTTTAACAGAACTATTCGTCGGTATAATAGTCCTGTTATTAGTGCCAGAAAACATGAGAATGAAGTAAAGTTACATATTTTCTATTTTCGTAACTCAAAGATTAATCCCCAAAAATATACCAAGCCTCATTTTCTGAAATAATATCCCCCAAAGAAACCCTTTTCCCGGGGAAAACTTCCCCTTGTAGGGATTTGAGTTTGTAGTATTATCAACCTCAAGGGTGGCTTGCTCTCGCTATATATATATATATATACTCCTGTTATTTGTGCCGGAACGATAATTTACTTCAGAATTGAATATTGTTCCCCCCAAAATATACCAAGCCCCATTTTCTGAAATAATATCCCCCAAAGAAACCCTTTTCCCGGGAAAAACTTCCTCTTGTGGGGCTTTAAGTTTGTAGCATTATCAACGGCCAGAATGGCTTGCTCTCGCTATATATATACTCCTGTTATTTGTGCCGGAACGATAATTTACTTCAGAATTGAATATTGTTCCCCCCAAAATATACCAAGCCCCATTTTCTGAAATAATATCCCCCAAAGAAACCCTTTTCCCGGGAAAAACTTCCTCTTGTGGGGATTTAAGTTTGTAGCATTATCAACGGCCAGAATGGCTTGCTCTCGCTATATATATACTCCTGTTATTTGTGCCGGAACGATAATTTACTTCAGAACTGAATATTGTTTCCCCCAAAATATACCAAGCCCCATTTTCTGAGATAATATCCCCCAAAGAAACCCTTTTCCCGGGGAAAACTTCCCCTTGTAGGGATTTAAGTTTGTAGTATTATCAACCTCAATTACCGTCGTGATATGACTGAAAAATTGTTGAAAGCGACGTTAAACCCGAATTCACACACACATTATCAACCTCAAGGGTGGCTTGCTCTCGCTATATATATATATACTCCTGTTATTTGTGCCGGAACGATAATTTACTTCAGAACTGAATATTGTTTCCCCCAAAATATACCAAGCCCCATTTTCTGAGATAATATCCCCCAAAGAAACCCTTTTCCCGGGAAAAACTTCCTCTTGTGGGGACTTAAGTTTGTAGCATTATCAACGGCTAGAATGGCTTGCTCTCGCTATATATATATATACTCCTGTTATTTGTGCCGGAACGATAATTTACTTCAGAATTGAATATTGTTTCCCCCAAAATATACCAAGCCCCATTTTCTGAGATAATATCCCCCAAAGAAACCCTTTTCCCGGGAAAAACTTCCTCTTGAGGGGATTTAAGTTTGTAGCATTATCAACGGCTAGGATGGCTTGCTCTCGCTATATATATACTCCTATTATTTGAGCCGGCACAGATAACAGGACTACTATAATACAGACGATGTATCTTTTCATGCTAAAGCTACAAGACAGTTCACTTGCGCATCAGTTTTGTTCCATGCCAACAGGCCCATTATTTATTCCGGCACAGATAACAGGAGTATATATATACAGACACTGAAAACACAGTCCCGAAAAAATGCTTATAAATAACATAGTATAATGCCATGCAAGGGAAGTTTTTCCCGGGAAAAGGGTTTCTTTGGGGGATTCTTATTCAGAAAACGGGGCTTGGAATATTTTGGGGGAAAACATTTACTTAGTTTGCGTCACTTTTTCATATCTGGCACAAATAACAGGAGTATAATACCGACGAATATCTTTTCTCTCGTAAAGTTCTTTAGATTATGCTGGCTAGCTCAGAAGCGATAACAAACTGCCAATTAATGCAAAACTGTCTAGGCAAAGCTTTCTGCTATCACATACTGTGGTCGTTAATGATGTTCAATATGAGCACTAATTCTGCATCTGTTAAATGCCTCACCTGTCTGCTTCACGAGAGAAACAACAGGTATGAAGATGAGACAATAGCAGACAATACACACCTGTGTCATTGAGAAAAAGTAAGCCTTTTCACCATATCTGTGGATGCCAATGGAATAAATAGAACTAAAAAAGAGCAAAACAGCATATTTAAACAAAATTGTTATTAAAAAAAAAAAAAAACGGAATAAAGAAGATTTACGCTTACGCTGGAATTATTTTCCTACGCGCTTTCCGATGATATTTATGTTTTACTCTTTCATCCCTAAGTTTCTAAACAGGACCCTTCTCGCTTTAAATATGTTCTTATAGAGAGGGATTTCTGATTAGTTCACTGACATGATGACAAACAGTGTACATGTAGATTCTGGCGAGACGTGCTAGGTACGTTCCGTCTTATCAGGATCTACAAGGTTTGCATAGATACAGTGTATTTCTACCTCGGCGTCTGCACCGGTCTACATGGTTAAAAAGTTAGCTTATCAGTGACCAAGTAAACAACCCTTTACGGACCTACATCGAACGCAGTCGCGAGCTCTAATTACAAAACATGTGTTGTAAGGTGTGAGTTTTAAATCAAGTTCCGTACTTTTAGCAAATAGTGAAGACACCGATCAGACGCAACATTCTGTGGCCTCTAATCTATCTTAACTGTTTCCGAATGTCCCAGTATTGAAACAATTGGCATTGTATGGGTTAATGTTTTAGGACCCCGTACAGGTTGGAATAAACGTATTTTAATTCGCCTTGGGTAAACGCGGCGCCTGATCAGGGTTATAATGTCTAAATCAAATGGTTTATTTTTTTTTTTTTTTGTCAAGTTATTCTCCTTTTTATGTCCCGACGCTCAAGGGAACATAGCCCAAAGCGGCTGCACAACGTATGTGCATAGTCGCATCAATGCGACGTTGATGCGACGTTGCTCAGACGTCATGTGCCCGTTAGGAGAACTTCTCTGTAAGATTATTAGCAGATGGAACAAGCACAGAATGTACAGAGCTAATTTAGAAATTCATGGTTTGACCATGAAGAAATTGGCAGACACGTTTATCTGTCTTTCTTTCTTCATTTGTTTTCTTCGTGGGGGTAGTTGAGTGAGGCAAAGGTGATGCGTATCTTGTGTCACTGGGGAGTCCAGCTGATATTGACTTGCAGTTGGGCAACACCTGCTGTCCTTGCAGCAGGTAACGGTAGAGGGGATTTAGGGTTGTTATTTCTTCTCCTCCAGTCAATTTCATCTTTCTCCTCTGTCCCTCACTTTCATTTCCTCTACTGTCTCTTCTATCTCTTTTCCCCCTTTCTCTTGGAGAAGACAAAATTATCTACAAGGCTTGACCTGTCGTTAAACTCAAAACAATCGATGTATCATTTTTTTCTTCGTCTTTTTTTAACCCTCTGGGACCTTGTCAACAAAATATCCAGATAACTGCTTTATCTACGACAAACATTGTTATATAATTATTATTCCTCATAAATCAACTTTCCTCAGTAGTTTCAGTACTTTGATTATCTTATATGAACATGACGGCCATATTAGTCATATGACTAATTTCATGTTAATAAATTTGCATTTGTTTGTTCCTGAAAGCTTTCATATGAAATTTGATTACAAATGGAGCAATGGTTTCTGTGAAAAAAAAAATGTTTTCATTTTCATATCAGAAACACCGGTTACCTTGGGCCAAGGTAAGAGAACGACGTTTGCCTTTAACCCTTATCTTGCTGTTCACGACAACCCCTGTCTTTGCAAACAGTGTAGATCCAGATCAGATGGCTTCTGAAGAAGCCATCTGATCAGGATCTACACTTTTTGGCATTCAGTTTATGAATTTGTAGCAATAACGTACATCAAGTAATTTGATTGGCTGATAGACAGAAATGGGTGTGGCTTAAATGAATATTCAGCAAGATAAGGGTTAATAGTCAAGTAGTTTCACTCTTCTATTAGCTAACTGTATCATCACAGGCTGCAATAGTTTCTTATTTCCCATTCGAATATCTATGCCACTAAATTTGACCTTGGCGTAAAAAAGGGCAAAGCTATAAAGGGGTCATCATTTGAGGAAACTATAATGGGCCCAATCAAGTAGCTCTAATGTGCTCTTGGTATTTCTTAATGAACTCTGAAACCTCAGTAAAACACTGCATTTGTTCAACCAATCATATTAGACTGGCACCCACATGATGGATAGCATACTTATAGCAGAAGCTAGATGCTCTCGTCTAATGTGCTCTTGGCCCAATAAGTTTTAATCTTCATATCTGAACGTCCTTAGGCCAGTCAAGGAATGACCTTCACCTTGAATACTCATTTAGATAACTGCATCTACTTTTTTCAGATTAGAGACCGCAATAATTTCCGAAAAAAAACACAATTTTGACTTTTTACCATACAGAAGTCTCTGTGGCCAAATTGGACCTCCGTATAAAATATGTCAAGGTCATTCGAGCGTCATCATTTGAACAAATTATAATGAGCCCGAGTCCCCAATTATACATCCTAAGTTTCATGACAATCGGCCTTCTTGTTCGGGAGAAGAAGATTTTTGAAGGGTTTTACCTTATATGGGCATGGTGGCCATCTTGGTCATTTGACCAAATGCATTTTAAGTAATTTTCATTTCTTTGTTCTTATGGGCGTTTATATGAAATTTGGTTCCAAATTGCTTAGTGCTTGCTGATGAAAATAACTTGTAATTTTTCTTATCTGAATCATCTTGGGCCAAGGTCAAAAAATGACCTTGACCTTGAATACTGGTAGTCTTATCAACTCATTTAGCTACCTGTATCTACCAATGTTCAGATCAAGGGGCTGCAATAGTTTCCGAAAAATACACAATTTTAACTTTTCCCTTACAAATATGTATATGTATGTGACCAGATTTGACCTTGGCGTAAAATAGGTAAAGGTCATCCGAGGGGCATCATTTGTATAAACTATGATGGACCCAAGTCCAGAAATACTACATACCAAGTTTCATGGCAATGGGCTCACTGGTTCCAGGGTAAAAGATCTTTCAAGGGTTTTATCTCATATTATTATTATTATTATTATTATTATTATTATTATTATTATTATTATTATTATTATTATTATACCACAGTTATATAGCACTCTTTTCATATAAAATACATGTTCAAAAGTGCTTTACACCAGCTAAAATGTACAGCAGCTGAGTTAAGAACTGATTGAATGGTTTAAGAAGTCAATTTGATCATAAAAACATAAAAAACATATATCATCTATCAGTAGTGCAGTATATTACAGATAAAATATTTTAAATCTTATTTGCACATACATGTAGGACACTGTGTTATGGAAAACATTCAAACAATCGGTTTCAGCTCTGCGTGGAAGCATCATGCAGCCCATCTATTTCCTCAAGCCCCGATTGGCGGGCGCCGTCATTTTAAGTGGAGGAAACCAATGTCCAATCAGCACGCCCCTACTCCAATACCAGTTCGATAGTCCCTAAAACAGCAGAAGTCGTTCAGAATATACATATGGGCATGGCGGCCACTTTGGTCATGTGACCACACGCATTTTAAATGGATTTGTTTTGTTTGATTTGAGGTTTAACGTCCCCGTCAACACTGTATAGGCCCTGTAACGTTACATGCACGACGTCCTTAACGACGTTGCGTCTACTATTGCTGGAATATTGACGTTTTTGTAAACGAATCGCAAATAAAATGCGTTTCAAATGTCATATGATAAATAGAATCGTAGTAGTAGTAGTAGTAGTAATGTTCTGGTGTTTTACGTCTCCATGGTCCCACGGACTTGCTCCATAGTGGCACAGCAAGACGAGATATATAGAATCTTGCATTCGTGCTCATGTATTATTGAATTTATTAAACTTGTTGAGGAAAAGGGATAAAATGCTCGGCAAAGCCTCGCATTTTATCCCTTTTCCTCAACTCGTTTAATAAATTCAATAATATATGAGCACTCATGTAAGATTCTCTATTTATGAGCTAAAATAAGGAAAATAATGATTGATTGCTTGGGTTTTAATAGTACGTCAATCCTTATTTTGGGTCGTCTCTAAGAGAAAGGGAGAGAAGATATTAAAAGAGATAGTAGAGGAGATGAATGTGAGCGACAGGGGAAAAAGAGGAATATTAATTTATTGTGTAGAAACAGAAGAAATAACAACAGTGGATAACGTCGTGTAATAAAAATCGTATGACCACACGTGTAATAACACTTTGGCGGGATTAAGTAATGTCATGACGACGTCAATGTCAACCATGCATTATTTTTGTGGAGAATTTGTCAACTTTAATGGCAATAAAATCCAATTTAAGTGGTCATATGATAAACATATCTTACACTTGTGTTTATGAAACTCGCCGAAGGCTCGTTTCATTAATTTCATATGAAACAGACAACTCGTGTAAGATCCTCTATGTAAGCCTTTTTTCAGTTGGACGCCCAAGTGACGCAATTCCAAGCAGGCACCTGTCGCTCAGGGCAACGTCAAATCAAGGTCTGCAACGTTACGACGTTGCACCGACGTAGATGTGACGTTGCACAATCGTCATTACGTTGTATCGACGTTGATGTGACGTCACAATTACGTCACGTGTCCCCTTGGAAGATACATGGGGCCTTTGCCTAATTTAACCATTAATAGTTAAGCAAAATAACGATTACCCCCGTTAACCCCACCTTTCTTTATATTAAGTGGGGTTTGGTGGGCTACTCAATACACGTACTTGTTGACCTGATGCATAGCAGACCTCAATTTATAGGGAAAAGTTGGTTAACGATGGCATACAGTAAAATTCCATTATGGAGGCCAGCAAACCTCAAGACTTATACAGCTTTCAAGTCTGCCAAATACTTTCAAAACATATACATGTATGGGCCCCTCTTCTTCACCCGAAGTTCTCCATGCTGTGTCGTAATATTGTATTTGTCATCTTTGAATCTCACATGCAATTACACATGTGTATATTATGTAGTAACTATTAGCGGCCCCCGCCCATCGGGGCTTGAAGAAATATATGGGCTGCATAATGCTTCCACGCAGAGCTGAATCTGACCACACACGAGTGCTGGTAAACCGCTTAGAGGATCTAAGTCTGCCCAGGCAAAGCGGTGCGAGTGTCGGTCCGTCCATGCTTATAAACCCTATTGGTTTCATTGGGCGACAGGGCTTGAGATGTCATTTCATCTCAACGTCGGGTAAAAGTCCCACAAAATTGGAAGCAACGTCTCCAAAATGACCTATATTGTGTTAACGGGGACGTTAAACCTCAAATAAAACAAACAAAATGTAGTAACTACGGCATGAACGATTTTATATACAGATGACCCGCGTTATAACTCTATTTTTGTGCGTTACTCAAAGTAACAAATGTTATAGGCATTTGGGGAGGCGATTCTAACAAATATCTATAACATGTGTTTCTGATCGATCCCGGGCTTCTCCAGACTGAGTCTTTAAACCGAGGCCCCGTCTCCGTATGACCTTAGCTGTTGATGAGACGTACTTGAAACTCAAATACTCACTCATAACAGTTGTTTCATGTAGTATTAGATTACAAGACCCTTTCGTGACTATGGATTCGATTTTGGGCATTTCCAACCCAAGGGAAGCCCACGTCGCACGGAATCGAGGCTAAGCCCTGTGCTTAGAATTTATTCCATTGAAATTGTCGTTATAACGAGTTTTACTGTTATAATGAATGTCGGTATAAAGAGGTTTGACTGTATGCATGTTGATATTCTCAAAATGTCGTCGCGTACTATGTATGCTTATATCCTGAAATGCTTTAATATCTTAATACAAATCTGAATCTATATACATGTAGCTAGGCACTCAAAATTGAAACAACGTTGTAACAGCAACGTACTTTATGTGCATGCAAGGATACATACAATGCAAGACTGGTTATTACTATGCTACGCCCAACCTCGCCGCAGAAAAGAATGTGTTAAAATGATGCCTTATTCTAACACAGCGCGCCTATATAGGCAATGGAAAATAACTGTGTTTTATTCTACAACAAATCACAGCTCGGAAGAGAGTGACGAGTGACGTCATTATTATTCCCAATTTATGACGTCACTAGTCGATTTCCTTGACGTTAGACGGTGTAACGTCATTTTCTCGCATCGAAAACGTAAGAAAAGGATATAAATGCATGTGTTTCAGTCGATAATTTTAGCGGGATTTCTTCTCATAATGGCGAAAGGTTGTGAGATTTTGAAGGAAACAACAACATTATTGCCGATTTCAGCGTGTTAGAATCGAAATAGATCAGCTCTAGTCTGTGATTTGTTGAGTAACAAATCACAGTTTGTCGGTCAGTTGTAAGTAGACAAATCACGCGCGCTACGCGCTTGTGATTTGATCTACTTTACAACTGACCTCCAAACTGTGATTTATTACTCAACAAATCACAGTTAGAGCTGATCTATTTCTTAATTCTAACACAGCCGCGCCTATATAGGCAATGGAAAATAACTGTGTTTTATTCTACAACAAATCACGGCAAGGAAGAGCGTGACAAGTGGCGTCATTAAATACTGCAAATTTATGACGTCACTAGTGGATTTCCTTGACGTTGGACGGTGTAACGTCATTTTCTCACATCGAAAACGTTAGAAAAAGATATAAATGCATGTAACTCAGTCGATAATTTTAGCGGAATGTCTTCTAAGTTCTAACAATGGCGAAAGGTTGTGAGATTTTGAAGGAAACAACAACATTATTGCCCATTTTCAGCGTGTTAGAATCGAAATAGATCAGCTCTATTCTGTGATTGTTGAGTAATAAATCACAGTTTGTCGGTCAGTTGTAAGTAGACAAATCACGCGAGCTACGCGCTCGTGATTGAATCTACTTTACAACTGACCTCGAAACTGTGATTTATTACTAAACAAATCACAGTTAGGGCTGATCTGTTTCTTAAACAAAGATCTAATCACATTGACGCCGACGGCCTTTTAATCAGCAATGTTTTTCGCCTGTATTTTCCGTTCAATTAGTTGAATCAAACTTGGATATTTTGCATTCACTTTTTATTGCGATTATCAGATTATTTTCAGACCAGTCATAATACTACATCTTATTATGTCTTATTGAACGGCCCCCGCTCATCGGGGCTTGAAGAAATAGATGGGCTGCATGATGCTTCCAAGCAGAGCTGAAATCCGGCCGCACACGAGTACTGGTAAACCGCTCAGGGCCCAGGATTACAATGCGTACTTAAATTTTAAGTACCTACTTAAACTAAGTATTTACTTAACTGTCGTATAAAGTGAACTACAAAGATATTCTTTCGTTTAAGTCGATACTTAGCCAAAGAAAATACTTAAATATTTAAGGTAACCCAGGTAGGTACCTTAACTTTTAAGATTTGACCTTGGCACATGAATGTATATATCAATAACGGCAAACTTTAGGGCTTTTATTTGTTCGAAATCGCCAGTGATGCTCGGTAGCTCAAACGGTGGAGTGTTTTCTTGATATGCGAGAGGTCCTGAGTTCGAGTCCCGGTCGAGCCATTTTTTTTCTTCCTCCCTGTGGCGCAATGAGGTACTGGGATATATTTCTCCCTTGATGTGTCAAAGTGTGCAACGAATAGAGCTGTGTAAAAACTTCCTTTTACATAATACTGTTTATCATATGACGTTATTGATAAGCAGTGGATAACGTCGTGTAATAAAAATCGTATGAACACACGTGTAATAACACTTTGACGGGATTACGTAACGTCATGACGACGTCCATGTCAACCATGCATTTTCTGTGAAGAAAAGTGTAAAATTTGAAAGGGAGTGGCTGCTGACAGACGTCTGTCACCAGCAAATTCCACGTGAATTTGCTGCTGACAGACGTCTGTCACCAGCCAATTCACGTGGAATTTGCTGCTGGCAGACGTCTGTCACCAGCAAATTCCATGTGAATTGGCTAGTGACAGACGTCTGTAAATAGCCGATTTTCGCAAAATTTGCTGCTGACAGATGTATGATGTGAACTTACCATAAGAAAGCCGTATCCCCGCCCGTCGGGGTTTGTAGAAATACATTGGCTGAATGATGTTCCGCGCAGAGCTAAAACCTACCTAGCATTAATACTAGGGAACCGTTAAGAAGTTTTAACCTTGCCCAGGAAATGCGTTGCGAGTCCGTTTGGGCTTGTTGGTTAAAAGGCTCACAAAATTTTCTGGTCTGTGTGATAGTTTAAGGTGCTTTTGTAGCCATGCGTCAACGTCTTTTCAACGTTTGTTCAACTTAAGGAAGTAACTCAACGTAACTCAAGGAAGAACAAATATTACTTTTAGTTTCTTTTATTGCATATGGTTCATTTTCTTATGTCAGTTTCAACATTATGAACTTCATTCGTCTTCTTTATTCAGCATTAAATAATTTCTGTAATAAAACTTTGAAATATAAATTAGGATGGTAAAAGCCAAAATAGATGTTGCCAAATCGTTGAATCTTAATTTTTTCAATGCCTCATTTTGAATCCCAAATCTTCTAACAGAGAAGCCCTCCCTTTATATATGTGTCATGCTTCCAGCTGTCCAATTATTTCAACTCCATTAAGGCTCAAAGAGGTGATTAGGGACTAACCACACATAGTGTATGGGGAAACTGGCGTTCAAGAATATTCCACGCCATGTCAACACAATTAAGGTCATATCGAACCGATTAACCTTATCTCCTTTTTCTGTGCAGTTAAAAAAGCATTTCGAAAACACGCCTATTCAAAAATATTTAAAATTTAACCACCAAAAAATTAAACTTTTCCTAGGCGGTTCTAACGCGTACCGACAATCTATGTTTTGAGCAAAAACAAAAACATAATGCAATTATGTACCCTGTAAACCCCAATTTTACTATATAAAAGTGGGGTTTACGGGGGTAATAATTATATAGGCGTGATTTCGTGATGAACAGTGAAAGCTTTCAAAAAATCACTTACAAAAAGGGGTAGAAAAGAAATACTTTTGCCGAACCAGCGACCATATGATTACTGTCAGGCGCGCAACCGCCTGGGCTACTAGGGGCCGGCCTATAGAATTGACCTGTATTGATATGCATCATGTACGATAACATGCGGACTAAGAGATTGAAAATTCTTCCAGGAATCCGTGATTCGCTTTTCACAGCTTCGACTAATAACAATACAAATATTTTCCCCTAATGTAATCTTCAAAGTTAATATGAAAATGATCTCATAATTCGGATCATCTGTCAGCAGCAAATTTAACGTGAATTGGCTGGTGACAGACGTCTGTCAGCAGCAAATTTCACGTAAATTGGCTGGTGACCGACGTCTGTCAGCAGGAAATTCCACGTGAATTGGCTGGTGACAAACATCTGTCACCAGCCTCTTCCTAAAATCTAACTTCAAGTGGTCATATGATAAACAGAAACGACCACTCGTGTAAGACCCTTTATATAATACTGGTGACAGGGCAATAATTAATTGTTTGGTGCAGGAAGGTTCTTACAAGTGAGAGGAGGTCCTAAACGACTTGGTTGTTTTTGTCAGGGTAGGTGTGTGTATGTGTGAGTGTGGCGGGGTGGGAGTGTGTGTGTGTGGGGGGGGGGGGGGGGTGTCGGCGAATATCACTTTTGTCTGTTATTTAAAAACTGATCCTGTGGCACATCGGGTCCATGTTCCTAAGCTTATGCCCTGCTAGATTTACGTATACAATGTTCACAACGTTCATATGCCGTCTTTATCATGAAATAGTATGACGCCACGTGCATTTAAGAAATGACTTTTGTTTTTCTGCTGTTCATGAAAGTATAAACGGGCAGGGTCGCGTGCAAAGTAAATGAACTCTGAAGGGGTTCATATAAACTTTGCTAGCGACCCGCTGTCGTTCATACCTTCATGAACATCTGAAAAAAATATTTCATATATTTACATTCTTTTTTCCTCATCACTCGGCGAAAGAATGCTTATAAGGCAAACTGTTAAAGCTGAAAAACATTTACACGCTGTTTTTCTACAAAGAGCGGAACAGCAATATCGTCGTCAACGCCCATTGAGATCATAGAGAACGATGGTTTAGGGTGTAGACTGGCGACACTTGACGTCATTGAAAATCATGCGATTCGATGCGTTCATGGACGTATGAACAGGCGTATAGGTTTACAATAGGCTTTACACTTGAAATATGAATACATGTATTAACTATTTTGGCGTGAACAACTTAACTTATGTCAACGATGAACATTTGTTGGGCAAATGGTCAAGGTAAAGGCAATAAATCCTTTTTAAAATCCAATTCGAAGGCCCGTTTCGTAACTTTCATATGAAAGGACCATTTGTGTAAGATTCTCGATATCAAAATTAATGAAATACAAAGAAGTTTTTTTGATTGATTGTCGCACTTTTACCCGACTTTGAGATGAAATTACATCTCAAGCCCTGTCGCCCAACGAAACCAACAATATTAATATGCATGCACGGGATTAATATGCATGGACCGACGGCCCCCGCTCAAAGGGGCTTGAAGAAATATATGGTCTGCATGATGCTTCCACGCAGAGCTGAATCCGGCCCGCACACTAGTACTGGTAAACCGCTTAGAGGATCAAAGCCTGTCCAGGAACCGCGGTGCGAGGCAGACCGTCCATGCTAATAAACCCTAGCGGTTTCATTGGGCGACAGGGCTTGAGATGTCATTTAATCTCGATGTCGGGTAAAAGTCCCACAAAACTGGAAGCAACGTCTCCAAAATGACCTTTACAATGTTGACGGGGACGTTAAACCACAAATAAACAAACATGCATGGACGGCCCGACTTGCACCACTTTGCCTGGGCAGGCTTAGACCTTTTAAGTGGTTTACTGGAGGTCGCGTGTGGTCGTCGTGTACTGGTTGGGTGAGGCGAAGGTGACGTGTATCTTGCGTCACTGGGGCGTCCAGCTGATTGTGACAAGGCCTGCTTTCCTAGCAGCAGGTAAGGGTAGAGGGGAATGTTGTTATTTCTTCTGTTTCTGCACATCCAATCATTTGCCTCTTCTCCCTGCCTTGAAATTCTCAAGAAAAATAAGTTAGAGGCGTTCCACCCCCCTTTGTAAGCTCGTGCATGTGTGTGATCGAGTGTGTTTGTGAGTGGATGAGCGCTTTGTGTCTCACCTCACTTAAAAAAAGACGGGGAAATCCAAGATCAAATGTACAGTGATTTTAAATTCGTTTTTTTTTTTTTTTTTTTTTTTTTACTGCGGCTGGAGCTACGGTTTTCTCCGTGTTTGTCTGTACGATGTTTGATCGTGTCCATAATGACTATATCAACCATATATATATACATGTAATGATGACATCCTAAAACAATATCGTAGCAGGGGTTAAGTGTCGGATTCTTCCCTGTTCTTCACCATAGCGCAGAATATATTTATTTTCTTAATTATCGACTCTACCAGATTGTTTTGATTATTATTGAGAAGGGTTGGATCATGGACAGACTCCATAAAACCGATTCCGTCCCCGCCCCTCGGGGCTTGAAGAAACAGATTGGGCTGCATGGTGCTTCCATGCAGAACTGAAAACTGGCCACACATTACGTAAACACGCCTATACAAATACATTATAAATTTTACCTCCAAAAAAAGGAATTTTTAAGATGAAAATTAGGTATTTTTCTTATTCCTGCTCAAAATCTAGATTGTTGGTACACGTTAGAACCGCCGCGATGAGGCGGCGGTTCTAACGGTTACCCACATTCTATATTTTAGAGCGGAAATAATTAAAAAAAAAAACAGGTCGACCCATCCCCCTAAACCCCTGTTTTACAAAATAAAAGTGGGGTTCAAGGGGGTCAGAATTATATAAGCGTATGTTCCTGATGCCCTAGTACTTTTAAACAGCTTAGAAGGACTAAGCCTGTCCAGGCAAAGTGGTGTGAGTCACACCGTCCACTGCACTGATGATATAAGCCTTTTGGTTTCATTGGGCGACAGGGCTTGAAATATCTTTTCACCTCAATGCCGAGTAAAAGTCCCACAAAATTGGAAGCAACGTCTCCAAAATGACCTAAAAATGGTTGACAGGGACGTTTAACCTCAATTCAAATAAGACTCCATAAAACTGAACTTTGCATATTCAAATATTGTATGAGTTCTTGTTTCTGAAGGGACCCTATAGAAACAGCGTTTTGAATATGTCGTGGTCTACTTTGTGACCAATGTTTGCCCGCACAAATCGAGATCGAGTGTGATCCTTCAATTACACAGGTTTTATAGTATATAAAACATTTTTCATGGTTTATGCTGGTTTATGCAGTGAAATGGAAACTAAACCACCATATTTTCTATTGTCTCCATTCAACCAAACAGAAGAAGAGATTTTTGACAGATCGCGGGAAAGTTGTGGGCCGCCTACATCAATGTGTAATTGAAACTTATGTGCTAATCTTCGTGAAAATTTCCGTCAAAATTACGACTTCATCCGAAGTTAAAAACTTAGCTAAGTAAATGCAATAGGTGACTTTCGAATGCACTTTTTAAGGAAATACTTTACTAAGATAAGAACTCCTCCTTAAATCGTTAAGTCGACCTTAACTTAAGTAACGATTGTAATCCTGGGCCCAGAGGATCTAAACCTGCCCAGGCAATGCGGTGCAAGTCGGACCGTCCATGCTAATAAACCCTATTGGTTTCATTGAGCGGCAGGGCTTGAGATGTCATTTCATCTCAATGTCAGATAAAAGTCCCACAAAATTGGAAGCAACGTCTCCAAAATGACCTATACAGTGTTGACGGGGACGTTAAACCTCAAATCAAACAAACAAAAACCTCGCCGCAGAGAAGAATGTGTTAAAATTATGCCTTAACAAAGATCTAATCACATTGACGCCACGGCTATTTAATCGGTGTCAGCCCTTGAGCAATACTCTAAGTCTGTATTGTTCCTTTCAATAAGTTTAATCAAACTTGCATATTTTGCATTCACTTTTTATTGCGATCATCAGATTTAATTATTTTGAGAGCAGTTAAAACAGTTATTACGTCTTACTGAAACTTTTCCACGTCACTGAAACGCTTCCGTACATAATCGATGCACTTCCGTGTACTAAGATTAGATTGTTAACGGATTAGTTACATTTATGTACTGTATACTATTATTATAGAAAGTCCAAGCACTTATTACGTACATATCTTGCTCTATTGTTAATTGAAATGGGATCCTATAAGTGGTGTGGCAAATTGAAATAAGCAATAAATATAACTAAGGAATTTTCAAAATGGCATTTTTGACACCGAAATCTTTACAGAAAGTCCCAGGTAAGCGATTAATTCTCTCTCTCTCTCTCTCTCTCTCTCTCTCTCTCTCTCTCTCTCTCTCTCTCTCTCTCTCTCTCTCTCTCTCTCTCTCGTTTGATTTGAGGTTTAACGTCCCCGTCAACACTGTATAGGTCATTTTGGAGACGTTGCTTCCAATTTTGTGGGACTTCTACCCGACATTCAGATGAAATGACCTCTCAAACCCTGTCGCCCAATGAAAACCAATAGGGTTTAGAAGCATGGACGGCGGTCCGACTCGCACCGCTTTGCCTGGCCAGGCTTAGATCCTCTTATGCAGGCGTCACACTGTCCCGAAAATGACACCAGGTGGCCACACGAATATGGAATTTTGAATTTCGCGCGAAGATCGCTCCGAACATGGTCAACAGCCAATCTCTAGCCGAAGCAAGAACGATGCATGCAGAAGGTCACAAGATGGCATCCGAACCACACACGAAGGCAACCCGAAGATGTGGATTTTTATCACGAAGTTTACCCGCAGGCCAAACGAAGGCCATACGACGGCTTCACGGCGTCGTATTGAGAGTACGATGCGTTCGAACTAGGTCCCGAACGCGACACGTAACCTCCCGATGTTATAAAACCTTCGGCCAACCGTTTTAAATTCATTTGATGATCGGAGAGTACACAGTACATTTCAACTCTCTTAAATTGGATTCAACTTAAATCCAATTTAAAATGCCACCCAAAGAGAAGACCACATTTTCAGAGAGACTTGGTTTATAGGACAGTAAGATCTGCTCATCTTGTTCTCTACGGTGCATCAAAAGAAGCAATGCTGCTGCCCTTCTTTTTCCTGGTTGTCTCATCATCAAAGTATGCCATTCTGCAGGGACGGAATTGTGAATAATTATGACTGAAGCTTTGGGAGTTACACAAGCCTATGCTCTGCAGAGTTGCTCATCAGGACTGACTGAGGAAGATGCTCTGAGGTTGGCCTTTTATATGTCTACGTTACCATGACACATGGATATCGCTTGAGCTACTCAAATTCAGCTGTCTTCGTCGACACCGTGGTCCAATCTCAATGTCATCGTACTATAATACGATGGTTACACGACGTCAATGCGAGGGTCTCACGTAGTCGTATTGCCTTCCTGAGACAATCGGACGACTTCTTGTTTCCCTCGTATTGTCTTCGTGAGACGTAAAATGCCCGAGAGCACCGATGATCACACGAAGAAAAGACGAAGATGACACGATTTGACAAGATGCCCCCACGATGGCCTTACGAAGGGCAAGATGGACAAACGAATTCAACACGAAAATGAACCTTCGCAAGGTCTTCGGGCAATTTTTTGGCATGCCAAAGATTTTGCCGCCGCTCACGAAGTTGCTGCCGGAGCCTCAGAAAATCCACCGGCGATCATACGATGGCTTAAGATGTCCTCACGAATGGCCCGATGTTTTCACGATCAGAGCCGAATTAGAAAATTTCCTTTATCGTGTTTCCATCTTGTGTCAATTTCGGGACAGTGTGACGCCTGCATAAGCGGTTTACCAGTGCTCGTGTGTGGGTCGGTTTAAGCTCTGCGTGGAAGCAACATGCAACCCATCTATTTCTTCAAGCCCCGATGGGCGGGGTCACGCGTGCGCGCGCGTGTGTTAGTATCGGCGCTCTCATTTTAATATGAAATAGATGACACCTAAACTGCACCAACCAACTTATTGCAGGTGAATACTAGCTGTATAGGCCTATTGTTGTGCGAAAATGAACAAAGTAGTACAATTTTGAAACCTGAAATTCAAGTTGGATACTTGACTTCGTTTTTATTTGGGAAGATGACAGAAATAGATCCATACATGTAGCAAATCCAACCTGATTGTCAATGCTCGAAAGTACAGTAAAATTTCCGCTATTAAGACCACCTAAGACCACCTAAAATCAAGACAAATGATGCATTTAAAGGCATATTAAGAAGGTTTTAGGTGTATTCACCTTATTTGCATTATCTGCTGGTTCCTAGTCTGAAGGTTATCAGTGTTGGAAAAACAGGTAACCAGACCCCCTGACCTTAAAAGGTCAGGGGGGTCTGGTTACCGTTTTTTCCAATATTGACAAAGTGCAAGTTGGGAGCCAGCAAATAATGCAAATATGGTGAATTTTCTTTACGTTTTCTACATCTAGTGCGCTCTGGTGGAAAACCACCTTTGGGACTGTTCAAAAGTGGTCTTTAAGACCACTTTTGAACAATCACAAAGGTGGTCTTAATATAGGAATTTTACTGTATATGATAGTTACGTTTCATATGTATGTTTCGTACCGTATGCTGATAGGTAGCCCTTGTAAAGTGGTCCGAGTACACCCTTTTGGTTTATTTTATCGACATGGCTTGAGATGTCATATCAAAAGTACCACAACATTGGTCGCAACGTCTCAAAAATGACCTAGATAGTGTTGATAGTGATGTAAAACATCAATTCAAACAGAACCACAGTTTCTTAAGCTGATGGGCATGGAAGGGTGTGGTGACTCTTTAACATATTATAATGTAAACTAAATCTATCATGTAGTTTGGAAAAAATAAACTGTCAACAAATTGACCCTTCTGTGGGGTGTTGCTATATAAACTTGGTAACTTTACATGGCTTGGAAAATATCTCGTCTTTTAGCACATAACGAGGTATACAAGATTAATTTAAAAGCTTAAGCATAAAATTTCTCAATCCATACCCTTGACCTTAAGGCTCGGGGCACACGTGTACATGCAAACAAACATTTCGAAAACACGCCTATACAATTACATTGTAGCATTTATCGCCGAAAAAATGAAAATTTTAAGATGGAAAATTGTGATATTTTTCATATTTTTGCTCAAAATTATAGATTGTTGGTACTCGTTAGAAACGCTTCGATGACGCGGTTATAACGAGTACCCACAATCTATATTTTAGAACAGAAATAAGAAAAATATGGTTTATGCCTGTAAACCCTTGTTTTACTATATAAAAGTGGGGTTCGAGGGGGGGGGGGGGGGGGTCAAAATTATATAGGCGTGTTTCGTGATGTATTGCTGAAAAAACTTATCAGCAGAAATCCATAATATTATTACGAAACACGTTTATTCCAAAATATTGAAAATTTTACCGCAAAAAATGAATTTGTTCAGATAAAGTAAATACTGATATGTTTTCATATAGCTGCGCAAATTGTGGGTATCCGTTAGAATCGTCTATGTTTTGAGCAGAAATAAGAAACATAATGTATACCGCTGTGTGATGTCGACTGGTTAAGTATAAGACAAGGCTGGTTTGAGTCTACACACCTTTTCAAGATTAAATGAGCACAAGCCATGCTTTATCATAAATATACAGTGAAACTCCGCTATTAAGACCGCCAAAACTTGAGACTAATTCCGCACCGCGGTTCCAGGACAGGCTTAGATCCTCTAGAAAGTTTCAGTTATTCTTCCTCTGTGTTTTCAGCATACAGTGTCCTCTAGTGAGAGACCACCTTTGGGACTGTTCAAAAGTGGTCTTAAAGACTACATTTTGTCCGTCGTCCGTCGTGCGTGCTTCCGTCCGTGCCTCCGTCCGTAAACAATTTCAAATAAGTATATCTCAAATACCCCATGGTCAATCTTGATCAAATTTATGAGAAGGCATCATCAGGTAGGGGGAAAGTCTCCATAAAGTTTTGGGGCTGATCAAATTTGAATTCTGGTTGCCATGGAAACAAAAAGGTTCCATAAACTTAGCCATAGCCTCCCTGCCCTACATCATAGTGTAGTTTATATTTTCTTGTCCTTTTGGGATCATTGGTTCCATTGTGGAATTTTGATAATATTTGAGGGTCACTGATGAGGCCTAAATGGCCGAAACCAGCTAGTCTGGCCCAGAAAACATGTACACTCCATATTTTCCAGTTCTGTGGTGTAATTCTTGCTTCCAAAGGATAACCCTTTCTAGAACATACTTGACGTCATTACAGCTGGTGTCTGGGAATGTGTGGCGGTCGTAAAAAGCCTCCCTGCCCTACATCATAGTGTAGTTTATATTTTGCTTGTCCTTTTGGGATCATTGATTCCATTGTGGAATTTTGATAATATTTGAGGGTCACTGATGAGGCCTAAATGGCCGAAATTAGGCAGTCTGGCCCAGAAAACATGTACACTCCATATTTTCCAGTTCTGTGGTGTATTCCTTGCTTCCAAAGGATAACCCTTTCTAGAACATATTTATAATGGGGAAAACGATGTCTCCACTTTTTCTCGGCCATTTCTGATCCGATCTTCATCAGACTTGCAGATAACCAGGGGTGGGGTGGGTGGGGTCGGGAGCTTACAGTCTACGTCGAGTTCGAATTTGGGCTGCACGGGACAAACAGGTTTGGAGTTACCTGCCCTTGAGCATAAATATAAGTGAAAAATGGTGTCTCCAGCTTTTCTCAGCCATTTATGATCTGATCTTTTTGTAACTTTTCATTAACGAGGACAAGCATAAAATCTCGGGCGAGTTCGAATTCGGTTTGAATCTGACCAGCGGTTTTCCAGTTATATCCCCTTGAGCGTGAAAAATGTTCCTATAGACTTATAATGGGGAAAATGACGTCTCCACTTTTTCCCAGCCATTTCTAATCCGATCTTCATCAAACTTGCAGATAACCAGGAGGGGCTTACATTCTACGTTGAGTTCGAAATTGGGCTGCACGGAACAAAAGAAACATGGCGTCTCCAGTTTTTTCTCAGCCGTTTTTATAAACGAGGACAAGCATAAAATCTCGGATGAGTTCGAATTTGGTTTGTATCTGACCAGCGGTTTTCCAGTTGCATTCTCTTGAGCGTAAAAAAATTTCCCATGGACTTATAATGGGGAAAATGACGTCTCCACTTTTTCCCAGCCATTTCTAATCCGATCTTCATCAAACTTGCAGATAACCAGGAAGGGCTTACAGTCTACGGCGAGTTCGAATTGGGGCTGCACGGGACAAACACCTTTGGAGTTACCTCCCTTTGAGCATAAATATAAGTGAAAAATGGTGTCTCCAGCTTTTCTCAGCCGTTTATGATCTGATCTTTTTAGCTCAACTGAGCCGAAGGCTCACAAGGTGAAAAAATTCCCATGGACTTATAATGGGGAAAATGACGTCTCCACTTTTTCCCAGCCATTTCTAATCCGATCTTCATCAAACTTGCAGATAACCAGGAAGGGCTTACAGTCTACGGCGAGTTCGAATTGGGGCTGCACGGGACAAACACCTTTGGAGTTACCTCCCTTTGAGCATAAATATAAGTGAAAAATGGTGTCTCCAGCTTTTCTCAGCCGTTTATGATCTGATCTTTTTAGCTCAACTGAGCCGAAGGCTCACAAGGTGACCTTGAAGTATAGGTAGGCATCCGGCGTCCGTCCGTCCGTTGTCCGTCCGTCGTCCACACCTTTGAACTTTAATATCTAAGTGACTAGCTAGCCAATCCCATTCAAATTTTAAGTGCAGCATCACTAGGTTGGGGGATAGACTGCATTCGGTTTTGGACCAGTTTTGATCAGAACTGTGGTTGCCATTGAAACAAAAAGGTTCCATAGACTTAAAATGGGGAAAACGACGTCTCCACTTTTTCTCGGCCATTTCTGATCCGATCTTCATTAAACTTGCAAATAACCAGGAGGGGCTTACAGTCTACGTCCTGTTCCAATTTGGGCTGCACGGGACAAACAGCTTTGGAGTTACCTGCCCTTGAGCATAAATATAAGTAAAAATGATGTCTCCAGATTTTCTTAGCCGTTTACGATCTGATCATTTGGTAATTTTTCATAAACTCGGACGAGTTCGAATTTGGTTTGAATCTGACAAGCGGTTTTCCAGTTTCATCCCCTTAAGCGTGAAAAATTTTCCCATAGACTTATAATGGGGAAAATGACGTCTCCACTTTTTTCTCAGCCATTTCTGATCCGATCTTCATCAAACTGGCAGATAACCAGGAGGGTTTACATTCTACGTTGAGTTCAAATTTGGGCTGCACGGGACAAACAGCTTATAAATAACCTGCCCTTGAATGTAAGTGAAAAATGGTGTCTCCAGCTTTTCTCAGCCGTTTTTGATTAGATCATTTTGTAATTTTTGGTAAAGAGGACAAGCATAAAATCTCGAGCGAGTTCGAAGTTGACTTGAATCTGACCAGTAGTTTTCCAGTTACATCTCCTTGAGTGTGAAAAATTTTCCCATAGATTTACAATGGGAAAACGACGTCTTCAGCTTTTCTCGACCATTTCAAATCAGATCTTCATCAAACTTGCAGATAACCAGGAGGGTCATACAGTCTATGTTGAGTTTGAATTTGGGCCACGCAGGTCGAATGACTCCTGAAATGGTGCATCCAGCTTTCCGCAACTGTTTTTGAACTGATCGTTTTGTTACTTTTGGTAAACAAGGATAAGCATAAAATCTCTGAGTTCGATTTTGGCTTGAATCTGACCACCGGATTTCCAGTTACATCCCCTTGAGGGTGAAAAATTTTCCCATTGACTTACAAGTGGAAAACGATGTCTCCAACTTTGCTTGCTATTTCTAACCTGACCCTCATCAAACTTCCAGATAACCAGAAGGAGCTTACAGTCTATGTTTAGTTCGAATTTGGGCCACATGAGACTAAAGGCTTTCAAATTACCTGCCCTTGAGCATAAATACTAGTGAAAAATAGTGTCTCCACCTTTTCTCAGCCGTTTCTAATCTGATCTTTTTGAAACTTTCAGTAAACGAGAACAAGCATAGAACCTCCGTCCGTCGTAAACACTTTGAACTTGAATATCTAAGTGACTAGCTGGCCAATCCCAATCAAATTTTATGTGCAGCATCACTGGGTTTGGGGATTGACTGCATTAGGTTTTGGACCAGTTTTGATCAGAACTGTGGTTGCCATGGAAACAAAAATGTTCCGTAGACTTATAATGGGGAAAACGACGTCTCCACTATTTCTCCGCCATTTCTGATCTGATCTTCATCAAACTTGCAGATAACCAGGAGGGACATACAGTCTACATAGAGTTCGAATTTCAGCTACATGAGACAAACAACTTTGGAGTTACCTGCCCTTGTTTATTGATTTTAGGTTTAACATTCCTGTCAGCACAGTGTAGGTCATTTTGGAGATATTGCTTCTAGTTTTGTGGGACTTTTGCCCGACATCGAGATGAAATTATATCTTAAGCCCTTTCCACCCAATGAATTCAATAGGGTCATTATGCATGGACGGTCCAACTGGCACCACTTTTCCTGGGCAGGCTTAGAACCTGTTTACTAGTACTCAGTGTGGTCGGTTCCAGCTCTGCATAGAAGCACCATGTAGTCATGTCTATTTCTTCAAGCCCCGATGAACATTCTTAAAACATCATTGATGATTTTCTGGTACACAGGTGAGCGATATAGGGCCATTTGGCCCATTTGTTATTCTCAGGATAATATACCCTAATATGTGTATATTCGAATCTGCTGCCAAAAGCATATACGCTCTGCTACCTTGAATACAAATGTTAAATATTGTAGTCGAACCTGTAATAAGCAAACACCCAGTCCAAACTATTAAGCAAACACCTATGAGAACGCCAAAGAGTGGTTGTAGAAGACAGGTACTTGCTTAACACAGGTAGATGTATTCTTTGCTTCCAAGGGATCTAACTGTTCAAAACTTATTTATCTTTACTGCAGCTGGTGTTGTGCCACGTTACGGCCGTAAAAAGTCTCCCCGTACATCATCATCAGGCTGGACCTTTGGGATCAATGAGTTCATTTAGAATCATTTTAAAAATAGAGTTCTGCTTAAGGCGATGCTAGAGCGCGTGCCGGTGTTTCACATTTCAATAGTGGTCATGAACAGACACAATAAAACCGAGTCTGCTATTTTAGATTTTCGTTTATTTGGTGTATTCTTTGATTCAAGGGATCTATCTATTCAGAACTTATTTCACTACTTTATATTTATTGGGATCCGCAAGACAATGCCTACTCAATACTGGCGGCCTAAGTACCGGCTTGACTGTACACAACCGGTTTAGCAACGAGGAGTCCAAACAGCCTTAGCTGATGGCATGCGAGTTGAAGGCTGGGCTGTATTTCCGCGTTAATTAACCCAATGTTCCCCTTGACTGCTTAACACAGAACTTGGGTCAAACTCAAAACGCATTTCCCAATAAGGAATTTCTGGACCAAACCTTTTTTCCTTGGCAGTATTTCCAGGATCATCCTGAACATGACCAAACCAAATCACACAGAGAAACACCCAGCCCCAACCCGCGTGAAAAATTTCACTGGTATATTAGAACTCCTTGGTAAGGACATGGATATTAAAAACCGTCAAAATTAAAAACATGAAAAAAATAGAATTTGCCCTCTTGCCCATATCAGCATCCTTGGTCCATTTGCCAGTAGACACCCGAAACTATGGACTATTGCACGTGTTGATGGGAGGGTATAAAAGGTTAAACAATGAACATTACTTGCCCTTAAAACACCTCGAAATACAAGCACAAAAGTTTTATTGTAATTGCCAGCCCGGAGCAGGCTCAAACAGCTAGGATAACAGCAAAACCACTATACAGACCTGGCCACAAAACGTCCCATATAATGCAAAAATACTCCGCAATACCCGACTCAGAACTTGTTGACACCATTGGCGGCCCTAAGCCGCAATTTCGAAAACTACCTCTGCAAAATCAATACACCAGACCAATCAAAATACATGTAACTTCAAACGGCTTCAAAACTCAATAACAAGTCAAAACAGCTGCCCAATCCTTGTGTTTCATTTGGAAACAAAAACAAATAGCTCTCCAAAATGTTCTCTCAAAAATGAACATTACACCGAAAGCAAACATTTTACTCGACCTATCGAGCAAACTGAAAACTTGAAGAAAAAAAAACAACCTTCACAGTCACCGACCGAATCTCCCCACTGCACAAACATTCCACCCGAACTCGATAATAAGTCAAAGCAGCTACTCATTCCCTTGCGTTTCACAGACTGGAAACAAAAACAAACGGCTCTCTAAAATGTTCTCTCGAAAATGACCATTACACCGAAAACATTTTGCTCGAACAAACTGAAAAAAAAATAAAAAATTCCGCCTCAACTGACTGCATAAATAACCAGCTAAGAAAACAAAAAATCAAAATCCAAAGCTTACAGTATCTCGACCATGTGCTCCACTTATGTAAGACTTCGAAAAACATGTCCGTTGCGACTCGAATGATAAAACAACGTCACATCTCGCGAGACTCACTTAAGATACATGTGTGTTCATTTCACGGAATGTTAAGTTTTGATTAAGAAATAGATCAGCTCTAACTGTGATTTGTTGAATGAAAAATCACAGTTTGGAGGTCAGTTGTAAAGTAGATCAAATCACGAGCGCGTATTGCGCGTGCTTTGTCTACTTACAACTGACCGACAAACTGTGATTTATTACTTAACAAATCACAAACTAGAGCTGATCTATTTCGTTTCTAACAGGCTGAAAATCGACAATAATGCTATTGTTTCCTTCAAAATCTCACAACTTTTCGCCATCGTTAGAAGAAATCCCGCTAAAATTATCGACTGAAACACATGCATTTATATCCTTTTCTAACGTTTTCGATGCGAGAAAATGTCGTTACACCGTCCAACGTCAGGGAAATCGACAAGTAACGTCATAAATTGGCAGTTTTTTTATGACGTTACTCGTCACGCTCTTCCTTGCCGTGATTTGTTGTAGAATAAAATAGTTATTTTCCATTGCCTATATAGGCGCGCTGTGTTAGAATCATGTTTTATAGTACTTATTCTTTAGAGAAACTCACAACTAAGACTGGTCTACAGGAGAAGGATTTTGATGTTACGAAGTACCTACGGCACGTGAAACTTCATTATGACCATCTCTACCAGATTGTTCACGACTTGGCAGAGAAATACGAGAGATGCACGTGCAGTTACAGACCTGCATTGATACGATATATAGAACTCAAGTGGATGGTAGACGAATGCATAAGCAGATATCACGAGAAGTTTGAGTCTGTGTATGACTCACTGGAAACTACCAAGGGGACACAGGCATTGATTCGGAAAAATGATGAAATAAATACAATAGAAGCAGGTAAGACATTTCGAAAATACGCCTATACACATTTTACCGCCGAAAAAAAAAATGAAAATGTAAAGATGAAAAAATGTGATATTTTTCTTATTTCTGCTCAAAATATAAATTGTGGGTGCATGTTAGAACCGCCAAGGCGGCTCTAACGAGTGCACACAGTCTGTATTTTAGAGCAGAAATAAGAAAAATGAGGTAAACCCCAGTTTTACTATATAATAGTGGGGTTCAAGGGGTCAGAATTATAAAGGCCGAAAACATTTGATATTTCTAACAAACAAGAGAGAGAGAGAGAGCAAGAGAGAGATAGAGCCACATGTAATAAACACCCCCTAAACCCCACTTTATATAGAGAAAACTGGGGTTTACGGGGTTATATAACAATTTTCTTTATTTCTGCTCCAAGACATAGGTTGTGGATACTCGTTAGAACCGCCTCATTGTGGCGGTTTTAACGAGCACCCACAACCTATGTTTGCAGTATAAATATTAGGAATTTTCATCAGAAAAGTAGCCATTTTGGAGATGGAAAAAATGCACTATTTTGTGCGGATGTGTTATCGTAATGGGGAGTCACATTGCCGCGTTATCCAAATTGAACAATCTATTCAGACTTCAGGGACTGAAACATGCTTACTTATCCAATAACTGTATTCCAAATTGTCATTTGGGAAGGTAAATCGGCGGTTTTACGGTCGGAAATTTCGTTTCAAGGCCACACATGAGCGGAGCCGTAAAACGGAATATGCGGACCATAAAAACCGACGATTTACCTCCCCAAATGACAATTTGGAATACAGTTATCTCCATAAATGACAATTTTAAATGCCGTTATCCCCATTCTAATGCATTTTTTTTTTTTTTTTTCCTTTTTTTGTTTTAATCATGTACGGCAAGCGAACTGCGATGCGTAAAGCCAAATGCCAACTATGTCGGGTTTCCGGCAGTATATCGTAGAATATGAAATGCGTCCAGAGGGCACGGATGCCCCACCTGAAAATATGTTGATATTAGTATTTGACCTTTTACCACTAAGTAATAAGTATGACCTTGACCTTACAGGTCCGGACTTGTGTCTTGCATACAACAAGTTGTCTCAAGATGGTTAACATTTCTGCCATGTACTTTCCAAATCCTTCCAGGAACAGAAAAGATATTGAGCGGACACAAGAAAAAGACACTTTTACTACCAATTTCAATATCCATTAGACTTTCAGTCAAATGCAGCAGATCAAAGGGGTACATTCTGATGTAATTTCATAGGTCAGTGCACTAGAAAGGTACATCAAACTTCACCAATTTCTTTGCACTCTAGACTTGTCACGGATGACTGACATGTGATAGACAATCTATTATTGGACAGGTGCTAGTTACTGAAATGTGGAAATTGTATCTGATTGGATACCTGCACACTTGTTTTGTCATATTTGGTCAAATACTTTTCAATCCTTGTCAGTTTGTGACATCATAATCTTAAGTTCAAAGGATGCAGCAACAGCTTTGAAATTGGTTGGGGTTTGACAGTTATTGAGTATCATGTCCACTCCAAAGTCTAATGAATATTGGAATCAGTAGTATCTATCTATCCGGCCATACTTGGCCATTTCCTCAGTTAGGTTGTGCGTTAAATTTAGAATTTCGAAAAAGAAAGAAATAAATCACTGGATGAGTTTTTTTAAAACTATTTATAATCTGCTTTCAGAGGTGTACCAATACGCATACCTCTGAGTCCCAATCTATACCATGCGGGCTTTGAACTCCTCGACAGTTTTGATATTTACCACAGAGGAGGGAAGACTATTCCACTGAGGAATAGCTCTAGGGAAGAAAGAATTCTTCAGGGCATGACTATAGGCCTGGTACCTACGATATTGACTGTTGTTTAATTTTAATGCCCTTGTTGAACTAGTCACAGGGGTCAAGTATTTATCTTTATTAAGATACACTGTAGCAGGACTGCTCACGACGGGTCTTCAACGATGGCCATTCCAGCTCATCAAGCATATCGCAAACACTACTTTTGTTCCCTCATCGCCTGCAGGTCCATCGGGCAGCCTCCTCTGAACCTTCTCGACCTGTTGAATCTGAGTTTTTGTGCCAAACAGGTGATGCATACTCAAGTTGAGGTCGAACCAATGTTTTGTATGCACCAGCCTTTTTCCGTCTAGGAGCAAAATTGCGTACAAGACCTTTAAGTATGATCTTGAACTTAGATGTACCAACCTTGGTCTTGCGCATGACACATCGACTCATGATGGTTAACATTTCTACCAAGTAATTTCTTGAATCAACTTTCGGTTAAAATGACTCCATAATCCGAATTTTCTTTAAATATCTGTTGAACCACTTTTAGCGTTGATTATGTTCTGCAATATAATGTGATTGTGTTTTAATTTCCCCTGCTTGCTTTTGAGATTTTTCATTGAAATAAGATGAAATCATACTGGTTAAAACCGATGCATGTGCCCCTGAAAAATCAAAATGGCGGCTGCTGACGTCAGCTCGAGCGTCCCTGCTGGTTGATAAACGAACCAGCGCACGACAAAACCTGTGCGCCCAGCGAAGATCCGATCAGCCTGCGCATCCGCGCAGTCTGATCAGAGTCTTCGCCGTGCGCTCTAAGAATAGCTAATAGCCCAATGCTCCTTCAGTCTCTGGTCAGACTATATTGATGCGCAGGCTGACCTGATTCTTCGCTGGGCGCACAGGTAAATTGTAGGAAATGTTGTGCCCAAGCTCAACTCTCTCGCGCTTCGCTTGTCGCTCGTCATTTGGCCTTCTTAGCAACAGACCCCCAAACAGTGAACAATTACACAACACTTTACTGCTAGTGCTGGTCTTTAACTTAGCTTGAATGTATTCATTTATTTATTTTAGACATCGGATCTCTTCATAAAATTGAATTGAAATCAGACATTGCCAAGAAAAGCCGGGAGACAGAACGCCTACAAGAGCAAACAAAGCGTCTACAATCCGCAGTAGAGAGGCTCCAAAGAGAGTATAATATTTCGAGAACTTCCGGTCCTATAACACGGTACCGGCTTTTAAAAGACATGATCGTAAGGACAATTGACGAGCTGAGAAAGTGCCATAACCCAATGTATGAACTGCAGCTGGTGGAGGATGACAAATCACGTGGTCTTGCATGTGACCAGCCATTCTTTTATCTTCGTTCGGCATCTTTTTAGACAGTACGATGTAACCAGGTGATAACTACGTGTGAAGTAATTACGCTCTTAAAGCAACAGCAGTGTGGATACTACAAAATGAGTTGCCTCTTCAGAATAAAAAGCGAATAGGTTGCCCTTGGAAACAAAGAACACACAAAAGAACGAAAATCGTAGACTCGGTTTTATTGAGTCACTTTATACACAGCAGCCCATCGGGGCTTGAAGAAAGATATCACGGGTGGACATCAGGGGAGCTATCGCGAAATCGCGTCAACGTAATTTTGCTCCCACGACACATCCGGAAACACTCGCGATAGTTCCTAGGACCGGGAAATGGTAAACAAAGGTAGGTAGCCTTGTGCGTTTTTATTTATCGTAGAATGAGAAAATATGAAATTTCGGCGATGCTAAGCACTGTTAAAGTGATTTATTTTTCTAAGCAGGCCGAAAAAATATTGAAGAAATCGTTGCTGAAAGTAGGTGACCGTAACAAATCGAACACAGGGTAATCTGACCATAGTCTTATGTCAACACGAATGAATGATGCAACTGTTTTGTAAGTTTTCGCTTAGAACGAGATCCTTTGGCACATATTCTGGGTATGTCAGCCCTCATTCACCATTTAGACGTAAAAATGATCAATTCATGTACAGTGAAGGGGTAATGCCGCAAATTTTCAGGCGGAGTAGCTCCCACATCATCGCGGCAGCTCCCAAAACACGCTCTAGTTCACACGAGCCTATCAGATACTGAGGCTGTTACATGTGACCAGTTAGGTGGTTCGCTATATGAAGCAAATTAAAATCAATGGATGAGTTCCTTAAAGTATTTACAGTCTATTACAGAGGTATACTAAAACGTATACCTCTGAGTCCCAATCTATACCTTGCGGTCTTTGAACTCTTCTGCAGTTTTGGCATTTTTCACAGATGAGGGAAGACTATTCCACTGAGGAATAGTTCCGGGAAAGAAAGAATTCTTCAGTGCATCACTATAGGCCTGATACCTATGATACTGACTGTTGTTTTCGCCCCCGCCCATCTGGGCTTGGAGAAATAGTTTGGACTGCATGTTGCTTCCACGCAGAGCTGCATCTGACCACACACGTTAACTGTAAACCGCTTAGAAGGACTAATACTGCCCCGGCAAAGCGGTGTGAGTCGTATGGTCCAATGCATATAAGCCTTCTGGTTTCATTGGGCGAAATGACTTGATATATCATTTCATATCAATGTCGGGTAAAAGTCCCGCAAATTGGAAGCAACGTCTCCAAAATGACCAACAAAGTGTTGACGGGGACGTTTAACCTCAAATAAAAAAAAACAATCCTCCCAGGGTGGCCACTTTTCTGAAAACAAAAATCCGGGCTGTTCTCCAAACACTTTCGGAAATTCAATTTTATGACTCAAAATACTCTACTTATAATCAGTTTTCGCCCTTTTTTGGCATTATTTACAATAAAAAAATGCTAACAATGCCTTTCCCGGCAGCCGACAGCCAGTGATTTTACGGACTGATGGTCGCTCTGTGGACCCCCCACCCGATCACCCTATTTGTTTCTTCTTGAAACATATATGGTAGAAAAGGCTGTGGATCGTTTCACTTTTCACTTTGTGTGGGTATTGTGACAAAGGATTTTATAAATTATGGTAGCATGAGGTACGGTTCGGTGGGTCTGGGTGGTATTATTGTTAAGGATAGGGCATCATGATAAATTTTTCATAAATCATTATTTAGATTTATTTATTTAAATTTTCTAGAAAACTAGACTTCGGTCTCAGTTTAGGAAAGGAGTGTGGTAGCTCAGTGGTTAGTGCAACTGCCTATGGTGCAAGAGGGCCCCGGTTCGATTCCCGGCAGAGTTAGTAAAACTGCGGTGTCAGGACATGCTACACTTGTACGGATGAGTGCCACAAAATGCACCGTCCTTCGAATCGGTCCGATTACTGGAGGGTCCCCTCTGCAGGGAGAATCATCTCATGTGCAGGTAAAAGATCATTACCGTAATTAAATGGTTACAGTATAGGCTTTCCTCCGGCAAATCTGAAGTGTATGCAATTTACACCAGCCGAAAATGCCCGAAAGAACGTAGGCAGATTTTTTTGTTTTGTTTATTTTGAAGTTTAGCGTCCCCGTCAACACTGTAAAGGTCATTTTGGAGACGTTTCTTCCAATTTTGTGGGATTTTTACACGACATTGAGATGAAATGGGTTCGCAAGCCCTGCCGCACAATGAAACCAATAGGGTTATAAGTATGGACGGGCGACTCGCCCCGCATTGCCTAGGCAGGCTTAGATCCTCTTAGCGATTTTCCAGTACTCGTGTGCGGGTCGGTTTCAGCTCTGCGTGGAAGCATCATGCAGCCCATCTATTTCTTCAAGCCCCGATGGGCGGGGGCTAACGTAGGCAGGATAGATAGATAGATAGATAGATAGATAGATAGATAGATAGATAGATAGATAGATAGATAGATAGATAGATAGATAGATAGATAGATAGATAGATAAGCGTATAGAGCTTGTGCCGTGACGTCACACACCTGGTCAATCTTAATGAGGGGTTACCGCGGGCCTTAATCAATTGAAAACAACTGGAATTCAAGAGATTTTTAACCGCAGATTAACTGTGAAAAAAAGCATAATCTCCCCCAAATTGCGTTTTTCTACAAATTTATACATCCAGGCAACGATTTCCAATAAACGCTTATGATTTCTGACATGTAGCAGTATGAAAATCTTGCATAATTTGCCAACGGTGTTTGAACCGGTCTTGAATAAAATGGGCATTCATCTAATAATTTATCCAAATAAAATAACTATTTAATTACCAGAATGAGCATTAAAATGATACTCTTTTGATAATTGTAAGAATTTTAATTCTTTGGCTGCAAAATATGAATATTTTGAATTTTAATTTGTATTTCTATCCAATCCTGACATAGACTTTTAACCCCGAACTTATGAAGACAACTCTTGACCGTTGACGGGGTTAAGAGTCAGTATGAGGATATAGAGTAGCAGCCAAACACATTAAAACTCTTACAAGTATCGGAAAAATTCGTTTTAAAAGTCGTTCTAATAATTTATTAGTTATTTCATTTGGATAAATACTGAGATTAATGCCGATTTTATTCAAGTATCGTGCAAATATTTTTGACGATATATTCAAGATTTACTTACTTTAAAATATCAGAAATCATATAATGTTATTAGAAATCGTTGACTGGATGTATAATTCAGTAGAAAATGACAACTTGGGGAGGATATTTCTTTTCTTCTAAAATTCCCCTTGTTTTCCAATGATTACGACCCACAGTTCCCCACGGTTGATATAGACCAGGTGTGTGACGTCACGGGATTTCGCTCTTTGCCTTAAAAATCGGTTCTATTCCATTCTTGTAACAATGAGTCATGTTAGCGGTTGCCTGGTGGTTTAAATCGACATATAATCTGATCTAAAAACTTCTCTCCAGGTAATGGAATGATAGACTCGTGGGAACTAGAGCGTGTTTTGGGAGCTGGTGCGATGATGTGTGAGCTACTCCGCCTGAAAATTTTGGCATCACTCCTTTATAAAACATGAACTGATAATTTTTTTTACATCTAAATGGTGAATTAGGGCCGACATACACAGAATTTGCGCCAAATTATCTCGTTCTAAGCGAAAACTTACAACACAGCTGCATCATTCATTCGTGTTGACATAAAACTATGGTCAGATTACCCTATGTTCGATTTTGTTACGGTCACCTACTTTCAGCAACGATTTTTTGTCAATATTTTTTTCGGCCTGCTTAGAAAGATAATTCACTTTAACATTGCTTAGCATCGTCGAAAATTTATATTATTCTCTCATTCTTCTACAATAAATCAAAACGCACAAGGGTACCTACCTTTGTTTACCATTTCCCGGTCCTAGGAACTATCGCGAAAGTTCCCGGATGTGTCGTGGGAGCAAAATTACGTTGACGCGATTTCGCGATAGCTCCCCTGATGTCCACCCGTGTATATTGGCTGCATGATGCTTCCACGCAGAGCTGAAATCGACCCGCATACGAGTACTGGTAACCGCTTAGAGGATCTAAGCCTGCCCAGGCTAAGCGGCGCGAGTCGGCCCGTCCATGCCTATAAACCCTATTGGTTTCATTGGGCGACAGGGCTTGAGGTATCATTTCATCTCAGTGTCGGGTAAAAGTCCCACAAAATTGGAAGCAACGTTTCCAAAATGACCTTTACAGTGTTGACGGGGACGTTAAACCTCAAATCAATCAAACAAACAAACATACACAGCAATGTAGTTTGCAAGGCGGCATACGCCTCCTAGCACCGGCTTAAGCGATATTCGATTTCCAATGTAACCAGAATAGGCTCAATGACTCCAAAGGAAAAGAAAATATAAACCTGCACTATGATGAAGCACGGGGAGACATTTTACGGCTGCCACATGGCGCTTAACACCAGCTGCAGTGAGGTAAAATAAAAAGCTAAAAGGTCAAACGTAATACAAAGCAACGATGGAGATAACTACGAAACATCGGTCCAAGATATAGACTTCTAATGCACTTGCGTATGTAACGCGACGTTTGATTTGATAACGTCAAAAATTTGCGACAGTATATTCTGCGATATACTGTCGGAAACCCGACGTGATCAGGTAACGTCGCTTTTCATTGGCTGGCATTTGGTCACAGTTTACGCAGCTCACAGCGCTTGCCGCGGTGTGCAAAGTAGTACAATTTATAAATTAACAGCCGAATAAGCACATTAGAATGGGGATAAATGTATTCAGAATTGTCATTTGGGGAGGTAAATCGTCGGTTTTACGGTCGGAAATTCCGTTGTACGGCTCCGCTGACGCGTCGCCGTAAAACGAAATTTCCGACCGTAAAACCGCCGATTTACCTCCCCAAATGACAATTTTGCAATACATTTATCCCCATTCTAATGCACTTACTAGGCTATTTTGTTAAAAACTGTAGTATTTTGCACAAAACGGCAAGCGCTGCGAGATGCGTAAAACCATATGCCAGCCAATGAAAAGCGACGTTATATGATGACATCGGGTTTCCGACAGTATATCGCAGAATATACTTTCGCAAATTTTTGACGTTATCCAATCAGACGTCGCGATACAAACGCAAGTGCATTAGAATTATTTTTTATGACTTTTGATGAAAATCAGAGAGAAAACAATAGGATATGAGCCCCGCCAAGCGAATTTGGGTCTTCGAGCATTCCGTCATGACAAATTTTAACTGCGCATGCCCAGCCATTCAGAGGGGCCATGCATATGGCTTTCTGTCTGAAGGTTCGTCTTGATTCAGTGCTTGTATGAGCGAGCAGCGAAGGTTCTGGCGAGACTGCGCGGATGCGCAGGCTCGCCTGAACCTTCGCTGCTCGCATAGGCGATAAGTACCAAAATCGCTTGGCGGGGCCCATATAGTTGCTTTAAGAAACGATTAGATGAAAATAAGGAAACGAAATTATTAGAGGAAATAGATATATTAGAAAAGGAGGAGAACACTAATCATGATTTACTAGAAATAAAACGTAAAGAATTGTATGATCTGAGACAGAAAAATATGCAAGGAATTAAGATTAGGTCTAAAGCTAAATGGGTAGGCGAGGGGGAAAAAGTAACGAGGTATTTTTGTAATTTTGAAAACAGAAATTTCACTAGTAAATGTATGAACCCGTACGAAAAGAAAACGGGGAACTCATTCTAGAACAAGACGAAATATTAAATATTAACGGCCATTTTTTACAAAAAAAAAATATTCTGCAAGAGATACTACTAATATTTATTTGAATGCTTTATTTACCGAATGTGATATACCCAAATTATCTGAGGGGGATAAATCCCCATTAGAGGGGCCCATACTGTACGATGAAATCTTTAATCTTGTTTTGTTTGAAAAAGTCTTCCAATAACACGAATTTTTTTTTTTTAAATTCTTTTGGAAAGATCTGATGGTCTTCTTATTGCAGTTAATAATTGTTTTAGAAAAGGAGAGCTTACCGATTCCTTAAACGAGGTTTAATTACATGTATCCATTAGGGAAATAAAGATAAGCAACTTTTAAAGAACTGGAGACATATTTCACTGCTTAATACATCATATAAATTAGCATCCGCATGTATAGCGGAAAGACAAACGAATTTTACCTACAATTATAAATGAAAGTCAGACAGGATTTATTGCCGGGAGATATATTGGGGAGAATATAAGAATGTTATACGATATTATATTTTATACCGAAAAAATATGAGCTCCCCGGGATGCTACTTATGATTGATTTCGAGAAGGCATTTGACTCTGTCTCATGGTACTTTTTATTCAATGTATTAACACTTTTTAATTTTGGAGAGTCTTTTCAGAAATGGATAAAGCTGTTTTATACGTGGTTGTCCCAAATGTTTCAAAAGTTTGAGGTGCATTTTCAACAAATACAGAATCAGTTGTTAGCACAGAACTCTAAATGGCAGCATATTGATAATACCTTGCAGCAACAAACTATATCCCTAGAGCAGCAGAATAGCAGAATATTGAATATTGAGCAAAAAGTTACCGAAATAAATAGCATTAAACAGACGGTTGCACACGTTGAGACTAAAATGGCAGACTTTGAAATTGATGTTCAAAGGGCAAATGTGACCATGATTGAGTATGACCAAAGTATTCAGTCGTATAGTGATAGGTGTGATGACATAATTAGTAGCCAGAAAGATTCAGACGCGCTTTTGAACCAGCTCTGTGAACGAATAGAATCCCTAGAGAGCGAATTTATTAGTCTTTCGGAACACCATGTGAAAACTGAAAATACTGTTGTTGATCTTCAATGCAGAAGCATGCGCGATAATTTAATTTTTACTGGGATTAGCGAGGTCACGTTGGGTGATAACGAAGAGTACGAGAACGCCGAGAAAACCCTGCTTAAATTCTTGCAGGACGAAATGGGGATAACGAGACCGTTTGACTTTCATAGGGTCCATCGCCTTGGACCATATAAGGGTTCTGAAGAAGAACCTCGTCCAATTATTGCCAAATTCGAACATTTCAAAGACCGCGAATTCGTGAGAGCAGAAGCGCCCAGGTGTTTACGAGGAAAACCGTTCGGTGTTAGGGAGCAGTTCCCTAAAATCATCGAGGATAGAAGAAAATTGTTATACCCCGAAATGAAAAAAGCAAAAGCTGCAGATAAAGATGCCAAGGTCAGACTCGTTAAAGATAAACTGTACATTAACAAAGTCGAATTTATACCGAAAACCGCTGAAAAGGCTACTGTTGGCTTAAAGGGTTCATATCGACAAGCACAAAGTTATGGCCCTGATAAATACACTGAAAGTCGAACATTCTATAATTCCAAAGGACGGCGTACTGATTTCGGTCATTTGCAACGAGAATCGCAATGGTCAAACAGACCTAGGAGACAGTCATCATGGCAACCTAGACTCGCGAAAACTGTTGACTTTTCGCTACCTTTATCAAATAGGTTCGGTTCACTGGCGGAAAACACGACCACACAAGATGAAACGCCGCGCAGAAGTAATATTGCAGGGAAACACCCAGCATCTTCGCCATTAGATAAAGACCAAACATACAAAAAGTATCGCGACGCCGAGGAGGACGGAGTTGGGGCTGGGCCGAGCGATATAGAAATCGAAGAGTCAGACACGAATGATCCACCCCATGAAAGTTGTGACGATCGCCCGCCCGAGGCACAAAGCAACTCGGTCGATACGAATCTCCCGGACAAAATGGGCCCCGATACTAATATACCGGAAAATATGGACAGTGTCAGTAACATGCCGATTATTGCGGGCACTGCCTTGAATAGTACAGAAACTATGGACACTTGCATAAATGACTCCCAGGGAGCGATTGACTCCCAAGGGGCGTCCGGAAACCAGGGATAGGAGGCCGCAGAGGGTAACGTGTCCAACGGCCATAACGATAGTTCATGTAGCTGCATATCAAACTCACAATTTACAGCGATGAAAAGTGATTTACAGCACTGCGATAATCTAAAAATCATATCTCTGAATGTTTGCGGCCTTAAGTCTAAGCTTAATTGCCCAGAATTCGTATCATTAATAAATGACTATGATATTATCACCGTACAAGAGAGCAAATTAGACGATGTGGACTGTGTGAATATTGATGGTTATCAGGTGTTTTCATTAAATCGAAAAACATTGTCAAGGTACAGGTCAGGGGGAATAACACTTATCTACAAAAATGAATTAATACCCAATATCAAAATACTAAATTCTGACAGCAAATTAATTTTATGGTTTACAATTTCTAGCCAAATCTCAACATTGGGTGAGAATATTTTATGTGGAATAGTATACATTCCTCCGTACGGCTCGAAATATAGTCACCCAGACCCGTACCTTGAAATGCAGAATGAATACGATAAATTCAGAACGCTAAGTCGACATATTTTCCTGTTTGGAGACTTCAATTCGAGAACTGGTTCTGCTTTTGATTATGTAAAATGTGACCATTTCATATGCGACTTGCAGGGAAGTCAAGAACTTTATTATGAAAACATGGAAATTTTAAATTTGTTTGAGCACTATAACATATCATTAGAACGAAAAAACGCAGACTCCGTCACAAATGTTTATGGTAGCCAGTTAGTAGACTTTTGTAAGTACAATAATATCTTTATTTTGAATGGGCGATATGGCCAGGACAGTATCACACCAAAACTTACATGTAAGGACAGGAGCACAGTCGATTACATTTTAACATCTGTCGACAATTTTGGTATAATCAGCCATTTTGAGATTTTAGATTATAATTGTCTGTATTCAGATGCGCATTGCCCAATCTCATTGACTATAAATATAAATACTAAAAACACAAAAATCACTCGCAACATACATGCAGACGAGGATCGAAAGGCTAAACTATGGGATGATACAAAAAAAAACGACTTCGCCCATAATATCAATTTGGAAGAGATAAATGAAATAAATCGAGCACTTGATGCGTTGAGTGCAGAAAACGTTGACATTGATGGTATAAATAGAATCACTGATCGCATAGGAAAATTGTTTTATTCAAATGCGAAAAGTATATTTGGCACAAAATCGTCTAAGCGGCGAAAACAGCACAAGCCATGGTTTAATCAAGAATGCAAAATAGCACGAAATGTGTATCACAGTGTTAGAAAAAAATACAATAAATACAAGACCGATTATTACAGAAAAATGCTAAAAACCGTAAGCAAGGAATACAAAAATAAAATAGCTAAAAATGTCAAACACTATAAAAATGAAAGAGTAAACAGGTTAAAATATCTGCAAACATCAAATCCAAAGGAGTTTTGGAAAATAATAAATTCTGTAGACAGGAAAAATGACACCGTCCCCCCGCTAGAAGACTTGTATACCTACTTCCAGTCATTAAATAACAATGACGAAGCCACAAATAGCCTTAATTCAGACCCTGTTTTTAATATAAATAACCCAACAGGAAACAATGAAGAATTAAATGTACCCATAACTTCCGCTGAAATTTTATCTGCAGTAAAATTCCTAAAAAACAACAAAAGTCCCGGAATCGATGATATTTTAAATGAGCATATTAAATGCACAATTAATGTAATGCTGCCAGTATATACCAAGTTGTTCAATCTAGTTTTTAATACTGGAATTGTTCCAGAAAGTTGGGTGCTCGGCGACATTTTACCCATCTATAAAAATAAAGGCAGCAAAAATTTACCAGAAAATTACAGACCAATTACTCTATTAAGCTGTCTAGGGAAACTTTTTACATTAATAATTAACAAAAGACTGACTAGCTACGCCGAAAAATATGAAGTTATCTCCCATTCCCAATCAGGTTTCCGAAAAGGTTTTTCGACCATCGACAATTTATATGTTATACAAAGCTTAATTGAAATGATGAAAACTAATAAAAATAAGCTATATTGCGCGTTTATTGATTTTAAACAAGCATTTGACAACGTTTGGCGCAATGGGTTATGGATAAAACTAGCAAACAGCGAAATAAATGGTAAATGCCTCAATCTGATTCAGAATATGTACAACAACATAAAATCTAGAGTGACAACAAATGAGGGTGCTACGGCCTTTTTCCCGTGTTGTAAAGGAGTTCGCCAAGGCGAAAATCTTTCACCATTTTTATTCTCGATATATTTGAACGATCTTGAGCAATATTTTATGTCGCGTGGAGCCAATGGGGTAATCTGCGAAGTTGATGAAGATGATTTAAGTGCCTTTGCAAAGATATTTATCCTTCTTTTCGCAGACGACACTGTACTATTCAGCAACTCAAAAGAAGATCTTCAATACATGTTAAATATTTTTGAAAATTACTGCGATCTATGGAAGTTAACAGTAAATATAACTAAAACAAAAGTATTAATATTCAATACCAGGCGGTACCCTAGTAACCTGCATTTTTACTTCAAAGGGGAAAACATAGAATTAGTAAACGAGTATAAGTATCTGGGAATTTTTCTATCTAAATCCGGAACATACTTGAAGGCGAAGAAACATATTGCTGAACAAGCAAATAACGCTATGTTTTCGCTCCTTAGAAAATCACGTTCCTTAAATCTACCTTTAAATATGCAAATAGACCTCTTCAATAAAATGATAAAACCGATACTTCTCTATGGTTGTGAGATCTGGGCCATAGGCAACCTAGAAATAATTGAACGTGTTCAGTTAAAATTTTTAAAATTAATTCTTAACCTAAAAAAATCCACACCATCTTACATGGTTTATGGTGAACTTGGTATCTATCCACTAGAAGTTGATATAAAAGCACGAATTATATCATTTTGGACAAAGTTGCTTGATTTTAATAGCGCAAAACTGTCAACTATGGTGTATCAAATACATAAATGTTTATTTGACAACAGAAAATGCAAATCCCCCTGGTTGGAAAATATTAAACAACTGATTGAAAACAGCGGCTTTGGCAATATTTGGGAAGCGCCCAACCAACTCAATAGAAGGTGGTTCTGCCTATCATTTAAGCAAAAAATGCAAGATTTGTATTTACAAAAATGGGATTCACTTTGCAACGTATCATCCAGTGGTCTAAATTACCGAATATTCAAACCCAAATTTGAAATGAACAATTTTTTCAGTAATCTATCCAACAGAGAATGTAAATTTTTAATCGCTTTAAGAACCAGAAACCACAGGATGCCGATAGAAACGGGGCGGTGGCATTCCATACCATTAAACGAACGCATTTGCACACTATGCAATTCGGACGTCGGCGATGAGTACCACTTTTTGTTACAATGCAAATTTTTTGAGAACGATAGAAAAAAATATATAAACACATATTATACGAAAAGACCTAATACCCATAAACTTCATGAATTAATGAATGTCGCAAACGTACAGACTCAAAAAAACCTTGCAAGGTTCGTAGAGATTATTCTAAAGACAAATCTACAGCAATCAATTGACATATTGGACATCTCCTAAATAGCGTCCTTCTTATACAAGTCAAACGTGCTTCTCAATACCAATTATTCTGTAAAACAAAATATTTAACCCAGTGTATGCTGCTGGGCTCTTCCGGTGCTGTATGTTGGACAAGTCCATTTGACATTAAGCTGGTTAGGTCTGTTTTCGGCGGAGGATTCTGTTGGTAAATAGAGTAGACCCTGGTCGGACGCCGCGTTCTGTGGCGTCTGATCTGGGCCTGCACTGTTTTGTTAAGGTACCCATTTGGTGGTTTCCGGAATGCAGTGGTTTAATAGACCAGGCGAAACCCACTATTTCCACGTGCGTGGCCTTATTATGCGTACGTCATTTAAGCTCGACCTTGAAATTTTGTGACTAGCTACCATGTTGCTAAAAACTGGGATCTCCCCTAAAAGCTAGATTGTAGGCACTCGTTCGAGCCGCCTTTGAAAAAAAAAAAAAATCAAAATTGACATGCTGTTGAAAGACGCGACGTGTTATGGTAGTTATTGTAATGATTAGCTAAGCAACAGAAAGCTAAAGAAAACAAGACCGAACAATACAGAAACGAAAATGCAAACATATAAAAAAACAAACAAACAAGCAAATAAATAAATAAATAAAATGAATAAACCCCTATCAAGTATGCAACAGATTATAACTATCCTTTACAGTGTTGACGGGGACGTAAACCTCAAATCAAACAAATAAAACCATTATTATTCGCACGGACATTATCAATATTTTTATCCTCGAAATACTAAAAGTTGCTTAGGAAATTGAGCAGCCCTCTAGACACCTAACAAGCTCCTTCTCTATCCAGCCCAGTATATGTTAACGTTATTGTATCGTTATAAGTCTCGGACAATGATTAAATATCAAATGGCTGAACATTAATATTATTATTATTGCTGTCGTTGTCCTTACGAGATCAGTAGTTATACTAAGCACCGTAGGTATGACGATACCTGCTCACTATTCCGGAATTCTAGCCTTGTATTTCGTTTCGACAAGGCAGAGCTATAGGATAGTGAGCAGGTCCAACAGCTTAAAATGACTGGTGTTGCCAGCGGCCTTGTTTGATAAATAAGGCCAGGCCGCACCAGCATAGAATAAACAATACAAGTTACTCAAGTTACTGACTGGCTTAAACACCGTAATTAACACGGTGTCCCGGATTTAAATATCTGTTACTATAAGCAGCCGCTTTACATCACGCCTGTAAAATGTTGACCCCACCTGATCCCCGCTTTTACATAGTAAAACTGGGGTTTCCAGGGGTAAACTTTATTCTTCTTATTTTTCTCAGGAGTATGGATTGTGGGTACTCGTTGGGACCGCCTCGACGAGGCGGTTCTAACAGGTATCCACGATCTGTGTCGGATATCATTTTTTCATCTGAAAATTTTCGTTGTTCTCGGCGGTAAAGCTTACAATGTATTTGTTTAGGCATCTGTCTACATGTTTGTATTGACTGTTAGAGAGAGAGAGAGAAAGAGAGAGAGAGAGAGAGAGAGAGAGAGAGAGAGAGAGACACGCATTAATAATATTTTTATTACACTTACCACTCTGTTGTAAACATATCCCATTCATTTTTTTTTTTTTTTTTTTTTTTTTTTTCTTTAACGTGCTGGCGACACGACTGAAAATTTACCAAACTACATATGCTCGTGCAGAACATGCTTTGTACGGCCTATTTATTTTTCACACGTTTCACGTTCTATGATTTTGTGAATGAAAAATAGTTTACTACATTCGGACAAGTCTGCCACAACTTGCCATTCCTTATAACACCTATCTTTGCACATAGTGCAGATTCAGATCAGATGGCTTCTGAGTCTGATCAGGATCTACACTGTTTGAAATTACATAAGTTACATGTATCTGATTGGTTCAAAGTCAGGAACGTGTGTGGTCGGATACATAAAATAAATAATAATAATAATAATAATAATAATAATAAAAATAAATGATGAAATAATAAGTTTATTACACGTAATGACTACAGATCTACCCACTGCTGTCCTCAAGTTTTTTTTTTGTGTTTTTTTTTTTTTTTTTTTTTTTTTTCGACCTTTGTCGATTCTCTTTATGTCACTGTGCCGCCATGAAACAGTATGTTTGTAAAATGTTCTGCTTCTCGTTATCATATTATATAACCCATCACGAGAACGCGCCTGTATGGTTTTGACCCCCTTGAACCCCACTTTTATATAGTACAACTGGGGTTTACAGGGGGTAGACCTTTGGCGGAGATTGGAAAATTGACAACAATTTTCTTTGTTCGGCGATGGGGTTTGCAAAATATTTGTATAGGCGTGTTCTCGTGATGCTGAGAAAAAATAATTTGATTTGTTTTTTGTTGACTGACTAAATCAAAGCACACGATGCCGTGGATTCGGTGCTGTTTCAGAGTTGCGTGCTTAAAACACACACACACACACACACACAGCGAGAGAGAGAGAGAGAGAGAGAGAGAGAGAGAGAGAGAGAGAGAGAGAGAGAGAGAGAGAGTACTGATTTCATCTCGTAAAATTTAATGTTGCCCTCTGGTTGTTTTGTTTTGTATGTGTTTAATGTTTTGCCGCCAAATGTTGCTTATTTGTATCGCTCCTCTTGTTATTACATTTATTTGTAATCAGAGTGAATAAAAGATTTGATAAAAATATTCAATCTTGTGTAATTGTGAATGGTCACTTATCCGATTGGTTTTGAGGTTGCCGTCAAGGAGACCCTTTGTAGAAAATAACTATGCAGATAAAATTGAAGAGATGAAAAAATTATTTTTAAACTGGTCTAAAAGAATAAAACTCCTTTAGGCAAAATTACAGTTTGGCCTTACCAAAAATTAGTCATTTAATATCGGCTCTTCCTATACCACCCAAATACATAATTGAAGAAATTCAAAAAATATTTTACAACTCTTTGTGGAACAAAGGTCCAGATAAAATAATGCGTACAACAATAACTCAAAATTATAATATGGGAGGACTTCGAATGACGGATCTTGATAAGTTCATTAAAATGCATAAAATTAACATGGCTAAGAAGGATTTTGACAAATACAAATAAATATGGAAACTTTGTAAATGATGTCTTTCCATATGTAATTGAAAGTTTTCAGTTTGGGAGTAAATATATACAAGCTAGACACATTTATGTTGAAAACGTTTTTTTTTTTGGAAAGATGTGTTGAATAGTTTGGAAACATTTCAAGAATGTGCGACACCAAGTAACCGGGACGAATTACTATGCAAACCTTTATGGTATAGCAGAAATATAAAGGTCGGAGGCAAAGAAGTATATTATGAAAATTAGTAAGAGAAAGGTATAATGTTTATGAATGATTTACTGGATTATAATGGAGATATTCTCTCTTTTAATGCATTTGAAACTAAATTTTCACTGCAAATAATTTTTTTACAGTATGAAGGTCTAGTAAGAAGTTTAAAAGATTACATATTCAGTTTCAGCTTTGCGCCCTTTCTGTATCGACAAGATAATCCTGTTAGACATTTTGTTCTTTTACACATTTTAAAATACAAAAAAAAGGCTGTAGAAACATATATGATAAGTTTATTATAAGAGATACTTTACTAACATCCCAAGTGGCAAGAGGAATTGAACTTGTCTAATATATTTGAATGGAAAAAAATTCTCGCTCTTCCCTTCAAGGTAACTCGGGATTCCAATTTGCGTTGTTTCCAAATTAGAATCAATCATAGAATTCTGGGAACTAATGAACTTATGTCTAAAATGAACTTGACTTTTGATGACAAATGTGACTTTTGCAATACGGAAACGGAAACTATTTGACATTTATTTTGGGAATGTGAGCCGAGCAAGTATCCTTGGGATGGAATTTTAATGCTGTAGCATGACAATTGTGGTCTGTACAATATAGAATTTAATGAACATGATATAATACTTGGGAACCCTGAATTCGACGACCTTCTTAATGAAATAATAATGCTAGCAAAACATTCATTCTTCCGCAGGAAAATGGCGAAAAGGCAACCATCTCTGAATTTTTTCTTGAAAGTTCTTTCATTACACGAAAAAGCTGAGAAGTATATTGCAGTTAAAACCAAACTCAAAGTAAATGGAAGAAAAAAAATGGGATAAATATAATAATCTATTTTGGACCTTTGACACCCCGTAAAATTGTATTGTATACATGAACTTATAACTCGGGCCAAATTTGCATCTACATGTATATTGGGCCTGAGTTATAGAGGATATTGTATTGGTGTCCGTCTGTTGCTGAGCCGGTTAAGCGAGCTGAAGAAATGAGATAGAATGCGAGACATTGCTCAGCATTTTGTCCCATCTACTCAACGAGTCTGATACGCTTGGTGGTATACGGGCACGAATGCAGGGCTCTACTTATTATATACATTTGCACGATACTTTTACATAAATACTACTATTACCATTACTGTTTTATTACTATTTTTACTACTAGTAAACGTGCCGTCGTTAAGGACGCCGGACGTGCTAAATATTAGGGCTTTTTTGTATTAATCCCCTAGTGGATTATCGAATTTAATACACAGCGCTACTGCGTCCTTAGCCACGACGTCATATGATAAAATACAATACTGCTTCAACGCTATTGGATATTTTAAGACTTTTTTTCTCCATCATCCTAACTATCGGCGACTGACATTGTTGTATATAATGTATTGTTCTTGCTGTTTAAATGTTTTTCTTGTTCTAAAAATATATGCATGCAGACAATTTTCAGGCCCTTTTTCATCTGAAAAGTTATGGTATTTCCCATATTTCCGGGTGGTGGCGTGTGTTGTGGGTGATCATCGGAGGTGCCTCATTGAGGCGCTTCCTCTGGTTGCTCGTGGCGTGCGTTTTTTTCCGTGGGGGTGTGGAGATTAATATGTGGATAGCTTCATTTATCTTGGACCATGAATAGATAAAGATACCTTTCCATATATATATATATATATATATATATATATATATATATATATATATATATATATATATATATATATATATATATATATATATATATATATATATATATATATATATATATATACTACAAAATATTGTTTTTTAACCTATTTAGTACCAGAAACCCCAAAATGGGTACCCTGGCAAACAGTGCAGGCCCAGATCAGACGCCGCAGAACGTCTGATCATGGCCTACACTGTTTGCAAAAGGTTCAGCCATTTTCCGAACAAATTTTGAAGAAAATACAACCTGACACCCCTCAATCACGAAACGGACTCCTGCCATATATAAGTGGTACTAAAAGGGTTAATTCGCGATACGAGGGTAGAATCCATGCGCGGATCTGTTACTATGGCGTTTGCACATGATGACGTATTACATGCCCATGTCAGCCTGCAAAGCCCATATCACATACCCTTTATGATACCTCTGACGTAACAGTCTTTGGAATACTCGGCTGCTTCCCATTATGCCGTAAATTCTGGCAAGCAGTGAAGGCCCCGATCGGATGTCACGATCTGCAGCATCTGATCGGTGCCGTGTAAATGCATTGCTTTGTTTTTGGAATTTATTAAAAAAAGACAAAGGGTGGGAAATATGCTATGAATGGGTTGTGGTATGGCGTATTTCGTATCCTACCCCACATTAGCCCTCGACCTCGAACCTCGGTCTGATGTGGGACGGGATATGTGCTGATTTCTATCTTATACATATAAAATAACGATACGTTTCACGCTTGTATTGCATTGAAACGCCTATTACATTTTCATATATTTACATTTCCAGTGTAAAGCCTAATGTAACCGTATAGAAAACAATGTAGTTCATACTCCCATGAACGCATCGAGTCGCATTATTTTAGTGATGTTAAGTGACGTCAGTCTAAACCATGGTTCTCTACGGGCGTTGTTGACGTCAACGTTGCTCCGCTCTTTGTAGGAAAATAGCGTATAAATGTTTTTCAGCCTATAAGCATTTTCTCCCAAAGATGAGGGGCAAAGAAAGTAAATATAAAAAATAAACTTAATTTTTCTGCTTTTCATGGGAACTAAGACAGAGGGTCGCTAGCAAAGTTTATATGAACACCTGCGTTCATGCTTTCATGATCAGCAGAAAAATAAAATTCATTTCTTAAATGGTTTATAGAAATTATCAATGCTGAAATTATGTCTACCAAAATAAGCCAGTGGTAATGGAGGATCTTGCATAGGTGTGTGTATTATATTAATGTTATTGTTTAAAAGTGTGTTGAGAGTGTTGGGAAAAGGGGTTTAAATTCGAGTCTTTGTTGTTGTTGATTTGAGGTTTAACGTCCCCGTCAACACTGTATAGCTCATTTTGGAGACGTTGTTTCCAATTGTGTGGGACTTTTACCCGACATTGAGATGAAATGATATCACAAGCCCTGTCGCCCAATGAAACCAATAGAGTTCATAAGCATGGACGGTCCGACTCGCACCGCGGTTCAAGGCTAGGCTTAGATCCTCTGTACTAGTGTGCGGACGGTTTCAGCTCTGCGTGGAAGCCTCATGCAGCCCATCTATTTCTTCAAGCCCCGATGGGCGGGGGCGTTGCGAGTCTTTGTCGGATATTTTATACCTTTTCCCAAGTAGCTCATCATAATATCCTCTTGCTTTTCCTCAATACAGTTAATAAATGGTATAATGTATGGGCACAAATCGAGACTTTAGTGCGAAACTATTCTATCTGACTTTTTCATAATTTTACAGAAACTGAAAAAAACTGAAATTCTTTACTGCTTTGTCTTCTATAACAATTCTGAAAGAGTGTTTGAGTTTAAAATGTGTATTGTAAACATTGTGGACAGTTGTTATTGAAAATATCTGAAAAATAAAATAAAGGTTCCTTTTAAAAGGAAAGGCTTGCCTGGTTTTAAGGGTACTGTTCCTGGTGTAAATGTAGCCATATGGATGTAGATGAAAGTTCTTGTTAATGGGACATAGACTTTTGATGCAGTGTACTCAAAGGCAATATATGGTTTATCTACACATTGGAATGGACAAACCCATGAGGTGTCAATTTTCTATGTGGCACTACCCTGAAATTTATTGGAAGAAATATTTCAATGTTAAGGTAACTGAGGCATTGACATGTGACCCAATGATCACATTCTCATTTTTGACCAACTATGATGGTAAGGGATCATTGTGATGACCCTGTTTTATTGAAATTTGCTCAGTAGTATCTGAATAGTAGTCGGAAGAAGACATTGTTAACAGACAGACAGGAGGAATAATGGACTTATGGAGCAAGGACGATATGCGATTTGGCAAGTAGAAATGGACAAACAAAACAAAATAAATGTCCCTAACAGATATGGTCTTTGAATCGACTGCCTATTCGAAATTCGCAAAATTGCAGTATGTTTCCTCTGGTTTTCTTTGCCGGATCATTACAGGGTCACTGATGAGGCTTTATTAGCCGAAACTACGTAGTATGACCCATCTTCTTTCTTATGAATGTTTTCATTGCTCTTAAAGGAACTCATTTTTGATTTTTATTATGAGAGACAATAATGTGGTAGAACACATCATACATACTGTTTGTTTTGCTAGGTTTCACGCCCGTTCAACAATCTTTCAGTCATATACAGGCGGGTAGTTTCCTAACCGTCGTTCCTGGAAAGTACCAATACTAGACTCCGATCCTCCGACACAAACTACCAAATGTTCTCACATAAACGATCATGGCCGGTAGCGGGGCTCAAACCCATGACCCTCCAGTGATTACAAGTCAGCGACCTTAAGCACTGGACCACGGAGGCGGTCTTCCATACATACTGAGTATACATTCATGTAATGTGGCCAGTAAACATGTAATTGTTAGGTGACGACACAAATATACATACAAGGGAGTATAAGATTCTAAAATCAATCCAGGAATAAGAAAGATATTGATCGGACACGATAAAAAAGACGTTTTTTTATCTTTCACCTCTAAGTATGACCTTGACCTTTGAGGTACGGACCTTGGTCTTGCGCGTGACACACTGTCACATTATGGTTAATATTTCTGCTAAGTAATATTTAAATCCATCCAGGTATAAGAAAGTTATAGATTGGACACAATAAAAAAGACGGGTTTTTGACCTTTTATCTCTAAGTATGACCTTGACCTTTGAGGTACGGCTGTGGGTCTTGCGCGAGACACTCCGTCACATTATGGTTAACATTTATGCCAAGTAATATTTAAATCCAACCAGGAATAACAAAGTTATTGATTGGACACGACAAAGACCCTTTTTTGACCTTTAACCTCTAAGTATGACCTTGACCTTTGAGGTACGGACCTGAGTCTTGCGCGCAACACTCCATCACATTATGGTTAACATTTCTGCCAAGTATATATTTAAATCCATCCAGGAATAAACAAGTTATGGAGGATAAAAAAAATGTGGACGAACAGACAGACGAACGGACAGAGTTATTACTATAGAGCATCCACACTTTCAGTGCGGGGCCCTAATAAGTTTGTACATATACATTATGATTCAATAGAGGTTTCAGGCAGGTAAATCAGAATTTTCAGTAAATGCTATTTTTCTAATTTCTCACATGAAATTATTCAATTTCATTCGTGCAGGTAATTGAAAATGTGGAAAGTATAATATTCACCTTTATGTCCAATTTGTACTCGCACATGTTATTGAAGGTAAACTGTATTGACGGTAGTGCTGAGTAGACCGTGGCCAAGTGGATAAATTCGCTTCGGTGTTCAGTTAAACTTTCGCACTGAAACGATAGCTCTGTCACTAGACTATCTCTCACTAAACTGGTACCCTGTATTCTATTAAAATATGCGAAAGCTATTGAGCTATAGGGCTAGGGAATCAGAACACCGGAAAAAGCTGACTGTATCTCTGATTTTTGTTTAAAAAAACACCTGAGGATCCAAAATAGCATAGAAAGAGAAGTCTAAAACCGGAACCACTTTTCCAATCTAACTGGCTTGCTGCAAGCCAAAAATCATCACATGGACTAGTTGCGCGCTGAAATTGAACATTTACGGCCATAATGTTTAGTGCGAAACTAGTCTATCTTATGTAAAAAGCTGGTTTTGAAGCAGTTTGAAGCCAAAAAAGTATTGCATTAAGTAGAAAGTGAATTTATAATTATGATGTAATAATTTGTTTTAGCAGAAACTTAAAAAGTAGTTTTTACTCTCACATCAAATTTACAATGACTGAGAGTTGTTAAAAACATATCAACCATTGATATTTTGAATTAGAGAGAAAATGCCCTCTCATTTTACTTCTCTTGCTTAAAAATGAAGTTTAATTATAAGATTTTATTAGGAAGCATGGATATCAGTTATTCTTATCCCTTTATCTATCTATGATTTCGGCCCCCGCCCATCGGGGCTTGAAGAAATAGATGGGCTGCAAGATGTTTCCACGCAGAGCTGAAACCCACCTGCACACGAGTACTGGTTAACCGCTTAGACGCTAAGCCTGCCCAGGCAAAGCAGTGCGCGTCAGACCGCCCATGCTTATAAACACTATTGGTTTATTTGGTCGGCAGGGTTTGATATGTCGTTTCATCTCAGTGTCGGGTAAAAGTCCCACAAAATTGGAAGCAATGTCTCCAAAATGACCTTTACAGTGTTGACAGGGACGTTAAACCTCAAATCAAACAAACTATATATAATTTTTTCATAGCTCCGATACTTTTGAGATAATAAGCAAGGTTCTATACCATGGTTCACATGTCATGTGCAAGAACCACAACTCCTTTGAGGTATGATGATGTCACCCCTTTGAGGTATGATGATGTCAAATGGTGCAAAAGTAGACGAGGAGAAGGCATGCAAAATGTGCAAGAACCAGAAATCCATATGCCATAGTATTTTAGTTATATCCCATGACAACATAACCATAGCTTCCACATACTTTGAGATATATTGATGACACTTGGTCAGATTATACTCAAGGTTAAGAAGGCATGTCATTAGCCAGAACCAAACTCTGGCTGTCATCGTATTTTAGTCTGTTACCTTGGCAATACTGTTAGCTTGGCAATAGTATCTTGTGATAACTATAACTTCAATCCCTTTGATTAGTAATGATGGTTCTTAGTAGATAAGAAGGCATGTCATGTGCAAAAATCACAAATTTGGGTGCAATTGTATTTAGTTAGTTAGTTGATGATACCGAGTACAGTTTTACATGATGTTAAGAAGGTGTGTCATGAGCAAGAACCACAACTCTAGGTGCCATGGTCTTGTGATTATCTCCCCTGACAGTATAACATTGTAATGGCCATAACTGCAACAACCTTTGAAATATATATTGGTGGTACTTGGTATAGTTGTACACAAGTTTGAGAAGGCATGTCACAAGCAGACCCAGAGCTTTAAGTGCCGCATTATGTTAATTATCTCCCCTGCCAGAATAGCCTTGTGGTACCCAAAGCACTAACACCCTTTAAAATGTTGATGATGCTTTGTACAATTATACACCACGTTGACACAGCATGTTATGAGGAAGAGCCACAACTCATCGGGTGCAACTGTAATTGTAATCACCATAACTCAACCCCCATTTTAAGCACAAAATCTCCTTCAGTGCTGGAGTCCACGTGACGATCACTTATTTGGGGAAACCCAGGTTATTAATAGAAAATAGTTGTACTAATCTTATCAATTTTAGGTCAGAGTGTTGCATAAGAGGGTTATCAATAGAATCTGATCGGACTTGGCAAAAACAGATTGGACCCAGATCAGATGCCGCAGAACTCAGCGTCTGATCAGAAGCTACACTGTTTGCTTAAAATACTGGTATTTAAGGGTCTCTGGTCGGGCCTATCGGAGTCTAACTGTTGGTTTTCTTTTGCTCCAGCATTTCAGTTATTTCTTGGAGTCCTCACTGTTGTTTCATCTCTGTGGTTGTTTGATTGTTGTGTTCTCGGAGATGTTGCACTGATGAGTTAGGAAGCCTTGATGCGGACTGAACAAATTATTTGTTTAAATAGCGACGGAAGTAAGGGCAAAGATTGCGGTCGCATAAAATCAATTTAAGCCCACTTACCATTCCAATGCGGTTCTTCTGGTGTGGTTTATTTTTGTTACAGTTCGTCTTTGAATATGTATATCGCTTACATGAGGGGGTGGGGGGTGGGGGGGGTGGATAGCCAATTTGCTATTTTGTGGGAAAGTAACTGTCCTTTTGGCTATTTGCTATTGATATTTCCATAAGGGTCTAGTCATTTCATGTTTGTGTTTCTTTCCATTTAGTGTCTCTGATGGTAGGTGTGGCTTAATTGTATCGATTCCTGATCATTGCCTTCACTTCTGTTTATAAGTTTCAGTTCAGGACCTTCAACTAATCAGTGCTGTCTAATTAACCCTTAACCCTTGTCCTGCTGAATATTTATATATGCCACACCAACTACCGATTATCAACCAATCAGATTACTTGATGCAAATTATTGCAACAAATTCACAATCTGATCTGGATCTACATTGTTTCAAAGATAAGGCATATCCGGGATTAGCAGGACAAGGGTTAAGATGCCAAGAAAAATTTGCATCTGAAAAGGTTGTCTGTTTATGTTGTCTGCTTAATATTCTTGCCAACTTTTCACACCTATCTTTTGTATGTAGGCACACAAAGTGGGTGCAGATCAAACTGCTCCCATGGTAGCTGTCTGATCTTGGTCCACATTGTCTGCAACAATAACTTAAAGATCCAGCAGACAACAGAGCAGACGACAATTTTTGTGATTGGCAACTACAGGGTTAAAGTTGTGTATTCTCTGAAATCACCATTTTCCGGATGCAGCCGAAATAAGTAGGAGCCCACTGATGGACTTTATCGGGTGACTAACGGACACTATGGAACATAAACTTGTGGGCTATATTAAGATTGGAAAATCCATAGTTTGCCCCCGCCCCCACCCCCACCCAGCCATGCTTATACAAGCCACAGGAATTTTACTGGCTCAATATTTATTAAATAACGCAGTTATCCATTAACTACAGTTTCTGTGTCATTACAATACACACACACAACCTCTGTCTGTGATTTTTGTTGTCAGAAGTTTGTTTGTTTGAACTGATGGTTTATGTCCCCGTCAACACTATTTAGGTCATTTTGGAGATGTTAACTGCTTCCAATTTTGTGGGACTTTTACCGGACATTTAGATAAAATGGAATCTCAAGCCCTACCACCCAAACATACCAATATACAGGGTCATATTTGCACCACTTTGCCTGGGCAGGCTTAGACCATCTAAGCGGTTTACGAGTACTCATGTGCAGTTGGCTTCAGCTTGGCATTGAAGCACCATGCAGCCCAATCTATTTCTATAAGCCCCAGGTGGAGGGGGGAAAGTAAATACACAGAGTGGTATGTATGACATCTGAACCCATGGTTGGTTTGTCTGTCTGGCAGACTTTACTTCAGTTTAATCTTGCCAGCGGTGTGACAAATAGTCTTCATCTAATAACTCTGTACAGGTCCATTTCAATTCAGGGGGTTTCTGATTTATTTTATTTATTGCAAGTTTAACAAAAGTCTATAAAGTCTATATACTTTATGTACTTAGTGAAGCCGCTGATCAGTTGCAGCAATCTTTACTGCTTGCCAGAGTCTTATGGACATACAGTAAGAAGGCAGTTAACGTGTGCAAAATATTTTAACGCTTGTTTTGCAAATGCGCTTCAGCGTTATCAATGAAATATTGTAAATGCAGAAAGATGAATCTGTTGTGCTGGTCCTATTTAGCATATACAAGTATACAGAAGGGCCTAGGATGAAGCTGAAAAGTCTACATTATAGAGCAGAGTAACTAACCGCCTGCTATTGTCACTACCCGACTACCGGTTATTTATTGCAGTGCTAGCCTTCTCCATGTGTTGTCAGGGCGCTGTGTAAAAGGTAAAATCTGGACTGAGCTAGTGTACTGAGGCATTGGCTTATCAATCGACACAAAATTACTAGCTACAGAAGCTTCCCGCCTGCTATTGTCCATGTGACTGTCACTGACAAAATCCAGGTACCAGTTATTTATCCTCCTTGTGACGTCAGAGTATTGTAAAAAGTAAAACATGGACTGGGCTCGTGTACTGGGGCATTGGCCAACAGTAGATATCTAATCAGATGCCACATAACACGGCATCTGATGAGGTATACAAAGCTTGCTTAAAATACTGGAATTTAAGGGTTAAACGAACAGATGCAGTAGTTTCGCACTGACTGAAATCATAAAATGCAGATAAACTAGTTGGACAAATATGTGTTTTTCTCAGCAATACGTTAGTGCACAATAGGGAAATTTGTACACATGTTGTAAAATGTAAAATACCATCAAACTATGTAAAAAGTGTTTTTCACCAAAAATGTCACTTAGAATAGTTTCGCGCTAAAGCCTCGAAATGCAGGATTCTATTTATCATCTGACGTTTGGAAAGCATGATATTCAATTTTTTATGTAAAGTGTGTGTGTGTGTGTGTGTGTGTGTGTGTGTGTGAATTCGGGTTTAACGTCGCTTTCAACAATTTTTCAGTCATATCACGACGGTGTCTGGTTGCGACAGGGAGCTCATTGCTCACGTTTATAGTGCTGCCTCACTGAAGTATCATGTCCCAGACACATTTCATGATACCACACCCAGTCACATTATCCTGACACTGGATCGACCAGTCCTAGCTCTACCCCGTAAATCGGAGTGCCAAACGAGGAGCAGCTAGTACCATTTTTAACGACTTTGGTATGTCGCGGCCCGGGATCGAACCCGAGACCTCCCGTTCCCCGGAGCGGACACTCTACCAACTGAGCTATCGGGGCCGGTATTTTTTATGTAAAACTGTCAATATCCCGCTATAGATATCACGAGAATTGTGTGTAAGGTTATGGTTGAATATGACTTATTTGCATACATGATGCTTCCACGCAGAGCTGAAACCGACCCGCACACGAGTACTGGTAAACCACTTAGAGGATCTAAGCCTGCCCAGGCAAAGCGGTGCGAGTTGGCCCGTCCATGCTAATAAACCCTATCGGTTTCATTGGGCAGCAGGGCTTGAGATGTCATTTCATCTCATGGTCGGGTAAAAGGCCCACAAAATTGGAAGCAACGTCTCCAAAATGACCTTTACAGTGTTGACGGGGACGTTAAACCTAAAAGCAAAACTTGCCCCAAAGTAGAATACCGAGTTTAAAAATGACGTTACTATATTTTCAGGCTCGACGTCATATGGCAAAAAGTTACATTCCTGATTTTACTTTGCACTAAAATAGCTATTTATATTGTTTGTATGCATATGTTATTAAAATAAATTATAAAAAAAATCCAGTGATAGTATAATAAGTGATAAGTCACCAGGCGAAAGAGTGCGACGCGAACAGCCGCCTTTTTTATCCCGTTTCATGACGTCATTCATTGTTACCTTGACGTTAGATGGTGTAACGTCGTTACGCTTTGAATGTGATACATTCGGTTATTTTGGCGGGATTCCTTTAACCCATTTTGTACCGTTAACCCCAAAACGGGTAGTTGGCAAACAGTGCAGGCCCAGATCAGACGCCGCAGAACGCGGCGTCTGATCAGGGCCTACACTGTTTGCGAAAAGTTAAGCCATTTTCCAAATCAATTTTGAAGAAAACACAACCTGACACCCCTAAAGTTTGAAATGGACTCCTGCTATACATGTATATAAGAAAGAAGATTCCATTTGGTACAAAAAGGGTTAAGCAATGCCGGGAGATAGGGAGAATCTGAAGGAATCGATAGCATTTTCGTCGACTATTAGTGTATAAGAATCGAAATAGCTCAGTTCTATTGCCAGAAGCCTTCGTGGTGTAGTGATTATGCTACTCGCCTTGTAAATCAGGGGTCGCAGGATCGATCCCGGGCTTCTCCAGAATTTCGGATGAGTCTTTAAACCGAGGTCTCGTCTCCGTATGACCTTTGCTGTTGGTGAGACGTAAAACTGAAACACCAACTCAGTTATATTGACGTGATTTATTGAGTGATTGTCTACGTCCATGGGCGCAGACATTATAGAGATAGGCTTTAACACGGAAGTACAGTCATTAGTTACCCACAATTCTGGTTTGACCTTTCCATTTTAATACAACAACAAAAATAAGCTTTCACAAGAAGGAAAAAAAAAGCGGCCCATAACAAGAATAAGTTTTCACACAAAAAGGGGCCCACGGGCAGAGCTCTGGACTAGAATTGCTATCACATTTGTACAAGCCCATATTTGCTGTCGTTTTTGTACAGGCTAATACAAAATATACATCTACAAACTCTCAACCACGACTACCTATAAGCTCCCAAGGAGCCTTCGGCTCTGTTGAGCGAAAAAAAAAACTTGCCTCGCTATTTGCAAAAAAATTTGGGTTAATCTTCAATTCGTCGTCTATTAAGCATAGGAAAGTTGTCTACTTTACTTTTCCAACAGTTTTCAAGCATTCCTTTTGATAAAATGTCACAAGCATATTTACGGCCCCAGCCCATCGGGGCTTGAAGAAATACATGGGCTGCATGATGCTTCCACGCAGAGCTGAAACCGACCGCACACGAGTACTGGTAAACCGCTTAGAGGACCTAAGCCTGTCCAGGAAAGCGGTGCGAGTCGGACGGTCCATGCTCATAAACCCTATTGGTTTCAATGGGCGACCAGGCCTGAGATGTCATTTCATCTAGTCCCAACGTCTCCAAAATGACATATACGGTGTTGACGGGGACGTTAGCCTCAAATCAAACAAACAAAACAAAACGTTAAACCCCAAACACAAGCATATTGAAGTTGCACATGTGCCTTTTTAAAGGTCCAAAGTGTTTTTGACAAAATTACAGCATTTGCAACCTTGACATTTTAGACACTATACTTCAGTCGGCAGGATGACAATTAGAATATTGCCAAAGACACTCTAGACATTCACATTTAATATATGCTAATCGTAGACCTAGCTTTTTGTAAAAGCGTTACATGTACTAGTATATGACTGTTTGTCAGTCAGTTGTAAGTAGACAAGTCACTCGCGCTACGCGCTCATGATTTGATCTTCATTACAACAACCTCAAAACAGTGATATATCACTCAATAAATCACTGCTTGGGCTGGTCTATAACTTGATCGACCCCAAAAATGAGAGAGTTGCCTACCTTGAATTTGTATCTGTTCCCCTGAAAGCATTTTGTGCATTTCGAACGTCCCTAGTAACAAGCAAACTGTACTTTTAGATTGCATTTTTAGAAAATGATATAATATGTACAGGTTACCTATATATCGACTAAAACAACATTGGGAATGAAGGAACGAGGGGTGTTTAATAATATAAGAGTGAGCTCGAGAGTTTGACTAGGTATTTGCTACATAATATTTCTCTAACTGAACGGAGAGAGAGAGAGAGAGAGAGAGAGAGAGAGAGAGAGAGAGAGAGAGAGAGAGAGAGAGGGGGGGGGGGGGGTAGAGAGTGTGTGTGTGTAAGTTTTAACACTATAAGACATTTTTCACTTGTGGGAAGAGCCCAAACTTATTTTCGATTTGATATGTTTGTTTACTGGTCAAAATCTGATATTATTTAAAATGAATTTTGTCTAAAACGATGCAATACAAATACAGTAAAATTCCTATATTAAGACCACCTTTGGGACCGTTCAAAAGTTATCTTTAAGACCACTTTTGAACAGTCCCAAAGATGGTCCATGACCAGAGGACACTATGGGCAGAAATCACAAACAAAAACTTAGTGAAGCTTTCATAATTAAGCTTTTTAAACAAGAATTAGTCTTAATTTTAGATGGTCTTAATTAGGGCTGGCTAATCGGAGCTGAAAAGATAATCGATTATCAGTCATGCCATTGTGATCGATAATCGATTAGTAATTGCTAAGGTTTTTGTCATAATTTTACCTGTCTGACTTTCTGTCTGAGCATGACTCTTACCATATGTTGCCCATTACCATATGTATATTTGAACAGACAGGCCTGAGCAAACAGTGTAGACCGTGATGAGACACCGCAGAATGCGGCGTCTCATCAGGGTCTGCACTGTTTGCCACTCATCCCTCTATTTTAGGCATAACTTTGGGTAATAAATTGTACTTATGAAGTAATCGATTAAAAGCAAATCAGAAATGATAATCATTTTTGTGGAATTTATCGATTGATTAATCGATTATACGATTAATCGTGTCAGCCTTAGTCTTAATAGCGGAATTTCACTGTATGGTACGCAACAAGGTAGAAGCCTCTGTGGTGTAGTGGTTACGCTACTCGCCTTGTAAACCAGGGGTCGCAGGACGTAAAACTCACTCACTCACTCACTCACTCACGCAACAAGGTCTCTGAATTCATGTATTCAGGAGGGACAAAATTTCAAAATTGCAAAGAAATGCAGGGTCAGTATCTTGTGTGTCCGCCGTTCGGCAACGGCCTGGCGACGTTAATGCATCGAACCCGGATGTAAAGACGTGCAAGGTGCTGGCCTTTTACTGGGCTATTGGTGTCATTCATTTGCAAGTTCTTGGTGATGTTTATTAAGAGTCGACGTCACATTTGTTGTGTTGTTTTGACGTGTGAAAACTGACTGATCGGCCTCCGAAGCGAGAACACACTTTCCCAGCAGGCACAAGTCGCTAGGGCAACGTCAAATCAATGTCGATAAAGCATGACATTACAACGACGAAGATGTGACGTTGCATAAATGTCATGACGCTGCACGACGTCGATGTGACGTCACAAATACGTCATGTGCCTTTTTTCTGGTCGTTTCGCGTCAATTTAGTTGTGCCAAACGTATATTGGGTGTAAACTGGAAGTTTGCACCTGAGAAATAGCCTGGGGTGGCATTTCTCTGAATGGTTACTGAAATAATTGAGAGCTTATTTTCCAAAAGAAGGTGCGGACAGATCTAACGTCGCGCGACAAAATACGTGTCGTCAGCGTCGAAAATGATGTCATTCACGTCCTCGTGACGTGTGAACGGGCTGAGCGTCAATTCTAGTACAGTTCATTAATTTTCAATCATCTGACAATGGAAAAACTGAACACAGAATTAGATTTCGAGAAAAAAGTAGTCCCAAACAGTAAAAAATAAAATTCATATCAGTCACTGTTTGAAACAGTGACAATATCGTTTTCGATTTCTCTGAGAAATCTCTATCATTCATTGAAAAGCATGTGAGAAATATTTATATTTCACGAGTACTGGTAAACCGCTTAGAGGATCTAAGCCTGCCCAGGCAAAGCGGTGCGAGTCGGCCTGTCCATGCTTGTAAACCCTGGAGACAGGGCTTGAGATCTCATTTCATCTCATTGTCGGGTAAAAGTCCCACAAAATTGGAAGCAACGTCTCCGCGGCCCCCGCCCGTCGGGGCTTGAAGAAATATATGGGCTGTATGATGCTTCCAAGCAGAGCTGAAACCGACCTGCACACGATTACTGGTAAACAGCTTAGAGGATCAAAGCCTGCCCAGGCAAAGCGGTGCGAGTCATGTTGGTGACTATAAACCCTATTGGTTTCATTAGGCGGCAGGACTTAGGATGTCATTTCATCTCTATGTCGGGTAAAAGTCCCACAAACCCCAAAAGACCTTTACAGTGTTGATGGGGACGTTAAACCTCAAACCAAACAAACAAACAAATATTTTACATTGTGAAAATATCACTTTTGTTTCAGATATGCCTTGTTATATCACTGAGAAAAAAAAATAGTCATGCCGACTAAGTAACCTAGTCAATATGATTGTCCAAAAAAGCACTATGCAAAATAGTCGATGTGACTAGGAAGACCTAGTCAAGCATTTTGACTAGAAAAAACTAGTCAACTTGACTAGCTTTACTTAGCCTAGTACATTTGACTAGCTTCATCTAGTCAAAGTTCACTAGTTTAAGCTAGTCATATGTACTAGCTTAATAGTCAAATGTACTGGTGTGACTGTCAAAAGTACTAGCAAGCATGGTCAGGATTACTAGATTCTTAGTACTGATTACTAGTTGCTTTAGTCGTAGATTACTAGATTCTTAGTACTGATTACTAGCACTCAAAACACATATGGAAAAACATGCTGTGTAAAGGCGCCTTTAGGAAGATAAGAGAAGAAATAAAAGAATATTTCTTACCTGCAGAGTTATATTTTCATATTGCAGAAAAGAAAATCCCCATTATTTATGCTTGGATTCACGGAAATGTCGACTTTAGAGCTTCTGGACGTATATTTGTATGTTGACACTGTTGTTGTTGTTTATCTTGTAAGCATTATAACGCTGCTTATAACCACTAGGTGCTTAAGAAATAAAAGAATATTTCTTACCTGCAGAGTTACAAACAATAAGAACAAAGTGCTCAAGGTGAGTACAACAACCCACTGTATGTTGGGTGAAATAATATCAGAATCAACCCACTGTATGTTGGAGCATGTTCTCCTAAACGTTATGATGGCGTCTGGAACGCTTCCTCTACACATTCTGCAAGCTGTCAATCAACATTCGGCGGGAAAACTGTCTAGACACCCTAGTCATACTGACTAGAAAGGGTAGTCATACTGACCAGATGCCCTGTCAACGAATATTGATTTACGCTTACTAGAGAGACTAGTTAAATTGACTAAGAATGCTCAGTCAACCTACAGACGACTAGGTGACCCTCTGTGTTTACTAGGTAAACTAGTCGAATGTACTAGTTATTTTTTTCAGCGTCACTGCTCAGTCATTATCTAATGTAAGCATGCATTAAGCATACCGAAAGGTATTTCCGTGGTTGGACGCGGCTTTAGCAAGGACATGTTCCCGTTTTAACCCTTTTTGTACCAAATGGAAACTTCCTCCTTTGTAAGGCAGGAGTTCATTTCGAAATTTTGGGGTGACAGCTTGTGTTATCTTTAAAATTTATTCAGACAAATACAGCTGAACTTTTTGCAAATAGTGTAGGCCGTGATCAGACGCCGCGTTCTGCGGCGTCTGATCTGGGCCTTCACTGTTTGCCAGTCTACCCGTTTTGGGGTTTCCGGTACAAAATGGTGTAAGCAATTTTCAAAAAATAAGGTGTTCTATGAATGTCTTGCTTGTTTCAGTTTCAGTTTAAAAAATTGACTTTGGGTAGTAAATTGTACTTATGAAGTAATCGATTAAAAGCAAATCAGAAATGATAATCATTTTTGTGGAATTTATCGATTGATTAATCGATTATACGATTAATCGTGTCAGCCTTAGTCTTAATAGCGGAATTTCACCGTATGGTACGCAACAAGGTAGAAGCCTCCGTGGTGTAGTGGTTACGCTACTCGCCTTGTAAACCAGGGGTCGCAGGATCGATCCGGGGCTTCTCCAGACTTTCGGATGAGTCTTTAAACCGAGGTCCCGTCTCCGTATGACCTTAGCTGTTGGTGGGACGTAAAACTCAAATACTCACTCACTCACGCAACAAGGTCTCTGAATTCATGTATTCAGGAGGGACAAAATTTCAAAATTGCAAAGAAATGTAGGGTCAGTATCTGGTGTGTCCGCCGTTCGGTTGGCAACGGCCTGGCGACGTTAATGCATTGAACCCGGATGTAAAGACGTGCAAGGTGCTGGCCTTTTACTGGGCTATTGGTGTCATTCATTTGCAAGTTCTTGGTGATGTTTATTAAGAGTCGACGTCACATTTGTTGTGTTGTTTTGACGTGTGAAAACTGACTGATCGGCCTCCGAAGCGATAACACACTTTCCTATCAGGCACAAGTCGCTATAGGGCAACGTCAAATCAATGTCGATGCAGCATGACATTACACCGACGTAGATGTGACGTTGCATAAGTGTCATGACGCTGCACGACGTCGATGTGACGTCACAAATACGTCATGTGCCTTTTTTTCTGGTCGTTTCGCGTCAATTTAGTTGTGTCCAACGTATATTGGGTGTAAACTGGAAGTTTGCACCTGAGAAATAGCCTGGGGTGGCATTTCTATGAATGGTTACTGAAATAATTGAGAGCTTATTTTCCAAAAGAAGTTGCGGACAGATCTAACGTCGCGCGACAAAATACGTGTCGTTAGCGTCGAAAATGACGTCATTCACGTCCTCGTGACGTGTGAACGGGCTGAGCGTCAATTCTAGTACAGTGCATTAATTTTCAATCATCTGACAATGGAAAAACTGAACACAGAATTAGATTTCTAGAAAAAAGTAGTCCCAAACAGTGAAAAAAATCATATCAGTCACTGTTTGAAACAGTGACAATATCGTTTTCGATTTCACTGAGAAATCTCTATCATTCATTGAAAAGCATGTGAGAAATATTTATATTTGACGAGTACTGGTAAACCGCTTAGAGGATCTAAGCCTGCCCAGGCAAAGCGGTGCGAGTCCGCCTGTCCATGCTTGTAAACCCTGGAGTCATGGCTTGAGATGTCATTTCATCTCATTGTCGGGTAAAAGTCCCACAAAATTGGAAGCAACGTCTCCGCGGCCCCCGCCCGTCGGGGCTTGAAGAAATATATGGGCTGCATGATGCTTCCAAGCAGAGCTGAAACCGACCTGCACACGATTACTGGTAAACAGCTTAGCGGATCTAAGCCTGCCCAGGCAAAGCGGTGCGAGTCATGTTGGTGACTATAAACCCTATTGGTTTCATTAAACCCCGGTCCCACAGAGCTTGCGACCGCGATGCGACCTTTCTGCGACTAAAAAAATGGCAATCACGGAGCGGTTTCAGAAGTCGCACGGAGGTTTTATAAAGGTTGCAGCAAGGTCGCGGGTAGGTCGCCGATCAAATTTAGCCGCCGATCGTCTTTTGTGCATGCACAAAAGACTGGCTGCGACTGATTTTGATCGCAGACTAGTTGCAATGGTTTTCTAGACGTCGCAGACCAATCTCCGATCGATCGCCGAACAGTCACCGGTTGATCCCCGACCGAATTTATGCAAATTTGGCTGTAAATTCTAGCAACCTTATTGCAACTTATCGGAGACTGGTCGCAGGCCGATCGCCAACTGATCCGCGATCGATTCACGACCTATCGGCGATTGGTCGGCAACTGTTTGGCGATGGGTCGGCGATCGATCGGAGATTGATCACTGATAAGTCGGCGATTGATCTGCGATTGATCTGCAACTGGTCGCCGACAAGCTGTAAAAAGGGTGTTAAAACTACCGAACGCTTATAACTGGCGGAATGTTTTAGTGATGGGTATGCAAGCGCCCCCTTAACAAGGGGGTTGTCTTGGGTATACAGTATGATGTGTGCACCGGATCCGCTGGTCGAAGTGATCCGGGAGGGTACTGGCTGTATGCTCTGGGCCACTTTGTTCGGGGGATTATGGTGGACACCTTGTTAAAAATCAAAGCGCCAAAGGCACTGAAATGACAGATTCTATGAGAAAATCAAAACACTGTGAAAACTTACAGACAACCTTTCTAAAAAGATCTTAAAATTTAGAAAAGTAGTTCTGCAAATTCCATTGTATGATATGTTTGCAGATGTCTATACACCGGTGTTATCATGAAATGCCATTCGATGTTTCAAATTTTGGAAAGAAACTATTTACGTTTTCAAAACCAAACATTAAAATTCAAGTTTTAACAATACAACTGGCAATTAGTAACATTTTTGTCTGGTCGGTTGTGGACACCTCCCCCAAAAGATACTCTATTTTTCACAAAGAGATCGAAGGAGAAAGGCTGGTCAGTCCAGTACACGAATTCCATTGGCTTGAAGACATTTTTGAGTAAGAACACCACTATAAACACGCGCGTAATCCTGCTGGATTAGATATCCCGGATTCTGAGCGTAAACAAATAAATGGAATCACCTGAGGCCGCAGCACTTGATTGATGTAACGTCTCGCTGTTCAGTTAACGTCTCAGTCATGATCTTGAATGTTCCTAATGTCGCTAGCTACAATAGCTCGACATACCATTTCGCTTATTCCATCCGATATGTCATGCTCTAGTACGCACGCGTCGCCTCGGCATACCTGACACCTATGTGTCGAAACATCCCGAAACGACAATCGGCGTGATTCACGCTGAAGTGCGATGTGTCACTGAAACGCACATCACGCGAGTCGCTTAGACGCCAATATACATGTACGTATTTCATGCACCAGCGTAAGTGTTCCGTACTGTGTCGACGTCTTAATTTTGGTCACGACAGGGACGTCCAGCTCTCAAAAGTGCATCGCATAAGTGCGACGAACAGTGTCAGTGCTTATTAGTCGGTAGTTGAAACCCTTTGTTTATCTACAGGTACAGTGTAGCAGATGCCGGCGGAAATCTGCTTCGCATATGCGTCTGTCGGATGAATCGATCTTGACGTACTGACGTCGGTCTTCCGCTACGCCGACGTCCACTAGCGTCTTCTGTTGATAGTAAGATGTCGCTCCAACAGACAAATAGATCACACACATGTGGCACCCAAAATCAGAGTCAACGCCATCCGCTTTCCGACCAGCTTCTAACTGTCCATTAGAAGCCTCCGTGGTGTAGTGGTTATGCTACTCGCTTTGTAAACCAGGGATCGCAGGATCGATCCCGGACTTCTCCAGACTTTCGGATGTGTCTTTAAACCGAGGTATCGTCTCCGTATGACCCTAGCTGTCGGTGGGACGTAAAACTCAAACACTTACTCACTCACTCTAACTGTCCAGGGTTTAATGAAAAATGTTGCAATACGTTCTCACTTGATGCTTTTTGAGAACAAAATACAATTTCTTCTTTTCTAGGCACGACCTAACATCACACATCAAAAGTTTGATCCTGAACATGTGGTTTCTATCAGTGCTGGTGTGAAGGTGGTACACAGGATCGTTGGCCTCCGCCCATCGGGGCTTAAAGAAATAGATGGGCTGCATGATGCTTCCACGCAGAGCTGAAACCGACCCGCACACGAGTACTGGTAATCTGCTTAGAGGATCTAAGCCTGCCCAGACAAGAGGTGCGAGTCGGACCGTCCATGCATATAAACCCTATTGGTTTTGATTGGGTGGCAGGGCTTGAGATGTCATTTCATCTCAGTGTGGGGTAAAAGTCCCACAAAATTGGAAGCAACGTCTCCAAAATGACGTATACAGTGTTGACGGGGACGTTAAACCTCAAATCAAACAATACAAAACACAGGATCGTGGCCGGACTGGTAACCATACGTCACGGTTGATTGATTTAACCTTTTTAGCTTAAGGGCATGGTGCCTAAGCGTGTTGTAATCATGCAATCGTTTGGTTTCAAAATCAAAGCACCGAAATTGTTGGTGGGATGTAGGTTGGGGTAAAAGTCCTGGGCTGAGATTAAACTGTTTAATTTAACTCTGAAATTCCAAACAAATAGTGAAGATTTTGATAAGAAACGCGTTCTGCAGCGTCCGAACTTGGTCTACACTGTTTGCCAAGCTCACCCTATGAGTCCAGGATGACCCTCTTCAGTCTTATGGAATACCCCGAACTCACTGCGGCTATTTTCTGCAAGAAAAAGGTCATTCTGAGAAGTCAGTGATAGTCACGTAGACGTTAGCTCTGAATCGCTTTTTTATTAGTAACTTCGGGTCGAATGCCAAAAAATCAACCCAAACACAGCCGGGTCGTTTGTCAGTCTCGGTTACATGTAAGTGTTATCTGTAAAATCTGCACTTGAAAAAATGTTCGATCTGGCAAACAATGTAGACTAAGATCAAACACCACAGAACACGGTACTGATCTTGTTCTACATTTTTTGCATCAGTTACTAAACTTCCGTTCAGTTTAAACGGATCAGTCCGAATCCTGGTTCATGACCAGCCTGCATTTAGAGACAATCGGCATGAGTGTTGTCAGTGCTTTGATTTATTCACTGCCTTGAGTTTCTGGAGTGTACTCTTCCATCACTGAAGTTGGGCTCGTCCATTCTGCTAAATATGGCACCTAGAATTATATCACAGGACCTACACTGTTTGCATAGGTATCTGTACCATATTCCAGGGTTGAAAGGGACAGCCTTTGCTCGCAAAGTCTGATATACACCTAGTTGTAACTGACCTAGACTTGACCTCGAATGTCGGAAAACCCATTAATATTCTAGTCTGCAGCTTACCGGCTGGTCTTTAAGGATTAAATATTGACAGCACTGTTAGAAAACAGTGTAAAACCTGAGCAGACGTCTAAGCAGATGCCGCATTGATCTAGGTATACAGTCTCGCATGATGCAGCTGATTCATATGAAGTGCTGAATATATTCTCTGAAAGGTAAGATAAAATCGTCAAGTCGTCTGCTTCAAAAGTTTGTATTCCTATTATAAGATGTACAATTTTGATAACTGCGCCTAACCGGACTACATTTTTGTGCGGACTCATATTTCTTTGGCGGTCAAAGCCGGAAGCAAGTCGTAAGAAAGCCGGAACTACTTTACAACACGCAGGATAGCTAGAGATGACAGATAGAATCTGTCATTAATGAATGCACCAGTGAAAACATACTGGGGGAATAGGTTGATACAGGTTTATGAAAAGCAACCTTTTCTAAATCATACAGGTCATTTATGTCTTGTTCTATTGTTTTTGGCTTTCTTTTGAGGATCTGTCATTTGGAACTCTTTCCTAGATTATTCATTTGTTAGTATAGTTACATTATGATACATCTGTATATGCTCCTATGTTAGCCGAAAATTCGTAATAAATATCTTGTATCTTGTATCTATAACACCAACTACAATAAAAAAGTGTTATCATCCTAGCATCATTTCGATGACAGCTTTCAAAGAAGCAACATGGTTCGGAGAGGCGGGCAAAAGAAAACGGCGGCGCAGCCGAAAAAAACGGGAAGCAAGGCTCGGTCACCAATTTCGGATGACGAGGACTTGCAGCAGCCCAGAGAAGACTCTCAGCAGTCGAAAATTTAGTTTATTTTGGTCTGTGTCAAAAAAATAAAAACGCAAAAAAGTCACCGACAAGTCGCCGATCGGTTTTATCCAGTCTCTGAAGAGTCGCCGATTGATCGCCGACTAGTCCCCGATCATGTTTCACTTGTTGCAAGCCAGTCGCCGATCATACTGCGATTCTTCGGCGACAAGTTGCTGATCAATCGCCGACTTTGGGCATCATTGATCGCCGATTGTTCGGCGACCGGTCGACGATTGGTCGGCGACGGGTCGGCGATCACATTTACGGAGCAAATTTAGTTGCAACAGTTGCAAAGGTCGCGGGCCGGTTGCAACGAAATCAGTTGCAGAGAGGTCGCATCGCAGTCGCAAGGTCTGTGGGACCGGGGCTTTAGGCGGCAGGGTTTGAGATGTCATTTCATCTCAATGTCGGGTAAAGGTCCCACAAACCCAAAATGACCTTTACAGTGTTGACGGGGACGTTAAACCTCAAACCAAACAAACAAACAAATATTTCACATTGTGAAAATATCACTTTTGTTTCAGATATGCCTTGTTATCACTGCTCAGTCATTATCTAATGTAAGCATGCATTAAGCATGCATTAAGCATACCGAAAGGTATTTCCGCGGTTGGACGCGGCTTTAGCAAGGACATGTTCCCGTTTTAACCCTTTTTGTACCAAATGGAAACTTCCTCCTTTATAAGGCAGGAGTTCATTTCGAAATTTTGGGGTGACAGCTTGTGTTATCTTTAAAATTTATTCAGACAAATACAGCTGAACTTTTTGCAAATAGTGTAGGCCGTGATCAGACGCCGCGTTCTGGGCGCTCACTGTTTGCCAGTCTACCCGTTTTGGGGTATCCGGTACAAAATGGTATAAGCAATTTTCAAAAAATAAGGTGTTCTATGAATTGCTTGCTTGTTTCAGTTTCAGTTTTAAAAAAAATGATAACATGCAATGATCACGTGTGCCAGACCACGTGCAAAGACAGCCTGCGCATTTGCATATTTGCGCAGGCTGTTCAGAGGCTTTGCTTTTCGCAGTAGCCTGCTATGACCTCTGGGTTCATCGTAGACTGAGCTGGATGTGTGACATCGTACACAGACTGGTTTTTTGCCTTTGCTGATACGCTCGTAGCAGGTATTCTTGTCGGTTTTGCCATGTCCTGGTTCATTATATAACTATTATCGTCGTGTGCAAACACCATCGAGCTAGCTGTGAAAAACAGTGAAGTATGGATTAGGCTTCTTGGTAATAATTCGTGTTTTATAATAATTATTACACCTTTTTCAAGATTTTTTTTCCGAAGAAAAGAGGGGGTATTGTTATCGCCTCCGTCTGTCCGTATTAAACGTTGTTTGGTGTATAGGTTGCTTACGTGGGGGTCTGCAATAGCATATTTATTTCAGGGGACGGGTAAAACGATCAAATAAAAGATAAAGAAGCTTTATTCTTGCATAAATATCTATGCGCATGGCTGTTTGAAGCCAGAGCCATTGTCAAATGGGCCGAAAGCCGTACTCCAACAACAAAAATCATGTTCAAATCATGAAATTTCGCGTGCTGTTTGAACATGGATTTTGAGCCTTGCTTTGCCTCTGCCTGCCTCTGAACAAATAACATAGGCTTAGAGCTTTTATTACGAACGAATACTTAGCTGCCTTCATTTTTCTTCCTATGACTACCACTGATAATGCGAGCGGCAGCGAAGGGAGCACCTAGTACCATTTTCCACGCCTTTGGTATGGCTCGGCTGGTGATCGAACCCGCGACCTCCCATTCCCGAAGCGGACGCTCTACCACTGAGCTATCGGGGGCCGGTTAATTACAAAGTCAGTTGTTGTTTTTTTGTTTGTTTTGTTTTTACATTTTGATACCAAACTTTGTATATGTTCTTATTGAACTCAGTTTGTAGTAGGGTGTTTTAACCTTTATAGGGGGCCTACACAAACAGGATTAGTTTTGCCCCAATTGACCAGAACGTTGAGAAAGGCTTGATAAGCAAATAACAAAAGCTCTGTAGAGCTTTTATTACAGAGCTTTTATTAAGACTACCAAAGGATCGTTTAGCAAATACTTAGCCATCGACTACCCCTGATAATGCGGGCGTCAGCCAAGGGAGCGCAAATGATTGTTTTACACCTTTTCTGTTTAAATAAGCACAGGATCGTGGACAGTCTAGATTAACCCACCAATCTATTCATAACAAAAACTACTATAACGGGTAAGGAACAACCTCACAGGATAAGGAATTTTTTTCCGCTCAGGATAAGGAAGAAAATGGCGGAATCGGCATCACAAGTGCAGGTTTGTTGTGTGCTATGGTTACTAATCAATACGGCTGCGCACATTAGCTTCACGGAAGACACATATTATTTACAAATTTATCTTCGATGTTCCGAATGCGACAGTTACAGCCAGTCAAACGGAGAACCGGGCACAGTGGAGCTACTCAACCACGAAATCTCATTATTTTACATGAAACGCTCTTCTGGGAAGATTGCGCGCCCTTTTTTGTTGGTTGTAGACATACACCTGATAAATCGGACTGCTGCAAATACGATTTAAGGAAAATTTGAAATTGGAAGGCCCACAGTGAGAAATCCTAGTTCCATTTTCAATACAACGCCCACGGGCAAGGAAATGGGTACAACGCATATGATAAGACACAAAATTTTCCGGTGAAAATGGTAGTTGTATGGTCGTAGCACTAGTGAATTTCCATCTCAGATTATGTTTTCCGATATTAATAATTAGTCCTACATACTTTAAAGCACCAATTGGGACCTTTAGGAAACGTTCCAAGTTTGTGTGACTTGTCTTGGCATGTGCATTGCTCAGGTTCTAGCAATATAATACCCCCACTATGAATCTAGGACGAAGTGGCCGGGACGATTTCCCTAGGACAATTCGGCTTGGGACAATTTGGCCAGCAAAAAAATATTGGGTAGGACAATTTTGCCAGGTTAACCCTTCTCTTGCTGAATATTCATTTTAGCCACACCCATCTCTGACTTTGAACCAATCAGATTACTTGATGTAATTTATTCCTACAAATTCATAAACTCAATGTCAAACAGTGTAGATCCTGATCAGATGGCTGCTTCAGAAGCCATCTGATCTGGATCTACACTGTTTGCAAAGATAGGGGTTGTCGTGAACAGCAAGATAAGGGTTAATATAATGTCGAGTTCAAATTGATAATTTATTGTTTTGAGTTTGTTTTCAGTAATACGTGTATAGAAGATTTTAATCAAAATCTATTAGAAATTTTATTTTGTTTTTAAACTATATCATTACTGCCATCGCCCATCAGGGCTTGAAGAAATAGATGGGCTGCATGATGCTTCCATGCAGAGCTGTAAGCGACCGAACACGAGTACTGGAAAACCGCTTCTGGGATCTAAGCCTGCCCAGGCAAGGCAGTGCGAGTCGGCCCGTCTATGCTTATAAACCCTATTGGTTTCATTGGGCGGCAGGGCTGGAGATCTCATTTCATCTCAATGTCGGGTAAAAGTCCCACAAAATTGGAAGCAACGTCTCCAAAATGACCTATACAGTGTTGACGGGGACGTTAAACCTCAAATCAAACAAAACCTATATATTTAAGCCTGTGTTGTTATGACTGTCCAAAATCGTTAGTAGCAGAGACATAATAATTGAAAATTATACAAAAAAAATAGATAAATTTTATGATTTTGTTTAAACTTGTTGGAAGAGAAGATCAATTAGCACTTGGTTAACTGTCTGGCTGATTTGTTGACTGATCATTTTCCTTGCTTTCTTAATTACCCTTTTCACACTTAAATTGTTGGTTTTGTTTGTTTGTTTATACATTGTGATATTTTTTATTAACTCTTAACATGGACCCACAACATATTTTTAGGATTGTGTAAAACAAATCCTTGTTAGGATGTGTTCCAAAGTTAATTTGGGATAAACTTCCTTATTTCTTGTCAGTATTATAGGTTGTGGCTGCACGTTATAATCGCCTCGGATGAGGCAACAGTTTACTTTGTACCCACAGCAATGTTTTGAATAATAACAGTGTGGATCAAGATCACTCTGCACACACGTTTGAATGAAATACAGACACTTTGGTTTGACTGTACATTAAATGAATAGAAGCCTCCGTGGTCGAGTGGTTACGCTACTCGCCTTGTAAACCAGGGGTCGCAGGTTCGATCCCGGGCTTCTTCAGACTTTCGGAGGAGTCTTTAAATCGAGGTCCCGTCTCCGTATGACCTTAGCTGTTGGTGGGACGTAAAACTGAAACACTCACATTAAATGAATTGAAGATATATGAGTATTTTCTGTTTTATTTTATTTTTGTCTTCCCTATCTCTCTAGGCCGGCCTCGGTAACTCAGTCGGCTGCACGTCTGACTGGACGTGGGTTCGATACCTACCGGGGTCGGCAACATTCTTTCGTGGAGACTGATCGAGAAGGTGCGCCATTCTGGTTAACCGCTTACGTTTAGGTAAACTGACCTGCTCATTTTTGTGTGGTCAGTTTCTCTATCCACATTTTTCCTGGGCAAGCGTATACGTAAGCGGTTAGCCAATACAGTGCACATTCTTTCACCAGAAATTGACAACTGCCCTTCTTGAATCAGCGGAGAGTAGAGAATGGCCGACCCCGGCAGGTATCGAACCCGCGTCCTCCTGATCACCAGTCAGACGCGCATCCGACTGAGCTACCGAGGCCGGCATAAAAATTCAGCTACCAATACACGTACATGCTTTACTATTTGCCTTATACAAAGGGCCTGGTAAGATTTTCCATTATATCTGCCCCTGCCCCCACTGATTATTTGTTTCATAAATGTTTTAGGGTGATAGCCAAATTAAGTTTAATGAAAAGATACAACTTCACAGAAAAACAAAACAATAAAAATGTTTGGTCATTCACAAATAATGTATGTTTTTACCATGACTTTACTCATACCCACAGCTGATTTTGACCAAAATTGGAAATTTTGCCATCTTTGTGGCTTTCAAAATATACCAGCCTAGCCATGCTTGTGCATATTTTATATTTTGCATACAGATAAAATTTTTATCGTTAACATGTGGTGAAAATTATAAAAAATGAAAGGTGGACTCTGTGTTTATTTTTTTAATTTTGCATAACTTAGTTTTTGGTCATTCTCAGAAATTTTAACACAAAATTGCCATAACTCCGTTCATAGTAAAGATAAATATATGTTGTTTTTACTCATTTTCTTAGTTAGACTCCAAAGAATAATTTGGTACCTGTTTCATTTTGATCCTATAATGTTTCATTTTTCGTATATCTCCATGATAATGCAAGTGGGTGGGGGTAACTAGATACGACTCACTTAGTGTGCAAATGGTTAGCAGTGCTACCTGGGGCCAGTTTCATCAATAAACATCGTTCGATTAATCTTAAATTGCTCATACGCACTTTTTAAAGAACTGCGTACGTCAGTTTCATCAAAACATCGCAAAGTCGTCGTACGAGCTAAATTTGCGTTTCACTAAAATAAGTCGTAATTTTGAATATGCGCTTAAACAGGGCCACTAATTGTCACATGCATGATCACGTGCCGTCTTGAAATAGCCGTGTAAGGTAGATTACACGCTTTAAAATTATTGTTCCAGTGGACCTAGATGCGGCCCCCGCCCATTGGGGCTTGAAGAAATATATGGGCTGCATGATTGTTCTACGCAGAGTTGAAACCGACCCGCACACAGGTACTGGTAAACAGCTTAGAGGATCTAAGCCTGCCCAGGCAAAGCGGTGCTAGTTATCAACCTATTGGTTTCAATGGGCGACAGGGCTTGAGATGTCATTTCATCTCAGTGTCGGGTAAACTTCCCACAAAACTGGACGCAACGTCTCCAAAATGACCTTTACAGTGTTGACGGGGACGTTAAACCTAAAATCAAACAAAAAGTGGACCTAGATGAATGAATATTCAGTACAAACGTTGAATCAACGTTGATTTTATGTTGTTTCAAACTTGTGTTGCCATTTCGTTGTCGTAAGATACAGATGTTAATTATCTGGACCCCTTCCCCCTTTACCACTGGCGAGTTGTCTGTTTGTGGACGTCGTGACGTCAGATAAACGTTGATTTAACGTTATAATGGACCTTTCACAAGCACGTTTGTCAGTTAATGCGGGCGGGCCTCTTCCATGAGTGCACGTTTATTGTTGAGTTTATAATATTAGTTATGGAAAAGGGATGACATGTGGGACTTTGCTGAGCATTTTATGACCTTAATCAATTCAGTAATGCACGGGCTTGAATAGAAGATTCAATTTATCGTATGAACTTAAAACACAGTTTATGCACGATTTTAACACAACACGTCAATACATTGTTTAAAAAGGACGCCGCACATAACGATACGTGACGTAGCCTCTGTAAGTGCTGACAATGAAAAATAAATTCATTTCATTTGCAACATAGATCCTACAGCATGACTGATTTTAAATTACAAAGAACCTGACTTGATACAAAGTTCTATAGCTACATATATGTATACACAATTATACAATCGCCTGCAAAATTATACTCACTTACGAAATGGAAGTACGCAGGACAATGACCCCACCACCCACCCCACACACGTGCCATCGGCATAATGCCGTGAAAGTTTTCGCACATACGAGCGTACAAACATGTACGCACGTCCTTCCATATGGGGTGTACGTACGCGAGCCTGTAACCCCAGGTTAAGGCATTGTACCAGCGAGAAGAACCTAAACTTTTAAGAGCTCATATTTTCCAGACCATATGATGGAATTGTGATGATATGTATAGGTTAAAAGGTTTATTCAGCAATACACTGGCCCTTACCTATGACCTCTAGGTCAAGGCATAGACTTAAAAAACTTTAAATGTTGAAATTATTTAAGAGCTCATATTTTTAAAACCATAGAATGGATTTGCTTCATATTTGGTACGATGATCGATTCTCATTTGAAGTTTTATTCAACATACCCGCGCCCATACCCATGACCTCGAGGTCAAGGTCCCGGACTCAGAATTTTCCGCATACCCACGCCCATGCCCATGACCTCAAGGTCATGGTCACGGACACAGAATATTTTAATGTCAACGTATTTAATAGAAGCTCACATTTCCCTATCCATATCATGGATTGAGTTCGTATTTTGGATGATGAAAGATACAGGTCGTTTCTCCGGCTGCTCCGTTTAGTTTTCGCCAACATCTGATTAGTTGGCGGCTCGAAATAAAAGAGGCCGTAAAACCAAATTTAAACTCAAAGACAATGTCACAGATTTAGTTATTTATCTTTTATGGATTTGGTTCATATTTGGTATGATGATACTCACTTTTTCCAAGATTCAAACGACATTACCCCCACCTACGCCGATGCCCTCAAGGACACTAGTTATTATTATTATTTTGCAACATGCTTTATTTCCTTGGTGAGGATGGTCCACGGACGGAGGCATCTGTGTCGCATTGACAATTCTAGTTTGATATGTCGATTTTAGGTACACTGAGTCTTCGTTGCAATCAAAAGTATAATCGCAGATTGTGGGTAATCGTCGCGTCGGTTCTTTTGCTGTTTGTATGGAGGTTTTAAGCCCCCGTCAACCGTTAATAAATCTATATAGGTCATTTTGAGACGCTGCTTCTGATTTTGTGGGGCTTCTACCCGACCTTGAGATGAAATAGCATCTTAAGCCCTACCGACCAAAGAAACCGCTAGAGTTTTAAGAGCGGTCCCACTCTCACTATTTTTCTTGGACAGGCTTTTACATTCTAAACGGTAAACCAGTAATCAAATCATCACATCTGTTTAATTTTGAACCCCTTGAACCCCACTTTTATATAGTAAAACTGGGGTTTACAGGGGTAAACCTTATTTTTCTTATTTCTGCTCTAAAATATAGATTGTGGCTACTCGTTAGAACCTCCTCATCATGCAGTCTCGGTGAGGCGGTTCTAACGAGTACCCACAATCTATATTTTGAGCAGAAATAAGAAAAATATCACAATTTTTATCTGAAAATTTTCATTTTTCGGCGATAAAGGTTACAATGTATTTGTATAGGCATGTTTTCGTAATGTTGGCCAGTTTCAGCTCTGCTCGGAAGCACTATTCAGGCCAAACTATTTCTCTAAGCCCCGATGGGCGAAAGCGAACGTCGGTTCTTGGTTATACCATGAAATATAGATTATGGGCACTCGTAAGCACAACCACAACGAGGCGCTTCTAGCGAGTACTCTCAACCTCCATTTTTTAAAGAAAAAAAAAACTAAGAAACCTAAAGGTTATAACAAAGGGGTCAGTTTCGAGGGCTCTTCATTGTGTGGGCTTGTATAAGTAATGGGCGTGATCTGCGAGGGTAACCAAAATGACATGTTGTGTACCATACTTTGAACAACGTTACTCAATGGATAAGCGTAGGTTTCTTTGTCATCTTCTTCAGCTATGGCTGTGATAAGACGAAAATTTCAATGTGCGATGTCTAAATATTCATCTCAGAAATACGACAAAATGTGCGAACATCGCAGATCTCGAGCACTTGATGAAACAGGATTTTTGTCGTAAGAACTTCGTACGATCTTTCTAAGACGAAAATACGTCGCAAATGCTTTGATGAAACTGGCCCCTGATATATTAATGCGCCAATTGAAACCTATATAATCAGGTGCTTCCAAAGGCCTTTTCTATTGTCTTTTTCTTTCGAAGGGATATACTTTTATCACACTTCTCTTACTATTTTCACCATAATTTATTAACCCAAAACGGACACATCAAAAGTCAAGTTATTCTGAATATATATGTAGACGAAACAAATGTTTCTGTATGTTTCCATCAACTAAGCCTGTTAGCAATTGAAACGATGCACACTGAAGAGGATTTGAGTGGGGGACAAAAAGGAGCCAAATCATATCAGGCCCTTTAATGACCATGCAATAGGTATGTCTCACGAATTTGGCGAGGTTATCTACCTTATTTTCAGCCCAATGAACAAACATACAACTGTACAATTTTATACCAGAAATACTGCATGGACATACATATCATTCCTCTAATTCATGATCGCGATGTACCCAATCCAGCTATGATTATATTGTTAGAACCAGAGCAATGCGCATGCCAAAACAAGTCACACAAACATTGAACGTTTCCTAAAGGTCACAATTGGTGCTTTAAACTATGTAGGACTAATTATTAATATCGGAAAACCTAATCTGAGATGAAAATTTACTAGTGCTACGACCATACAACTACCACTTTCACCGGAAAATTTTGTGTCTTATCATATGCGTTGTACCCATTTCCTTGCCCGTTAGCGTTGTATTGAAAATGGAACTAGGATTTCTCACTGTGGGCCTTCCAATTTCAAATTTTCCTTAAATCACATTTGCAACAGTCCGATTTATCATGTGTATGTCTACAACCAACAAAAAGTTCATGTCAACTTCCCAGAAGTGCATGGAGAGCTCGGTCGACTGCGTGCGCGTTTGCGTGTGCGTTTGCGTTCAAATGCTTATATCTCAACAGTCACTCATCACAGACCACTCATATTTGGAACTTTAGTACGCGAGAGAGTCTTCTGGCGTTCAAAGAGAACAGACCCCATGGGTTCATGCCCCGGGGTGGGGCTAGGGGTCAAAATGTAGAACACCTATGTAATTCTGTGTTAAAGTTTTTGAAATGCTTACATCTCAACAGTCGACCATCATAAAGCATTCATTTTTATAACTTGGATATCTGGGAGTGTCTTCTGGGATTCGAAGACAACACAACCCTGGGTTCATGCCTGGGAGTGGGGATGGGGTGGGGCTTGGGGTCAAAATCTAGGACACCTTTGTAATTTGTGATATGACTATCCATTATGCTAACAAGTTATAGACACAATTGGTTATACATCAGCCAATCAAGTGACATTGGTTCAAGTGTAAAAGGGTGAAGGTCATGGTGACCTACATTTAACGGTTCAGTGATTTTGCCTTATATCTTGAAGACTATTTGTTGGAGAAATGTCATACATGGGATATTAGTTCCATGTGACTCAGTGATTGACCTAAAAATATATCTAGGTCACTGTGACTTATATTTCATGGTTCAGCGATTTTGCCCTATATCTCGAATATTATTGGATGGAGAAATGTCATACCTGAATTATTAGTTCCACGCCTGATTACACTCTTCTGGAGTCCATGTCTTACACTTATTATTATACGCCTGAGTACACTCTTCTGGCGTCCTAACACACGCCCCATTGGCATCATTTGCAGCAGGGATGAATGTCATAAAGTGCACCGTTCTGACAAAGGACGCGGCTATGTTTGGGTTGATTGGTGGGCATTCGATCCGAAGTTGCTAATAAGAACAGCGCTTCAGTGCTAACGTCTACGCGACTATCACTGACTTGTCAGAATAACGTTTTGTCTTCTAGAAAATAGCCGCAGTGAGATCAGGGTATTCCATAAGACTGAAGAGGATTATCCTGGAATCATAGGGTGAGCTTGGTAAACAGTGTAGACCAAGATCTGACGCTGCAGAACGCGTCTTCTTATCAAAATCTTCATTATTTGTTTCGAATTTCAGAGTTAAATGAAACAGTTTAAATCTCAGTCCAGGAATATAACTCCAACCTACAGCCCACACTCTCAGTGCTTTGATTCTGAAACCAAACGATTGCATGATTACAACACGCTTATGCACCATGCCCTTAAGCTAGAGAGGTTAAATCAATCAACCGTGACGTCTGGTTATCAGTCCGGCCACGTCGATCCTGTGCACCACCTTCACACCAGTACGGAGGGAAACCACATGTTCAGGATCAAACTTTTGATGTGTAATGTAAGGTCGTGCCCAGAAAAGAAGAAACTGAAATTTGTTCTCAAAAAAGCATTAAGTGAGAGCGTATTGCAACATTTTTCATTAAAGGATCGTAAGCGTGCCCCTGGACAGTTAGAAGCTGATCGGAAAGCGGATGACGGTGACTCTGATTTTGGGTGCCACATGAGTGTGATCTATCGTCTATTGGAGCGACATCTTATTATATACAGAAGACGCTAGTGGACGTCGACGTAGCGGAAGACTGACGTCAGTACGTCAAAGTTGTTTCAACCGTCAGACGCATATGCGAAAAAAATTTCCGCCGGCAGCTGCTACACTGCACCTGTAGATAAACAAGGGGTCTCAACTACCGACTAATAAGCACTGACACTGTTCGTCGCCCTTATGCGATGCGCGTTTGAGAGCTAGACGTCCCTGTCGTGACCAAAGTTAACGCGTCGACACACAGTATGGAACACTTACGCTAGTGCATGAAATACGTACATTGGCGTCTAAGCGACTGACATATGCGTTTCAGTGACAAATCGCACTTCAGCGTGAATCACGCCGATTGTCGTGTCAGGGTGTTTCGACGTATGGGTGTAAGGTATGCCGAGGCGTGGAATATCGGGTGAAATAAGCGTAATTGTGCGGCGAACTATTGCATGTAGTTAGCGAATGCAGCTAAGTGTCATTAACAACATTCAAGATCATGGCTGAGACGTGAACTGAACAGCGAGACGTTACATCAATCAAGTGCTTCGGTCTCACATGGTTCCACTTATTTGTTTACGCTCAGAATCCGGGATATCATATCCAGCAGGATTACGAGCGGGCTCATAGTGCTGTTCTTACTCAAAAATGTCTTCAAGCCAATGGAATTCATATACTGGACTAGCCAACTTTTATCCTCCGATCTCTTTCCCATAGAGTATCTTTTGTTCTTGAAAGGGTTATCCTTTGGAAGCAAAGAATACACCACAGAACTGGAAAATATGGAGTGTACATGTTTTCTGGGCCAGACTAGCTAGTTTCGGCCATTTAGGCCTCATCAGTGACCCTCAAATATTTTCAGAATGCCACAATGGAACCAATGATCCCAAAGGACACGAAAATATAAACTACACTATTGTGTAGGGCAGGGAGAGGTTTTACGGCCGCCACACATTCCCATACAACAGCTGTAATGACGATTAATATGTTCTTGAAAGGGTTATCCTTTGGATGCCACTCAAATTATAATTAACTCCAATTACACAGAACAATTCTTACACGAATTTTTACATGATCTATAAATAATACTGTGTATTTTTTCGTCTCAAGCAGTTCAGCAAGAAAGGATTTGCACATCACATTTTGACTGAGTTTATTTAAGAAATAGATCAGCTCTAACTGTGATTTGTTGTGTAATAAATCACAGTTTGAAGGTCAGACCGACATATAAATCACAGTTTGTCGGTCAGTTGTAAAGTAGACAAATCACGAGCGCGTAGCTTTCGTGATTTGTCTACTAACAACTGACCGACAAACTGTAATTTATTACCCAACAAATCACTGGCTAGAGCTGATCTATTTGCATTCTAACACACTGAAAATCGGCAATAATGTTGTTGTTTCCATCAAAGTCTCACAACTTTTCGCCATTGTTAGAAGAAATCCCGCTAAAATTATCAACTGAAACACATACATTTATATCCTTTTCTAACGTTTTCGATGCGAGAAAATGACGTTACACCGTCTAGCGTCAAGGAAATCGACTAGTGACGTCATAAATTAGTAGTTTTTAATGACGTCACTCGTCACGCTCTTCCTTGCCGTGATTTGTTGCAGAATAAAACACAGTTATTTTCCATTGCCTATATAGGCGCGCTGTGTTAGAATTAAAGTTTTTGCATAGACCCTTTCATACTTCATAAAAAAAGATTGGTTCTGATTATTTTACATACAGTACTAAAAGATCATTCGACGGATATTATAAGGGTGTGTAAGATTTTTTTTTTTTTGTTGTTTGTTTGTTTGTCTGTTGATTTCCGATTCATTATTACGCTATTATGTCAAATGTTTGGGTCCCTTGGTTTTCTTATTTATTTATTTATTTACAAACCTCGTTTTTTCTTTCCACCCAGACTATCGGGGCTTGGCACGATGCTTCCACGCAGTGCTTAAACTGACTGCTGGTAAATCGCTTAGGACTGACTAAGCCTGTTCAGCCAAAGTTGTCATACCGCCCAATGCATATTAGCTTTTTGGTTTCATTGGCTCACAAGGCTTGAGATGTCATTTCACCTCAATGCCGGGTAAAAAGTCCCACAAAACTGGAATCGACGTCTCCAAAATGACTTTAATAGTGTTGACGGGGACGTTAAACCTCAATTCAAACAAACAAAATCGTTTTCTTTACAGGCCATACGATGCTACTAAAAGCTGACTGACAAGAAGGAAAAGATGGGTAAGTCACGTATGTTGTTATATCGAGACAGCTAGCGCACGGCAAAACCTACAATTAGACGAGCATCCGGCCTCATGAGACTCCGATCAACCGGAGCATTCGCTGATCGAAAGATCTCCAAGCTATCAACTCTTACCATAGGCGCCGGATATGCAAGCTGTGTATGGCCCCGCCCATCGGGGCTTGAAGAAATATATGGGCTGCACGATGCGTCCACGCAGCGCTAAATCCGACCCGCACAGCAGTACTGGTAAACCGCTTAGAGTATCTTAGCCTGCCCAGGCAAAGCAGTGCGAGTCGTTCCGTCCATGCTTATAAACCCTATTGGTTTCATTGGGCGACAGGGCTTGAGATGTCATTTCATCTCAACGTCGGGTAAAAGTCCAACAAAATTGGAACCAACGTCTCCAAAATGACATTTACAGTGTTGACGGGGACGTTAAACCTCAAATCAAACAAACAAAATGCAAGCTGAGTCATTGCTTGTTACATATATAATTGAGCCGGGGCACATCATTTCCTACAATTTACATGTGCGCCCAACGAAGACTCAGATCAGCCTGCGCATCCGCGCAGTCTGATCCGAGTCTTCGTTATGCGCTCTAAGGATAACTAAGATCCCAATGCACCTTCATGCAGCAAGAGAAGTCGGTGGTCAGACTATATGGATGTGCAGGCTGATTCGATTCTTCGCTGGGGGCACGTGTAAATTGTAGGAAATGCTGTGCCCCGGTCCATTTTATAGGTTTGGTTTGACCACCCTTTCTATCGGCCCCCGCCCATTTGGGCTTGAAGAAATAGATGGGCGGCATGATCCTTCCACGCAGAGCTAAAACGGACTGCACACAAGTAGGGGAGACCGGGGCTAGTTGGTCCGTGGGGCAAGTTGGTCCGAACGCAATTTCTCTGAACTGAGAAGGGTCATGGCAAAATGATATGGTTCAATGGAATGCTTGGTCGTGACACACTTTCTGAAGAAAAGATGGCGATCAAAAATCGTGCACATTTTAGAGATCAAAAACTGATTTTGTACCACAAAAGTAACTTTATCACAGTTGGAATCATTTGTCTTTTTTGTGTGTAACAAATAACATGCAAATGTTATACTTTTCCTAAAAGCTCATTTTCTAAGGTTTTCAAATGAGTATATTTGGTGTTTCTAAATTCAATGACGCTCCTGTCATTTGTGAAGATCCACCAGGCTCTAGGGTCGGGGTAAAATGGTCCATTCGCGACGGGGTAAGTTGGTCCGTCGAAAAAGCATTTGTATTTATCAGAACCTGGCATTTTCTGAATGAAAAACAGCGGAAAATTATTGAACAAGTTACATAGAACCAAAATTGTTCTGAGAAATAGATATTAGCCCCAGCTGTTGTAGACAAATCATAATCTTAGGACCAACTAGCCGCGTTCTACTCTACGGTAAGGCATTTAAATGGGGGTTTCCAATCAAATCGGCGGTTTTTGAGACAAATCACTCACAAAATGCACAGTTGGCTGATCATATAAGGAATTTGTGTTAAGATTATCGCCCGGGAGTCTACTGTATTGTTGCTGAAACCACGTAATTTCTCAGATCTTTTGTCAAAAGGGCCATTTAACGACCCATCATTGCTTAGTGATTTTCTCGTTGAATTCCAGTCGGTCCAACTTACCCCGCGGCTCGGACCAACTTACCCCGATAGTGGGGTAAGTTGGTGCATTTTACCTCGTCTTGGAAAACGGCCATATTTGTCAGAATAGGTCAGTTACCGGACTTAATACTATGAAATAAGGTAGAGAACGGATGATACTGGTTGCATAATGTAAAATTATTACAAGCTAATGAATATTTTTGCCAGCATTTAAAAAAATGCAATTTTCGGACCAACTAGCCCCGGTCTCCGCTACTGGTAAACCGCTTAGAGGATCCTAGCCTTCCCAGTCGGACCAACCATGCTTATTAACCACTCGTTTCATTGGGTTACAGGGCTTGAGGTGTCATTTCATCTCATTTTCGGGTAAAAGTCCAACAAAATTGGAAGCAACGTCTCGGGGCCGTTTAACCTATAATATCAAACAAACAAGAGGTAGAATGTATGTCCTGATGATATAATAAGGGTCTTTTTTGTACCAAATGGAATCCTCCTCCTTATATATAGCAGTCCATTTCGAAATTTAGGGGTTTCAGGTTGTGTTTTCTTCAAAATGAATTAGGAAAACGGCCAAACGTTTAGCAAACAGTGTAGGCCCTGATCAGACGCCGCATTCTGCGGCGTCTGATCTGGGCATGCACTGCTTGCCAACCACCCAATTTATGATACTTCGATAAGTTGGAATATGGATCAACAATTTTTATTATTACTATTAATATCAACCAGGTTTTGCCGGCCTTGGTAGCTCAGTCGGATGCGCGTCTGACTGGTGATCAGGAGGATGCGGGTTCGATACCTGCCGGGTCGGCAACATTCTTTCGTGGAGAGTGATCATGAAATCTTTTCTACGGTCATTCTCTCCCTTCCACTGATTCAAGAAGGGCAGTTGTCAGTTTCTGACGAAAGCATGTGCAATGTACTGGTTAACGGCTTGCGTAAAAGCCTAACCAAGGTAAACTGACCGGCTCAAAAAAAGACCCAAAATTAGTGTTGACTGGGCCGTTAAACACCAATACAAACAAAAACAAACAAATTAACCAGGTTATCCAACGGAAAACTCTGGCTATTAAAATGATGTATGTGGGCGGGCGGGCGCTTGGTCGGGCTGACGGGTGAGCGGTCGGGCGGGCATTAACATTTCATTTCTGGAGCATAACTCCGCAACCGTTTGAAATATTTTATTGATACTTGGTACGATTATAGAATTAGTCAGTGCGGAGTGTCGCATGCAAAAACGACAACTCTGCATGACTTCAGTTTCAAATTATGTCCCCTGGTTCATAGTTTACTTCATTTTCATAAACGCCGCAACCGTTTGAAATATTTTAATGATACTTAGTTTAGTTTAATCATATTTATTGCAACTCAATATATGTAAGTGTTTGGGCCACAAGTTCTCACAAGATTAGTTATGACCCTCCCCTACAATGAAAACATAGCAAGTAATTTCACGTGACAATACCGAGCTTCTCCAGACTTTCGGATGAGTTTTTAAACCGAGGTCCCGTCTCCATATGACCTTAGCTGTTGGCGGGACGTAAAACTCAAACACTCACTCACTCACGTGACAATAGCAGTAAACAATACAATACTAATTTCTCATTGAGTTTAGAACCAGTCAATGTGTAGTGTTTCATACAAGAATGACAATTCTGTTTATCTTCATTTTTGTCGCGCCTGCTATTAGCATGGCGCGATATAGCCCGGTTTTCCGTCCGTCTGTTCGTCCGTCCGTTCGTTCGTTCGTTCGTCCGTACGTTTGTCAAGGCGTCAACATTTGCGACCACCCTAGCGTTCACCCTGAATGGTCAAGTTTATTTCTCAAGAACTATAAGAGCTTCATTAATGATACTTGGTACAAACTTGTATCTGAGGATGGCAACTTAAATGCAAGCATCCATATTTGACCTTGACCTACATTTTATGGTTCACTGACTTTGTACAATATTGCGACCACCCTAGCGTTCACCCTAATGGTCAAGTTTATTTCTCAAGAACTAAAAGAGCTTCACTAATTACATTTGGTACCAACTTGAATCTGTAGGTGGCAACTTAAATGCAAGCATCCATATTTGACCTTGACCTAAATTTCAGGGTCCACTGACTTTGTAAAATATTGCGACCACCCTAGCGTTCAGCCTAATGGTCAAGTTAATTTCTTAAGAACCATAAAAGCTTCATTAATGATACTTGGTACAAACTTTATCTGGGGATGACAACTTAAATGCAAGCATCCATATTTGACCTCGACCTTCATTTCATGGTTCAGTGACTTTGTAAAATATTGCGACCACCCTAGCGTTCAACCAAAGGGTCAAGTTAAATTCTCAAGAACTATAAGAGCTTCAATAATAATATTTGGTACACACTTGCATCTGGGGGTGGCAAGTTAAATGCAGGCATCCATATTTGTCTTGACCACCATTTTATGGTTCACTGACTTTGTAAAATATTGCGACCACCCTAGCGTTCACCCAAATGGTCCAGTTAATTTCTCAAGAACTATAAGAGCTTCATTAATGATACTTGGTACAAACTTGTATCTGGAGATGGAAACTTAAATGCAAGCATCCATATTTGACCTTGACCTACATTTTATGGTTCACTGACTTTGTAAAATATTGCAACCGCCCTAGCGTTCACCCTAATGGTTAAGTTCATTTCTCAAGAATTATTTGAACTTAATTATACTTAGTAAAAGCTTGTATTTAAGAATGGCAACTTTTATGCAAGCATCTATGGTTGACCTTGGCCTAGATATCATGGTTCGGTGACTTTGCGCCCCCACATACGCGACATAGCCTTCGGCGGAATTCTTGTTATGCCCCCCATCGGATGTTGCCGGGGGCATTTCTGTCCGTGGGTACGTACGTCCGTGTGTACGTGCGTACATGCGTAACAAAATACGTCCGTCTGTACGAATGTATGTGCGTACGTAGGTCTGTTAGACTCAGGTTAAGTCAATTTTACCAGGTTGAATCTGAAGTCATATTTTCCAAACCATGTGTATTGGATTTGGTTCATATTTGGTATGATGATAGATATAGGACCAAAGCTTTATTCGGCAGAACCTCCACCCATGCCAACGACCTCAAGGTCAAGGTCAGGGACTTCGATTTTTCTGATATTAAAGACTCAGGTTAAGGTATTTGTACCAGGTAGAACCTTATTATTTAAGAGCTCATATCTATTTGGTATAATGCTAGATAAAGGTCCAAAGTTTTATCCAGTAATAACCCACCCACACATACCCATGACCTCAAGGTCAAGGCCACAGACCGGCCCCCGCCCATCGGGGCTTCAAGAAATAGATGGGCTGCATGATGCTTTCACGCAGAGCTGAAACTGACCGTACATGAGTACTGGTAAACCGCTTAGAGGATCTAAGCCTGCCCAGGCAAAGTAGTGCGAGTTGGCCTGTCCATGCATATAAACCCTATTGGTTTCATTGGCTTGAGATGTCATTTCATCTCAATGTCGTGTAAAAGTCCCACAAAATTGGAAGCAACGTCTCCAAAATGACCTATACAGTGTTGACGGGGATGTAAAACCTCAAATCAAACAAAACAAGCCACAGAGTCTGAAATTGTTAATGGTAAAGACACAGGTTAAGGTATTTGTACCAGCTAGAACCTGAACTTTTACGCTTGATTTGGTTCATGTTTGGCTTGATGGTAGATATAGGTCGTAAGTTTTATTCAGCTATGCCCATGCCCCACGTCCCATGTCCATGACCCCAAGGTCAAGGTCACAGACTTAGAAAGGTTTTATTTTAATAGTTTTAAGGAGCTCATATTTTCCGAACCATACGATGGATTAAGTTTAAGTTTGCTATGGGAGACTTCAAGGTCAAGTCACAGACTTAGATATTTTTAATGTTAATTTTATAACTTAATAGTTCATATTTGCCAAACCATATGATGGATTGTGTTTTATTTGGTACGGTAATAGATACATGTCCATAGTGATATTCAACAATACCCCACCCATGCACATGACCTCAAAGTCAAGGTCAAGGACATTTCAATGTTAATGACTCAGGTTAAGGTATTTGTACCAGGTAGAACCGGACCTTTGACGATTGATTTGGTTCATGTTTGGCATGATGACAGGTATAGGTCCAAAGTTTGTTTTTCAGCTATACCCCCGCCCCAATGCCCATGACCTCAAGGTCAAGGTCACAGACTTAGAAATTTTTAATTTTAAAAGTTTTAAAGAGCTCATATTTTCCAGACGATATGGTGGATTAAGTTTGAATTTCTTATGGTGATAGATACAGGTCCAAAGGTTTATTGGGCAATACCACCACCCATGCCTAAGACTTCAAGGTCAAGGTCACAGTCTTAAAAATTTTAATGTAACTTTAATAGTTCATATTTGCCAAACCATATGATGGATTGTGTATGTATTTGGTACGATGATAGATACAGGTCCAGAGTGATATTCAATGATACCCAACCCATCACATGTCCTCAAGGTGAAGGTCACCGACATAAAAGTTTTTAATTTTTAGTATTGTTAAGAGCTGATATTTTCCAAACCATATAACGGATTTGCTTCATATTTGTTGTGATGATAGTTACATGTTCAAAGGTTAATTCAGCCATATGCCTGCCCCTGACCACACGGTCAAGGTAACATACTTAGAAATGCTTGATGATAAATGAATTAGTTCATATTTTCCAAACCATATGATGGATATGCTTCATATTTGGAATCATGATAGACACAGGTCAAAATTTCATTCAGCTGTATCCCCGCCTCTGCCTTATGATCTCTAGGTCAAGGTCGTAGACTTAGAAATTTTTACTTTTAAAGTTTTTTTAAAAACTCGTATTTTCTAAACAATTTGATGGATTGAGTTCATTTTTGGCATTTTTTCAATAGTTTAATCGGCAATACGCCCAGCTATGCCAATGACCTTAAGGAAACTTTTTCAGGTGAGTTATGCTGTCTGATGACATATTTTTTTCGGGGTGAGATGGGCCCCTGGGCGGGGTCATCTGTGTCGTATTGACACATTTCTAGTTGAATTATATCCCTTGATCTATATGTTTACTTCATTTACCATGCCAGAGCATATCTCTGCAGCCATTTGAAATATTTTATTGATACTTGGTATTATAGAACAGATCACTGCGGAGTGTCGAATTTCCACTTAAGTCCCCTAATCCATATTTTCACTTCATTTTAGTTTTCTGAGCATAACCCGCAACCGTTTGAAATAATTTGGAAAACCTTTATTATCTCACCAGAGCCGAAGGCTCCAGGGAAGCTTATAGTTTAGTCAGTGGTCCGTCATCCGTCGTCGTCGTCTGCGTCGACATTTTCAGACGATATCTCCTCTGATTGAAACCAAATTAAATGTGGAGCCGCTATGGGAAGGGGGGGGGGGGCGAAAGTTTGTTCGTGAGGACTGGGTCATATTACCAATATGGCCGCCATGCCCATATATGATAAAAACATTTAAAAATCTTCCTCTCAGGAACCGGAACCGAATGGCCGATGACCTTGAAACTTGGAATGCAGCATCGGGGACTCGGATCCTACCAAGTTTGTTCAAATGATGGCCTTCAGTTGACCTTGACCTGTTTTAAGGGAAGATCAAATAATCACTTTTACATTTGTATGAGGGGAAAAGATATGTCCTATTGCCTGGCAGCCTGTGGCATCAGAAATGATATTTGCAATCAGGTGAATGAAAGTTTACCAATTCCAAAGGTCATGGTCATTTGTCCTTGATAGCTCAGATTCAGTATTTTTTATCTTCTTCTTCACTTAAACTGCTCTGTTGCTTGAAACTAAATTACGTGTGGAACCTCTAATGGAAGGGTCACGAAAGTTTGCTCGTGAGGTCTGGGTCACATTACCAATATGGCCGCCATGCCCATATATGGTAAAAACCTTCAAAATCTTCTTCTTAGGAACCTAACTGTCGATGACCTTGAAACTTGGTATCCAGCATCGGAGACTCGGGCCCAACCAAGTTTGTTCAAATGATGTACTTTGGTTGACCTTGATCTGTTTTACCGCAAAGTTAAATTTGGTCACTTAGACATTTGTATGGAAAAAGGCAAAACACGAGATTTTTCTGATTGCATGGTAACTTGTGGCATCAGAAATGATATTTACAGTCAGCTGAATTGAAGTTTATCAATTCCAAAAGTCAGGGACACTTAATGACCTTTCTCCTGGATGTCTCAGATTCAGTATTTTTTATCTTCTTCTTCACTGAAACTATTTGGTTGATTGAAACCAAATTACATGTGGAGCCTGTAAGGGAAGGGGGAACGGAAGTTTACTCGTGAGGACTGGGACTCATTACTAATATGGCCGCCATGCCCATATACATGTATGGTGAAAACCTTTAAACATCTCCTCAGGAACCGAATGGAAAATGACCTTGAAACTTGGTATGCAACATCGGTGGCTCGGCCCCAACCAAGAATGATGACCTTTAGTTGACAATGACATTTTTTACGGCCAGGCCAAATTTGGTCACTTAGACATATATGGAAAAAAGGCAGAACAGTGGATTTTTTGATTGCCTGGTAGCCTGTGGCATCAGAAATGACATTTGCAGTCAGCTGAATGGAAGTTTATCCATTCCAAAGGTCAATATAATTTACTGAGCTGGATGCCTCAGATTCAGTTTTATGTCCCGTCATTCACAAAACGGCGGAGTATTATATACATGTAATACCCGCCGAAGTTTTGAGTGACCGTCCGTCCGTCCGTCCGTCCGTTCGCACGTCCGTACGTCCGTCCGTCCGTCAGCGCCTCATAGCTTCGCGTCCGCTCCATAACTCTAATTCCGTTCGAGATATTTTCAAGAGACTTCACAGACATGTAGAACACTATGAGAGAACGTGCAGAACTATGAACAGTAAATCTGATTTTCCTACTTTTGGAGTTGTTCTCCTTTTCACATTGACGTGTACGCTCCATAACGTCGATACCATTTGAGATATTTCCTTGAAACTTAACAGATATGTAGATAGCCATGAGACGACATGCAGAACATATGAACCGTAACTCTGATTTTTCTACTTTTGGAGTTATTGCCATTTTATTTGTTTGTTTGTTTGATTTGAGGTTTAACGTCCCCGTCAACACTGTAAAGGTCATTTTGGAGACGTTGCTTCCAGTTTTGTGGGGCTTTTACCCGACATTGAGATGAAATCACATCTCAAGCCCTGCCGTCCAATGAAACCAATACGGTCTATAAGCACGGGCGGGCCGACTCGCACCGCTTTGCCCGGGCAGGCTTAGATCCTCCAAGCGGTTTACCAGTACTCGTGTGCGAATCGGTTTCAGCTCTGCGTGGAAGCATCATGCAGCCCATCTATTTCTTCAAGCCCCGACGAGCGGTGGCCGTATTGCCATTTTAACTTTGAAAGTAGCTGTTGTTGTTAGTTTCGTGTCCGCTCCTCTGATACCATTTGAGATATTTTCACGAAATTTAACAGATATGTAGAGCAACCTGAGACAACGTGCAGAACATATTAACCATAACTCTGATTTCCCTACTTATGGAGTAATCACCCCTTGCTTGAACATTGAGCATAGCCATTTCTATCATGTATTGCGTTTGACGCACTATATCTCCTGAACCTAATGATTGTTTCTGACCAAAGAGCCATTAGATTTTGATGACCTTGACCTTATTTTCAAGGGCACATACCCCCTCCCCCCCCCCCCCCCCCCAAAAAAAAAAAAAAAAAAAAAAACTGGCAATTTTGGGCCAAAGATGGCTTGTCTGCACCCAATCTCATGAACACATCAATGAAATATGGTCTAACTTTGTACAATATATCATTGCAACCGACCAAAGATTTGATTAGCTTTTGAAGACATTGACTTTTTTCAAAGGGCACAGACCCCCAAAAACTGAAAATGAGAATTGTAATTCTGGTTTACTTTCTTTTGGAGCCATAGCTCTTTGAACATTGAAAACAGTCATCTCAGTCATGTATTCCTGTCAACTTTATTAAGGGAAAAGGTAATGTATCCTTACTTTGAATTCCTTTTTGACTGTGATATGGCACTTGGTGGGGCATCATGCAGTGCTTGAAGCTTTTATTTTTTATCTTCTTCTCCACTTAAACTGGTGGGTTGATTGAAACCTCCATGGGTATGGGGAATGAAATGTGCTCGTAAGGACTGGGTCACATGACCAACATGGCTGCCATACTCATACATGTATATGGTAAAAAAAAAAAAAAAAAAAAATTCTTGTCAGGAACCAAATGGCCGATGACCTTGAAATTTGGTCTATAGCATCGGGGACTCGGGCCCTACCGAATTTGTTCAAATGATGACCTTTGGTTGACCTTGACCTATTTTACGTCGAGGTCAGATTTGGTATCTTAGACATTGGTATGGAAAAAAGGCAAGACAGTGGATTCTACTGATTGCGTGGTTGTCTGTTGCATCAGAAATATTATTTGCAATCAGCTGAATGAGAGTTACTAAATTCCAAAGGTCAAGGTCATGACTGACCTTTGTCTTGGATGGCTCAGATTTAGTATGTTTACCTTCTTCTCCACTAAAACTACTGTGCTGATTCAAACCAAATTACATGAAGATTCTCTAGCGGATGAGGCAATGAAAAATTAATGATGGGCTTGCTGTCACATGACCAAGATGGGCGCCATGCCTGTAATTTGTATAAACCACATGGCCTCTGGTGAGCGTAGTGGCGTATCGGCCTATTATTATTATTATTATTATTATTATTATTATTATTATTATTGAACAGATGAGGACGATGACCCGGGAGTTGAGGTGTTCTCCGGGATGGAGCAGCCGCCCCTCATCAAACAATTAAAAGGGATCCTGGCAGAATATCCTGACGACGGTCAAATTATCAAGGTAGGCCATTTTCGTATATGCAACTAAGAAGAGACAACGGGGCTTCTTGGCTCATTCGGATGCGCGTTTAACCCACTGTATGCGGGAAATCCCTAAAGGGGTACCTTGGCAAACAGTGCAGGCCCAGATCAGACGCCACAGAACGCGACGTCTGATCAGGGCTTGCATTATTTGCCAACATAATTTTCCGTCAAAAATAAAATCAAACGTAAAATAGCCCTGGCACCCCTTATATGACAAATGGACTTGACCAACATATAGCAATGGAAGAGTCCACTAGTATACAATAGGTTAACTGGTTATTAGGTGGTCGCGCTTTCCCTGCCGAGCTCGGCAACATACTTTTGAGGAGATGGACCATGATATATTTTCTACGATCATTTTCTCTTTTTCAACCATTCAAAACGGTCAGTTGTCAGTTTCTGGCGGAAGAATGCGCACTATACTGGTGGACCGCTTACATATACATGTTCTCGTGTATAAGCTATCCCAGAAACAGAAACAATGTTTTAACTGGTGGACTTGATTAGACCTTAAATACATTGCTGTACCTTTAAACCGCAAACAAAAAGAAAACATTCTGGGAAGAGCCCCTGCGTCTGACTGTTGATCAGGAGGACGCGGGTTCGAAACCTGCCGGGGGCGGCAACATTCTTTCGTGGAGATTGATCATGAAATCTTTTCTAAGGTCATTCTCTCTTCCGCTGATTCAAGAAGGGCAGTCGTCAGTTTCTGTCGAAAGAGTGTGCGCTGTACTGGTTAACCGCTTAAATATAAGCTTGCCCAGGAAAAGTGAGGATAGGTAAACTGACCGGCTCAAAATTGACCTAAAATAGTGTTGACTGGGCCGTTAAACTCCAAACCAAACAAAACTGGGAAAAGCCCGTATCTCTCCTTCTGTGTGTTTTTTTTTTTTTTTTTTTTTTTTTGTTTTTTTTGTTTTTAGCTCATCTGACCGAAGGTCATGGTGAGCTTTTTTGACTGCGAGATGTCCGTCGTCGTCCGTCGTGCGTCGTCCATGCGTAAACTTTATTGTGAACACACTAGAGGTCACAGTTTTAAGCCAATCATCATCAAACTTCGTCTGAATGATTGTCGTGACAATATCTCGGTCAGGATCGAATATGGGTCATGTCAGATTAAAAAGTAGGTCAGTAGGTCAAATCATAGAAAAACCTTGTGAACACACTGGAGGCCAAAGTTTTGATCCGATCGTCATCAAACTTGCTCAGAATGATCATTTTGACAATATCTCGGTCAAGTTTGAATATGGGTCATTTCGGGTCAAACAGTAGGTTTGTAGATCAAATCATAGAAAAACGTTGTGAACATACTAGAGGCCACAGTTTTGGTCCGATCATCATCAATCTTGCTCAGCATGATCATCTTGACAATATCTCGGCCAAGTTCGAATAAAGGTCATGTCGGGTCAAAACTGGGTCAGTAGGTCAAATCATGGAAAAACCTTGTGAACACACTAGAGGCCACAGTTTTTGTCCAATCACAATCAAACATACCCAGAATGATCTCTTGACAATATCTCGCTCAAGCTCGAATATGGGTCATGTCGAGTCAGAAAGTAGGTCAGTAGCTCAAATCATAGAAAAACCTTGTGAACGCTCTAAAGGCCACAGTTTTGGTCTGATCGTCATCAAACTTGCTCAGAAGGATCGTCTGGACAATATCTCGGTCAAGTTCTAAAACGGGTCATGTCGGGTCAAAAAACAGGTCAAAAGGTCAAATCATAGAAAAATATTGTGAACACTGGAGCCCACAGAGTTGGGCCGATCATCATCAATCTTGCTTAGAATGATAATTTTGACAATATCTCGGTCAAGTCCGAATATGGGTCATGTCGGGTCAAAAAGTAGGTCAGTAGGTCAAATCATAGAAAACCCCTATGAACACAATAGAGGCCACAGTTTTGGTCCAATTATCATCAGACTTATCCAGAATGGTTATCTTGACAATATTTCGGTCATGTTCGAATATGGATCATGTCGGGTCAAAAATAAGGTCAGTAAGTCAAATCATAGAAAAACATTATGAACACACTAGAGGCCACAGTTTTGGTCCGATCGTCATTAAACTTGCTCAGAATGATCGCCTCGACAATATCTCGGTCAAGTTCGAATATGGGTCATGTCGGGCCAACTAGTAGGTCAAAAGGTCAAATCATCGAGAAATCTTGTAAACACCCTAGAGCCCACAGGTTTGGTACGATCATCATCAAACTTGCTCAAAATGATCATCTTGACAATATCTTGTTCAGGTTCGAATATGGGTCATGTCGGGTCAAAATAGGTCAGTAGGCCAAATCAAATAAAAACCTTGCGAACATACTAGAGGTCACAGTTTTGGTCCGATTTTTTTTTTTTTTTTTTTTTGGTTTGGGTTTTACGGCCCTTTCAAGATTATTTCACTCATATCGAGCCGATCGTTAATCAGAGGTGGGCGAAAACCGGAGTACCCGGAGAAAAACCACCTGACCTTCCGTTGCAGAACTTGGCGTCTCACACGTGGCCCGAGCGAGGCTCGAACCTACGGCGGTGAGAGACCTAATGACTAAGAGTCAGCGCTCTTATCCACTAGGCCACGGAGGCCCGTCAGTTTTGGTCCGATCATCATCAAACATGCTCAGAATGATCGCCTTGAAAATATCTCGGTCTAGTTCGAATATGGGTCATGTCGGGTCGAATAGTAGGTCAATAGGTCAAAACATAGAAAAACCCTGTGAACGCACAAGAGGCCACAGTTTTGGTCCAATCATCATCAACCTTGCCCAGAATGATCATCTTGACAATATCTCGGTCAAGTTCGTATATGGGTCATGTCGAGTCAAAAAGTAGGTCAGTAGGTCAAATCATAGAAAAAAAACTTGTGAACACACTAGAGGCCACAGTTTATGTTCAATCATCATCAAACTTGCCCAGAATGATCATCTTGACATTAATTCGGTAAATATCGAATATTGGTCATGTCGGGTCAAAATGTAGGCCGGTAGGTCAAATCATAAAAAAAAACCTTGTGAACACACTAGAGGCCACAGAGCTTGACCAGAATGATCATCCTGACAATATCTTAGTCAAGTTCAGATATGGGTCATATCGGGTCAAAAGTAGGTCAGTAGGTCAAATCATAGAAAAAGCTTGTGAACACACTAGAGGCCACAGTTTTGGTCCAATCATCATCAAACTTATCCAGAATGGTTATCTTGACAATATTTCGGTCATGTTCGAATATGGATTACGTCGGGTCAAAAATAAGGTCAGTAAGTCAAATCATAGAAAAACATTATGAACACACTAGAGGCCACAGTTTTGGTCCGATCGTCATTAAACTTGCTCAGAATGATCGCCTCGACAATATCTCGGTCAAGTTCGAATATGGGTCATGTCGGGCCAACTAGTAGGTCAAAAGGTCAAATCATCGAGAAATCTTGTAAACACCCTAGAGCCCACAGGTTTGGTACGATCATCATCAAACTTGCTCAAAATGATCATCTTGACAATATCTTGTTCAGGTTCGAATATGGGTCATGTCGGGTCAAAATAGGTCAGTAGGTCAAATCATATAAAAACCTTATGAACACACTAGAGGTCACAGTTTTGGTCCGATCATCATCAAACATGCTCAGAATGATCGCCTTGAAAATATCTCGGTCTAGTTCGAATATGAGTCATGTCGGGTCGAATAGTAGGTCAATAGGTCAAAACATAGAAAAACCCTGTGAACACACTAGAGGCCACAGTTTTGGTCCAATCATCATCAACCTTGCCCAGAATGATCATCTTTACAATATCTCGGTCAAGTTCGAATACGGGTCATGTCGAGTCAAAAAGTAGGTCAGTAGGTCAAATCATAGAAAAAAAAACCTTGTGAACACACTAGAGGCCACAGTTTTGGTTCAATCATCATCAAACTTGCCCAGAATGATCATCTTGACATTAATTCGGTAAATATCGAATATTGGTCATGTCGGGTCAAAATGTAGGCCGGTAGGTCAAATCATAAAAAAACCTTGTGAACACACTAGAGGCCACAGAGCTTGCCCAGAATGATCATCCTGACAATATCTTTGTCAAGTTCAGATATGGGTCATATCGGGTCAAAAGTGTAGGTCAGTAGGTCAAATCATAGAAAAAGCTTGTGAACACACTAGAGGCCACAGTTTTGGTTCGATCATCATAAAACTTGGTCAGAATGATCATCTTGACAATAACTCAGTCATGTTCGAATATGGGTCATACCGGGTCGAAAAGTAGGGCAGTAGGTCAAATAATAGAAAAACCTTATGAACACTCTAGAGGCCACATTTTTGGTCTGATCGTCATCAAACTTGCTCAGAATGATCATTTGACAATATCTCGGTTAATTTCGAATATGGGTCATGTCTGGTCAATAAGTAGGTCAGTAGGTCAGATCATAGAAAAACCTTGTGAACCCAGTAGAGGTCCAAGTTTTGGTCCGATCATCATCAAACTTGCTCCAAGCTGAATGATCATCTTGACAATATCTGGGTCAAGTTTGAATATGGGTCATGTCGGGTCAAAAAGTAGGTCAGTAGGTCAAATCATAGAAAAACGTTTTGAACACTCTAAGAGGCCACAGTTTTAGTTCAATCATCATAAAACTTGCTCAGAATGATCATCTGGACAATATCTCAGTTAAGTTCGCGGAATTTCCTCGTTTCTTGATCCTGACAATATCTTAGTCAAGTTCGAATATGGGTCATATTGGGTCAAAAAGTAGGTCAGTAGGTCAAATCATAGAAAAAGCTTGTGAACACACTAGAGGACACATCTTGGTTCGATCATCATCAAACTTGGTCAGCATGATTATCTTGACAATAACTCAGTCATGTTCGAATACTGGTCATGCCGGGTCGAAAAGTAGGTCAGTAGGTCAAATAATAGAAAAACCTTGTGAACACTCGAGAGGCCACAGTTTTGGTTTGCTCGTCATCAAACTTGCTCAGAATGATCATTTGACAATATCTCGGTTAATTTCTAATATGGGTCATGTCTAGTCAATAAGTAGGTCAGTAGGTCAGATCATAGAAAAACCTTGTGAACACACTAGAGTTTTGGTCCGATCATCATCAAACTTTCTCCGAAACTGAATGATCATCTTGACAATATCTGGGTCAAGTTCGAATATGGGTCATGTTGGGTCAAAAAGTAGGTCAGCAGGTCAAATCATAGAAAAACGTTTTGAACACTCTAAGAGGCCACAGTTTTCGTCCAATCATCATAAAACTTGCCCAGAATGATCATCTGTACAATATCTCAGTTAAGTTCTAATATGGGTCACGTCAAATCAAAAAGTAGATCAGAAGGTTATTTTGTCATAACCGTTGAACCGTTTGAGATAGAGCCTTCATATTTGGCATGTAGGTTTCTTGTGACAAGGGCTTCCCACTCACAATTTGACATGTGACCTTGACCTGTGATCTACTTTATCATAACTTTTGAACCATATGAGATAGAGCCTTCATATTTGGCATGTATGTTTTTTGTGACAATATTTCCCAACCATTCAAAAACTTTGACCCACTTTGACCTTTGACCTACTTTGTCATAACTTTTGAAGCATTTGAGATACAACCTTCACATTTGGCATGTAGGTTCCTTGCGACAAAGGCTTGCTATTCATACATAAAATGATCTGTGACCTTTACCTTGACATTTGACCTACTTTATTATAACTTTTGAACCATTTGAGATAGTGCCTTCATATTTGGCATGTATGTTCCTTGTGTATAGGTCTTACCACCCATACAAAAATTTTGTCTTATGACCTTGACTTTTGAGCTACTGTGTCATAATTTTTTAAGCATTTGAAATAGAGCTTTCATATTTGGCATGTCGTTTCCTTGTGACAAGGGATTCCTATTAATACAAAAATGACCTGTGACCTTGACCTTGACATGTGACCTACTTTATCATAACTTTTGGATCCTTTGAGGTAGAGCCTTCATATTTGGCATGTATGTTCCTTGTGGCAAGGATTTTCCACCCGTACAGAATGAATTTTGACCTGTGACCATTACCTTTCTCATAACTTTTGAACCATTTAAGATAGAGTCTTCATATTTGGCATGTAGGTACCTTGTGACAAGGGCTTCTCACCCATGCAAAATTTTTGATCGGTGACCTTGACCTTTGACCATTTTTGTCATAACTTTTGAACCATTTGAGGTAAAGCCTTCATATGTGGCATGTACAGTATTCGTGAGTATCGTTTTTCATTATTAAGTTATAGCAAAAGTTCTAGAATTAATTGATCACCCCTCGTATATTCCTTGTGACAAGGTCTTCCCACTCATGCAAAAATTTTGACCTGTGACCTTGACCTTGATCTGTGACCTACTTAAATATGACTTAGGAACCATTTGATATATAGCCTTCATATTTGGCATGTATATTCCTTGTAACAATGACTTCACATACATACAAAAGGTTTGTCCTGTGACCTTGACCTTTGACCTACGAGAGTCGGGCCGTCCATGCTTACAAACCCTTATTGGTTTCATTGGGAGGCAGGGCTTGAGATGTCATTTCATCTCAATGTCGGGTAAAAGTCCCACAAAATTGGAAGCAACGTCTCCAAAATGACCTATACAGTGTTGATGGGGACGTTAAACCCCATGCACATGTACAGCTTATGCAATTTGACATGATACTGATAACCTATATTATACATGTACCATAATTTAACATCCGACAGAATGCATATATTTATATTCACCTTTTTCCGAAGAGGTCGATATTGTTATTCAATACATAAAGCTCGAGTTTTTCAATACATAGAACTCGGTAAATGGGTCGCCATTCTCGAGATGCCGAAAATTCACGAGAAGTTTACGAAGACCGACTTATTAGCCAATGAGCGGGTTCGATCTAAGAACCGTGGTCACTTATCTTTGAATTAATTAAGATCGACCTGCATTTGGTTAGAGGAAAAGACGTAAGTTTAGTTTAGCAGAACGCTAGAACCAGTAATTTCTATCGTAGGTATCGATTGGTTGTTATAATGACGTAGGGGGAAGGTACAATAAAAGTAACAGCAACCAAACTAAACTTAATTTGATCGAACTTCCTTATAATATCATTGAGAGGAAGTTAAATATAATATTGAGAGGAAGTTCAATATAATATCATTGAGAGGAAGTTCAATATAATACCATTGAGAAGAAGTTCGATATAATATCATTGAGAGGAAGTTCGATATTATATCTTTGAGAGGAAGTTCGATATAATATCTTTGAGACGAATTCGATATAATATCATTGAGAGGAAGTTCGATCTAATATCATTGAGAAGAAATTCGATACAATATCATTGAGCGGGAGTTCGATATAATATCATTGAGAGGAAGTTCAATATAATATCATTATGAGGAAGTTCAATATAATATCATTGAGAGGAAGTTCGATATAATATCATTGAGAGGAAGTTCAATAGAATATCATTGAGAGGAAGTCCGATATAATATCTTTGAGAGGAAGATCGATATAATATCTTTAAGAGGAAGTTCGATATTTTATCTTTGAGAGGAAGTTCGATATTTTATCTTTGAGAGGAATTTCGATATAATATCATTGAGAAGAAGGTCGATATACATGTAATATCATTGAGAAATTTCGATATAATATCATTGAGAGGAAGATCGATATAATATCATTGAGAGGAAGTCCGATATAATATCATTGAGAGGAAGTCCGATATAATATCTTTGACATGAAGTTCGATATAATATCTTTGAGAGGAAGTTCGATATAATATGTTTGAGAGGAAGTTCGATATAATATCTTTGAGAGGAAGATCGATATAATATCATTGAGAAGAAGTTTGATATACATGTAATATCATTGAGAAATTTCGATATAATATCATTTAGAGGAAGTTCGATATAATATCATTGAGAGGAAGTCCGATATATTATCATTGAGAGGAAGTTCGATATAATATCTTTGAGAGGAAGTTCGATATAATATCATTGAGAGGAAGTTCGATATACATGTAATATCATTGAGAAATTTCGATATAATATCATTGAGAGGAAGTTCGATATAATATCATTGAGAGGAAGTTCGATATATAGAGATTATCATATGGCATTTTTCATATCATACCCCATATCAGCACGAGACTCCCATATCATATGGGGTATGATATGAAAAATGCCATATCATAATCTATTTATCATACATTTCACTTTTACAAGAATTTGTTCAAAATAAAGTGTATTAATTGCATCTGCCTAAAACCAAAGTTACAATGAGAATCTCATTATCTTCGAACAGACGAAAATATTGCAAATTGCAAATGGCGCCCAGAACAACAAATGCGAAATGCCGCAAAAGGAAGAACGCCGCATGTTCCGAATAGGGTGACGTCAGAGGTATGATCAAGGCTTAGTGTGCGATAAAGGGTTGTGGCGATAAGGCGGTTCTAACGAGTACCCACAATCTATATTTTGAGCAGAAATGAGGAAAATATCACAATTTTTCATCCTTAAATCTTAGTTTTTTTTTTCGGCGAAAAATATACCATGTATTTGTATACGCATATTTTCGTAATGTCATAGCCATTTCTCTCATGTACTTGTGACCGCTACATAACTCTGACACCATCAGAGATATTCCCATGAAACTTCGTGCAAAACATATGATTCGACTATTTTTGGAGCCATTGAACATAGCGATTTCTACGATGTATTCGTGTCTGTTTCGCCCCGCCATAGGGGCTTGAAGAAATAGATGGGCTTCCACGCAAAGCTGAATCTGACCGCACACGAGTACTGGTAAAACGCTTAGAGGATTTTTGCCGGCCCAGACAAAGCGCTGCGAGTCGGACCGTCCATGCTTATAAACCCTATTGATTTAATTGGGCGACAGGGCTTGAGATGTCATTTCATCTCAATGTCGGGTAAAAGTCCCACAAAATTGGAAGAAACGTCTCCAAAATGACCTATACAGTGTTGACGGGGACGTTAAACCTCAAATCAAACAAACACTGTAACTTGAAAACCGATCGAAATATTTTCACGAAATTTCTTGTAAATGTAAAGTACAACAAGATGACGTGCAGAAAACAAGAACCATAACTTAGGCTAACCTACTCTTGGAGTAACGACCCTTTGAATCCAGAAAATATTTAAAAACCATTTCTACCAGTTGTACTCATGTCCGCTCTGTAAAAACCGTTGCTGATATTTTGATGAAACTTTACACAAATGTAGGTCATCCAATACGACTCATCTTTAACCCTTTTTGTACCAAATAGAATATTCCACCTTATATGTAGAAGGAGTCCATTTCGAAATTTAGGGGTGTCCGGTGGTGTTTTTTAAAATTTATTCGGGAAATGGCATAACATTTTGCAAACAGTGTAGCCCCTGATCAGACGCCGCGCTCTGCGGCGTCTGATCTGGGTCTGCACTGTTTGCCAAGAACCCGTTTTGGTGTTTCTGGTACAAAATGGGTTAAACACGGTGCACAGCACAAGAACCGTTAATCTGACTAGCCTACCTCTAGGGTTATGGCTCTTTGCACATTGAAAAAAAGAGATTTCTGTGATATAATTGTTTTCTGCCCTTTTTACTTGAAAACTTGGGCCCCGCCCATCGGAGCATGGAGAAATAGATTGAACTGCATGGTGCTTTTAGGCAGAGCTGAAACCGACCACACATGAGTACTTGTAAACCTTTTAGTCTAAGCCTGTCCAGGCAAAGTGATGCGAGTCGGACAGTCCCTGCCAAAAAACTATTGTCATTTCATCTCAGTGTCGGGTAAAAGTCCCAACGTTCCCAAAATGATATATTAACATTTCCAGTGTAAAGCCTAATGTAGACCTATAGAAAACAATTGAATCACATGGTTTCAGTGACGTTAAGTGACGTCATTCTAAACCATTGTTCTCTATGGGCGTTGATGACGTCAACGCTGCTCCGCTCTTTGTAGAAAAACAGCGTGTAAATGTTTTTCAGCTTTAAAAGTTTGCCCTACCAGCATTTTTTTCCTAGTCATACACTTGTGCCCTTCTATAACTTGAAAATGGTTCAAAAGATTTTCTTGAAGACCTTGGAAAAACGTACAGCAACATCAGATGATATATACAAGTAGAACACAAGAACCATAAGACTGAATTTTCTAAGTTTTGAGTTATGGCTCTTTGAACATCGAAAATAACGTTTTCTACATCTACTCTGTAAAAAGAAAACCGTTTTGAGATATTTGTCAACTTCATATGAATTGGGGGATCTGCAAAAAAACGAGAACTGTATTTCTGGTTTGCTGTTTTTTGAACAAAATAGTAATCTTGGTCATATATCCATGTCATCTTCATATACGGTAAGACTAAAGCACCTTTAGTTTGAATCGTTAAAAATCATTAAATATGCCATATACACACGTTTGTTTGTTTGCTTGAATTGAGGTTTAACGTCCCCGTCAACACTATTTAGGTGATTTTGGAGACGTCGCTTCCAATTTTGTGGGAATTTTATATCTGACATAGAGATGAAAGGCCATCTCAAGCCCTGCCGCCAAACGAAACCAAAAGGCTTATATGCACTGGACGGTCTGACTAACATCACTTTGCCTGGGTAGACTTAGTCCTTCTAAGCGGTGTGTGGTCAGTTTGAGCTCTGCGTTGAAGCACCATGCAGCTCAAACTATTACTCCAAGCCCCGATGGGCGGGGCGATATACACTCATTAAATATGGCTAATACACTTATATTTTTGCTGAAATTATGTAAGTAGCAAAATGCTCACATTTTTGTCTGCAAAACTTCAGCTGTACTAGATACTGTACTAAAACACACCAAATTTGACCACTTACGGGCTGATTCAGGTAACATTGCTTTTGAACAACTGGGCCTTGAGCAACATTGAACAACTGGGCCCGACTGTGCCAGTTGCACAGGTCATCTAGGTCATGCTGTGCCTGGCCAAGAAAACTAGGCTTGGAGAAATAGATTGAGCGCATGAGGCTTTCACGGTGAGATGAAACCGACCGTCCATGAATACTGGTAAACCGCTATGAGGGTCTAAGCCTGCCCAGGCAAACTGTTGCGAGGCGGACCCGTCCCTAAATATAAACCCTTATGGTTTGTTTGGGCGACAGGGCTTGAGAAGTCATTTCATTTCAATGTCGGGTAAAAGTCCCACAAATTTGGAAGCAACGTCTCCTAAATAGTGTTGACGAGGACGTAAAACCTCAACACAAACTAAAATCCTCTTATACGTCTTGCTGTGTCTGACCCAGTGAACGTAGGTGCGTTTAGGTCTTGTCCTTCTCCAGAAAACGTGCCTGCGTACATGCGTGAAGGGGAACCTGGCTGTTCTGAATGTCTGTCAATGGCGCAGGTCTTCATGCCTTCATCTCAAACACATTCGTGTGTCATAGTGTATACATTCATGTCTAGAAAAAGAAAGCGTGTGATTAATTTCTTATGAATACTCCAAATATAGGTTGTAGGTGCTGTTCAGAACAGCCTCTGTCGAGTACCCGCAACATATGTCATGAAGCAGAAATATTGTATATCCCTGCAAACTCCAGTTTACTGTGGGTGGGGTGGGGGATCATTACTAGGGCTGGCTAATCGGAGCTGAAAAGATAATCGATTATCATTCTTCTAATTGTGATCGATAATCGATTAGTAATCACTGAAGATTTTGTCATAATTTTACCTGTCTGGCTTTCTGTCTGAGCATGACTCCTACCATATGCTGTACTTTGCCATATGTATTTGAACAGACATGCCTGAGCAAACAGTGTTGACCCAGATGAGATGCCGCAGAACGCGGCGTCTCATCTGGGTCTGCACTGTTTGCCACTCATACAGCTATTTTGGGCACAACTTTGGGAAGTAAATTGTACTTATCAAATAATCGATTGCAAGCAAATCAGAAATGATATTTATTTTTAGTGGAATTTATCGATTGAATAATCGATTATCCGATTAATCGTGCCAGCCTTTATCATTACACGGACTTGTGTACTAAATGTCTTGTAGATTCTGGAGACCCCCATCTCAAGCGTGTTGTTATCCTATTTTTGCAGGAACTTGTGCAGAACGCGGAAGATGCTGGGGCGTCGCAAATGAAGATACTTTACGATGGACGGCAGATAAACCAAGAAACTGATACGATATTAATATATCGCAAATTTTTCAAGGTAACGTTTTTTGGACTTTTTTTAAACGGCCTTTGAAAATAGCGAAGTCCGGGCGGGCGGGAGGGCGGGCGTCGTCGGGCGGGCGGGCGTCGTCCGAGATTCACATTTCGGTTAACTTTTTTTTCAAAGTGACATCGTACCTTTATTCTTCAGTGGATTGCTTTCATATTTGGACTGTTGCTTCATTGGATGTACAGTCAACCCTCTTCATACAGACATTCGTTATAACGGCAAAACTCGTTATAACGGCAATTTGAATGGAATGACTACTTAGCTAAAGGCCTCGGTTCCGAGTGGCGTGGGTTTCCCTCGGGTTGGAAATGCACAATCGAGTCCATAGTCATGAAAGATTTTTGTAATATAATACGCCAAGAAACAAATGTTGTAGATATTTGTTAGAATCGCCTCGGCGATTCTAACAAATGTCTATAACATTGTTTTTTTGGAGTAATGATGTTGAAAAGACCTTTTATAACCGGTCATACTCCTAACTGGGATTCTTTATAACGGCAAATGCATTATAACGCACAATAGTATGAAACAAATACTGTCGTTTTAACGATCAATCCACTGGTGGCACCAAGGACCAAAGTTTTGGTTATATTGCCGTTTTCCGAACTTTATTTAGAAGTTTGCACTGTATTGCTTCCCTTATTTCACTTGCGCGCTTGGTAGTGCAGTGGATAGACTTGGACTCTGAACCAGAGGGTCGTGAGTTCAAATCCTGCTGGAGGAATCTCTATTATGTTCCCGCGCCGGATGTGAGGGGAACATATTGTTTTTGGTGCGGATCCCATATGCGTCGGTGTTTGCGTCGGCGTTGGCGTCGGGGTAGCCTGTTTGAAGCACTATACTTCCTGAACCTATGGGTGGATTCTGAAAAAACTTGCATTGCTATATCACTAGGATAAGGGAAAATAGTCATTAGTTATGATGACCTTCACCTCATGTTCAAGGGCACAGGTCTCAAAAACCAGTCAAAAATGGCTTGTCTGCACTCTATTTCATGAACAAATCGATTAATTTTGGTCAACCTTGGTACAATATTTACCGCAGATTTGTTTAGATTTTGTTGACATTGACCTTATTTTCAAGGACACAGGCACCCAAAGACTCTGAATTTTGGCTTGTCTGCACCCTATCTTATAAACGAATAGATGAAATCGGATCAAACAACTTGGTACAAAAATATCATTGCAACCTACCAAAGCCTTGATTAGATTTTTGTTTGTTTGTATTGGAGTTTAACGGCCCATTCCACACTATTAAGATCATTTTGAGCCGGTTAGTTTACTTATCCACACTTTTCCTGGGCAGGCTTTTACATAAGCGGTTAACCAGTACAGTGCACGTTCTTTCGCCAGAAACTGGCAACTGGCAACAGCCCTTCTTGAATCAGTGAAAGGGAGAGAATGACCATAGAAAAGATTTCATGATCAATCTCCACGCAAGAATGTTGGGGACTCCGGTAGGTATCGAACCCCCTAATCACCAGTCAGACGCGCATCCGACTGAGGTACCAATGCCAGCGAATAGCTTTGGGTGACCATGACTTTATTTTCAAAGGCACATGCCCCCAAAGACCATGAATTTTGGCTTGTCTCGATCCTTTCTCATGAACGAAGGATGAAATTTGGTCAAACTTGGTACAGTATATTGCAGCCTACCAAACATTTGATTGGATTTTGCTGACCTTGACCTTATTTTCAAGGGCTCAGCCCCGCCCCCGCCCCCCTCAACCTCCACCAAAAACTGTCAATTTTGGCTTGTCTGCACCCTGTCTCATGAACAAATGCATGGAATTTGGTCCAACTTGGTACAATATATATCATTGCACCCTTCCAACGATTTGATTTGATTTTGATGGCCTTATCTCATTTAAGAATTGATGAATGCTGGTCAAACTTGGTACAATATTTAATTTCAGCCTACCAAATTTGATTAGATTTTGTTGATCTTTACCTTTTCAGTGATCATTTTTTAAGGTCACAGGCTCCCGAAAACTGACCTTAACCTAGTTATTAAAGTCAAATGATTGTTCAAGTTATATTTATGGTTGGGGGCATTGTTTTCCTCTGAAAATGTTTCTAGTTTTCTTTTTTTTTTTTTTTTTTTTTTTTGTTGCTGTTGTTGTTTTGTTTCGGTTTTTTTTTTTTTTTTTTTTTGTTTGTTTGTTTTTTTGTTTTTTTTTATTTTTTTTTTTTTTTTTTTGCTTTTGATTTTACGGCTCTTGCAACATTATTTCACTTATTTCCAGCCGATCGTTAATCAGAGGTAAGCGAACACCTCATTACCCAGAGTTCGCTTTTCTATAAACCTGTCCCGCTGAAAAAGGGATCTACTTCTTTCCTTTAAGAGTTGACCCCTATTGACATGGGAGACAAAAATACTTTTGCAGGAGTTGCCTCACCTGAAGGTGTTCCCATTCCCCTTAGTTAAACAAGTATACATTACGATAGCAAACCCGTGTGCAAAAAATGGCAACTTTCATATATCTAGGACTAGCATTTTTAATTTTGTGATATTTTTTTAGCTTCCCTGAGCCAAAGGCTCCGGGGGAGCTTACAGGATGGTAGGCCTCCGTCGTCCGTCGTCCGTCCGTCGTTCGTCAACCATTTTCAAAGGTCTTCTTCTCTGAAACCACTGGGCCAATTTCAATTTAATTTCACATGCAGCCCCCTGGCACTGGAGGAACGAAAGTTTGCTAGTATGGTCCAGGTCACATGACCAAGATGGCCACCATGCCCAAATATGGTAAAAACCGTAAAAATTCTTCTTCTCCAAAACCACTAAGCCGATTGGCTTAAAACTTGGTATGTAGCATCGGGTGACTGAGTATTACCATGTGTGCAAAAATGATCACCCTATGTGGACCTTGACCTATTTTACGCCAAGGTCAAATTTGGCTCCTTAGGCTTTTCAATGGCCTCGATGAGGCGGTTCTAACGAGTACCCACAATCTATATTTCAGAGCAGAAATAAGAAAACTAAGGTTTACCCTGTAAACCCCAGTTTAACTATATAAAAGTGGGATTCAAGGGGGTCAAATTATAAAGGCGTGTTTTCGTGATGTATGAATGGACAGCAGCGTAAACAAATGTAAATAATACAAAAGAAAGACAGAAAGAAAAAAAGAACATCCCATTTGCATTGTAATAAGGATACAATTGAACAGATAGTGAATAAGTGGAAGCACAGATAAACGTATACATGTAGAACTGTAGAGTTGGTTAGAGAATAGGAAGCATATGTTTGTTCCAAATGCTTCACCTGTGAAACATTCTTGTGGCAATATGAAGATATTGTGGCTGATTCCTTGTCACCCCAACGCATGGCTATTTTTAAGGACTACAAGTCTGCCTGATTTCACTATGTATTCTTGTACTTTTCGAAAAAATTCGTTCATTCTCCTGAAGCTTTAAATTTTGATTTTCAAAGAGAAAGTCTTTAATTGTGTAATTTAGAAGTGTGTCTGGTAAATATCTTCTTCGAATATCATCGAGCCTAGGACATACAAAGAAAAAGTGGTATGCACTTTCAAACCCTCCGCACGCACAAGTTGGATTTGAACGAAACTTTTTTGCGACAGAGATCGACGTTTAAGGAGCTACATCCCAATCTCAGTCATGCTAGGAGAGTTTGGCTTTTGTTGAATACCTAAGGAAAGCAACAGTAGGGAAAGGTGTCCCTTCATATGCTACAGTGAAAAGGTGGGTGGCGGAATTTAAGTGCGGCAGACAGAGCCTTGAGGATGACCCCCGTCCTGGAAGGCCTGTCAATGTTGCAACTCCAGAAATGGTTCATTAAGTCAATAATGTTGTTATGACGGACAGGCGAGTCACAGAAAGATATATAACCAGTAGAATTGGCATTTCAAAGGAAAGAGTTAATTCCATCATGACAGAGGATCTTGCAATGAGAAAACTTTCGGCCCGATTGGTACCAATACTTCTGACAGTTGATCCGAAGCACACCAGGCGCACATTATCGCGCGCTAATCGTAACCTTTTTGAGCAAGATCCTGCTACCTTACTTCAGAGATTTGTCACTATAGTTGAACCATGTTTCCAACATTTTAACCCAGAGGCCAAACAACAATCGAAACAATAGAAGCAGCCTTGCTCAACCCGCCAAAGAAGGCAAAGACTTTTCCATCAGCCGGGAAGGCTGTGGCCTCTGTTTTCTGGGATGCAGATGGCATTCTGCTAACTGATTATCTCCAAGAGGGACAAACAATCAATGGCACATACTATGCTTTACTTCAGTCCTTTTGGCTTTCCGCTATTGATGTTTGCATTAGGGTCTAGTTATTTCATGTCTGTGGTTCTTTCCCCTTGGTGTCTCTGATGGGAGCTGTGGTTTAATTGTATCGATTCCTGATCATTGCCTTCTGTTCTATTTTAAGAGGGTCAAAATTATATAGGCGTATTTTCATGTTGCATGAAACTATCTCAACTACAGTATATAATTGCAACACGCAACACTATGACCTTGTCCGGAACAGTCCTTCGTGGGCACACACTGTCCGTGTTGGGGACATTGCATTTCTGTTGAATAGTTGGCGTGTCATACTAAGTTATTTATAAGACTTTCAAGGGGCGTAACAAATCAAAACAAACAAAAAAATCAACACTCTGCATATTTTGCAATAGTTTGGTTAATCACTTTAATTTTGATTAAAGGATTTCAATTAAAAAATACATAAAAATATGCCTAACATAAAGTTTTATGAATCTGTTCCAGTTTGTATTGGTGACAAAATATTTGCTGGTAATAAACTTTTTCATAGTTGAAATTATTTTGATACTAATAGTAAGTTGCGGTTCTCCGCGAAATAAGTCACCTAACTCCCAATCGGCTAGCTGATAACTGTCAAGCATACAGGAGTCAGCATATTGGCAGCCTAGGGAGAAGACCTACAACTAATCCCAGCTGGCGAACTGGGGGTAGCCCCTATGTGCCCTTGGCGCCCGGTTACCTTAAAACATCCGTCAAGTCATTTATTTATTTTGCATCAGGACAAAGAAGAAGAACAACGTTGAATTCGAAGGGATGTTTTTTATTGTATCGTGATCCCAAATAAATATCAAAGGAGTCATTAAAATGTCCATTTAAAGAAGCATTTAACCCAGCTAATTAAGAATCAATTAGTCCTTACAAAAGAAACATTCTGACTAAAAGACAAAAATTATTCTATTGTGGAAGCAGGCTACAAACCGCATACAAATCCATACACTTTCCACTTGTCTGGAGCAAAATAATCCGTAATCAAAATTTGCCGCATGACCTTAAATTAAACTGGAAATTTCTTCTGACGAAACGTCAACTTTCAACGTCATTTTCCGCGTTTTACGCTGATACTGGTAACCGCTGATACTCGTTTTCAGCATTTCGTTTAGGGCTACTGATGAGGCCTTGATGGCCGAAACAAGCTTGTCTGGCCCAAACAACAAATGGATTCTGCTATTTTCGTTTTTGAATGCGTTCATGGTTCTCAAAGGGCATCCCTTTTAACCTTATTTAATACACATGATTTAAAGCAAACTAGACATTTGAACAATTTCCTGCAATTGTTTTTAGCGATTGGTGGATTCTATACATGGACTCCTTTAATAGATTGTTCCCAGCAAGGATAATTTATATAGGTATGTTTAATAGACTGTTCCCACCAAGGACACTTTATGTAGGTGTGTTTTATAGACTGTTCCCAGCCCGGACAATTATATAGGTATGTTAAATAGACTGTTCCCACCAAGGACACTTTTCGTAGTTATGGTTAGTAGACAATTTCCAGCACGGACACTTTCTAAAGCTTTCATTAAAAGACTGGTCCCAGCATGGACACTTTCTGTAGGTATATTTAAAAGACTGTTCCCACCACGGACACTTTCTGTAGTACGCTTCATAGTCTGTTCCCAGCACGGACACTTTCTGAAGCTATGCTTAATAGACTGTTCCCATCAAGGACACTTTCTGTAGGTATGTTTGATAGATTGTTCCCAGCACGGACATTTCTGTAGATATGGTTAATAGACTGTTCACACCAAGGACACTTTCTGAAGGTATTTTAATAGATTGTTTGCAGCACGGATACTTCTGTTGGTATGTTTAGTAGACTGTTTCAAACAAGGACACTTTCTATACGTATGTTTAATAAGAAGTTCCCACCAAGCACACTTTCTGTAGCTATGTTTAATAGACTGTTCCAAGCATGGGCACTTACTGTTGCTATGTTTAATAGACTATTCTCACCAAGGACACTTTCTGTAGCTATGTTTAATAGAATGTTCCCACCAAGGACACTTTCTGTAGCCATTTATAACAGATTGTTCCCACCAAGGACACTTCATGTAGCTATGTTTAATAGACTGTTCCCAGCATGGACACTTTTTGTAGCTATGTTTAATAGGCTGTTTCCAGCACGGACACTTCTGTATATATGTTTAATAGACTGTTTCCAACAAGGACTCTTTCTATACGTATGTTTAATAAACTGATCCCACCAAGGACACTTTCTGTAGCTATGTTTAATAGAATGTCCCCACCAAGGACACTTTCTGTAGCCGTTTTTAACAGACTGTTCCCACCAAGGACACTTCATGTAGCTATGTTTAATAGACTGTTCCCAGCATGGACACTTTTTGTAGGTATGTTTAATAGGCTGTTTCCAGCACGGACACTTCATTATATATGTTCAATAGACTGCTTCCAACAAGGACTCTTTCTATACGTATGTTTAATAAACTGTTCCCACCAAGGACACTTTCTGTAGCTATGTTTAATAGAATGTCCCCACCAAGGACACTTTCTGTAGCTGTTTTTTACAGATTGTTCCCACCAAGGACACTTCATGTAGCTATGTTGAATAGAATGTTCCCAGCATGGACACTTTTTGTAGCTATGTTTAATAGAATAATCCCACCAAGGACACTTTCTGTAGCCATGTTTAACTGATTGTTCCAACCAAGGACACTTCATGTAGCTATGTTTAATAGACTGTTCCCAGCATGGACACTTTTTGTAGCTATGTTTAATAGGCTGTTTCCAGCACTGACACTTCTGTATATATGTTTAATTGACTGTTTCAAACAAGGACTCTTTCTATACGTATGTTTAATAAACTGTTCCCACAAAGGACACTTCTTGTAGCTATGTTTAATAGACTGTTCCCAGCATGGACACTTTTTGTAGCTATGTTTAATAGGCTGTTTCCAGCACGGACACTTCTGTATATATGTTTAATAGACTGTTTCCAACAAGGACTCTTTCTATACGTATGTTTAATAAACTGTTCCCACAAAGGACACTTCTTGTAGCTATGTTTAATAGACTGTTCCCAGCATGGACACTTTTTGTAGCTATGTTTAATAGGCTGTTTCCAGCACGGACACTTCTGTATATATGTTTAATAGACTGTTTCCAACAAGGACTCTTTCTATACGTATGTTTAACAAACTGTTCCCACCAAGGACACTTTCTGTAGCTGTGTTTAATAGAATGTCCCCACCAAGGACACTTTCTGTAGCCGTTTTTAACAGACTGTTCCCACCAAGGACACTTCATGTAGCTATGTTTAATAGAATGTTCCCAGCATGGACACTTTTTGTAGCTATGTTTAATAGGCTGTTTCCAGCACGGACACGTCTGTATATATGTTTAATAGACTGTTTCCAACAAGGACTCTTTCTATACGTATGTTTAACAAACTGTTCCCAGCAAGGACACTTTCTGTAGCTGTGTTTAATAGAATGTCCCCACCATGGACACTTTCTGTAGCCGTTTTTAACAGACTGTTCCCACCAAGGACACTTCATGTAGCTATGTTTAATAGACTGTTCCCAGCATGGAAACTTTTTGTAGCTATGTTTAATAGGCTGTATCCAGCACGGACACTTCTGTATATATGTTTAATAGACTGTTTCCAACAAGGACTCTTTCTGTAGCTATGCTTAATAGAATGTCCCCACCAAGGACACTTTCTGTAGCCGTTTTTAACAGACTGTTCCCACAAAGGACACTTCATGTAGCTATGTTTAATAGAATGTTCCCAGCATGGACACTTTTTGTAGCTATGTTTAATAGAATGTTCCCACCAAGGACACTTTCTGTAGCCATTTTAACAGACTGTTACCACCAAGGACACTTCATGTAGCTATGTTTGATAGGCTGTTTCCAGCATGGACACTTTTTGTAGCTATGTTTAATAGGCTGTTTCCAGCACGGACACTTCTGTATATATGTTTAATAGACTGTTTCCAACAAGGACTCTTTCTATACGTATGTTTAATAAACTGTTCCCACCAAGGACACTCTCTGTAGCTATGTTTAATAGAATGTCCCCACCATGGACACTTTCTGTAGCCGTTTTTAACAGACTGTTCCCACCAAGGACACTTCATGTAACTATGTTTAATAGAATGTTCCCAGCATGGACACTTTTTTGTAGCTATGTTTAATAGAATGTTCCACCAAGGACACTTTCTGTAGCCATTTTTAACAGACTGTTCCCACCAAGGAGACTTCATGTAGCTATGTTTAATAGACTGTTTCCAGCATGGACACTTTTTGTAGCTATGTTTAATAGGCTGTTTCCAGCACGGACACTTCTGTATATATGTTTAATAGACTGTTTCCAACAAGGACTCTTTCTATACGTATGTTTAATAAACTGTTCCCACCAAGGACACTTTCTATAGCTATGTTTAATAGAATGTCCCCACCAAGGACACTTTCTGTAGCCGTTTTTAACATACTGTTCCCACCAAGGACACTTCATGTAGCTATGTTTAATACAACGTTCCCAGCATGGACACTTTTTGTAGCTATGTTTAATAGAATGTTCCCACCAAGGACACTTTCTGTAGCCATTTTTAACAGACTGTTCCCACCAAGGACACTTCATGTAGCTATGTTTAATAGACTGTTCCCAGCATGGTCACTTTTTGTAGCTATGTTTAATAGGCTGTTTCTAGCACGGACACTTCTGTATATATGTTTAATAGACTGTTTCCAACAAGGACTCTTTCTATACGTATGTTTAATAAACTGTTAGCCACCAAGGACACTCTCTGTAGCTATGTTGAATAGAATGTTCCCACCAAGGACACTTTCTATAGCCGTTTTTAACAGACTGTTCCCACCAAGGACACTTCATGTAGCTATGTTTAATAGACTGTTCCCAGCATGGACACTTTTTGTAGCTATGTTTAGTAGGCTGTTTCCATCACGGACACTTCTATATATATGTTTAATAGACTGTTTCCAACAAGGACTCTTTCTACACGCATGTTTAATAAACTGTTCCCACCAAGGACACTTTCTGTAGCTATGTTTAATAGAATGCCCCCACAAAGGACACTTTCTGTAGCCGTTTTTAACAGACTGTTCCCCCCAAGGACACTTCATGTAGCTATGTTTAATAGAAAGTTCTCAGCATGGACACTTTTTGTAGCTATGTTTAATAGAATGTTCCCACCAAGGACACTTTCTGTAGCCATTTTTAAACAGACTGTTCCCACCAAGGACACTTCATGTAGCTATGTTTAATAGACTGTTCCCTGCATTGACACTTTTTGTAGCTATGTTTAATAGGCTGTTTCCATCACGGACACTTCTGTATATATGTTTAATAGACTGTTTCCAACAAGGACTCTTTCTATACGCATGTTTAATAAACTGTTCCCACCAAGGACACTTTCTGTAGCTATGTTTAATAGAATGTCCCCACAAAGGACACTTTCTGTAGCCGTTTTTAACAGACTGTTCCCCCCCCCCCAAGGACACTTCATGTAGCTATGTTTAATAGAAAGTTCTCAGCATGGACACTTTTTGTAGCTATGTTTTATAGAATGTTCCCACCAATGACACTTTCTGTAGCCATTTATAAACAGACTGTTCCCACCAAGGACACTTCATGTAGGTATGTTTAATAGACTGTTCCCAGCATGGACACTTTTTGTAGCTATGTTTAATAGGCTGTTTCCAGTACGGACACTTTTGTATATATGTTTAATAGACTGTTTCCAACAAGGACTCTTTCTATACGTATGTTTAATAAACTGTTCCCACCAAGGACACTTTCTGAAGCTATATTTAATAGAATGTCCCCACCAAGGACACTTTCTGTAGCCATTTTGTAACAGACTGTGCCCACCAAGGACACTTCATGTAGCTATGTTTAATAGACTGTTCCCAGCATGGTCACTTTTTGAAGCTATGTTTAATAGGCTGTTTCCAGCACGGACACTTCTGTATATATGTTTAATAGACTGTTTCCAACAAGGACTCTTTCTATACGTATGTTTAATAAACTGTTAGCCACCAAGGACACTCTCTGTAGCTATGTTTAATATAATGTCCCCACCAAGGACACTTTCTGTAGCCGTTTTTAACAATCTGTTCCCACCAAGGACACTTCATGTAGCTATGTTTAATAGACTGTTCCCAGCATGGACACTTTTTGTAACTATGTTTAATAGAATGTTCCCACCAAGGACACTTTCTGTAGCCATTTTTACCAGACTGTTCCCACCAAGGACACTTCATATAGCTATGTTTAATAGACTGTTCCCAGCATGGACACTTTTTGTAGCTATGTTTAATAGACTGTTCCCAGCACGGACACTTCTGTATATATGTTTAATAGACTGTTTCCAACAAGGTCTCTTTCTATACGTATGTTTAATAAACTGTTCCCACCAAGGACACTTTCTGTAGCCATTTTTAACAGACTGTTCCCACTAAGGACACTTTTTGTAGCTATGTTTAATAGGCTGTTTCCAGCACGGACACTTCTGTATATATGTTTAATAGACTGTTTCCAACAAGGACTCTTTCTATACGTGTGTTTAATAAACTGTTCCCACCAAGGACACTTTCTGTAGCTATATTTAATAGAATGTCCCCACCAAGGACACTTTCTGTAGCCGTTTTTAACAGACTGTTCCCACCAAGGACACTTGATGTAGCTATGTTTAATAGACTGTTCCCAGCATGGACACATTTTGTAGCTATGTTTAATAGGCTGTTTCCAGCACGGACACTTCTGTATATATGTTTAATAGACTGTTTCCAACAAGGACTCTTTCTATACGTATGTTTAATAAACTGTTCCCACCAAGGACACTTTCTGTAGCTATGTTTAATAGAATGTCCCCACCAAGGACTCTTTCTGTAGCCGTTTTTAACAGACTGTTCCCACCAAGACACTTCATGTAGCTATGTTTAATAGACTGTTCCCAGCATGGACACCTTTTGTAGCTATGTTTAATAGGCTGTTTCCAGCTAGGACACTTCTGTATATATGTTTAATAGACTATTTCCAACAAGGACTCTTTCTATACGTATGTTTAATAAACTGTTCCCACCAAGGACACTTTCTGTAGCTATGTTTAATAGAATGTCCCCACCAAGGACACTTTCTGTAGCCATGTTTAATAGACTGTTGGCACCAAGGAAACTTTCTGTAATTATGTTTAATAGACTGTTCCCGACAAGGATACTTTCTGTAGCTATGAATATTAGTCTCTTCGCAGCACGGACACTCCTGTAGGTATGTTTAATAGACTGTTCCCACCAAGGACACTGTCTGAACCTATGTCAGGTAGACTGTTCCCATCACGGAAACTCACTGGAGCTATGATTTATAGACTGTTCCCATCACGTACACTTCTGTAGGTATGTTTAATAGACTGTTCCCAGCACGGACTGTTTCTGAAGCTATGTTCAATACACTGTTCCCACCAAAGGCACTTGTTTCATATGTCGGTGGCTGGCAAAACGTATATGTGACGGGACAACACGAGGGAACCTCGAATCTATGTCCACTTGTGGGGCACTAACGCAAAGGAAATTCTAAGATACTTAGAATCCTTTACAATATTTATATGGGATAAGTCTAATATTTATAAACAACACTGGTTACATAATTTTACAAAGACAAACTTAAAGGGACAGTTGACTCGCAATCTATTCCACTTAGGTTAAGACAGAATGAAAATTAGTCTCGGCCCAATTAAATTTCTGTCTTAATACAAGTGGAATACACTTGAATCACACTTGAATTACACATGAAGTACACACACTCATTCACACCCTCAAATACTTAACATAATGTTCTTTCTCCCTTCCTGTTGATGATAAGGACCTGATGAGTGTTATGGCACCATAATGTTTTATATAAACTTTACATTAACCAGTATATTCACAGTAATGACTGTTTCACCAACCAGTTTTTGCCTCTGTGTTATACCGTGGCGATTACATCTATAGCTGCTCACCGCCGAATAAAATGTAGTAACAGGGATGGGGGACACATAAACCCCTTTACATCATTCTATACTCATCATCAATATCATCACTGCCTCATATCACTGATGCCTCATATCACTGATGCCTCATATCACTGATGCCTCGTATCACCGTTGTCTTATATCAACGATGCCTCATATTAACGATGCCTTATATCAACAATGCCTCATATCAATGATTGACGTCAGGTGAGCGATTCAGGCTGCAATGTTGATATTCTATAAGTGTAACTGCAATGTCTCCAACACGGACAGTGGGCGCCCAAGAAGGACTGTTCCGGACAAGGTCATAGTGTTGCGTGTTGCAATTATATACTGTAGCCTGTATTACGTGCTATTCGACGTTTAACATTGACAGAGTGCAAATGCCATTTGTAGTTTTGCTTTTTTGTGCTTCATGTTAGCACGTATGGACATGAAGTTGTAAAACAATAAAACAACGGGCTAAATCCCGCCCACAATATCGCAACATTTTCTGACTCCGAGAGAACGCATTGTTTGAAAAAAGGATAGGCATGCCCTCTGCCAGGCTGATCAGGCTCGGAAGAGCCCAGAGGGACCTAACGTCCGTGTCAATGAATGCGTCTTAAGGAACAGGAGAATATATGATTTAAGGTTGAGGATCCGAACGGTTTCTTATATAAGGACTTTCATGATAAGAGGGGTGGGTCATGCCCCAGGGGACCCCGGTGTATCCAAGGTCAATGTCGTTAAATGCATCTTACCATAAGAAACAAGAATACATTGTTTATGGGTGGGGATCATAAGCAGTTTCCGAGTTATTGCACATTTTATGAAATGAAGGGGTAGGACATGCCCACGGGTGACCCATTGGGAACCAAGATCTATGTCAGTATATGTGGTTTATCATAAGGAACAAGAATATAATATAGTCTATAGGGTGTTCCATTAATTCTGTCACTGTTTCGTGACCATACTGCACTAAAAGAGTAAGGGGTGCAATAAAAAACAACAATAGGACCATTATGGCCCTGTATCGCTAACCTGAGTACAAGTCTGTTCAACACTTCCTCAGAATAAACAATTTGAAGTTTTCCGCAATTGGCCATTATGACCTACATAGTGGAACCAGGTGAACGAATCTGAACAAGGTCGATGTCAGGATGTATCTGACCGAGTGTGATCAAAATCCATGAGAAAAATCCGTTTGAAAATTTCCACCATGTCAGCCATAATATGACCTGCTTATGAACTGGAGCAGAAACATTTGAACAAATCTGAGAAAGATCAATGTCAGGATGCTAATGACCAAGTTTGATCAAATTCCAATCAAAGGTTCATGAGAAGTTGTTTGAAGTTTTTTATGATGTCAGCCATTTTGACCTACTTATGCACTGGATAAATTTGCATAAATTTGAGACTGGTCCATAATTATATGGATGCTTCTGACCAAGTTTCATCAAATTCTGTTTATCTGTTCATGAGAAAAGGCCATTTTATTTTTTTCAAGGTGACAGCCATTTTGACCTACTTATGCAGTAAAGTGAACCATTTGCATAAATTTGAGACTGGTCCAAATAAGGATGCTTCTGACCAAGTTTGATCTGTTCATGAGAAAAAGCCATGTAAAGTTATTTCAAGATGGCGGCCATAATGACCTATTTATTCATTGGAGAGGGCTCATTTGAATAAAACTGAGAAAGGTTGATGCCAGGATGCTTCAGGTCAAGTTTGGACATTAGTTTTTGAAGAGCTGTTGTTTGAACAAAATACACTTCGTAAATACAAACTATGTCACTGTGACCTAATTTCACTACAGATTTGGATGATATGAATAATCTTGAGAACCAAGGTCCCAACGATGTCTCATACCAATTTTGAGTCAACTATACCAAGCTTTTTCGGATACTAAGTCAATTTAGTTGTTTTGCTATTTTTAGCTCACTGAGACGAAGTCTCAGTGTAGCTATTGTGATCACTTTTTGTCTGTCCGTCCGTCCGTCCGTCGTCCGTAAACACTTTTCAAACGACTTCTTCTCCGAAACCACTGCACCTACGACTCTCAAAATTTATATGCAGCATGATCAGACTCGAGACTTACAAGTTTGCGAAAATTATCCGGGTCGACAATCCAAGATGGCCGCCGTTACTAAAAATAGCAAAAACAACTAAATCGACTTTTCTCTAGAACCGCATGGTATAATTGGCTGATTTTTGGTATTGAGCTTCGATGGGCACTAGGTTCTCAAATTTATATACAAAAACTCTGTAGTGGAATTAGGTCACGGTGACCTACTTTATATTTACGACATATATTTTGTTCAAATGGCATCTCCTCGAAAACCAATGCTCAGATTTTGACCAAACTTGATCTGAAGCATTCTGATATCAGCATTTCTCAGATTTGTTCAAATGGTTCCGCCTCGATGCATAAGTAGGTCATAATGGAAAAACTTCAAACTGCTAATTCTCGTGAACTGGTGAAAGGGATTTGATCAGACATGGTCAGAAGCATCCATGCATCAACCAGTATTAGATATATTCAAATGGTTCCACTCCGATGCATAAGTAGGTCAAAATGGTCGATATCGGGAAAACTTCAAACCGCTGATTCTCGTGAATGGATGAACAGAATTTGATTAAACATGGTCAGAAGCATCCTTACATCAACCTGTATCAGATTTATTCGAATGGTTCCACTCCGATGCATAAGTAGGTCATAATGGCTGACATCGTGAAAAACATAAAATTGCTGATTCTCATTAATGGCTGAACGGAATTTGATCAAACTTGGTCAGAAAGATCCTTACATCAACCTGTATCAGATTTATTCAAATGGTTCCACTCCAATGCATAACTAGGTGATAATGGCCGACATCATGAAAAATATTAAACTGCTGATTCTCTTTAATGGATGAACAGAATTGGATCAAACTTGGAACCGTCTATTAAACATACCTACAGCAATCTCCGTCGTAGGAAGATAAAGTGTCCTTGTCGGGAACAGTCTATTAAACATAACTACAGAAAGTGCCCTTGGTGGGAACAGTCTATTAAACAGACCTAAAGAAGTGTCCGTGCTGGGAACAGTCTATAAAGCATACCTAAAGAAGTGTCCTTGGTGGGAACAGTCATTTAAAAATACCTAAAGAAGTGTCCGTGTTGGGAACAGTCTTTTAAACATAACTACAGAAAGTGTCCTTGGTGGGAACAGTCTATTAAACATACCTAAAGAAGTATCCGTGCTGGGAGCAGTCTTTTAAACATAACTACAGAAAGTGTCCTTGGTAGGAACAGTCTATTAAACATACCTAAAGAAGTGTCTATGGTTGGAACAGTCTATTAAACATACCTTAATAAGTGTCCGTGCTTGGAACAGTCTATTAAACATACTTTAAGAAGTGTCCGTGCTGGGAATAGTCTATTAAACACCACAGGACCATTGGTCCTGAATCGCTCACCTGACGTCAGTCAGCCCAGCGGTTCCAGAGGAGAAGACATTTAAAAATGTGGACACACAGGCACACGACAGACAAACTCTGACCACCCTATAAGTTCACCAATGAGCTTTCGGCTCAGGTGAGATAATAACTACAAAAAGTGTCCTTGGTGGGAACATTCTATCAAACATAGCTACAGAAAGTGTTCTTGGTGGGAACAGTCAATTAAACATAGCAATAGTAAGTGTCCATGCTTGGAACAGTCTATTAAACAGAGCTGCAGAAAGTGTCCTTGGTGGGAACATAAACATTGAATCCTTAAGATTTTTCTTAGTAAAAAAGTTTGTGCTCAAAAAAATAATCTTACCAGATCTCAATAAAATTTTTGGAGTCTGGGTGAAAAATAGTGGGTTGTTCGGGGGACAGCAAGCAAACATTTTTTTATGGATGGCCTCAGCTCCGTTTTCAGGAATGTACACTTATTTGGACTTTCTCCTACACATAACTACAGCAGTGTCTGTGATGGGAACCGTCTATTAAACATACCTACAGCAGTGTCCGTCGTAGCAAGAGAAAGTGTCCTTGTCGGGAACAGTCTATTAAACATAACTACAGAAAGTGTCCTTGGTGGGAACAGTCTATTAAACAGACCTTAAGAAGTGTCCGTGCTGGGAACAGTCTATAAAGCATACCTACAGATGTGTCCTTGGTGGGAACAGTCCGTTAAAAATACCTAAAGAAGTGTCCGTGTTGGGAGCAGTCTATCAAACATAAATACAGAAAGTGTCCTTGGTGGGAACAGTCTATTAAACATACCTAAAGAAGTGTCCATGCTGGGAAAAGTCTATTAAACATAACTACAGAAAGTGTCCTTGGTAGGAACAGTTTATAAAACATACGTAAAGAAGTGTCTGTGCTGGAAACAGTCTATTAAACATACCTAAATAAGTGTCCATGCTGGGAACAGTCTATTAAACATTGCTACATGAAGTGTCCTTGGTGGGAACAGTCTGTTAAAAATGACTACAGAAAGTGTCCTTGGTGGGAACATTCTATTAAACATAACTACAAAAAGTGTCCATGCTGGGAACAGTCTATTAAACATAGCTACATGAAGTGTCCTTGGTGGGAACAGTATGTTAAAAACGGATACAGAAAGTGTCCTTGGTGGGGACATTCTATTAAACATAGCTACAGAAAGTGTCCTTGGTGGGAACAGTTTATTAAACATACGTATAGAAAGAGTCCTTGTTGGAAACAGTCTATTAAACATATATACAGAAGTGTCCGTGCTGGAAACAGCCTATTAAACAAAGCTACAAAAAGTGTCCTTAGTGGGAACAGTCTGTTAAAAATGGCTACAGAAAGTGTCCTTGGTGGGAAAATTCTATTAACCACAGCTACAGAAAGTGTCCATGGTGGGAACAGTTTATTAAACATACGTATAGAAAGAGACCTTGTTGGAAACAGTCTATTAAACATATATGCAGAAGTGTCCGTGCTGGAAACATTCTATTAAACATAGCTACAAAACGTGTCCATGCTGGGAACAGTCTATTAAACATAGCTACATGAAGTGTCCTTGGTGGGAACAGTCTGTTAAAAATGGCTACAGAAAGTGTCCTTGGTGGGAACATTCTATTAAACATAGTTACAAAAAGTGTCCATGCTGGGAACAGTCTATTAAACATAGCTACATGAAGTGTCCTTGGTGGGAACAGATTGTTAGAAACGGCTACAGAAAGTGTCCTTGGTGGGGACATTCTATTAAACATAGCTACAGAAAGTGTCCTTGGTGGGAACAGTTTATTAAACATACGTATAGAAAGTGTCCTTGTTGGAAACAGTCTATTAAACATATATACAGAAGTGTCCGTGCTGGAAACAGCCTATTAAACATAGCTACAAAAAGTGTCCATGCTGGGAACAGTCTATTAAACATAGCTACATGAAGTGTCCTTGGTGGGAACAGTCTGTTAAAAATGGCTACAGAAAGTGTCCTTGGTGGGAACATTCTTCTAAACATAGCTACAAAAAGTGTCCATGCTGGGAACAGTTTATTAAACATAGCTACATGAAGTGTCCTTGGTGGGAACAGTCTGTTAAAAACGGCTACAGAAAGTGTCCTTGGTGGGAACATTCTATTAAACATAGCTACAAAAAGTGTCCATGCTGGGAACAGTCTATTAAACATAGCTACATGAAGTGTCCATGCTGGGAACAGTCTATTAAACATAGCTACATGAAGTGTCCTTGGTGGGAACAGTCTGTTAAAAATGTCTACAGAAAGTGTCCTTGGTGGGAACATTCTATTAAACATAACTACAAAAAGTGTCCATGCTGGGAACAGTCTATTAAACATAGCTACATGAAGTGTCCTTGGTGGGAACAGTCTGTTAAAAATGGCTACAGAAAGTGTCCTTGGTGGGAACATTCTATTAAACATAGCTACAAAAAGTGTCCATGCTGGGAACAGTCTATTAAACATAGCTACATGAAGTGTCCTTGGTGGGAACAGTCTGTTAAAAACGGCAACAGAAAGTGTCCTTGGTGGGAACATTCTATTAAACATAGCTACAAAAAGTGTCCATGCTGGGAACAGTCTATTAAACATAGCTACATGAAGTGTCCATGCTGGGAACAGTCTATTAAACATAACTACATGAAGTGTCCTTGGTGGGAACAGTCTGTTAAAAATGTCTACAGAAAGTGTCCTTGGTGGGAACATTCTATTAAACATAACTACAAAAAGTGTCCATGCTGGGAACAGTCTATTAAACATAGCTACATGAAGTGTCCTTGGTGGGAACAGTCTGTTAAAAACGGCTACAGAAAGTGTCCTTGGTGCGGACATTCTATTAAACATAGCTACAGAAAGTGTCCTTGGTGGGAACAGTTTATTAAACATACGTATAGAAAGAGTCCTTGTTGGAAACAGTCTATTAAACATATATACAGAAGTGTCCGTGCTGGAAACAGCCTATTAAACATAGCTACAAAAAGTGTCCTTAGTGGGAACAGTCTGTTAAAAATGGCTACAGAAAGTGTCCTTGGTGGGAACATTCTATTAAACATAGCTACAGAAAGTGTCCTTGGTGGGAACAGTTTATTAAACATACGTATAGAAAGAGACCTTGTTGGAAACAGTCTATTAAACATATATACAGAAGTGTCCGTGCTGGAAACAGCCTATTAAACATAGCTACAAAAAGTGTCCATGCTGGGAAGTCTATTAAACATAGCTACAGAAAGTGTGCTTGGTGGGAACTTCTTATTAAACATACGTATAGAAAGTGTCCTTGTTGGAAACAGTCTATTAAACATACCAACAGAAGTATCCGTGCTGGGAACAATATATTAAACATACCTACAGAAAGTGTCCTTGATGGGAACAGTCTATTAAACATAGCTACAGAAAGTGTCCTTGCTGGGAACAGACTATGAAGCGTACTACAGAAAGTGTCCGTGGTGGGAACAGTCTTTTAAATATACCTACAGAAAGTGTCCATGCTAGGACCAGTCTTTTAATGATAGCTTTAGAAAGTGTCCGTGCTGGAAAATGTCTACTAACCATAACTACGAAAAGTGTCCTTGGTGGGAACAGTCTATTTAACATACCTATATAATTGTCCGGGCTGGGAACAGTCTATAAACATACCTACAGAAGTGTCTGTGCTTGGAACAGTCTATAAAACATACCTACAGAAAGTGTCCTTGGTGGGAACAGTCTATTAAACATACCTATATAAATTGTCCTTGCTGGGAACAATCTATTAAAGGAGTCCATGTATGGAATCCACCAATCGCTAAAAACAATTGCAGGAAATTGTTCAAATGTCTAGTTTGCTTTAAATCATGTGTATTAAATAAGGCTAAAAGGGATGCCCTTTGAGAACCATGAACCATGAACGAATTCAAAAACGAAAATAGCAGAATCCATTTGTTGTTTGGGCCAGACAAGCTTGTTTCGGCCATCAAGGCCTCATCAGTAGCCCTAAAAGAAATGCTGAAAACGAGTATCAGCGGTTACGAGTATCAGCGTAAAACGTGGAAAATGACGTTGAAAGTTGACGTTACGTCAGAAGAAATTTCCAGTTTAATTTAACGTCATGCGGCAAATTTTGTTTACGGATTATTTTGCTCCAGACAAGTGGAAAGTGCATGGATTTGTATGCGGTTTGTAGCCTGCTTCCACAATAGAATAATTTTTGTCTTTTAGTCAGAATGTTTCTTTTGTAAGGACTAATTGATTTTTAATTAGCTGGGTTAAATGCTTCTTTAAATGGACATTTTAATGACTCCTTTGATATTCATTTGGGATCACGATACAATAAAAAACATCCCTTCGAATTCAACGTTGTTCTTCTTCTTTGTCCTGATACAAAATAAATAGATGACTGACGGATGTTTTAAAGGTAACCGGGCGCCAAGGGCACATAGGGGCTACCCCCAGTTCGCCAGCTGGGATTAGTTGAAGGTACTGCTCTTTTCCCTAGGCTGCCAATATGCTGACTCCTGTCTGCTTGACAGTTATCAGCTAGCCGATTGGGAGTTAGGTGACTTCATTCGCGGATTGTTGTTGTTTTCCAGTTTCCCCGTGTCGCGGGTCGTCAGCTGGTGGGGTCCCAGGGAACTAATCCATGCTGGCACTACACCGTAGCCGTTCGGTGGTACCCCTTTTCCCCGTTGCCGGTGAACAGGAAGACCATCGCTCGGCTCCAGTCCCGTCCGTCCATGTTTGTCGTCTCACGTCTCAGGTGTCTCCGAGCCCACGGGCATCCCCTTGCCCTGTAGCCAATCGCCGAGCTCCGTACTGAGAGGTTTGTGAAACGGTGCCGTGACCTTTCCAGGTCTCGGTGGGGCTTATATTTTGTCTTCCCGTTTGCTTCAGGAGTACATGTGTCCTGTCGCTAAAGGGCATCTTTAAATGTAGGAGTTTCTGGGCTAGGCGTGCTTCATATTTCAAGGGCTGTGGATATGTTGCACAGTTCCAATGTGAGCCTTTGTTTTTATGCAACATAGTTTAGTTGTAGTAATTTGGAACTCCATTCTAAAGGTTTGGCTGCGTGATTGCACTGCGTTTAAGTTATAGCAGTGCTGTGCCTTGGGTTTTTGCTGTTTGCCGCAAAGGGGTGTGGGTTGTTTTGTGTAACAGGGTAGGCTCCGAGTTTGAACTTATCATTAAGGGGATCGTTTAGCAGTTAATTTTGTTTGAAAGTTTCATTGCGATTTGGAAGACGTTTCTAAAGATTGCTATACACGTTTCCATGTTACGTGTTATGCACCTTATATTCAATCAGGGGATTCGAGACAAAGTTTTTTAGCCATTTTGTGGTGCTTATTTGCACCACAAAATTGTAGAGTCCATCCATTTCTTTCTTCTAGCTTGTAGCTTCAGCCGCATCTACACCCTCACGCCAGCACCATGTCTATGGATGTCGTCTACGCTTTTTGTATCAATTTTGATATTGGTATTTTTGTTTTTTATTTTTTTGTTTGATTTTTGCATATTGTTGTAACGTATGTACATTTTTACATTATTTGGTCTGTGCCCCCAGCTTAATGAGTATATATGCGGGCGGATGTGCTCGCCCCGCCACGGACCTGTCGTGTTTGTTTTTCTTGTGCTTTAAAGATGGTGTTGTCCGTTTTGGGGCAAGCCCACCCGCTCTCTTATGCTGGGTAGGACAGTTTTTGTACCTGCAAGGTTGTGCTTGTAGATTATATTTTGTGATTTTTGTTTATTCTGTACATACAACATATAGTATAGTGTGACGGCCTCCGCCGTCTCGGGCCCAAGTTCGTGTTTATTTTAGTTTGTGGGTGACCTCTATCGCGGAGGATGTGGAAGTAGGTCAATCTCCTTTTCTGCATTTTTTTGTTAACGTTAGGAAAATGTGGTGCCCTCCTCCACGTAGGATGTCATATTCTGTGGGACCGTAAGTGGGTCATTCTGAGTCGCCATGTTTACATGTCATTATCGCATCCTACTTGAAGGAAGGCACCATAGGAGGAATTGTATTCCTACCTAGTCGTTTGAGGCCCCGAGATATCGTGTGCCGATCTCGTTAGCAATGCAGTTAGTACAAATTCATAGGTCGCTTACAAGCGTCCGCCTGCGCATGTGCGCAGTCGAGCACTCCTATGCGATCTTGTTTTTATGTGTCATATTTACAGTTAACAATGTTTGAAATCGCTTTTTGGGAACTAAACTCTTCTTCTTCTTCTTCTATCTCCAGATTTTTGATCTCTCTTTTCCTATACTATCCTCTCTACGGGATTCCTACTCTACAACTATTCTACAACTATCGCTTTATCTACCTAATTGAGCATTGCGTGGGTGGATGTATGTTGTTTTAGTTTTGCGTGGGTGGTTGTGTGTTGATGCCCTCCTTCAGGGTCGCGCTAGGTCATGCCCTAGTTAGTTAGTTTATTTCCCTTATCTGTATAAATATATGGTCGTCTTGACCGTCCGTTTTAATTACGGTCATGGCGCGATTTGCTGATTTTTGGTGATTCTTATGTAAAACGACAAGGGCAGTACCGAGGGCTGTTTGGTGTACCAGGCGAGGTTCGGTTTTTCGGCCATGGTGGTATGCGCGTGGCGAGCTATGATGTTGACTTGTGGGACAGCGTTTCATATTTTCCGAAGGCAAAGTTGGGACAGCGATGACCGCCTCCACAGGCACTATTATAGGGACCGTATTCATTTGTCAAGAGAGGGACAGAAGCAATACCATGTGTGCTTAGAGAGAGCCTTCCTGTGATTTTTCTGCTAGTCAGGTGTTTATAAAAGGGTCCTTTTGTGGCCCCCAGATCATTCCGTTTGGGTAACCTTATAATGTACATCCTTTATTCGAAAGCGAAAAAAAAAGAAAAACAAAGAGATGTGATAAGGCCTATTGTTTCTTATTTCTGTCCCACTAATCTATGTGCATTCCTGAAGGAGAGCCTTTTGTTTGCTAGTGTGTTGGTGTGCCGTTCTCCTTTGGGTTGTGTGGCTCTCGATCAGCCAGGATTTTGACGCAACGCTGCTCAGTGCCAAAGTCCTAAGACCGCAAACCCCAGCGTTACATCTCGTCCTGATTTCCCGTTTGCCTTCCCCCCTCCGGAGAGGCCGGGCGATGGATTTTCCTTGTGATGGATCCATGCATAGTTCCGGCGTGTTCTCGTGTGATCCTATTTCGGGCAGTGTGGCTCCCGATCAGCTAGGGTTTTGGTGCAGCGCTCATAAGTGCAAAGCCAGTGGGCCGCAACCACAACGCTACATCTCGTCTTAACCTCTCGCTTGCCACACCCCTTTAGAGGGTGGGTCGGGGCTATGGATTTTCCTTGTGGTGGGTCCATGCCCCGTTCTGTTATGGTCTTCTCACAGTGATCCAGGGATCGCTGTCACCGTTAGGCACTCCTAAGTGCAAAGCCGAGGCCGCAAACCACAGTGCCTACCGTTGACTTTGTTCCCCTTTTTTCCGTGAGACGGCCGCCCTTTGATCACTACGCTCCTTTTTGGTTGGTAGCGTCTAAGGTGCGGTTAAATCATTTATTGTTTCTGAAATCGGGTCTGTAACGGTTTTGGTTTCAGGCACGCTTGTGTGTAACCTCGTACGGGGTGTGTCTCTCGTAACAGTGCAATAAATTTAGTCTGCGCCCTTAGCTTTCCCCTATATTTTGTCCAGGTAGTTTGTTTTCTCAAAGAAATTGAAAACCGCGTCCCTCATTTCCTGCGACATTAGATTGAGCAAAGCAATCGCGTTTATCTCCCCTTGGTATCCTAGTGCTGTCAGTTTTAGTTCCCTCCTCGCGGGGCCGTTCGCGGAGGACCGCAACTTACTATTAATATCAAAATAATTTCAACTATGAAAAGGTTCATTACCAGCAAATATTTTGTCACCAATACAAACTGGAATAGATTCATAAAACTTTATGTTAGGCATATTTTTATGTATTTTTTAATTGAAATCCTTTAATCAAAATTAAAGTGATTAACCAAACTATTGCAAAATATGCAGAGTGTTGATTTTTTTTTTGTTTGTTTTGATTTGTTACGCCCCTTGAAAGTCTTATAAATAACTTAGTATGGCACGCCAACTATTCAACGAAAATGCGAGGCGTTATCAAATTTCATAACAGTCATAAAAATAAATAACTTTTAATAAACGACGACTGTTATTCGCTTGACCCAAATGAAGAGAATAGAACACGATACATTTAAATTAATATGCAAAGATAACCCAAATTTTACGGTTTTCTGTATCTACAACTGCTAATTTCCAGTGTCCCCACCACGGACACTTTGTTCCGGCGAACGACTGTTCCCACGAGCGACATCATGTTGTGTGTTGCAAATATACCCTACTCTATCTCAAGGTCTCCACTACATCATCACGATAACAAGTCCGTGAAACGATGACCACCCCACTAATTCCCACTTTATATAAATAAAAGTGGAGTTTACGGAGGTATACATTATATGCCTTATTTTCGCTCAAAAACATAGATTGTTGGCACTCGTTAGAACCGCCTCATTGAGGCGGTTCTAACGAGCACCCACAATCTATGTTGAAAGCAGAAATTATAAAGATATATTTTTACCTAATATTTATCATTTTCTGACACCATGTTGGACGCCATTATTTCTTACGGACATGTTTTCCTAATGTGCATGTGAGCAGCAAAGGGTTTGATGAGATTGCGCGCATGCAGAGGATCGCCTGAGCTGTCACGAAAACACGCCTATATAATTTTGACCCCCTTGAACCCCACTTTTATACAGAAAAACTGGGGTTTACAAGGGTATACATTATTTTTCTTATTTCTGCTCAAAAGGTTTGATTGTGGGTACTCGTTAGAACCGCCTCATCGAGTGCAACCGCCTCACCGAAGCGGTTGTAACGAGTGCTTACAAGCTATATTTTGAGGAGAAATAAGAAAAATATCTCAATTTTTATGTCCGCGGTAGTGATAGCGGGGACATATTGTTTTTGCCCTGTCTGTTTGTTTGTTTGTTTGTTTGTCTGCCTGTTTGTTTGTTGGTTGGTTTGTTCATGGACAACTTTAATGTTGGTCATGACTTTTGAACCGTTTGAGATAGAGCATTCATATTTGGCATGCAGGTTCCTTGTGACAAGAGCTTCAAATTCATGGAAGAAAATTTGGCCTGTGACCTTGACATTGACCCTTGACCTACTTAAAAGAAAAAAATAACATTGGTCATCACTTTGAAACGCCTGAGGTACAGCCTTCATATTTGGCATGTAGGTTTCCTGTGATAAGAACTTTACATTCATGCAAACTGGTTTTGATCTGTGACCTTGTCCTTGTCATTTTGGTCATAACTTTTGAACCGGTTGAGATAGAGCCTTCATATTTTGCATGTAGGTTCCTTTTGTCAAGAGCTTCCGCTCAAACAAAAATCTTGACCTGTGACCTTGCCCTTGAACTGTAACAAACTTTAAAAAAAATGACCATGCCAGGGGACATGTTCGTGTTTCACAAACACATCTTGTTTATCTTAAATTTTTCGCTTTTTTCGGCGGTAAAGTTTACCATGTATTTGTACAGGCGTGTTTTCGTAATGCATTGCTGGTCTCCACTCGGAAAACAAGAGATCAGGCATTCTAGTAACCTAATAAAGGGGGTCGAATATCTGCACGCTATAATCGGTAGTGAGCTATAATACCTTCTTTTGACCTATAATACGTTTTGGGACCGTTTATAGACGGGACCTATATATCCTAGTGTCGATGGTCAGGCCGCTACCACTTTCTTCTACAACGGTATCAAAGACTTGAATAGTTTACCTCCTCAAATTTAAAATTTAAGTTCTATGCAAAGCTTTATTATTGAGTATTCGGACTCGGTTTATCATCTTGAAAGCCTGTGTGTTTTTGTGGACCCCCTCTCCCCCTGTGTCTTGGTTGCGGCATTGGATCCCATTGGTAATAAGCCTTATGACTTTCATCGGGTATCCTAGGTTTTTTAGCACCTCAATTTGTGTCAGTTTGACTTTTTAGCTCACCTGAGCCTTAGGCTCCGGGGGAGCTATTGTGAACACTCACCGTCCGTCGTCATGTCCGTTCACATTTTCCTTTAAACAACATCTCCTCCTAAACCACTGGATGGATTCGAACCAAATTGGCAGAAATGATCTTTGGGTGGTCCTGTCTCAAAGTTGTTCAAAGAATTCAATTCCATGCAGAACTCTGGTTGCCATGGCAACAAAAACGGGGAAATAGGAAAAACCTTTAAAAATCTTCTTGTCTGAAACCAGAAGGCCCAGGTCTTTGATATTTGGTATGAAGCTTCACTTAGTGGTCCTCTACCAAGAGTGTTCAAATTATAGGCCTGACGCCAAAAATGGCCCGGCGCCGGGGCCCACTGGTTCTTCATATGGTTATATAGGGAAAACCTTTAAAAATCTTCTTATTCTCGGAAACCAGAAGGCCCAGGTCTTTGATATTTGGTATGAAGCTTCATCTAATGGACCTTTACCAAGATTGTTCAAATTATAGCCTTGGGGCCAATAATGCTCGTGCACCAGGGCCCACTGGTTTTACATAGGCTTAAATAAGTAAAACATTTAAAAATCTTCTAGTCTGAAACCAGAAGGCCCAGGTCTTTGATATTTGGTATGAAGCTTCATCTAGTGGACCTCTACTAATATTGTTCAAATTATAGCTCTGAGGCCAAAAACGGCCCCGCCCCGGGGCCCACTGGTTTTATATAGGTCAATTTAGAGAAACATATAAAATTCTTCTTGTCTGAAACCAGGCGGACCAGATCTTTGATATTTGGTTTGAAGCTTCATCTAGTGAACCTCTACCAAGATTGTTCAAATTATAGCCTTGGGGCCGAAAATGGCCCCGCGACAGGGCCCACTGGTTTTACATAATCTTATATAGGGGAAACCTTTAAAAATCTTCTTGTCTGAAACCAGAAGGCCCATGTCTTTGATATTTGGTATGAAGCTTCACCTAGTGGACCTCTACCAAGATTGTTCAAATAATAGCCCTGGGCCCAAAAATGGCCCCGAACCAGGACCCACTGGTTTTACATAGACTTATAATTGGGGAAAACTTTTAAATATCTTCTTGTCTGAATTGTGAAGGCCCAAGCCTTTGATATTTTGATGTAGCTTCACCTAGAGGACCTCTACCAAGATTGTTCAAATTATAGCCCAGGGGCGAAAACTGGCTCCGCCCCGGGGCCAACTTGTTTTAGACTTATAAGGGAAAAACCTTTAAAAATCTTCTTGTCTGAAACCAGAAGACCCAAGTCTTTGACATTTGGTATGAAGCTTTATCTAGTGGACCTCTACCTAGATCGTTCAAATTATGGCCCTGGAGCCAAAAAGACTCCGCCCCGGGGCCAACTGATTTTACATAGGCTTACACAGGGAAAAACCTTTAAAAATATTCTTCTCTGAAACCAGAACGCCCAGGTCTTTGATATTTGGTATGAAGCTATATCTAATAGACCTATACCAAGATTGTTCAAATTATAGCCCTGGGGCCAATAATGCCCTCATGCCGGAGCCCTCTTGATTTACATAGGCTTATATAGGGAAAACCTTTAAACATCTTCTTGTCTGAAACCAGAAGGCCCAGGTCTTTGATATTTGGTATGAAGCTTCATCTAGTGGACCTCTACCAAGATTGTTCAAATTATAGCCATGGGGCCAAAACGCCCCCGCGCCGGGGCCCACTGGTTTTACATAGGCTAATATAGGGAAAACCTTTACAAATCTTCTTCTCTGAAACCAGAAGGCCCAGGTCTTTGCTATTTGGTTTGAAGCTTCATCTAGTGAACCTCTACCAAGATTGTTCAAAATTAAGCCCTTGGACTAAAATGCCCCCGTGCCGAGGCCCACTAGTTTTACATAGGCTTATATAGGGAAAACCTTTAAAAATCTTCTTGTCTGAAAACAGAAAGCTCAGTTCTTTGATATTTGGTATGAAGCTTCATTTAGTGGACCTCTACCAAGATTATTCAGATTATAGCCCTGGGGCCAAAAATGCTCCTGCGCCGGGGCCCGCTGGTTTTACATAGGCTTATAGAGGGAAAACCTTTGCAACTCTTCTTGTCTGAAAACAGAAGGCCCAGGTCTTTGATATTTTGTTTGAAGCTTCATCTAGTGGACCTCTACCAAGGTTGTTCAAATTATAGCCCTGGGGCCAACAACGGTTTTATATAAGCTTATATAGGGAAAACATATAAAAATCTTCTTGTCTGAAACCAGAAGGCCCAGGTATTTGATATTTGGTATGAAGCTTCATCTTATGGACCTCTACCCTGCTCGTTCAAATCATAGCACGGGGGCCAAAAATGGCCCCGCTATTGGGCCCACTGGTTTTAAATAGACTTGTATAGAGAAAACTTTTAAAAATCTTCTTGTCCGAAACCAGAAGGCCCATGCCTTTGATATTCGATGTTAAGCTCCATTCAGTGGACCTCTGCTTAGATTGTTCAAATTATAGACCTTGATCCAAATATTTCACCGCCCTGGGACCTACATGTTAATCTTTTAGCTCAGGCCCTGGGACTTACATGTTAATATCTTAGCTCAGGTGAGCGATATAGGGCCATCATGGTCCTCTTGTTTCCATTAATGTCTGATAAGGTTATTAAATTGTTAATATCTTAGTTTTCCTAGACCGTTGAACGGTGCATGATTTGTCAGTGGAGGATAACCTGTCATAGCCAGTTGGTTCGATGTGGGGTCCAATACTGACAGCACTATGTGCAGTGACATTGGCCTTTTTAAGCTCATCTGTCACGTAGTGACGGGTGAGCTTTTGTGGTCACATTTTGTCCGTCGTCCGTGCGTGCGTCCGTGCGTGCGTCCGTATACACTTTCTTCAAACGACATCTCCTCATAAACCACTGATTTGATTTTGACCAAACTTCACAGGAATGATCCTCATATGGTTCCCTTTCAAATTTGTTCAAATGGTTCCAGTCCATTGCACATCTAGGACACAGGAGCCAAAAATAGATTTTTTACTACAAACTTAAAAAATCTTCTTCTCTGAAAGCGCATGGCCGAGGTCTTTGATATTTGGTAGGAAGCTTTATCTAGTGGACCTCTACCAAGATTGTTCAAATTATAGCCCTGGGGCCAAAAATGCTCCCGCTCTGAGGCCATTTGGTTTTACATAGACTTGTATAGGGAAACTCTTTAAAAAATCTTCTCTGAAACCAGAAGGCCCAGGTCTTTGATTTTTGATATGAACCTTCGCTGGTGGACCTCTATCAAGGTTGTTCAAATTACAGCCCTGGGGCCAAAAATGCCCCCTCCCGGGGCCCACTGGTTTTACATAGACTTATATAGGGAAAATCTTTAAAAATCTTCTTCTCTGAAACCCCAAGGCCCAGGTCTTTGATATTTGGGGTGAAGCTTTATCTAGTGGACCTCTATCAAGATTGTTCAAATTATAGCCCTTGTGCCAAAAATGCCCCCGCCCTGGGGCCCTTTGGTTTTACATAGACTGATATAGGGAAACGCTTTAAAACTCTTCTTCTCTGAAACCAAAAGGCTCAGATCTTTGATATTTGATATGAAGCTTCGTCTCGTGGTTCTCTACCAAGGTTGTTCAAATTATAGCACTGGGGCCAAAAATGCCCCCTTCCGGGGGTCCACTGGTTTTACATAGACTTATATAGCGAAAATCTTTATAAACCTTTTTGTCTGAAACCAGAATGCTCAGTTCTTTGATATTTGGTATGAAGCATTGTCTAGTGGACCTCAACCAAGATTGTTTAAATAATTGCCCTTGGCAAAAAAATGGCTCCGCCCCGGGACCCACAGGTTTCGCATAGACTTAGGGATAACCTTTAAAACAATCTTCTTGTCTGAAACCAGAAGGCTCAGGTCTTTGATATTTGGTATGAAGCTTCGTCTTGTGGACTTCTATCAAGATTGTTCATGCACGCACACACTCACTCAAACGTGGGTTTAACAAATTATTATCTCAAGCAATATCGACTTTAGGGATCCTGGGCTCAAGGTCACTGTCTATTTTTAGGAAACTTTTGTCAGCTATGTTGCCTTCTGCCAACTCTTGCTACATATGCAGGTTGAAGCTTTGCTGACGTCAAAACTGTACTGAAAAACCCGTTGTTTTTAATTAAATTTTAAGTGTCTAATTAATTTTACTTCAGTGGATTGTGTTTACTCACTACAAACCTTTACTTTTGTCTTTATTGCAATCTTAATTGGTGTAATATTATTCGAATTATTCCATTTTTGTCATTTTTATATTGAAAATATATGTTTTGTTGATTTTACCAAATAAATATTAATAAATTTTTGGGCTGTTCAAGAGTGGTCTTTAAGACCTCTTTTTGAATGGTCCCTTAGGTGGTCTTTCACTGGAGCAAGCTGGGTGTGGAGGTGCAAAGAAAATACATGTACCAGAAACCTTTAAGGTGCGCTTTGGAAAGCATGATTTTTCATGGTTCCAGCTGGTCTTAAAAGCGCCGCTTGGCTGTATTTGGTTTTGAATACATGTATCTAAGGTTGTGTATGTGTGCGGTTGACCGTGTGTGTGTGTGTGTGTGTGTGTGTGTGTGTGTGTGTGTGTGTGTGTGTGTGTGTGTGTGTGTGTGTGTGTGTGTGTGTGTGTGTGTGTGTGTGTTATTTTCAGACTGTTCAAAAAAAATTCAAGGATTTATCATTTTGAAGAAATTTTGGATAGAAAATAATAGGATTTCACTTAGCTACCCTTTAGGCAGTCAGGCAGAAGAATGTGGACATGCTGAAGAGCATTCCGGATGCTCTAGTTTTTTTGCTGTCTTTTTGTCAGCAAGTAGCACATATATGCTGACAAAGCCTGTTCACCCCCTTTATTACGAGGACTGTTCAAATATGAATGCAACTAAGCACATAAAAATGATTCCGTGATAGATTTCAATGAAAAATTTATTCTGTCCCCTCAAAGTATTCCCCTTTAACAGATATACAAACTTTCAGACTTCTGATCAAATCATTGAACGCATTTTGGTAGTCTTTTCGAGGTATACTATGAAGGCACTGGAATATTGCAGAACCGAGGTGTTTGCGCTGTACAAATTTTCGACCAGAAAGGTATTTTTCAGCCGCGGGAACAAAAAAAGTCACACGGGGCAAGGTCAGGGGAATGGGGGGGGGGGGGGGTTTGAGGGAGTTCAACAACCATTTCCTGCTTCAGATAGTCTTGCACAATGAACGCCTTGTGCGATGACGCATTGTCGTGTAGCAATCTGACATTGGCCAAACCAGTTGCGGGTCTTCGTTCTTTGAAATATTTCTTCAATTTTCGAAGGACGTTATTCTTGTAAAACATCGCATTTACAGATTTGCCTTTAGGCACAGCAACCTGAATAGCAGGGCCCTGATTTGAAAAGAATATGACATACATTACCTTCTTGACGTTCATGGTCCGCTTTGCAATGCATGGTCTTTTGCAATACTTTGTTGCCCATATTTTGTTCTGACTCTTTCGTTTTGGCTAAAAAAGTGAACCCATGTCTCGTCACCTGTGACGACATTAGCGAAAGACCGTGCATTGTAATTTGGAAACTTTTAAGCGGCTTCTTGGCGCACTGAACGCGTGTCCTTTTCTGCTCATCTGTCAAGAGAATGGGAATCCATCCAGCACAGATCTTTCTCATTTTCAAATCCCGTTTCAGAATTGTATGAGCTGCTCCTAATGAGATGCCAACCATACTAGCTATTTGCCTAGTGGTGTATCGTGCATCGGTAGCAACTATTTCTTTCACTCTAGCAACCATCTTGGCAGATGTTGCTCTTTTCGGCAGGCGATCATGCGGTGCATCTTCTGTTGAGCCTAGCCCACAGCTGAATTTCTTACACCAACGAAAAACTGTCGGAAAATACATTTTATTATGCCCATAAACGGAACATATTTCATCAAAAATGTCTTTGCACCGTATACCAAGAATACGATTCATAATATAGGACCGTATTTCAACGGCGTATATCTGACCTTCTTCCAACCATGTTTTATATTAGTATACAAGAATAGACAGTGTTTATCGAACGATATACATGGCTAAAGTGGACGGATTTTTACAGGTTTGGTATCAATGTATAGGTAAAATGTTTTTCTACGCTGTGATATTTATTTCCAAGTATTTTCGCATTAGTGCATGAGAAAACGTTCTACTTGGATTCATATTTGAACAGTCCTCGTATCAAGGAAGTCGAATAACAAACAAAATTTCCACTAGAGACGAAAATAGCAACAGTGGGTACTCGGCTCTCAACAAATTGTCTCTAAAGAATGAATATCACCAATATATAAGTTCTCTTCATTAAGCTTGTCATCACTATACGTAGACAAAGACAAAATCTCACTGTGGCCAATTGACTGACAGATGTTTTTAAGGTAACCGGGCGCCATGGGCACATTGGCGGTAAAATTTCCCTTAAATAGCCTCAACAAAAATAGCACCCAATCAAATGAAAGGAAACACCATAGGTGCGTTTAAATTCAAGCCACGAACACCATTTTGCATCCATCCAAATAATTAAGCATTTTAATATGAAACTAAAATTGACCATGAACTTAATTATATCTAACAGCTGTTCATTGCTGTTTGTGTCCGATATCCATCTAGTTGGGTGAAAGAGGGAGAATAAAAAATAATAAAAAATAATAATTAGAAAGTAGCCACCATATTAATCTACTATACTATGAGTTAGTACGTAGACATTACTTGTGAAAGACTATACTTGTGAGTTATCTTGGCCAGTAGAATGAAATGAACTTTTCAGGCCCCTAACTTGCAAGTGTAAACAATAACATGCAACTTTTTATACACGGAAAAACAACGAAACATAAAATAATAATCTTTGCAATATTTATTTAATCTTTTTTTTTCAGAAATTTAAGCTAAATTCTTACCGTCTCGGGCTTTCCTGGTTTGAATGGTCCGTTGGAATAATTGCGGACTGCTATTGCGGTTGCGTCTCAACCTTGAAAATGTTTCCTAAAGCTAAACTAAACTATTTATTTGCAGATTTTTTTTACTGTATGTAAAGCGCTGAAAATTTTTATCCGAGCGTCCGTGTTGTTTCCAACGTCTCGTCAGAAACTTTGCACTATTTGACGTCACTTTATACTACGTGTGCGCGCCATGGCTCTGAATGTCGTTTAATATAGCACACTGTCTACTGTCTTAAATTATTGTTAAATCCCTTGATTGTTTAGAGTTGCGGTATAAACTAAATACATGATTAGTGTAATCGATTCGCCGCGACAATTTCATAGGGGCTCGCTAAAGCTCGCCCCTATAAAATTGTCTAAGGCTCACCGATTATATTTTATTATTAAAGACACTAACCATGTATTTACTATATCATATGGCATTTTTCATATCATACCTTATATCAGTCCCGAGACTTCTTTAAAATATCAGCACAAGGGTCGAGAGCCAGTGGACGGATAAGGGTCGAAAGGTGATGTGGGGTGTGATAAAAAATGCAATATTATACTGAAAAGTAATGTGTAGGCTTTGTCATATGTGAGATGCCAAGTTCAGCAACGGACGGCCAGGTTATTTTTCTTTGTGTACTTTTTGCCCACCTCTGATCAACCTCTGATCGCATATTTCAAGACGAAGTATTTTATATTATCATATGATTTCGTGTCTGATTCCATGAATAGCACTATTTTGCTAGAGATGGCGCATATGAGCAACGAATACTGATCATACTGCTTATATCTGATAGTCATGCGGCTACGTAAAGCTCATGCGATCATCGAGGACAGACGGATGCGCAGGCTAACGTCAAGTGACGTCAGTCTAAACCATGGTTCTTTACGGGCATTGGTGGCATCAACGCTGTTCCGCTCTTTGTAGAAAAACAGCGTGTAAATATTTTTCAGCTTTAAAAATTTGCCTAGAATTTTTCGCTCGGGGATGAGGGGCAAAGAATGTAAATATAAAAAAATATACTTATTTTTCTGCTTTTCTGCTGAAAGTATGAACGACAGAGGGTGGCTAGTAAAGTTTACATGAACCCCTTTGTGAATCATTTACTTTTCCCACGACCCATTGCGTTCATACGTTCATGAACAGCAAAAAAAAAATTATAAATTTCATTTTTTAAATTTATTAAACTCGTTCAGGAAAACAAGCATTAAATGTTAGCAGAGTTTTTCATGCTTTTCCTCAAGTTTAATGAATTCAGTACATCACGAAAACACACCTATATAATTTGGACCCCTTAAACCCCACTTTTATATAGTAAATCTGGGGTTTACAGGGGTAAACCTTATTTTTCTTATTTCTGCTCCAAAATACAGATTGTAGATACTCGTTAGAACCGCCTCGATGTGGCGGTTCTATCGAGTACCAACAATCTATATTTTGAGCAGAAATAAGAAAGATACATGTATCACATTTTTTCATCTTAAAATTTTCGTTTTTTGGGCGATAAGGTTACAATGTATATATAAAGGCGTGTTTTCGTAGTGAATAGATGAGCACTCATGTAGACTCCTATACACATTATTTATTTTCTCCCTCAGTTCGTTCGTCCGAAAATAAAAGTAGTCTTTTCTATGCTGTCCTGGGACGAACTCTTGCATTGTGGTCACAATGCGAGAATCTGTCACATTACAGAATAAGAATTCAAGTAAGAAAACGATTGATTTGGAAATGCCGCTGAACGCTACAGATCGGTTTCCATTTATTATCAACTAGTAACAATGCAACATACTACGCTATGCTGTTCTGGTAATCATATGACTGCTAAAAGTAGTCAACTCCTAATCGTAACTGAAGTTATGAAATCTTAACATGTCCATACTTCGTATTAAAAACGACAGTTGAACGAAATCCCGTGACGTCAAATACCTGATCAATACAGAGTTATCTATCTTAACTGAGGAGAAATTATGGACCATAGTCGATAGAAAACAAAAATTTAGGAAATTTAAACCGCGGTATTATAACTGAATAAAAGAAAAATCTTCTCAGATTGTCATTTTCTACTAATTTATACATCCATCCAATGATTTCTAATAGCATTTTTTTTTTTTTAAATACGAAAATCTTGCATAATTCGTCTATGGTAAATGCGCGATACTTGAATAAAACCGGCATTTAACTCAGTTATAAAAAATAAGAAAAAATTGTAAATTATCAATACTAATTCTAAAATTATTTTCATTCGATAATTGGAAGAATTATTTTCATTCGATAATTGGAAGAATTTTAATCTCTAAGGTGCAAAATATGAATATTGAAAACAATTCCTGATACTACCGATTAACCCCGAACTAATATAGACAACACTCAACAGACCTGTTATGTGACGTCACGGCAAAAGCTCAATACTACCGCAATGTGTAAATATTGTGGATAGAGCACTGAGTATTTATTATAAAACAGAATGTCCACATCTAAAAGCGCACGACGTCGAGCAAAAAACAGCTTATCTGAAAACTTGTGTCCAAAATCTATTCAGTGACTTTCTATATTTCACACTGTGCATTTGGATATGTTCAATATATAAAGATACTTGAATGTGGTATTGACTGTTCGAAATGTTCGTTAGAACTGGCGAAACGTTTTTCAACTCTTGTAAATCGTTCACGATTCTAAATATTTTGATTGACCGACTCGTTCCCCTGTGAAGATCACGTTAAACATGTATGGGTTGCTCAATGAATTCTGACTTTGTCAGTTGGAAACAGCCGATGTTCCGATCATTAATTACCGTATTTTCGATCAAAAATTTGGTCTAAAGACAAATCTTCCCTTCTATTCTCTGTAGCGTATAGCGGTCGACTGACGAGAAAACCGTTCAAGGCCTTTTAAATCAACCAATAAACTCACATCACCCAAAAGGCGTCATATAAGACGAAACAAAAACGTGAATATAGTATGAACACTGGTCATTGTACATGTCCTGTAAGACAGACCGAAAAGAAGAAGATTTATTTTCTCCCTCACTTCGTTCGTCCGAAAATAAAAGTAGTCTTTTCTATGCTGTCCTGGGACGAACTCTTGCATTGTGGTCACAATGCGAGAATCTGTCACATTACAGAATAAGAATTCAAGTAAGAAAACGATTGATTTGGAAATGCCGCTGAACGCTACAGATCGACTTAAAATCAAAGAAGGGGTACCAGGTAACGGATTCTTAAATCAGAATGGTGTGTATGTGGCTATATATAAGTATAACGTCAGACCAATGGCTCATGTCATGATGAAACGGGAGTTTGGTTTGAAAATTTATCCGAAAGTCTAGAAAAGCCGGGGCTTGAACCCACGACCCATGGTTTATGAGAAACCAGGAATTAAGCAAAATTATAAAACTGAATTTTACGATACTAAAGGCGTCATTTGGAAGAAAAACGTTTTGACCGTGAGCCATTACTAAGCGCTCTTCTCCACTGCTATTTGAAGCTGCTTCTAAGACAACGATTAGTTTTGCCTTCAAATAAATCTAAAGCGCGAATAAATATTCTCTTACTCTATATGATAACTTCAAAATGTTTTGATATACTGAAGACCCTAAGTGAATAATGATCGGATTTCGGCTGTTACCTGGAAGTGGTTGTATGTCTGTTTAACCATAAAACTGCCGTGAATCGGTGCCAGAGTAATATTGATGACCGTTCTATACTGATCTTTTTACACAAAACACTAACTCGTGCCACGCATGTAAATATTAGATAATTTACTGAATATGAAGAACCTGGAAAACCCTGCAGTGCGCAAAGAACTTGCATATCCGCTTTTTATGTTTTCACTATTTAAGAAATAGAACATGAAATTCCCCTTATGTAGACGATCCACAGTGATCGACTCCTTCCTGATGGTTGCTGACATTATGCGCTTCAGTCCTTTCAAGGCCATATACGCGGACTCTTTGTCGAGGGTTCGACATTAAAGCCAACTTATGATTCCAACTTATTGCGTAGAAATAAAATCTTACGCAGAAACAGATACTTTTGACTTCACTAGATGACTAAGAAACACTTCACTAGATGACTAAGAAACACACAAGGAACTCCCAATGAAGCCTGTAGTGACTAACGAATTGCCTGGCACCATGTAGAACCAAACTCACTTAACAGTAGAAATTGTTGCTCGTTCTGTCTGCTCTAGAATGTAACACTGTCCCATAATCGTTTTGCTGCATCTCCGAGGCCAGGGTGGTCGTTTAGGCGTCTAACTCATGAACTCCATAGTTCGCTTTGAAAAGGAATCTATAAAACAGAAAATTATTTTTAAGCTTCTTCATCAAAACTAAAATATAAACCCAAGAATGTTCTCCGAGAATAACGCACTATAATTATTATCATACTGTAAAAATTAAGGAAACGATAAATGCCACATGACGTAAGACTCGGGGATACAATCTCAAGTTTATAAAGCTTGAACTCTTTGCAGAAAGCTGCTACTTGTTAAAAGATATCTACATGATTTCTGTCTTTTATTTATTCCTTTTTTTTTTTTTTTTTTTTTTTTTTTCTTTTCTCTCTCTGTGGGTTACATGTACGTGACTTCTGTCTTTTTTTTTTCTTTCTCTCTGGGTTACTACCCGGTACCAATCTCTGGGCCACTACCCAATACATGTTTTTTTTTTTTTTTTTTTTTGTTTTTTTTTTTTTTCCTTCTCTCTCTCTCTCTCTCTCTCTCTCTCTCTCTCTCTCTCTCTCTCTGTGGGTTACATCTACGTGACTTCTCTCTTTTTTTTTTTTTTTTTTTTATTCCTTGTCTCTCTGGGTTACCACCCGGTACCAATCCCTGGACTACTACCCAATACAATTAACACCAGGTTGCCATGAAAGAATGCGCACTGAACCAAAAGAAAGTATATATACAGAAAAGCAGTCTACACTTGACCGGTTCAGTGCGGCAGTTCTTTCCCTGGACCACCTTCTGCCATAATGCTTTTCGCCTGATTTGTTCTTTTAATTTTTAATGCAATACTATCGCCTTTTACTTTGTGTTGCTGTTGTGTTATCGTTCTTGCATTTGGACTAAGTCGCAACCAGCCTGCATGTGTTCCTCGCGATGGGAACTGTAGTATTGAAAGAAAGATAAGAGAAAATATGCGGCAATAAAATGTAGAAAACCAGTACTCAGACAAGGACTAAAGCATACTGTTTTCCACGCACGAGATGTTTGAAAGAATTATGAATGGATACATGGATGTAAAAGAGTTCGCTTTACGTTAATTTACCGAAAAATTAACTGCATTCTTTCTAGGCAATAGTCAAATAGTGAAAGTCAACACGAGCTACTATTATTTGAATTCAATACGACAGCAACGTTGCTGCAATATTGAATCCGCGTTGTTACAGTTTTAAGAAAATGACAAATAGCTACTGGGCGCTGAATCGCAACGTAAATTGAAGGTAAAGTTAACTAGACATTGTAAACACCCCAAACTTGACTTCGTATGGCGAATGTGGGGTCTACGGGGGTATTCACCGCCTTCCCAATTCCAGCCCAAACACAAAGACCACTGGTATCCACTAGAACTGGCTCATTGAAGCAGTTCTAACGAGCACCAATAATCCATATCCGGACAAAACGTAAGGAAAATATATCAAACATTTTTACTTGAAACGTGCTAATTCTAATGAAGTCTCATAACGTACTCATAGCCGTTTTCTGGTAAATAAAAATATGAACGAAAAGTACATGTGTCGATCTCCGATAGCATCTTGCAGAGCAAATATTATGAAACTAATCAGCATAGCGACGGCAATGTCTTTGTTGATGATTTTCTGTCTTTCATTTCTCTTCTTTTTTTTTCTTTTTTTCATCTCTCTTTTTTTTTTTCCTTTTCTTTTTTTTTTTTTTTCGTAACCAAGCACAGACTAGAGTAACCATCTAGCATATAAATAAGAACATTACTTACAAAAGACGACATAGCAAATAGGCTCCTGGAATCTGACCCAAGTATATAGAAGCCACTTCCAGAACATAAGTTCGATAGCGACCCGGTATTAAATCAATGAGTAGGGGCCAAGGATTTGGGAAGTATGAAAACGCCTCTTGATTTCATACAACGCATATAGATCAAGGCTTTCAGAATTAAGAAAAACAAGGGGAACAATCCAGTTTAAATTCCGACTCCAACCATATGCAAAAGCGTTTACTCAGGTAGTGCGTGTGTTCAAGTTTTACGTCCCACGAACATCTAAGGTCATATTGTGACGGGGCCTCTGTTTCCAGACCCCGATGATACGAAAGTCTGGAGAAGCTGGAGATCGAACCCGTGACCACTTGTTAATGAGGCGAGAAGCATAACTACACCGCGGAGGTTTCTCAACTCCGGTAGAATCAGTTGAGTGAGTGAGTGTTTGAGTTTTACGTCCCACCAACGCCTAAGGTCATACGGAGACAGGACCTGGGTTTAAAGACTCCCCGAAAGTCTGGAAAAGCCCGGGATCGAACCTGCGACCCCTGGTTTACAAGGCGAGTAACGTAACCACTACACCACTGAGGCTTCTAGGTAGAATCAGGTGACCAATATTTGGAATTTATGAACTTTAGAATCTTTAAAATCTGCAAAGTTGTCGAAAGTAAATGGACCCCGTTTTCCTCATTAGTCAAATATCTAAATTCTTTCTTTAGCAACCAACTGCAGCGAATAAACTATGCTACCTATGCTTACGTACTAATTTTCCAGATACTGATTATCAGTGTAGAGTCTGATCAGTTTGCCCTCTCAAATGTAAATCACACGATCGCTTAAAAATAAGCATTTAACTCTCTATAGGTAGAGTTTTGCTTTTTGTCAAATCACCAATTGTGTATTGGGCGGCCGCATTTCTGGGTTCTTACCAAAACAACAACATCAATGAATGAATTTGAAAGCTCAGTGATCGAATACCAGTCTGCTGGGCATAAACACCTGGTCATAATCTGACAAAAGTTACCAAATGCCAATGGCATAGTGATATTTTCCTGCTACTTTTGCGACTTTCCAGGCGCTCCCTGAAATCTCTTTTTACTACTCACAAAACTTTCTGGCAGGTTAGAGGACTATTCTCTTATGCGGACCTCAAACGTTTTAAATAACCTAATTGTTTCAGTTCTAAAAGTATACTCAACTTCATTCCGTTTAGCTGGCTCTGACTCTGGTTTCTCAACACTTGCTCCTGTTTTGTTCGAGCAACACACTTGCGGATGTTGTAGCCAAATCTTGAAACAAAACATCATTAAATCTCTCTGCCTGTCAAAATCCTGATTCATGAACTTTGGTCTAAAGACAAATCTTCCCTTCTATTCTCTGTAGCGTATAGCGGTCGACTGACGAGAAAACCGTTCAAGGCCTTTTAAATCAACCAATAAACTCACATCACCCAAAAGGCGTCATATAAGACGAAACAAAAACGTGAATATAGTATGAACACTGGTCATTGTACATGTCCTGTAAGACAGACCGAAAAGAAGAAGATATAGTTTGTACAGACTTATAATACGTGCCCTTTTCAATTGAATCGGTTTATTCTAGGCTCCGTCTCTGTGTTTCTACAACAATGAAATGTTCACTGAAGACGACTGGCATGGTATTCGGATGATTTATAGCAGTGTAAAAGAAGAAGATCCTCTCAAGGTTGGCAGATTTGGACTTGGCTTTAAATCCGTGTTCCACATAACAGGTAAATATTGGTACACTCGAACAGTACAAGTACTAATTATAGATGCGCACCCTCCCCAACCCCGACCGTACCCCGACCGTCGGGGCTCTCAGAAATAGACATCACGGAAACACGCCTATATAATTCTGATCCCCTTCAACTCCACTTTTATGTAGTAAAACTGAGGTTTAAGGGGGTATACATTATTTTTCTTATTTCTGCTCAAAAACATAGATTGTGGGTACTCGATAGAACCGCCTCGTCGAGGCGGTTCTATCGAGTCCCCTCAATCTATGTTTTGAGCAGAAATAAGAAAAATATTACAATTTTTCAATTTTTCATCTTAAAATTTCTAGTTTTTGACCAAGAAATTGACAATGTATTTGTATAGGCGTGTTTTCGTGATGTAGGACTGCATGGTGCTTCCTCGTAGAGCTAAAATTGACCGAACTTGAGTACGGTTAAACCACAGGCCAGCCCAGGAAAAGTGGTGCGGGTCAGAACGCGCCTTACACCATTACGGTTTCTTTTGGCGGTAGGCGTCTAAATATGACCAAAATAGTGTTGATCAGGGACGTAAAACCCCAACACGAACAAAACAATACTGTTCATAGGTAGATATTGAAGTGAACACTGAACCTATAAACCTTGACTGTCTTACTCCACTCCTGTGCTCTTAAATTACACTGTTGTGCAACCTCAATTCAGTTTTCTCTATATGGACCATTACTTCAAAAGGGTCCAGTGTTACTTTTGAACACGCTTTTATTCCAGCACAAAAGAAAAGTGTGTGCAACGGCTATATAAAATCAACTGATTTAATTGTGTCACGTATGGTTCTAACTTAATATAACTTAAAACACTTCTGTAAACCTCATTATATAGAGAAAACGTTGGTATACAGAGGAAATACAGTATTTGTTTTTGTTTTTACTTTAAGACATGGGCTCTAAGCCCTCACAACCTATGTTTGGAGTGTAAATTTGTTTGTTTGATTTGAGGTTTAACGTCCCCGTCAACATTGTAAAGGTCATTTTGGAGACGTTGCTTCCAATTTTGTGGGACTTTTACCCGACATTGAGATGAAATGACATCTCAAGCCCTGTAGCCCAATGAAACCAATAGGGTTTATAAACATGGACAGTCCGCCTCGCACCGCGGTTCCTGGACAGGCTTAGATCCTCTAAGCAGGCTTAGATCCTCTAAGCTGTTTACCAGTACTAGAGTGCAGGCCGGATTCAGCTCTGCGAGGAAGCATCATGCAGCCCATATATTTCTTCAAGCCCCTATGGGCGGGGCCGGTTGGAGTGTAAATATAAGGCAAATATCACAATTTGTATCAGAAAATTGACCGTTTTGGAAATATGAAAGAATGTACTACGTATAACAGATGTGTAATCATAATGACGTTACAGTGTGTGTGACCAGTCCACACACGCCTTTTACGAAGTGGTACAAAATATTCGCTTGTCAACGTTGAAAGTTACGTTTATTCTTATCGACGCTTTAAAAAAATAATTTTCATAAAACATTCATTTTTAGCATCATTATAGAATAGAAGAATTTTTCATAGGGTACATTATCGTGATAAAACGCCGCCGCCAGTGACTATTTCATTTTATCATATGTCGTCGCGTCTGAGAGTGTAATGACGCCATGTAATATTTTCGATAATCCACTAGTGGGTTAAATATGCAAATTAGCTAGATACGTCCCGTAGCGTTACATGTACGACGTCCTTAACGACGTCGCGTTTACTAATGACAGAATATTGACATGGTGAATAAAATGCGCTTTAAATGTCATATGATAAGTAGAATCTTGCATTCGTGCTCATGTATTATTGAATTTATTAAACTCGTTGTGGAAAAGGGATAAAATGCTCGGAAAGCCTCGCATTTTGCCCTTTTCCTCAACTCGTTTAAAAATTCAATAATACATGAGCACTCGTGTAAGATCCTCTATTTTAGCCCATCAACACGATTAAACAGAGTACAGTTAAATGATTTTGAAGCACTGACAGCACTGTTGGGTCGATTGTCTGAGTGTAGGCTGAACTGAAACTTAATCTTTAACTTTATGTGCTTTTAACAAACAATGTAGACCCTGATCTGGGTATACACTCAGTACTTGAGCCAAGTCCAATTTTTTTTTTTTTTTTTTTTTACACAGCGCTCTGATGTCATAAAGGACGATTAGCACTGCTAAAAATAAATTGAACCTTGATTGTATACATTGTCGGCGATAATCACGTGGACAATAGCAGTTGATACAATTCTATAGCTAGTATTTATAAACAGTCGACCCAAAAATACCCCGTAAATCACCAAAGCGTTAATTGCATTGCAACTTTCAGATTATCCATGTATAATAAGTGGAAACAGACTTCTCCTGATAAACCCACATGAACAGAATTCCCAGAAAGTTTGTGTCACCATACAGTTGGCAGAGCTGGCGAAATGTAAAGGAATAAACATCGCAGAGTTCCTTGAATCTTTTGAGGGAACTTATGGCTTTACAACTGAGTCGCTGAACACTGGGTTTTTTGAAGGCACAATATTCTGGTTCCCTTTGCGTGAATCAACTTCTGATTTGTCTGATACCACATATGACAAGGATAAAATCATGGACCTCTTCAAATCGTTTCAAACTGAAGCAGTTCATGCGTTGTTGTTTTTGAAGTCGCTATGCTCTGTTGAGCTCTACTGCAGGGGATCCGACACAATATTTGATTTGCCAAATGGGCAACCCTTTTTTCAAGTGATACTCGAAGATCCTGATTCAGTTATAACAGAAGAAAGATGGAAATTTCTGAGCTCTGTCCAAAGCACAAAGAGAAGGGCTCCAGATGAAAATATACATAGTGTCACGCAACCAACATTCAAGACATGCTTGGCTACTACGGAAATGCAAGATAAAGATGAGTCGGAAAGTTCGTGGCTGGTAGTGAATATGTTTAAAGGAGGCAAAATGTCTGACAAGCTCTCCTCTCTTGTAAATGATAAAGACCTTTCATACAGCCCATTTGTAGGAGTGGCTATCCCACTTGGAAGCTTTTCTGCCACCTTCAAAGGTCATATTTTCTGTTTCTTACCACTTCCACAAGAAAAGAAGAGCTTGACAGGTCTTCCAATACACGTAAATGGGTTTTTCGCCATGAGTCAGAATAGAAGGCATCTTAAATGGGCATCGGCAGACCAGGACACATTCCACATGCACAGAGACAAGTCTATCGAATGGAACGAATGCCTTATAAATGAGGTTCTCCCTGAAGCCTACATTCAGTTGTTAGATATTGTCATTGCTAGAAGTAAGGAGAGAGACAATGGTTTGGATGAGGTAGAAACTGTATACCGAAGTATTCCAGATATTTCGGAAGTAGATAGCAAATGGGAGAGGCTTGTAAACCAGGTGCACATAGGTTTAGTTAAGACGAGTTGCATTTTTGTTAGAAAATGTGGTATTTGGGCAAAACCTGAAAAACTAGTATACACTATGTTTGATCAGCAAAATGCCTCCAAAGAAATAAAAGACAGCGTTGTAATGGCATTAGATAAATATGAAAATGTTCTAAACACATCAGTTTCTGATCATATTTGGAGATTTCTCAAAACAGTTGCCGCGCCAAAAGATATTTCACCAACCAAGCTACAGCGAATACTCAAAACGGGAGATACCTACAGAAAATTTCTTTCACGCAAGGACAAACTGAACGTTCTTGCTTATATCTCTTCTGAGGGAAGCTTTGGCCTTTTGAAAAATTTAGAACTTCTCCCGTTGGAAGATGGTAGTTTCATCGAATTCCAACAAAAAGGTTCAAACACATTGCCCGTGTATATTTGCAGTAACGAAGAATCTTCACTGTTTCCAGGACTAGAAAAAAGATTAATCTCAATAGATATCCCTGGAAAGATATTAAGTATACTAAGGCAGCTGGCAGATTTAGGTAAGTTTTGGACAGTGATCATGATAAATTATCTTATTTGATATTATGCTTTGGTATGTTACTTAAATATGCAGTTTTGAATCCCATTATCATTCGTGTCCCGTTGTTCAAACATCTGTCATGAAATAGTAGACAAATCGGTCAGCTCAGCCACGCAGCTTTGCAGGAGTCTTGAAAGTTTAGTTACAGTTACAAGATGCATAGTCATCACGAAAACACACCTATATAATTCTGAACCACTTGAACCCAGCTTTTATATAGTAAAACGGGTTTAAATTTTCTTGTCCTTTGGGATCATTGATGCCATTGTGAAATTTTGAATATATTTGAGGGTCACTGATGAGGCCTAATTGGCCGAAACTAGCTAGTATGGCCCGGAAAATATACACAATCCATATTTTTTTAGTTCTGTGGTGTATTCCATTGCTTCCAAAGGATAACCCTTTTATATAACATAATTACAGGGGTAACCCTAATTTTTAGCTCACCAGTCACGAAGTGACAAGGTGAGCTTTTGTGATCACTTTTTGTCCGTCGTCCGTGCGTAAACAATTTCTTCAAACGACATTTCCTCCTAAACCACTGATCGGATTTTGACCAAACTTCACAGGAATGAGCCTTTAATGATCCCCTTTCAAATGTGTTCAAATGGTTCCGGTCCGCTGCACCTCAAGGTCACGGGAGCCAAAAATAGAATTTTTTATGAAAACTTAAAAACTCTTCTTCTCTGAAACCGCAAGCCCTAGGTCTTCCATATTTGGTGTGTAGCTTCATCTAATGGACCTCTGCCAAGATTGTTCAAATTATAGCGCTGGGGCAAAAATTGCCCCCGCTCCGGGGCCTTTTGGTTTTACATAGACTTACATAGGGAAAACCTTTAAAAATCTTCTTGTTTGAAACCAGAAGGCTCAGGTGTTTGATTTTTGGTCTGAAGCTGTGTTTTATGGACCTCTATCGCGATTCTTAATGTTATAGCACTGTGTCCAAACATGCCCCCGCCCCGGGGCCCTTTGGTTTTACATAGACTTATATAGGAAAAACCTTTAAAAATCTTCCTGCCTCAGGTTTTTAATATTTGGTATGAAGCTTCGTCTTCTGAACCTCTATCAAGATTGTTCAAATTATAGCGCTGGGCCAAAAATGCCCCCTCCCCGGCGCCTTTTTGTTTTTACATCGACTGATATAGGGAAAATCTTAAAAAATCTTTAAAACCACAAGGCCCAGGTCTTTGATATTTTGCTTGAAGCTTCATAAGGATGACCTCTAACAAGATTATTTAAATCATAGCTCTGGGGTCAAAAATAGCCCCGCCCCATGGCCTACCGGTTTTACATAGACTAACATAGGGAAAATCTTTAAATACCTTCTAGTCAGAAACCAAAAGTCCCAAGCCTTTAATATTTGAAATGAAACTTCCTCAAGTTGTCATCTACATAGAACGTTCAAATTATAACCCCATGGGGTCGACAATTGACCTGCCCAGAGCCCTCTGGTTTTATATAGGGTTACAGCTGAGCCGGTTCATCTCTGTCTGGTCCACTAGGACCTGACCCTCAATGTCCGCAAGATGCCTAGACAGTGACATACAAGTCAGCTCTGTATTGTCAAAGGGAACCACTGACCCATAACCACCCCTCCCCCTCCGTATGTCACCATGTGACATTATTAGTTAGACTGAGACGCTTCATCTCCTTCCGTAGCACTAGGACCTGGCTCTCAATGTCCACAATGAATGCAGATATGTCACATTCAAGTCAACTCTGTATTGTTAAATGGAACACTGACTCATATGTCTAGCATCTGTCTGTACAATCAAGTGAGCGATCCAGGGCCATTATGGCCCCCTTGTCCTCTTGTTTTATTTCTGCTATAAAATATAGATTGTGGCTACGCGGAAGAACCGACTCGATGAGGCGATTTTATTGTGTACTCCAATCTATATTTTGTGCAGGAATAAGAATAATACCGGAACTTTTCATCTTAAAATTTTCAAAGTTTCGTTTTTCCGGCGATTAAATTACAATGTATCATTTTATGCGCGTCTTCGGAATAACTTTAAACATCGATTACAAAAGTTATGAACAGACTGCTGGGATTCGCAGGCTGATCTGCACTTTTGATGTTTGGGAAACTGGCAAACAAAGTTTCTCATAATGTGGTTTATGTATACTACAAAAATTCTTTCAGTTTATCATTATATATCGTTTTATAAGATGACTTTATTTAATAAGTTAATTGCCGTTATTTTGATGATATCTGGCTGGCCTTTTTCGTTGATATGCAAGTCTTTTAAGGTGATTAGCACACATGGTATACTTTTCTGCCAGTACAAGAGGGGCAGACTTAAAATGAAAAGTCGGGACTTCATGTTTGCTTTCGGATAATCTTTGGCAATAAAAGTTTTTTTTTAGATTTTCTGACTTTCTAGTACGCCGGCGGGTCGGGCCTCTGTCACTATGACGGCTCCTGCCTCAAGAATTACTTAAACTTTTTAAGTAATGTTGATTGGTGCCTGTTGCTTTGCATCTAGTTGGGCTCACTGGATTTGAACAGATGGTTTTCTTCTCCTCCATCATTTTACTCATAACATGCTGTCGGGTTCCCATCGTTCTTTCACCTCCGTCTGTTTTTTATGTTTTCGGTGTTGTTGAACTTATGAGTCAGACATCTTTCATACAGACTGAACCAATTATTATCCCCTCGCTCAACATAGCATTTGTCCCGTACGTACGTACGTGCGTACTTACTTTTGTCATCGCTCTAGCGCCTACATTTCTGGACCGATTTTAATATAACTTCACACAATTGTTTCTTATGACAATATCTCGAGCAAGTTCGACTTTCAAGGTCATGACCTCAAGGTCAAGGTCACTGTGGCTATTTTTAGAAAAACATTGTCATGGCACTAGCGCCTAGATTTCTTCACCAATTTCAATATAACTTCATACAAATGTTCCTTATAAAAATATCTCGAACGAGTTCGACTTTCAAGATCATGGCCTCAAGTCAAGGTCATTGTGGCTTTTTTTAGAAAAAAAATTGTCATCGCTCTAGCGCCTACATTTCTTTACTGATTTCAATATAACTTCACACAAATGTTCCTTGTGACAATATCTCAAGCGAGTACAACTTTCAAGGTCAAGGTCACTGTGGCTAGTTTTAGAAAAACTTTGTCATCGCTCTAGCGCCTACATTTCTTCACCAATTTCAATATAACTTCACACAAATGTTCCTTATAAAATATCTCGAGCGAGTTCGACTTTCAAAGTCATGGCCTCAAGGTCAAGGTCACTGTGGCTATTTTTAGAAAAGCTTTGTCATCGCTCTAGCGCTTACATTTCTTCACCGATTTCAATATTACTTCAAACAAATGTTCCTTATGACAATATCTCTAGCGAGTTCCACTTTCCAGGTCAAGGTCACTGTTGCTATTTTAAGAAAAATTTTGTTACCGTTCTAGCGCTTACATTTCTTCACCGATTCCAATATAACTTCACACAAATGTTCCTTATGACAATATCTCGAGAGATTTTGACTTTCAAGGTCAAGGTCACCATGGCTATTTTTAGAAAAACTTTGTCATCGCTCTAGCGCCTACATTTCTTCATTTATTTCAATATAACTTCACACAAATGTTCCTTATGCCAATACCTCGATAGAGTTCGACTTTCAAGGTCAAGGTCATTGTGGCTATTTTAAGAAAAACTTTGTCATTGATCTTGCTCTTACATTTTTTCACCATTTTCAATATTACTTCACACAAATGTTCCTTATGACAATTTTTCTAGCGAGTTCCACTTTCAAGGTCAAGGTCACTGTGGCTATTTTTAGAAAAACTTTGTCATGGATCTAGCGCTTACATTTCTTCACCGATTTCAATAAACTTCATATAGATGTTCCTTATGACAATATCTCGAGTGATTTAGACTTTCAAGGTCATGTTCACTGTGGCTATTTTAAGAAAAACTTTGTCATCGCTCTAGCGACAACATTTCTTCACTGATTTCAATATAACTTCACACAAATGTTCCTTTTGACAAAACCTCGAGCGAGTTCGACTTTCAAGGTCAAGGTCACTGTTTCTATTTTTAGAATTACTTTGTCATTGCTATAGCGATTATATTGTTCACCAATTTCAATATAACTTTACAAAAATATTCCTTATGACAATATTTCGAACTATTTCTACTTTCAAGGTCAAGGTCCCTGTGCTATTTTTAGAAAAACTTTGTCATCGCTCTGGCGCCTACATTTATGGAAGGATTGTAATAGAACTTCACACAAATGTTTCTTATGATAATATCTCGAGTTGCTTTGACTTGCAAGGTCATGACCTCAAGGTCAAGGTCACTGTGGTTACTTTTAGAAAATTTTTGCATCGCTTTACCGCCTACATTTATTAACAGATTTTAATATTACTTCACACAAAAGATGCTTATGATAATATCTTGAGCAAGATCTACTTTCGCGGTCATGGCCTCAAGTCAGGGTCACTAGGGCTATTTTTAGAGAAACATTGCCATCACTCTAGAACCTACATTTATTGATGGATTTTTTAACAAACTTTAGCCAAAAAGTTGCATTTGATAATATCTCAAGCAAGTTGGACTTTTGCCAGTGTTTCAGTTTCAGTGTTTTCCACACACGAAGTTGTCTTGTGCAAAGGGATTTGTATCGCATGCGATGCCTTGTTTGTTTAAACCATGACGTTGATGGTGAAAAAAAATCGAGTTAAGCCAAGAATTAAAAATACAGCTGGCAGTTCCAAGGAGGTTATTCGGTTGTGGTTTATTATTGTTATAATTTGTTTCTGCATCTTTGTTCTGCCACTACATTTTTGTTTTGATTAGCCGTTTGGCCACTTTGCGGGAAATAAAGTGTCCTTTTGGCTTTCCGCTTGTAACTTTTTAATTATGGTGAAGTTGTTTTCTGGTATTATAAGAATCCAATATGGATGTGAGGGGTGGATAGAAAAATCCGTCCCAAGGGTCACTGTCCGGCATCACGAGGCTTGCCGAGTGATGCCGGACAGTGATCCCGAGGGACGGATTTTCTATCCACCCCTCACATCCATATTGGATTCTTTTTCTTGCATACCTTCCATTTCTTAGCGCGGAATTTCAATGCTGCAGTCACTTCAGTTACCAACGTGTTGTGTTGACACTGCATGAATTTTAAGTGACGTCACGGATCTTGCATGACGTCAACCTTAACGACGGCGCACACAAGGTCGTAATCAACCAGTGCATGTATCAAACACGCGATTATATTCGATTTGGGGTCGGAACACCAGGGTCAGAACATAAATTTCTATCCAAGGGTAAAATCGCGGATTTCCTTGTCTGGTGTGCAAGAATTTTCTTTCCCTTTGGAGACGTGTATGAGAGGTGTGAGGTATTTGCGTCGATTCCTTTTAATTGTCTTCCATATATTTAAGAACGTACGTTTGTCTGTTTTGAAGATGTTTATATTTTCTTTAAGTCCTTCATCTAATTTTATTTTCCAGGCAAATATCAGATAGAAATGATTACTATCAAGGAGGTCGCACGTCTGCTCGGAGACACAATTCAGATGCACTTCTGCAGTAATGACCGAGTGGTACTTAATCGTTCAAATCAACAAACAGTTTTTTCTTCCTGGATCGAACAGGTGTGGATTTACATACTGCGATACCATGCAGAAAAATTATCTACGTTTTCGGACTTGCCACTGCTACCACATCTAACCGACGGCTCCTGGAAAGACCGGGATTGGACAACCAGGGAAATACATTTATACAAGCTCACTCACGTGTTTGTCGTCAAATCAGACGAGGGATCAGATGAAATGACAGATGGTGTTTACAACGCACTTTCACATCTTTTTGTTAAAGTGCTGCCGTCACTACCTACCTGGATTGATGCAAGTAAAGTGCCTGGGATCTTTCACCTAACACATTCAGGCATAGTTCCATTATTCGAACGACTCGAGAAATCGGCTTCCGATGGGATAAGCAGTTTCAACAAAACATGTGCTTCGTCAGACCGAGAAGATTTCGTGCATTTTCTTGCTGCCTGTAAGTCCAGTTTAAAACACAAGACAAAAACATATCTGCAGAAACTAGAATTGTTCCAACAGAAATACTCTATGACTGGTCCCACTGAAGAATATGCAGCTTTAGCTCCGAAGAATCGAATAGTAAATGTCCGCCCAGATTTTCCAGTACGCTTTCCAGAAAGAATGTTTGTTGCGTCTTCCAAAAGTTCTTTAATTCTTGCTAAGGTGTTCGGAGCAGTAGAGGTCAGGGACACAGGAATGATAATACGTTATTGCAAACAATCCAACGTGGAATGATCTTTTCCCGAGAAGAAGTAGAAACATTTATGAAATGGTTGCTGCCTCATTATTCACAATATGCATCAGAGAAAAATATAATGGACTTGGCAGGAAATATTTCATTCGTGCCAACAAACTCTGATTTCTGCAAACCTTCAGATTTGTATGATCCAAGAGACAAATTCTTACAGGCATTGTTTTTCGGTGAACATATGTTTCCAAACGACCCATACACTTCTGACAGTTGTTTAGATGCATTGCGCGGGCTCGGACTCAAAACAAGACACAGTATTTCAGGGGACAGACTGTACACAACAGCAAAATTAATTGATGAAACTGTTCAAAGGGGAGAGGTAAACAAAGAGATACTACAAAAGGCAACAGCTCTTTTTGTAAGTTTTGAAGAAGATTCAGCAAACCTATTGTCGTTCGTACAAGAGACTGGTTCTAAGCTTCACACCTCAATCAGTCATTTCAAATGCCTCCCACATAAAAAAGACAGGCCAAGAAACTACCCGAAAGACTTACCCTGGGCAGGATCAGAACTACAGTTATGCTCACCGGAACAAATGAAAAGTACGAGATTTGCCAATTTAGCTGGGTCTGTGTTACCACTAGTGAAATTCAAATCCAAACAGCTTGCAAAATTATTCGGCTGGGAATCTCCGGTGGAAGTCGATGCTCTCACAACACAACTTCAAATGATAAAAGGCAGTTATAACAGTGCCAGTAAAGCTAAACTCTTGACTATGATTGCAGATATTTATCGAGAGATGGCGGACAGGACTTCAACTGACTTTCGAGCCTTTCTGCAAGGAGGCTTCATTTGGTGGGGCGATGGATTTTGTTCCCCAAGGCAGGTCACTCTGGAAAATAGCAAAAGTGACATTGATCTGAAGCCATATATTTATATGCTTCCTTCGGAATTAGAATGTTTCAAGTCTTTTTTCGGCGAAATTGGGTGCCAAAAAACGCAAAGCTTGGGCTTACTTTTGGATGTCCTTAGAGCCATTTCCACGAAACATATGAGAGGCAGTGCGTCTAAAAAACATATAGTGAGAAAGGATTTGCATATTGTGCTTCAGATATTGGTGAGATTATTTCAAGAGAAGGAGGCTCTTGAAGAGATACCAGACCGAATTTTGTTTCCAGTGCACACAGATGTTGATACAAAACTTGTATTGAAACCTCTCAGTCAATGTATTTTCTGTGATGCACAGTGGCTACAGGATGTAGCAACAGATGAAAACGAAGATGAGCATGTTTTCTATGTCCATAGTGAAGTTCCAGCCCACATATGTGAAGGTTTAGGGGTACGTTCGTTAAGACAACATTTGATGTCCGACGCCGAGGGCTTGGAAGAATGGGGACAAGCCGAGCCGCTTACAAGAAGACTACACAATCTTCTGACGGAAGGATACACTGACGGGCTGTCCGTCCCAAAGGAATTGATACAGAATTCAGATGATGCCGGAGCATCCGAATGTGTCATCATTTATGATGAAAGACAAAATTTAGATGCAAAAACACACTTGCTAGACGACAATATGTCCGAGTGCCAGGGCCCTGCCTTGTGGGCTTATAACAATGCTTTGTTTACGGATGACGATATGGAAAATATAACAAAATTAAGCGGAGCCACCAAAGAAACCGATACTACAAAAATAGGTAAATTTGGTCTTGGGTTCTGCGCTGTATACAACCTTACAGATGTTCCTAGCTTCGTTAGCGGGAAAAACGTTGTTATTTTCGATCCTCATATGAAGTACCTCAGTAAGGCTCTCCCTGGTAAAAGTCCTGGAATAAGAATCAATCTACAGAAAATGCGAAACCTAAGGATGATGAAACGACTAAAAAACCAGTTTAAACCATTTCAAGGCGTACTAGGCTGTGACCTTTCTGTCTCGAACAAGGATCCTTTTTTTCAAGGGACATTGTTTAGATTTCCATTGAGAACGAAGCGCCAGGCCGAAAATAGTTTGATAAAAGACTTGTGCTATTCAAAGGAAGAAGTTATAAAGCTTCTGAAACAATTCATCGAAGCATCAGGAAACATGCTGCTCTTTACTCAGTGTGTAGAATCTATAAAAGTTTTACACATTCCTGAATCCGGTACATTGCCGTCCGAACCAGAGCTGTTGTTCACAGTTACAAAGGAAACTGCAAGTCAGACACTAGACACGTCAGTCTTGAAAATGTGTTCTGATATGAAGCGTAATCATATTCTCGATAAACGACCATTTAAAGCTGTACAAAAGATTGACATAACAGTAGAGTGTTTGGAAGCAATAAGCCTTATAGAGGGTTTTCAATCAAAGGTAACAAAAACGTCATGGCTGGTTTCCTGGGCCACTGGAACTTCCAGTTCCTTACAACTTTGTAAATCATCAACTATTAAAGGGACATTGCCACTTGCAAGTGTGGCAATACGTGTGAGCAGTGAGACCAAATATCTGGTACCATTGGTGTTAGGAAACATACCTTTTGGATTTTACAGCATAGGACACATTTTCTGCTATCTACCTCTACCTGAAAAGACACAGTTGCAGTTTCATGTCAATGGAAGCTTCGCAGTAACATCCGAGAGACGAAGTCTCCGAGCGCATGTTGAGGACGATAAATATGCCTATGACGCAGAATGGAATGACGCTCTTATTGGAGATGCTGCTGTAAATGCTTTCATTAATGTTCTTGTTTTCCTTCACAAAAACACGGCATTGGGAATCCAGCCATTGTCACCTGACTACAACTTCCACACATTTTGGCCGTTACAAAGTACATGTAAAGCAGGCTCTATAATGTCCAGCTTCAGTCACAGATTTTACGAATATGTGATACAGAAAAATGTCACAGTTTTCAAAAGTGATGAATCTTGGATTGGTATAAGAAAATGTTTATTCCTAGAGCGGTCTTTAATCTCCGATACTGATTTAGGACAGCATATCCTTTCTACAGTCCAGACGTTCATGTCAGATGATGAGTCGCTAGTAGTTGATTTGCCGTTACCTTACTTTGATGAACTTAAGCAAACCCGTGGCTGGAAAAACTGCTGTCGAATTTTAACAAAAGATGATTTCTTTACAGAGATTTTTCTGCCAAATATCAATGATGATTATTGGGGTGGCGACGAAAAGACACAAGTAAGAAATGAATTGCTTATTTACTGCCTGAAAATCCGTAGTAGTCCAATAGAAACAACGCTGAAAATGACAAACTGTATCCCGACGCAACCTAACGGATTTGTTAGAAAGCCACAGGACCTCGTTCATCCAGATAAAATGCTGTCACATTTATTTTGCATTTCCGATGAAAGGTTTCCTGAAAAAAAGTTCAGTTCTTCTACAATTTTGGAAAGGCTTGAGAGTTTGGGAATGATGAAGGACACGCTTCTTCCTGATCTTTTAGTCGACAGAGCCGAAACAATTCCTTACTTAGCGTCTACAGGAAATTTTTCCAAAGCACACGACAGATGTAGATATTTTGTCGAATACCTGACCAGCCATGATGAACTTGATAAGGACTTATTTAGTCGGATACAAGATGTATCATTTCTCCCAATTCTTCCAAAACCTGCACATTGGCCCTTTGCTTGGAAGTACGACAATGGCGCAAACGAAACACAGAATGACATTCTGCATGTTGACTATACAAAACCGAGACATGTATTTATGGATAATTGTAAAGACCTTGTGGCATGCGTTGAGTGTGTTCTGGATTCCGATTCCCTGAAAATAAAACCTAAAGACAGGGACATATTTCTGCGTCTTGGAGTGCAATCAGTCGAGAGTATCTCGTTTGAAACAGTGGTGAAACAGTTGTTGATAATTTCAAGTGAAACAAAGACACCAGCAGCTGATACGCATAATTACAATGGACAGCTTATAGTTGATGCTATTTACAGATTTCTCAACGACATTGTCTTGGATGATCCCGATATGACCGACAGTCTTTCACATTTGCTGAGATTTAAGCCAGTTATATATCTTGGCAAGGAATTCATACCAGGCACAAAAGTAGTCTTTTCAATTAAATACGACTGTTCCCCTGACATATTTGAAATCGGCGATCATAGTGTTAAGAAATATAACGGTTTTTTAAACGCCGCGGGAGTAAGACACTGCTTAGAGATTCGGGAAGTCATCGACATTTTGAAAAAGAAGAAAGGTAAATTTCATGATTCAACCGTTTCACGCGAGGAACGCCTGTTAATATGTAACTTACTCCAGTACCTTGCAGAGATCATGACGCAGTCAGATAAGACATATGGCTGCCTTGCCGACATTTGGAAAGATAACATCATAGCTCCTGACATAAACTCTGTTCTCAGGCCGACTTATATGTTATGTTTTGATGATTGTGATTTTGTGAGAACGAGTGAGGCAATGAAATTTATTCATGGCGACATTTCGAGAACAGTAGCCGAAAAATTAGGGGTTTACACTAAAAGGAGCAAGCATATTGAAAACTGTTCGGTAGAAATTCCATTCGAGCAGAAAGAAGAACTGCTAACTCGTTTGACGGGATTGTTAAAGGGCTACCCCTGTGACCTTGGAATAATTAAGGAGCTCGTCCAGAACGCCGATGATGCAGGTGCATCAGAAATGCATTTTGTTAAAGATTATAGGAATCATTGCTGTGACAAAATATTCAGCGATGCGTATGCCGAGTTTCAGGGCCCTGCTCTTTGTGTCTTCAATAATAGTTGTTTTACACAACAGGATTTAACAGGCATTCAAAAGCTGGGGATAGGAAGCAAGAAAGACGATCCAGCAAAAACTGGTCAGTATGGAGTTGGCTTCAGTGCGGTGTACAATTTGACTGATCTGCCATCATTTCTGACAAAGGGATCTGGTATCCAAGGTGGAGAAACTTTATGCATTTTCGACCCTCTCCATAAGCATGTGAAGCATAGGGTTGGGACCAGATATGTCGATATGGACGCCATCAGAACAACGTACCCTGACGTACTAGCAGGATATAATGAGGATGTTTTCTTTTCAAGAGATAAAATGCACGAAGGGACAATATTCCGTTTCCCACTTCGACAAAAAGAATCAGAAATTAGTGGTGACATTATAACCACAGACAAGGTGGAGGAAATATTTGCGAGTTTAAAATACGAATCGTTGGAAATTCTCCTTTTCCTGAAAAACTTAAGAAAGATATCCGTATCAAAGATTTCTTCTGATGGACAGAAAACAGAGTGGTCAGTTTGTGCTTCCCTTAATAAAGAGGACGAAAATCAGCGTCAGACGTTCACTGAAAAATGTAAAGAGGTTGCCATTGAACTGAAAAATGGAAACACATGTTTTTTTAAACAAGAGGCCCTTAACGTAGGTTATGTTTTGAACACGAAAGACAGATTTGGCAAAGAAGCAGCCTGGTATGTTGTACAGAGAATCGGAACGGACGACAAGCATGTACCAGAAAAGGTGGGACACGCCCTTGAAGATGGTCGATTAGGGCTTTTACCTGTTGGTGGAGTTGCTGTATGTATACCGACTATAAACAGCAACCTGTCGAGCGTAAGTGTAAGCGCTGACTATGAAAGACATTTGTTACGACAATCCAGTGTTGTACATAATTCAAATAATTCAAGGGCTTATTGTTTTTTACCACTACCTGGAAACACAAGACTTCCAATGCATATCAATGCCCATTTCGTTCTCGATCATGAAGCAAGACGCGGGCTTTGGGAAGAAGATGAAGGGTTTAGGTCAGACTGGAATTTTTTCTTGTTAGCTTCTGTGGTTGCACCCGCTTACATATCGGCAATGAAGTTTATAAAGTCAAATTTATTTGCAAAAGACAAGGCCTATCACAAGACAAGATTTAGCTTAACAGAAACAATAATGCAATTTTGCAATTTCTTTCCAGTCGCAAAAGAAACACATGGCAAGTACTGGAAACAATTCGTGCATGATTTGCTTCATTGTATAGCCGATGGCGAGGTGAAGCTTTTCCCGGTTACAAGAAAACTTGAAGGTGACAGGAATGACAGCACACACGAAGTGACATGGCATGCGATTAGCGAAAAAGGACAAAGAGCACCTGTTTATTTCGTTAAGAGGGATACAGCCTGGTCAGAAAATTACGCTCTGCTTGATTTACTGATAAATATAGGCATGGCGATAATCAGCGCATCGCATGACCTGCAACTTTCACTTGAAGATTCTGACATACAAATTGCGTTTCTTGATCCTGCGGCAGTTATTCAATACCTAAAATCAGACTGCTTTGAGCTTAAGGAAAACTTGCCCTGTTTGGTTTCAGACACGATATTCAGAAATACATGTAATGTCAATGAGGTGTTTTTATTTTGTAGCAAAGTTGAAAATTTGGAAGGACACATAGATGGTTTGCCACTCCTTGTAACAAACGATGGTTTTTTACGATGCTTTGACAAAGGATTGAAAGTTTTCTGCACAAATTATTGCACACTTTTGCCAAAATCTGCTAGTAAATTCGTACACGAAGAGCAGCTGAAAATTCTTTCACGCTTTGGAAGAAAGAAAATAGAGTCGGTCGTAGAAGAATTTCACATCGAGGAATTCGCGGATTTGCTACATTCCGAGATAGATTTTCAACTGTTCACCGGGCAAGATGTTATTGGTAAAGATTCTCTAATCTTACCATTTGAGAACGACGCCTGGATTTCTGATTTTTGGGGATTTATTGAAAAGGACTTTAGCGACAAAATATCTCAAAACAAAATAGGTTTTAAGAATTTTCTAGAACCTCTGCAACAGTGGTGTCTTGTTCCTGCATCAAAAGGCGCCAATAAACAGGTACTTGTAAAGTTAAGCAAATTATTTAGTGTTCTTAACATAGATACGTTTGCAACTAACTCACATCTGGAAAAGGCGCTGAATAAATTGGAGCTCCCATGTTTGAACAATACGCTGCTAACAGAAAATACAATGCTGCTACTGGGATCATGTGCTGTCCATGCAGGGGAACCTGTTTCGGTTTTGACATGTTTAAAACATTTTCGTGAAGAAATCGTAGGGAAGCAACTTGATCGGACGGACTGTCAGGCAATTTTGGGATATTTTTCTGATAATCTCACAGCAATGCACAACACTGTTGATAAGCAAAATGAGTGGATTTCCCAATCATTGAAATGTTTACCATTATACTTCACAAAGGAGGGCAATGTTATCTCGCTGGATAATCAAAATGGTAGTGTTTTGGTCTTACCCAAAGAAATTCCAAAGGATGGTTTAGAACAGTGGGCAGATGCCACAGGAACAGTTTTGCTGAGAAACGATTACAGACTGAAAGAGCTGTATAAATGTTTGGGATTTACATACACGGAAAGCATTGATGTCTATTTAGAACATATTCTAGGAAAATGGTCAGCGTTACCCAACGACGCTATAATTTCACATCTTACTTTCATAAGAAACAGTCTACTGGGACTCTATAGTATTCCAGATAAGAAGCAACGCCGTATAGTTCAGATATTGCAGAAAACGCAATTAATTTTGGATAGAAATATTCGCATGAAGCTGGCAGATTACGTAAGTCCGCATAATCCGATATTTAAGGCCATGTGTAAAGAAGAGGAATTTCCTCCAGCAATTTTCTGTAAAGATGAATGGAAACACTTTCTCGAGCTTGTCGGTGTTCAGCATAAAGTGACTGCTCCGTTGTTTATTCGATTTGCCAATGACGTTGCTGCAGAAGGACGATTTGGAATAACAAACGCCTCAGCCAAGAAATCAGAAATGTTAGCAGCCCATTTGTTATCTCAGTCCACAGAGTTTGAATCAGATAAAGAAGTACATCATGAAATATCGCATATCAAATTTATCGTTCCGCATGAGGTAGACTCAATGAGTACAAGTGTTCATCAACAACATAGTCAAAGCGATCGCTTTATTTGCTTCGCCAACTCTGTTTCACATCGTTTTTACCGTTTAGCATGGTCCAGTATGTCATTGCTTCCAGATTGGGCAGACCCTCATCACTATAGGTATAGACAAAAGGAGAAAGAAAAAATGCTCAATATTTGTCATGAGCCTCCCTTAGAGCTTGTAATTAAGCATTGTCAGAATGTATGCGATGCCACGAAAACGTTGTGTGAGGAAGATCGAAGTAAACACACGCTAGATCATGCAGGAACAGAGTCACTGATGGAAGAATTCTACAATTACCTTCAAACTTACGGAATGTGCTCAGACTCAACAAAACAAAAACTTCTGCACACACCAGTTGTCTACATTCCGGAAACAAACCTGTTAGTTCCAGCAAATCATGTTATTGAAGATATCTCGTCGGATCAAGAAATCAGTCCATATCTTTTGAAGGCTCCTGTTAGATATGGAAAATACTTCCCGCTTTTCACTTACCTTGGAGCAGAAAAACGCCCCACTTACTTACATTACGTCAAAGTACTTGCTAATATCAAAGATGTGGTGAAAAACGACCAGTTGGGAGAACAGTACCTTACTGAATTAGGAGCAATTCGAATTGCAGTAGAAAATCTGTTGCACTGCTTGAAACCTTTAACCTCTGGCTCTTGTCCAAAGATTAAACACAAAGTACCACAAGGAACTGTGTTGTATCTCCCAACAAAGGAGAAATACATGGTAAATGCCTCTGAGCTGATTGTTGCAGATAGCGGGTACTATGAACAGAGACTCAGCAAAGAAACCAATTTAAAGTTTCTTATTGGACTTAAGTATCTGAAGTTAAGTTATAGTAAAGCTTCTCTTCGATGGCTTCCAAAAGAGATACGACCGAAGTTTCTCTCCGATATTGTTAAAGAACAAGTGGACACATCGCAAATGGTCCCGGTTTCAAAAGGCTTGATAGCTACTCGACTTGAAACATGCATTCAGTCTGAATATTTCATAGGTGGAGTATTAAGACTTCTGAAACATTTCAAGTTAAGAGAAGAAGATCGAACTTCGGAAAAAGAACTAGAAGATGTTGTTAAACGTATTCAGAATTCCAAAGTTATACAAGTTACAGGACTGAAAACTTATCTTGTCCTCCAAGGTAAACGGATTGACGCTTCAGCTGAACTGAAAGATTGTTTTGTGCCAAAACCTGAAACGATCGATTCAACAGTACGTCTTTTTATCTATTTACAAACGAGCAAGACATCAGAAAAAGATGTGATACAGTCCATAGACACATATTTGATTGCTTTTATTAGGTTTGCAACTGAATTTGAAATTCCAGGAGAATTTATTTTGAAGCTGTTCCAAAATATCAGAGATCCAAGCCACATCGAAAGAACATTAGACGTGTTAAAAATAAAGCATTGTGACATGCAAGAAAACTTGTCATTCTCCATATTTCCTGAGCCAGGTATATATGTTCCTGTCAAACTACATCACCTCCTGAACTGTGAGTTTTCAGAATTCAAGCCATTTGAATACCATTCAGTTGCTCTCGAACTAGAGGATTCAGGAATAAATGACGTCTCCGAAGAGACCTATAATCCTGTTTATATTTATGCTTGGATTGAGAGACCTATCCCGTCTGAAGGGACATCTTACCTCTGCCAACAGTATGAAGTTTTTATAGGGTCGGCTACAATTATAGTTCCAGCTTTCAAAATCTACAAGTTCGTCAGGCAAAGGAGAATAGATATATCTACTTCTACGGAACTCGTAGCTACCGACATATTACCACAACCCAGACAAGATTTGTCCCTACAAGAGGTATTGTATTCTGTAAGACATGCCTTACAGGAGGCCTGGAAGCTTGCAGAAGAAGATCGCAGGCATATAATAAAACGCCTTTACCTCAGATGGCATCCAGATAAAAATCTTGGAAACGAAGAGTTTTGTGCTAAAGTCTTTAGATATATTAAAGAGGTAATTTCTAAACTGGAAAGCGGTATACCTCTGGACGATGATGATGATCAACCCGAGCAATCACGAGCATATCCTGATTTTACCTCGTCACAGTATTTCCGGTTCTGTGAAAGGATGAACAGTCGAAGTCGGTCACATCGGACATATGCTCAGCATTTCTACGAAGATGAGAACCGCGGTGGATTTGGAAGAGGAACTAGGGCAACAAATTTCCCTCACAGGGACTCAAAAAAGCAAGCGTATGCAGATAGCGGAGAAGCTCACAGGTGGCTGAGACAAGCTAAAGTGGATCTTCGACACGCAGCAGAGACAATCGAACACGCCAAGGGCGACCCACCAGCATACAACTGGATTTGCTTCTTGTGCCATCAGGTAAAATGTTATTAAGTCTCTTGACTAAGTGGGATGACTTAATGATTTTGCTGCGTTTCTTCTTATCAGTCTTCTTCTTCTTCTTCTTTTTCTTCTTATTCTACTTCTTTTTCTTTCCGCCCAAATTTTGTCCGAACGAGTTTTCAGTAACGACTGCACGGATTATTCTGATATTTAGGGATATGATAGATATAGAAATGAAGTTGTGCAAGAGAATTTCAACATTCAAAGCCGCGGAACGACCCCCACCCCCCCCCCCCCCCCCCCCCCCCCCCTGGAGGCAGGAAATAACGCCCAAATTTTGTCCGGACCAGTGATCAGTAACCCTCGATTGATTTTCCTGAAATATGAAAGATATAAGATATATATCAATATGAAGTTTTGCAAGAGCGTGTCAAAGGGTCCCCCGGAGTGCGCTCGGTTCATGCCCTACACCTTCACTTCATAAAGGCGTAATATCATAGTAACCATTAAGAATCCCACCCCAAAACACATGTATACTCTTGTTCCTTATTAAAGACTCTCTCTACTCTATAAAAGGCTATATATCTCAGAGAAACCGTTCAGATCTCCACCCCTAAACAATATATATTCCTGTTCCTGATAATAAGACGCATTCAGTGACACCAACCTGTAGGCCCCCGGTGTGCTTGGGCCATGCCCCATCCCTCCACTTCATAAAAGGCCATATATCTCAGAAACCGGTTAGATCCCTCCCCTTAACCGTATATATTCTTGTTAAAGGCGTAACTATACCTAATTTAGTGACACAGAGGCCTTTCTGATATTTAATCTTATGCTTAAATTTTTAATTCTTATGCTAAAACGCATTCATTGACACCAACCTGAAGGTGCGCCAGGGTCATACCCCTGCCTTCAATTTCATAAAAGGCCATATATCACAGAAACTGTTCAGATCCCCACCCCTAAACTAACGCCAATCTGAGGGTGGTGCATTTCCCCACCTTTGCTCATAAAAAGACAGGCCTAAGCGTTCAGATTCCCACCTTGAAACCATTTTTATTCTCGGTCATGTTGAGAAACATTCAGTAACAGCAATCTTTGGCATTCCAGGGTTCCACCGGTGCCATGCCCCCCTTCCCCCCCCCCCCCAACCACCACCACCACATACAAATACTGCTCAGGACCGCTCAGATCCCCACCGCTTAACCATATATGTTCTTGATTCTTGCGATAGAACGCATTCATCTTTACCAAACAGGGCATTTTAGGTCCATACCTCACCACATCCGCTTTATAAAAGGCCTTTTATTTCAGATACAGTGTCCACATGGGCTCGTATTTGAGTTTCGGGGCGAGGGACGGGGCGGGGGTCTTTATAATCGGTAGATTATAATCAGAGTTTGTTTCTGATGCTAATCGAATGCTTTAACGAGCAGTACTGAAATGTCAACCACATATATATTTTAATCTATTATCAATGTGTTAAATAAATGCGAGGTCAATTAAAGTGCATACAGCATGAGCAAAAACTCTTTTCATCGCCTTCATTTGAACATAATTGTGACAACCATGTTTATAAATGTTTGATAAATAAAATAGTCATGCCAATGTAACACGAGACGTTTCATTGTATATTGAAGTTCTATTAAATGTCTAAATTGGTGTCTAACAATTGGTTTTCATCCATGATTTTATAGTCTGCAGAAAAGGCACTTAAAGCAGCGGGATTTGCAAAAGATGCTAACACTGTGGATAGGAAAACGAATGATTTGGTTGTTTTAGCTGGTCGCCTCAACGAAAAACTGACAAACCTAGCTAGGGAACTAACAAATCTTCTGCGAGAATATTCAAGCTTGAGGTAAGACCATATCGTACGGCTGATAACCTCATAATAAATATAGAGAATAATGTCTTTATGTGTACACTTACATAAACAGAATTAAATATGTATATTAATACATGCTCGTTAGAACTCAGATCCGCCTCGCCGAGATTGGTCTTTTGAGAACAAATAATCACATAAGTTTCATGGTGGTATGCTTGCTCGCACAAATAACACTAGTTATTTTTATTCTTGGCCGGAAATATGGGATCACATTTACCGCCTGAGAGCAATATTGCATTACGAAAAGACTCCTATACAAATACATTTTAACCTCTATCGCCGTGAAAAATAAAAACTTTAAGATGAAAAAATGTGATATTTTTCTTATTTCCGCAAAATAAGAAAAAAAAGGTTTACCCCTGTAAATCCCGTTTACTATATAAAAGTGGGGTTCAAGGGGGTCAATATTATATAGGCGTGTCTTCGTAATGTTGCCCGAGCAGGTGGGAGAGGTCATCCCATGTTCCCCGTCAAGAATCAAACTATACTGCAAAGCTCACTTCAGTCGGTAAAGGTAATCAAAAATAAATTTAACGAATTTGTTATACTGCAAAGCTCACATTCACGCGAGAAAGGTGATCCCCGTCAAGATTCATAATGACGAATAAAATAAGGTTCCCTGTCAAGATTCAAAATGACGAATTTGTTATTATGCAAAGCTTTTTACACCATTGTTTTACATTGTTGCAATTTTTTCCTTATAGTTTTGTATTGGATGTTGTGAAAAGAACATATTTACAGGTGACGCCATCAAACGAGCCCTTCCTTCCGCACTGCATTGATCAAGGTGCTCATTGCATCACGTGAACAAGTCCGTGAAATGAAGACCCCCCTATACCCCACTTTATATAGAGAAAACTGGGGTTTACGGGGGTATACATTATTTTTCTAAGTTTTGCTCCAATACATAGGTTGTGGATACTCGTTAGAACCGCCTCAATGAGGCGGTTCTAACGAGCACCCAAAACCTATGTTTGCAGTATTTATAAGAAAATTATCCCGGATTTTCATCAGAAAAATGGTCATTTTGGAGATGTGAAAAAGTGCACTAAGTCGCACGGGTGTGTTATCATAATGGAACGTTAAATGAATTCGTTAGATAAATATAACACATACTCAGACAAAAGGCTGTGGTCCAAGGCTTTTCATATGGGAGACTGTATTTTATTAATGTTCTTCTCATTGATTGTGATTGCTCTTTGGGGAAATCTTTGCGACTGAGTTGCATGAATTGATATCATAAAGTATCTCTAAATATATGTATAAACCTGTTGGTTTTTCGGATTTCATAAAGGTAATCATCACGAAAACATGCCTATATAAATTTGACCCCCTTGAACCCCACTTTTAAAACTGTAGTTTATAGGGGTATACCCTATTTTTCTTTTTTTCTGAGGCGGTTCTAACGAGTGCGCACAATCTATGTTTTGAGCAGATTTAAGAAAAATGTCGCATTTTTTCATCTGAAAATTTTTGTATTTTCGGCGGTAAAATTTACACTGTATTTGTATAGGCGTGTTTTCGTAATGAGAGAATCTCACACTATGCAAGTTGATGAAAGGAGCCTTTTGCGAGTTTCATAAATAAGTAACGAAATGACATCGAGTATGAGATGTTTAGCTCCCCTGAGTAAAAGGCTCCGCGGGGCTGATAGGATGGCAGGCCTTTGTCGTCCGTCCGTCTACCTTTTTCAAAAGTCTTCTCCTCAACCAATGGGCCAATGCCAATTAAATTTCATATGCAGCCTTCTGACAATGGGGGAACAAATATTTGCAACTATGGCCGAGGTCACTTGACCAAGATGGTCGCCATGAGCAAATATGGTCAAAACATGAAAATCTTCTTCTCCAGAACCACTGGGCCGATTTATTGAAACTTGGTATGTAGCATTGGGTGACTGAGTACTACCAAATTTGCAAATATGATGACCCTAGGTTGACCTTGACTTGTATTCTGCCAAGGTCAAATTTGGTTCCTAAGGCTTTTCAATGGGAAAAGGGTAAAATAGTGCATTTTTCGAAAAATTATTCTGGTCTGTGACATGAAAATAGGTAAAAATGAACGTCTATGAGCTCATTGAGTGACCTTGGCTCAAGGTCACTTGAATTACAGGTCCATTGACATTTCAAAATACATTTTCTCTGAAACCATTGGTCCAATTTCAATTAGAGTTTATATGCAGCCTTAGTGTAGATTATATTTTCTTGTCCTTTGGGATCATTGATGCCTTTGTGGAATTTTGAAAATATCTGAGGGTCACTGATGAGGCCTAACTGGCCGAAACTAGCTAGTCTATCCAAGAAAACATGTACAGTCCATTTATTTCAGTTCTGTGGTGTATTCCTTGCTTCCAAAGGATAACCCCTTTATAGAACGTATTTAGCTTCACTACAGCTGGTGAGTGGGAATGTGTGGCGGCGGTAAAACGTCTCCCTGCCCTACATCATAGTGTAGATTATATTTTCTTGGCCTTTGGGATCATTGATTCCATTGTGGAATTTTGAAAATATATGAGGGTCACTGATGAGGCCTAATTGGCCGAAACTAGCTAGTCTGGCCCAGAAAACATGTACACTCCATATATTTATGCCCCCAACTTCGAAGAAGTTGTGGGGGCATATTGGTTTTGCCCTGTTCGTCCGTCCGTCCTTCCGTCCTTCCGTCCTTACGTCCGTCCCACTTTTTACTGCATAGCATAACTTTAGAACCATGGGTGCTAGGTTTTTGAAATTTCATATATGGATTCCTCATGAAAAAATAATTGACCCGTGTTTTTTTTCTCGTCAGGATTATGCCCCTTTTTTGAGTTATGCCCCTTTGCAAAAAATACTATGAAATCTTGTAAGCAAGATATCTCAAAAACTGTTTGAGCTATTGCCCTGAAACTTTACATGCTGGTTGGGGATGATGAGTAGATGAACTGATTAACTTTTGAAAAAAAATCCGAAATTTTTTTCTTGAGTTATGGCCCTTTGAAATTTTTCGCGTTTTAAGTTTGTAAGCAAGATATCTAAAAAAACTATTTGAGGTTTTTCCCCGAAACTTCACAGACTTGTCGGGGATGATGAGTAGATGAACTGATCATGAAAAAATAATTGACCTGTGTTTTTTTTTCTCGTCAGGATTATGCCCCTTTTTTGAGTTATGCCCCTTTGCAAAAAATACTATGAAATCTTGTAAGCAAGATATCTCAAAAACTGTTTGAGCTATTGCCCTGAAACTTTACATGCTGGTTGGGGATGATGAGTAGATGAACTGATTAACTTTTGAAAAAAATCCGAAATATTTTTCTTGAGTTATGGCCCTTTGAAATTTTTCGCGTTTTAAGTTTGTAAGCAAGATATCTAAAAAAACTATTTGAGGTTTTTCCCCGAAACTTCACAGACTTGTCGGGGATGATGAGTAGATGAACTGATCATGAAAAAATAATTGACCCGTGTTTTTTTTCTCGTCAGGATTATGCCCCTTTTTTGAGTTATGCCCCTTTGCAAAAAATACTATGAAATCTTGTAAGCAAGATATCTCAAAAACTGTTTGAGCTATTGCCCTGAAACTTTACATGCTGGTTGGGGATGATGAGTAGATGAACTGATTAACTTTTGAAAAAAATCCGAAATTTTTTTCTTGAGTTATGGCCCTTTGAAATTTTTCGCGTTTTAAGTTTGTAAGCAAGATATCTAAAAAAACTATTTGAGGTTTTTCCCCGAAACTTCACAGACTTGTCGGGGATGATGAGTAGATGAACTGATCAACTTTTGAAAAAAATCCGATTTTTTTTCTTGAGTTATGGCCCTTAGATTTTTTTCGTGTTTTCAGCTTGTAAGCAAGATATCTCAATAATTGTTTGAGCGATTGCCCTGCAACTTTACAAGCTGGTTTGGGATGATGTGTAGATGAACTGATTAACTGTTGAAAAAAATCCTATATTTTTTTCTTGAGTTATGGCCCTTTGAAATTTTTCGCGTTTTAAGTTTGTAAGCAAGATATCTCAAAAACTATATGAGGTTTTTCCCCAAAACTTCACAGACTGGTTGGGTATGATGAGTAGATGAACTGATTAACTTTTGAAAAAAATCCAATTTTTTTTTCTTGAGTTATGGCCCTTTGATTTTTTTCGTGTTTTCAGCTTGTAAGCAAGATATCTCAAAAATTGTTTGAGCTATTGCCCTGAAACTTTACAGGCTGGTTGGGGATGATGAGTAGATGAACTGATTAACTTTTGAAAAAAATCCGAAATTTTTTTCTTGAGTTATGGCCCTTTGAAATTTTTCGCGTTTTGGCATATTGGTTTTGCCCTGTTCGTCCGTCCGTCCTTCCGTCCTTACGTCCGTCCCACTTTTTACTGCATAGCATAACTTTAGAACCATGGGGGCTAGGTTTTTGAAATTTCATATATGGATTCCTCATGAAAAAATAATTGACCCGTGTTTTTTTTTCTCGTCAGGATTATGCCCCTTTTTTGAGTTATGCCCCTTTGCAAAAAATACTATGAAATCTTGTAAGCAAGATATCTCAAAAACTGTTTGAGCTATTGCCCTGAAACTTTACATGCTGGTTGGGGATGATGAGTAGATGAACTGATTAACTTTTGAAAAAAATCCGAAATTTTTTTCTTGCGTTATGGCCCTTTGAAATTTTTCGCGTTTTAAGTTTGTAAGCAAGATATCTAAAAAACTATTTGAGGTTTTTACCCGAAACTTCACAGACTTGTCGGGGATGATGAGTAGATGAACTGATCAACTTTTGAAAAAAATCCGATTTTTTTTCTTGAGTTATGGCCCTTAGATTTTTTTCGTGTTTTCAGCTTGTAAGCAAGATATCTCAATAATTGTTTGAGCGATTGCCCTGCAACTTTACAAGCTGGTTTGGGATGATGTGTAGATGAACTGATTAACTGTTGAAAAAAAATCCTATATTTCTTTCTTGAGTTATGGCCCTTTGAAATTTTTCGCGTTTTAAGTTTGTAAGCAAGATATCTCAAAAACTATATGAGGTTTTTCCCCAAAACTTCACAGACTGGTTGGGTATGATGAGTAGATGAACTGATTAACTTTTGAAAAAAATCCAATTTTTTTTTCTTGAGTTATGGCCCTTTGATTTTTTTCGTGTTTTCAGCTTGTAAGCAAGATATCTCAAAAATTGTTTGAGCTATTGCCCTGAAACTTTACAGGCTGGTTGGGGATGATGAGTAGATGAACTGATTAACTTTTGAAAAAAATCCGAATTTTTTTTCTTGAGTTATGGCCCTTTGAAATTTTTCGCGTTTTAAGTTTGTAAGCAAGATATCTAAAAAACTATTTTAGGTTTTTCCCCGAAACTTCACGGACTGGTCAGGGATGATGAGTAGATGAACTGATTAACTTTTGAAAAAAATCCGATTTTTTTTTCTTGAGTTATGGCCCTTAGATTTTTTTCGTGTTTTCAGCTTGTAAGCAAGATATCTCAATAATTGTTTGAGCGATTGCCCTGCAACTTTACAAGCTGGTTTGGGATGATGTGTAGATGAACTGATTAACTGTTGAAAAAAATCATATATTTTTTTCTTGAGTTATGGCCCTTTGAAATTTTTCGCGTTTTAAGTTTGTAAGCAAGATATCTCAAAAACTATATGAGGTTTTTCCCCAAAACTTCACAGACTGGTTGGGTATGATGAGTAGATGAACTGATTAACTTTTGAAAAAAATCCAATTTTTTTTTCTTGAGTTATGGCCCTTTGAAATTTTTCGCGTTTTAAGTTTGTAAGCAAGATATCTCAAAAACTATATGAGGTTTTTCCCCAAAACTTCACAGACTGGTTGGGTATGATGAGTAGATGAACTGATTAACTTTTGAAAAAAATCCAATTTTTTTTTGAGCTACTTCAAGCAAGGGTAAAATTATGTTCCCTTGCCATTTCAGTGACAAAAAGGTAAACAAACACATTTTGTTAAAATATCCTGGTGCAAGTCATGAGATTAGATATAAAATGAATGTCAATGAATACTAAATGTCAAGGTCTTTTGGGCATTTAACCAAGGATAACTTGCATTCGAGGCCCATTGACTTGAAAATGAACTGCTTGAAAAATAGATAACGCTGCATAATGCTTTCCTGCAGAGCTGAAACCAATGACTACTGGTAAGCCTCTTAGAGGTTCTAAGCCTATTGACAAAGAGTGTTTTACACGAGAATGTACATGCGTATAAACCCTATTGGTTTTGTTGGAAAAAAAAATGTGAGATGTCATTTCATTTCGGATATCAGGTAAACATCCCAGAAATTTTAAAACATCTCCAAAATGGCCTATACAGTATATAACCACAAATCAATTATATAAAAAAATGTGTCTGTTTCAATTAAATTTTATACGCAGCCTATGACTGGTGGACTAAAGTTTGAGTGGTAATGGCCACATGACTAACCTGATCACCTTGCCTAAATATGGTAAAAGCGTTATAAAAAAAAAATACCACAACCACTGGACCAGTTGTCTTGAAACTTCATGATTTCATCACATGATTGATTACTACAAAATACAAAAAATGGTGATAGTTTATTAAATTGAATTAGAATTATGCTTCTTACTGATGTAAAAAAATTTCATCAGCCTAAATTTCTTATGTCAGAACCAATTAATGGAGTTTTGCATATGTTTCAATATTGGCAAGTTCTAAATTCTAATTCTTAAATGTTGATTTTAATTTTCGTGCATATATTTTATAACAGAGATAAGTATAAGAAAAGTTATCACCCTTCATTTTCATATAAATATTATGTTTCAAAGACTGACAAAGCCTCCTTGTAATTTTCTTGTGAGTGAGCTTTCAAGCGAAATTTGTACACGTGCAAGCTTCATTATTCCTGCAATCAAAATATTTCCAGTCTCTAGATGTTGGGAGAACACTATCTATGGGATAGATATCAATTCCAGAGCCATTACATACCACACTAAAATCATTTACAATGCAAAGTGACGAAAGTTCGAAAAGCTCATGGTGTTTCGAGAGGAGAGAAAGAACCCAATCACAGTGAAACTGTCCTCCACATGCAAGGGTTCGATTCCAAATGCAGATGAGATCCTGCAACGCATTTCTGAAGGAGAACTCATTGCTCCATATCCACTATACTACGGTTTAGGATTTGATTCAACGATGACCACATACAAATTTGGACCCATAGTTCATGAACAGTATCTTAGAGCATTACAGTTACATGAAAAACACTGGATAAAAGATGCAAGGTATTATGCTTCTTTGTTTTTCGCGGAAGAATAGTTTGTGGAACTTAATGCATGCTTGCTTAAGACAGGTTGCTCGCTTAATAAAGGTGGCCACTAAGACAAGTTTGACTGTATCTCTAAAACTGTATGAGCTATTATCCTGTAACTTAAAAAACTAGTAGGGGGTGATAAATAAACGACCTGATTAACTACAGCTTTTCTTGTGTAATTTCAGCATTACAGCCACATAAAAACAAGATATCTCAATTACTGTTAGGGACAAGCAGTGTTAGGGTCAAGCAGTTGGGGGCATTGTGTTTCATAAACACTGGCTCTAGTTCAGTTCTGTGGTGTATGCCTTGCTTCTAAAGGATATCCCTTTTATAGAACGTATTTAGGACAGTAAGGGAACGAAAATTTGTTCGAATGGTCCGGGTTACATGACCAAGATGGCCGCCATGCTCAAATATGGTAATATCTTCCAAAAATCTACTCCGGCAAATTTTCTTGAAACGTTGTATATAGCATTAGGTGACTGAGCACTATATGAAGACCTATTATCGGCCAAGGTCAAATTTGGTTTCAATGGGAAAAGGGTAAAATAATGCATTTTTTTTTCGAAAAATTATTCTGTTGTATGACATGGTCCGAATGTCTCCAAACTTTATGTAGCATTGGATGACTGAGTAATAGGTACAGAATAAATGTCTTATGAATGCTCAAGGTCATTCAGTGACCTTTTCCCAAGGACTCATTTCATAATACATTTTCTCTTCCACTACTGGGCCAATTATTTTCCCTCGCCGAAGGGGAGGGGAGCATATTGTTTTGGTGCGATCGCGTCAGCGTATGCGTAGGCGTTTGCATCGGTATGTCACTTTCTTGTGTGCAAGATATCTCATTAACTAGTGGGTGGATTTTAATCAAATGTGCATGGGTATAACATTGGGACATGATGAAGAACTGATTAGGTTTTGGTGACCTTGACCTTATTTTCAAGGCCACACCCATGCTAAATATGTCAAATGAAGGCCAACTTTAGGTTGTGTGCTGTATATCCGATGAACTTCTTTCTGGGTGTTAATAAAATTTGCACGGATATAACATTGGGACAGCATGGAGAACAGGTTAGGTTTTAGTGACCTTGACCTAATTTTCAAGGTCACAGCCGTTCTAAATAGGTCAAATTTAATCAAAATTTAGTTTTTGTGCAATATATCTCATGACCTAGTGGTTGGATTTTAATCACATTTGCACGGATATAACATTGGGACAGGATTAAGCATTTATTATGTTTTGGTGACCTTCACCTTATTATCAAGGTCACAGCTATGCTAAATAGGCCCAATTTAGGCCAAATTTAGTTTGTGTGCAGTATATCTGGATTTAAATCAAATTTGCATGGATATAACAATGGGGCAGGTTGATAAACTGATTAGGTTTGGGTGACCTTGACCTCATTTTCAAGGGCACAGCCATGATAATTAGCTCAAATTTCGCCAAATATAGGTTGTGTGAACTACTGGGTTCATTTTAATCAAATTTGCATGGATATAAGATTTGGTCGGGATGAACAACTGATTAGGTTTTCATGATCTTGACCTTATTTTCAAGGTCACACTGGTGCTGTTAAGCTTGTTTCGAAAGAGGTATGTGATGGTGGGACATCTGTTTTCTCTGAAAACAAGTCTAGTTTCATTCAAAATTTATGTGCAGCCTAATGACAGCGAGGGAAAGAGCATACGCTCGAATGGTCCAGGTTACATTGCCAAGATGGCTGCCATGCCCAATTATGGTAAAAACTTAAAAAGCCTTCTTCACTTGACCCAAATTTCATGGTTGAGTGACTTTGAACCCCCACAAGCGCGATATAGCCTTCAGTGGAATTCTTGTTTGATTTAGAGTTTAAAGGCGCAGGCTACAATATTTTATGACATATCGAGCTGGCTAGTTAAATACTTCTTCTATTGTTTGACTCGGTATGGGATTAACCCCCCATCCCCACCACCCCCACTTAACCACCACCACCCATCGAACAGATCGGATACTTATCCGACTGGCTTAGCGGTCTAAACAACGTCTATATAAGTTTTACCCTTGAAAACCAACTTTTTTATAGTAAAACTCGGGTTTACGGGGGTATACCTTATTTTTCTTATTTCTGCTCTGAAATAAAGACTGTGGGTACTCGTTAGAACCGCCTCACCTCACTGAGGCGGTTCTCACGAGCACCCACAACCTATATTTTGATTAGAAATATAAAAAATCTCACAGTTTTTCATCTTAAAAATTTCATTTTTTCGTCGTTCAAGGTTACAATGTATTTGTATAGGCGTGTTTTCGTAATGTGTTATATTGTAGATACCCAGATGCCCTGCAGCGATCGCAGATACCTTCTACAATGTACAATAGAGAGCAAGCAGTCACAGCACACGTCCTGGCAAAGCAGATACTAGAACTCGTATCAGAAGAATACTCTTTGTGAATGGATTGATGAAATGGACCTTAAATGATTCGAATTTCGAGAACCACTAACGAGCTCGTTAAACGCTTGAGGCTTTGAACAGCCGGGTCCAGGAGAATAAATCTATAAGCGTTGACTTTGGAATCGATGCGCCCTTTTAACAAAAATGGGAGACCCGATTTTATTGTAACTCTTCATGCTCAGCAATTGAATTTACAACACTGCAATGTTACTAATCCCGTCAACAAGCACGGATAAAGAGAATCTTATATGGGTGTGAGGGGTGGATTGAAAAATCCGTCCCGAGGGACACTGTCCGGCATCACGAGGCTTGCCGAGTGATGCCGGACAGTGATCCCGAGGGACGGATTTTTCTATCCACCCCTCACACCCATATTGGATTCTTTTTCTTGCATACCTTCCATTTCTATTGCGAATTTTTAATGCTGCTGTCACTTCGGTTACCGACGTCCGCCATTTTGTTTTTGTGATGACACAACAGGAATGTTTAGTGACGTCACGCATGACGACACCGCGCATGAGGTTGTAATCAACCAGTGCATTTATCAAACACCCGATTATATTCGATTTGGGGTCAGAACACCAGGGTCAGAACATAAATTTCTATCCCAGGGTAATATCACGGACTTGCTTGTCTGGTGTGCAAGAAAAAGAGAATATCAGCTTCGTGCCATTTGACATCAAGTTTATCAGGCAAGGCTTAAATAGCGCTTTTAGAATCGCAAGGCTTAGAAAATTCTCCCATGTGATATATAGATATTATCAAATGGCATGTTTCATACCATACCCCATATCAACCCGAGACCGCCATATAAGACTGATACTGGTCGAGGGCTGATATGGGGTATATTACCAAACCTTGTCCTTTTAAAACATTTTTATACCCCCGGCGTATGCCATGGGGGTATATAGTTTTTGTCTTTTCCGTCTGTCTGTCCGTAAACAATTATTTTGTGTCTAAGATATCTCAGGAACTGCTTCACATAGAAACTTGAAATTTTGCACACATGATCAGTATGACTAGTTGTATTGTGAGAAAGAAAATAAGGGCCAAGGGGTCAGGCCTTTTAGAGTTATTTCCCTTTGTAGTTCGGCACTGGCCGGGGGTATACGTGCCCCACTGGGCACTTTTGTCTAGTTGTTTAATGCTATGCAAAGTTTTAGGTGAAAGCCAAACAATAGTTGGCTTTGTCTATACTTTTCTTAATGTCAAGAATTTTCTACGGAACCCGGAAGGGACATGATTTTTTATTTTTATTATGTTGTGCGAACAAGATAATATCTTGAGCGGACAAGATATTATCTTGTTCGGACAACATATTATCTTGTGCAGACAAGATATTATCTTGTTCGCACAACTTATTATCTTGTTTGCACAACATAGATCTTTGGAAGTTGTGCGGACAAGATATTATGTTGTGCGGACAAGGTAATATCTTGTGCAGACAAGATAATATCTTGTGCACACAAGATCTATGTTGTGCAGACAAGATATTATCTTGTGTAGACAAGATATTAGGTTGTGCGGACAAGTTATTATCTTGTCCGCACAAGATTATATCTTGTTCGCACAAGATAATATCTTGTCCCCACAAGATAATATGTTGTCCGCACAAGATAATATCTTGTCCGCACAAGATATATAAAAAAAAAAATCATGTCACTTCCCGGGTTCCGTAATTTTCTGTGTATTTTCGTATTTAATCTGAAACCAATAAAGAAGGAAATATATTCACACGGCAAAGGCCAGATGCTGCCGAATTTGACATCCATACAGGCCTTTCACAGTTTGTCAAAATTGTGGTGTGATAGGGGGGATGTGATAAAGGGTGTGTGATACGGCATCATGTGCAAATGTCTCAACGAACTTAATACGCGCACGGATTCCACATCCGTATCGAATATTCAAAAACAAAGTATTTTGTAGTAGATATATGATAAAGATTACTATATGGCATTTTTCATATCATCCCGGGACTCCCATGTCAGCCCAAGGGCCGTAGGCCAAATAACACATTATTTTTTATCATTCATATCACCCGGATTGCAGTGGAGCTATATGATAAGTCTTTGTAAATACCATAAAATTCCGCTATTAAGACCAACTAAAATTAAAACTAAATCTGCTTTTAGAAGCATATTTAGTAGGTTGCAGTTATTCTTTCTTTGTCTTTTCTGCAAACACTGTCCTTTGGTCAGAGACCACTTTTGGGACTGTTCAAAAGTGGTCTTTAAGACATTCCCAAAGGTGGTCTTAATATAGGAATTTTATTGTATACCTAAACGAAATACTGTTGTCTATTACCAGTTTTCCTACACAAAAATACTGAATCCCGTATCACTATACTCGCGTTTTCCGATACCATATCACTATCCCTGCTAGCTCTGAATCCCAGGAATTTGTGCTGACGTGTGTAATGTGTGTAATGTGTAACGCGGAACAATACGCGAGAAATTATGACGTCACATGGAGAGCGAACTGTCAAATTTCCCAGCTTGTTTTAGCGAGAAAAAAAACGTTATTTGAAAGGAAGAAAGTATATACTAGATATATTATCACTATAATCACATGCTCTGCCACACAGTATCACGTCTCTTAGATGTGTCCATATCTTACGCATCACACTTGACACACCGCGTCTCGTGTGATACATTGATCTAGCAACATCCACTCGGCGTGACCAAGTTTTCTAGTAACAATGTGTATATATTAAGTGGGGATTCTGCGGTTTTACGAGGATCTACATTGCATGATCATGAGTACTGGATTATTAGACTTAACATAACTTCAGTCTATGCAATAAAGTGAATCAATGTCTGGTGTATTTTTATGAAAAACAGTTCAATAGTTGAAAAGCTATTAAGATGTTTTTTGAAACACTATGAACAATGAATATCTTTCCTTCCGTAGGGTTCGCCAGTTATGTCTTTGTGACATAACAGTTGAACCTAATACTAAGATTAAATGTTTTTAATGTATTGTCATCGTAGATGTATAGTATGATTTATTGGCATTTCTTACATTCTATTTATGCAGTTTGTCTTATCATTACGTTAACATGTCTCTGCGACACTATAAGAATCTTATATGGGTGTGAGGGGTGGATGGAAAATCCATCCCGAGGTTCACGAGGCTTGCCGACTGATGCCAGACAGTGATCCCGAGGGACGGATTTTTCTATCCACCCCTCACACCATAATGGATTCTTTTTCTTGTATACCTTCCAATTCTTAGCGCGGATTTTTAATGCTGCAGTCACTTCGGTTACCAACGTCCGCCATATTGTGATGCCACTACAGGAATGTTTAGTGGCGTCACGTAACGTGCTGTTACGTCAACCTTAACGATGGCGCATACGAGATCTTAATCAACCTGGGATAGAAATTTATGTTCTGACCCTGGTGTTCCGACCCAAAATCGAATATAGTCGCGTGTTTGATAAATGCACTGGTTGATTACGACCTCGTATGCGCCGTCGTAAAGGTTGACATCAAAGCACGTTTCGTGACGTCACTAAACATTCCTGCAGTGCCATCACAATATGGCGGACGTCGGTAACCGAAGTGAATGTAGCATTAAAAATCCCCACTAAGAAATCAGCGGTATGCAAGAAAAAGAATCTTATATTGGTGTGAGGGGTGGATAGAAAAATCCGTCCCTCGGAATCACTGTCCGGCATTACTCGGCAAGCCTCGTGATGCCGGAAATTTACCCTCGGAACGGATTTTTCCATCCACCCCTCACACCCATATAAGATTCTTATAATATTCGTGTCTGGTGCATGACGTCATGGAACGGTACATTATAACACTGTGGAATAATGTAAGATGTGGAAGCAAACGAAGTATTTTTAAGTAAAATTGCTATTTTAGTTCAAAGTGTCATATTATAAGTGTCGTCATTCATATTCAATTTATAAAGTATATGAATATCGCAAAATACTTCTTTCATAATTTGTATATTTTTCAAGATTATTACAAGATTATAGTTTCGTATATGTGAAAGATCCTTCGCATGATGTATAGGTAACTATGTCATCCTAATTGAGAGCGCTATACAATCACAATGTGCGCGTTGATTGAAAAGTGAGAGAGAAAGACAGATAAAACAATTAATCGAGATCATTTGGCAAATCTATTGCTATTGTATAGATATAAATGGGAAATAGAGACAATGCCATACACTGATCCGTTATTTCTGGGTATGCAGTCATATAATATTAATTGGTCATAATATATGAGTCTGGCAGACAGAATGACAGTTTACAGCGAATTCGTACACAAATATTGTAGATATAATTGACAGCTGAAAGAGCCATGATTTGTAGATTTATGTCAGAGAGAGAGAACGAGAGAGTGGCAAATGTTACATTTTGATGTCTTGCTCATAACTTCATGACGCGGTACATGCTAGCATTATTAAATTATTTTCAACTTTTCAAGCAAACAACAAAATAGTTCAAAATGTCATATGATAAACAGAACAGGAGGCGTTTATGATTTTTTATATATTTAATACATAGCAACACCGTTGCTGTAAGCCTAACTATATCATTCAATCGGTGACCAAAATTTTGTGGTTAATTAATTCTATGTACTTCATCATTATTCTTAAGGAATAACACATTCATCAGTTGTTCAAATACGTTGCACATAGGTACACATAGTATACATCACATAAGAGAGAGAGAGAGAGAGAGAGGAGAGAGAGAGAGAGAGAGAGACTCACAACGTATATCATATTACTGAAATTCATATCATGGC